>BGZK01000178.1:0-639017 GCA_005406025.1 Eumeta japonica
TTTTTTATAGCACAATATCGTATACAATTAAAATAAAATATTGTCACAGAAAAGAGGTTATATTTATACTTTTATGCATAAACTATAGCTAAAGCGATGCTATCCAATAATGACAAAGAAAACTTTCTATGTTCCTAACAATATTTCTGTTATAAAAGTTACGAGAGCACTTATTTTTTAAAATAATTTTAAAGCAATAATTTGATTTTGTAAGTGAAATAAAAGACAAAACAAATCGTGGTATACGGTAAGTCTGCCAAGGGCAAAGGTCCGCAATCAGGGCGCACATCAAAGACCTTAAAATTTTGATAAATATTTTATTCGAAAAAAACCATATTCCTTTTATACGGTTCGAAAGAAAGCGACATCTCTACAAAAATTTGTAACCGAAATTTACTGATATAAATCTGGATGAATTGAAGAAATCCTAAATATATAAGATTTAATATTATGTACATATGATTTAATTCTACACTGTATATAACAACACTATATTATTTAACGTCTTGATGAGAAAAATCGTCTATGTCATATATTTTTGATACAAAACATTATTAATCATGAAACATTGGAGTATACTGTAAAATGGTCAAAACCATTTGTATTCTAGTTGGTCGACGAGCGATGTCACATACACTTATTTTTAAATTTATTAAAAATTATCGTCTCAAAATTAGCATCTGACTGACAAATCCCTTGATTAATTATTAGTTAGACGCTGGTGCACTAACATATTTAGCGTGAAAAAGGTTTATTAAATTACCCCGACATGGATATCAAATGAAAGATTTAAAAGCCATAATGTTTGTCAGTTTCGTCTTTTTCACAGGGGCCCGCAGGCCACAAGCCCGCGGCACGATCCGATGGGGGTTCCGTAATGCCGTCATCGTCGTTTAAACTTGCGCGTAAAATTACACCTATTTTCATTCATGTATTATTTGGTTTAAGTATACACAATTTTACGGACAGGCAAGCCATGAATCCCCGATCAGCATTCGGTCGTTAATAGTTTGATATCTTACGTATTTCGTAAAATGAGACCAGACAGACCCCCAGTAATTAGAACACATTTTCGAATTTCACTTATCAATTCACAATTCCCAAATTTAAAAAATAGCCTCGTGTAAAATTAGGATTTCCAACTGCGTCGTAAAGATTTTATTTTTCTGGAAACTGATGAATGCGGGAGATATTTCATCACAAGAGTACCAAAGACAACAGATCTCTGATCGATACAATGCTTACATATCCATTTATATGTTTTACTCACAATCATTTCATGCAAGTCTGCATTGTCGATTGCAGGTGATTAAAATTTAGCCATTTTTTTATGCCTACGGTGCCCCGTGTTATGGTGATACAGTAATTAAAAGGGGGTTTTGATTTTTCCTCGTTCTCATTAAATACATGAATTGCGAATCTGATTTGTAGAAATGTGTTTTTTTTAACAACTGAAATCATTGTACTGTAAAAGGAATACAGGATTGGACAAAATTTTTCCGATATAATTAAATTTCAAAACAGACACTGACAATTTGTCTTTGTAGATGTTGTTCGGAATCGTTAACGGATTTCTGTATACTTCTTTTCCAGGATAACAGTACCGACATTTTTTGATAAACTGATAAAACGATTTTTTTTATTTATGAGTGTCGTTTTATTTTAAATGAATCTTATTCGGTTCGGCGCTTACGTCTTTTATTTTGAGGCCACGCGCTCTATTGTTATTTAATTTTTCGTATGCACTAGTATTTTAAACTTTTTATCATATGAATCCATATATATGTATGTCCAAGATAATTCAAATAAAAATGTAAAACTTAGCTGTGCTGTATCCTTTAGGTACATGTCTCGTTTAGTTCTTAGAAAGGCCTTATTCTAAATTGGATATTCTTAACATTTTATTCCGCCTACCCTAAATTCTATTTAAATAACTCGACAAAACAATGCCCCGGCATTCCTGCAAGTTGAAATCGAAGTCTAAATTGGTCTATAAACGAGCAAGAACAATTGCTAACCAAGAGCGAAATAAATTAAATTTACCCAATGGTCCAGAACAGAAATCAAATCACAAAAGCTTTCATTGGCTATCGTTTAGCTTTAAATAAATATTATTCCGTCACTGAGACGCATCAAAGGTCGTTTTGTTGACGGTTTAAAGATTTTACATTATTTGTACTAGTCCAAAGCTAAAATTGTTTTACGTACAATAAGTACATTGAGAATTGCCCGTATAAAAATAAAATTTCCATAAATAACTTCATTATAAATAGAAAATTTTAAAGAATTTTAATTTATAGCCATGACTGCGTTTAAGGGCGTGTGTCTTATACGCCAATAATTTTGTGTACCCTTCAGATTTTCAAATATGCACACACGTATCATGTTCATTTCGTTGGCAATCAAAATCTATATATGTAATGAAAATGGTTTTTTTCGAGTCATTTAGTACTATCAGATAAGAACTACTAAATGGGACCATGGGACGATGACCATACGACACAGAATCGTCTGTAGACGGTTATAGGTTATTCATAATACAAAAGAATGTAAAGCTATGTTTCTTCGTATGTTTGTGATACGCTGATGACCGGAAGGATTGTAATTGGGACTTTAACCATTCGACACGAAATCGTTTGTAGATGATATTAAGATTCTTATAATATTATGTTTCCTTGGACGTTCGTTGCAGTATAAATGGTAATTTGTTATTACGACCAAACGCTACACCAATGCCCAAGGGAGACCAAGATTGTTATCGGTATCGAGTTTTTCATTGGAATCGAAAGCGAGACGAGAGCCGAATCCGGCAGCTTAACCAGAATTGACATCGCGAACAGGACCGTGATCGCGACTAAAGGTGACAGAAAAATCAGGCGATACAGAAAATGAAGGAATTCATTTTATGTCCGTGGGAACGAACATTTGAATAATAAAAAGAATTGTTAAATTAAAAATTACACAATCAAGCGGGCGGATGACCGCTAGTTGAGTATAAGACTAATGAGTGGCGAATACTGGGCGTATTCATGGCTATTGCCCACTTATTTTCCCGATGACTATAGTGAAATAAAGTTCACGCAACCCTTTACTGGTATAAAGAACAAAATGGTTTATGATATATTATCTACAAATTTTTCAAAGTTGTAACTGCACTTGTAACAAAGTGACAATCGCATAATCTATACTTTCCGAAAGAGTAAGTATGAACACGCTGTACGATACGTATATGCAATTAGATACTTAAAAAATAAATGCGTCTATGGATACTTATCGGACTATTTTTGAGTATTCCTATTTGATTTGTGAATTGATAGCTATTTATGTTGAGGTAATTTTTTAAGCTTCAATATCAGTAAAGGAAAAAAATCTTTTGTAAGATCACTTCCTTGTTAGCCTGACTGTCAAGACCCTTTTAGAAGGAGTGCATGAAGGTATCAAGTTGAAATTAACATCAAATCATCAAATACTTACGTCTGCAGTTCCTTGAAGCTGTAATAGAGTCAAGAAAAAAACAATCATAAGAATCAAAACCTTGTAAGGCGACGTAAACAAAAAAAAAAAACGGCCACAATACGGCATTAACACGTTATATTATGAAACCCGTAAATAAATTAAAAACTATTGTGTATTTCCCATTGATCTAGAATAATGAAATTTGGCAAAGAGAAAGGTCTCATAGAATAAATAAAAAGGAAAAAAAATTGAAAATCGATAACTTGTAGTTATATCATTAAATACATATTTTTTTATCATTAAAAACTTACATTTACAATTAAAATATGGATCATGATATAAACCAATGTTAGTATGTGGAAAAAAGTGTTTTTACTTCATGCTATGAAAACCTACGGCTTTTTAAAATTCAAATATTTTTTAGAATACTCTAAAATTTTTTGTGACTATTAAAAAAAAATTGGATTCAACTAGACAAGAATCATCGATACTCTTGATGGATAAAATATCTACATACATAATTAAGTTTGTACGGAACCCTGAGGTTGCGAGTTCTATTCACTCTTTTACAGCTTTTTTATTTATTAAGTCTGGGGATTCCGGATCGTATTTATTATAATTTCAATAAACTATGTTATTTAATTTGAACTCTATTAATATTTGGGTTCCACAAGAACATTTGGTTAAGTATAATTATAAAATATTGTTTTAGAATAAAAGTATTAGGTACTTACTATTTCTTAATATGTAACTTACTATAAAATATTATGATATAAAGCAAAAGGTATTGTAGCTGCAAAAGTTTGCAGTTTCAATTCCAAATTCCTCAAAAATATTCTTAAACTAACATATCCGAAACTGGTATCTACGAAAACATGCATTTCCCACATCAATCCGAAGATATGTCGAAGTAAGTTTATACCTAAAGATTTAAATGGATCACTTTGAAAATGCTCTTATGTTCGTATATATTCTATCTGAATTGTGTGTTCGCTTTAAAAGGATGGATTTGATGCGGATCCTTTTCACGAGGCGAGACCGCGGCGCGGGCGCGCTTTCGCCCCGGCCGGATCCACAAAAGGCGACATTTGCGCGGCGGGGTCGAGGGCCTTCTATAATGGAGTGACTTTACTGTTTAATCTGTCTCAGGGTTTTTTATTGATAAACCGTAAATCATTATACATTTTACGATCTATTTAATTAAAAAAAAAAAAGAGAAATACAGAACACAATTATATAAATCGCCCTCGTGGATATGCAATAAATTCCTTCATCTGCTCTCGTTTCCAATCCTAATTCTATTTTCGGTATCTCTCGTTTGTATAAATAAAAATATTATCGGCTAGATGACGTTGTAAAATAGAGTTTTATATCTTGTCGTATATAAATTTCATAATTTCTGGATGTTCTTCCTAAACTATGATTTCAGGTTAAAAATATCGCACGATGTATTTTACATATTAAGTTAACACTTTATTAAATCTTGTTTGACCAGTTCACTCATTTAACGTGAAAAATTACTACACCTTGGGATTCATCATTATGTGACTGAGGTCAGAGCGGTAGGGCCATACCGTGGCCAACTTGAGTGCAGTACCCAAATGGACCGGCCCACCCTTGAGATACCACACTCACAGAATACGGGCATAACAGACCGAATAACCATCAAAGATATGCAGTTCATGCAGATGCATAAATTCAATATTAATTTTTTTTTGTTTCCATACTTAAAATGTCGATAGAAAATCCACACAATGACAGTTCAATGTTTGTCTCCTTACATTGTCGGTAATCAGTATTAGTGCAGTCATAGTCTATCATCCCTATAGTAATCATAGTAATCCGCTTTAACAAACTAATTTATAATCTATACCCGTTAAGCCGATATTATCAATAACTTACAGAATGTGTACTATACCTACTTTAGTAAGGACAGTTCAGAACATTTAATTTAGAGTTTTATTATTTATAAATTTCTTTACATTCTGAAATGTTCGCAATTAAGAATAAACATACTTGTGGTACAAGCAACCGGCTATGGACCAGTGAGAGTGTTTTCGACGGCCCATAAGTGTCGTGTCATGGCTCCGAATTGTTGTGTTACGCAACGTTGCATTTAGACACGTGATACCAATCAAGTATTGAACTACGATATCGGATTGTATTCAAGAAATCGTTCAGTTGGAAAACGTGACATGACAGAAACTGATATTAATAAATGTATTGTTAGTGCTATTAGCACTAAAATTATTACTTGTGTTAGGTTAAGCAGATGAAAAACATATAAAAGTGAAGGTTTTCAACAAAAGTCATAATAATTAGAACAACAAAAAAAATGGTCTCTTACATATTTATTTTTCGTACTTATTTTAATTATTATTTTTTTTTTCTTGTTTTAATGATTATGATTTTTATTGCGATTATTTTAAGTCTAAAAACAAATTACACCTTGTTTTCTTAAAAACAAATCTTTTTCATATAAAACTATCGTACTAAAACTCTGTAATTAATCCTAACCATTATTCTAACATGCAACGCTTATTTTAACAAATTGTATACAAATTTGTTAAAATTAGCGTTTCATATAAAACTTTAACTTCATGAAGTTTTAAATAAAAAAAAAAGAAAAGAGTTTCACAAGTTTGACGTCGGAGCTTATAAGGAGCCGAAATTTCCCCTACATGATTACTTTCTTGTAACACAATCTGCATATATATAAATGTCGATGTGTATGTGTATGTTCTCTGTGGACTCCAAAATGGTTGTACCAATTTTTATGAAATTTTCAGGTAATGTTTACATTGGCCCAGCGGGTGATCCTGTGAAGTTTGGTAGCGATCGGAACAATAGATTTTTGTGTCTATTTTTTTTTACATCAGCAATGATAGTTTTGCTATAAATACGCTATTGTTTTCATAACATCTATTATGTCGACACGTGCGCTGTATATTTTCATTCGATTAATCTATTTATATTAAAATCCAATGTCACGTTGTTTGCCTACGATGAACTCTAAAACGACCGATGTTCATAAAACTTGGCATTTATGTGTAATTTGGTCCAATTTCTAAGATAGGATTGTTTATATTCTAATAGGTGGTATAGTTGTCAAGTACTCCTTTTAATTTTTTAAAGATATTTTTTTTCAAATTTATCATCAAAAAATACACAAACACTAATTTTAATTTCCCTAGATTTTCGCTCCTCATTGATATACGACGGATTGAAAAAATATCGCTTACTAATTCGTACCACATTAAATTTAAAATCATTATTATACTTTAAGAGTTATACTGGTAACGGTCTCGAAATTTAAAGCGGGATGAGGAACAGAATCCAGAACCAGGACCGGGTCTGAAATTGAAAATAAGACCGGGGTCAAAATTGAGTATGGGATCGGCATCAGAATCGAGAGCCTAATAGGGATCAAAATACAAAAGATGAAGGATTGTTTGCCCCCGGCTTCGTCGAAATCAGAACTGTGATTGTTAGCAGAATATTTAATTATAAGCGGGACGGGGACAAAATCGAGAACGGGAACAGAATCACAATTCAACGCAGGACTAAAATTGAGAACGGGACTGAAGTTGAGAACGAGGAGAACGGGACTGGGGTTGAAAACGAGTGTGGGATCGGACTCAGAATCAAAAATGTCACTGGAATCGGAATTGAAAGCCAGACTGCACTTCAGATTGACATCGATCGATACAATACTATATGGGCAGTCCACCCAAATTAAAGGACAGAACAACGTCTGTCAGGCCAGCTAGTTTTAAATAACTCTATAAATACCTAGTAATATATAGATGATTCTTACTAATTATTGACAAATAATCTAAGAGACCATTGACTATACATAATATTATACTATTTATTTATGATATAATGAAGGAATTGACAGTGGCTGTTGTTGTACTTAAAAGTTTTTGTTTTGATTGTACTAAGGCATCATTATGAAATTAATAACAACGATTCATAATAATTTTCTTACAATGTAAACATCATTACACTCTTAAAAGCGATTTTTAAAATGAAAAGTACATTTGGACAATAAGCATTTCTAGAAGATTCACCAATCTTTTTCAATGATAAATAATTTATTATTAAATAGGTAAACTTTTTTCTGCGCGTATTATTATTATGTACTTATTAGAGCCCCGTAGTAAACAACAACCCTTAAGTTTTACCATGTCAGTCTGTCCTGTGTAGTTTACCTCAGAGACTTTTAGTACTAGATGGCTGTGGTTTGGCATGGGCACACATATTAATCATTCCGGCAAAGTAATAAAGTCTAGAAAAAAAAATGTAGGGTACCTCCCCTATACCTATGTAAAGTGGAGATGATTTTTTTTTCTTTTCTATCCCATGGAGTAGGATATCACTTGATAGCTCATTTAAAAACATCGCGCGCCTGTTAAAACCTTTTTTCGATTTAGGAATCAGTTTGCGATATCAAGCTTTAAAGTGCTAATTTTTGTTAGAGGCAAGTGTCCACTCCTTCTAGCTAAATGTTTTTTCTTAGATATATGAAAAAAATTACATTTACTATGGCAGCTACTTAAGCTTTGCAATTTAATGAATAATAGTCTACTAACATATAAAATGTTCTTGGTGAACTTCTAACAAAATTTCAAATTCTATTCATAAGACTAAGATGACGTTGTTGATTGCGTAATATAGATAGTAAATATAATGTTATGAACCATGAAAAATTATGAAAATATAAAATCATAACATTCTTAACTCGTTATCAGCCGTTATACCGTCAACTTAATCGATAAGTACCAAGCAAGAATCCCCTTCTAAATCCGACACGCACTTGGCCGGTTTTTTCGAACTTGTATACTTATTATTTTTACATTTTTTTAAATTTCTGCAATAATTACCATTGTGCCGGAATTGGAAAGGACTTGATTATATAATACAGCACATATATTTAAGTTTCTATTCTAACGAGGATGGCGAAGTCGAGTTTGTTTCTGCTTTTGCCCTTGTCATGGAATACAAACAGAGAGAACTTCTGCAACTCAAGATTGTCCTTGATTTTCTCTAGTTATATATTTCAAACAATGGCTTGTTTTCGTTTCGCCAGATGGCGCAAAGATCATTACTTCGATCTGGCTGTAATGATGTTTGTAGGTCGAAAGTCAGTGGAATATAGAATAGCTATGTATTTATAGACAATATAGATTTTAGCGGCACGTGTCGAAATAGAAATTTAATATACAGTACTATTTGTGTAACATTTAGATTATCATTAAATAATATAATTGACAAAATTTCCAAATATCTACTATTACTATTACCTTGAAACTATTTCTAAAGATAAAAATAGATTATGACGAATAAAAGATCAAAATATTCTCGTAATTATCTGTTTTTCCAACATTTTCGTTATTATATAAACTATGGTAGTTACACAAATCCTAAACAATAACAAATTCCTCCCGCAGCACGTATTCGTATTTTAGGTTCTGTAGTAAACGCTTATAACATATTTCCCGTAGTATTAACTTTTTCCTATTTTCATCATTTGAGTGTTTGTCATTTAAATTCCGTTCGGAAACGTGCCTGTTGATCAGAAAATATCGAATGCAGTGCTCTTTGCGTTTGAAGGTAGGAGACCGAAGTACCATCGTCCGCCATTTCTGTACAATTAAATCTCACTATTTTCCAAATTTAATCGACGGATTTGACACTGCATAGAGTGATATTTTGCGGGAGGAGAGCTGCCATTATGTGCGTCGATTTCGCTGAGCGGAATCTCATGTCGGCAGCTTGAGTTGACAATTTATCTGACGACATTCACTTTCGGAGTCGGTGAGTGGAGTTTTTGCGCTAATATTCGAACTGGACGTAGAATGAATTCCATCATCTTTTGTATCGTCCGATAACGATATCAACGATGATAACGATCTCGGTACTATTCTAGATCCGTGTTCTGCCTTCGATTCAAATCCGAAGTGTTTTCAGAGGAAACTCCGTGTTCTGCCTTCCAGAGTGTTTCCAGAGAAAATCCATACACTTCCACCGAAAAACACGTGCTATCAATATGTTTTTATTATTATTAAGCAATCTCACTTACGCTATTGATCCCAATCCCAGTCCTGCTCACGGTTCCGATCCCGAATCGATGAACTATAGCTTCTCTTGAACATTAGTTCGCCAATATCCAATTGGCATAAATCAGAAATTCGTTCACGATCACCCGAGCGAAACCGAGAGCAAATTAAAAGATAATATCTTTATAAATTATAAAGCTATATGTTATTCTGATGTGCAAGCTATATTACTGTAACGTTTTAGCTGTAATTCTGTTCAGCCGTTAAATCATGATTTAGTAACGAATATCAAAACATTCAGATATGTAGTATTAGTTAAATTAAGCGCTATCTTCTACATCTGAAAAATCTTCGCTTATAACTTCATTTATCAAAGGCTTCAGACTATTATACCCCCACCTGTCGGGTCTGTCAATCGTCTTTCACCATCCACTTGAATATGACTTAATGAAACAAATATTTTTCTATGCATAAAAGTGTCTATTAGTGGTTAAATGTGGTAGTTAGATATATGGTGTTGCGGACTTTTTTGCAGAACTGTATGATGCCGATATTTATTTACACATTGCTATTACATATGTCAGTTTAGCCAGTGCACTCAAAAATGTCTGTTACAACAGCAATTTTTGTAGACTTCCTTAAAAAACTCGATAGCTCGGCTCAAAGTAGTAAAATAATGTTAGATAACTTATAATCTTTCTCAATAAATGGGTTATTAAATACAAAACGGATTTTTCAAATCTGGCTGATAGTTTCAAAGATTAGCTTGTTCAAGCGAAGAAGGGAAAACTATTGAAATTGATCATAACCTTCCTCAAGAATTTTGCTATCAAATTTGAAAGGAATTTTCAAATTTAACTGATAATTTTAGAGATGCGGGCGTTCAAACAAAAGACAAAAAAAACTCTTCAGTTTTATATATTAGTATATATATAAACATATACTACGATTTTGTATGTAAAATTATATTTATACATATATTATACTACTACGTTCTATAGTAAACGGCTGTATTATTTTTACTTTAATTGTTTTTTAACACATAACATTATTTAGCGAGACCAAGACGGCAAGTTCTCTGTCTCATTTAACAATGTATCAGGGCCGTGGGCAATAAATATTAGTGCGTCTTGTGGAAATGGAACGAGGTCTGCTCTGTTTATTATTAAAAAATGTAGTGGATGAATGCAGCCGAGAATGCACGAAATGATAAAAAATCTTTCACACTTAAAATCTCACGCTCTTAATACGAACAAACAACCGTAGTTTTACTACAAGAGAATGCGGTATGCGTCACCCTGAATGTTTGTCAGGTGTACGTGGCGCGCCCGCGCCGCCGCGCTTGGCCGGCTGCCGCCACAGATATAGAATAGGCAATACGTTCAGAGTTTCTCAATATAACGACCCGGATGACACATATTGTTCCGCCTTTCTTAGTCTATTTGTACTGAAGATAAATTAGTTTTCAACTGCTATATTTCCGCAGTATTCCTTGTTTTGAATATGACTATCTCTACACACACCTCCCACGTCTAACTGCCTACGTATCACTTACGGAATTATTGATATGTAACATATTCCCTCTCGCTTTTCTGCAATCTATGTAAGCGATTTCATAAAAATGGACGGAAGTGAGTAATTATAAGCCGGGAAAGCGCGCGCTATTTGATTTGACCAATGAGTGCGCGCGGTCCTAGTTAGCCGGCAGATGATATCAATCCATTTTTCGAGAGGTTGGTACATTGTCAACCAACATTGCCACTGTACCACATTGATTATATCTTAAGGTCAAAGGTTAATTAAATAGATTCCCTGCATTTGTACTTTTGCCATATACAGAATTAGGTTTCGCTGTTCTTAGATAAAAAATTACATTGTTCGTAGTGTTCATTAAATGAGATATAATTTTCATTAAAAAGAATTATTCTTCGTTACAAAAAATCATTTCTTTTACCTAGAAAGAATTAGGTTTGTAGTGTAGATAATGAAAAGATGTACTAGTCTTATATCAGGGTTTTCATTTTTCAGCCAAATGAATCGATTGCATATATTATTATAATCAGTAAGCAATCTACAAATACCAAACAACGTGTTCGCATTAACGCTAAAAACGTCGATGGCATATTTGGACGTTTGAATATCTCATATAAGAATAAATCGTCTATAGCATATGTGTGCAACCCCCGGCCCGCGAGACATTTTGAAAAATTTCATGTCTGATATCTATCACTAAAAATTATGAATACTAGTTTAAAACACTACTTTAAAATGCACTACTTTTTGAACGCGGCCCGCGAATGTATTTGCACTCTAAAGTTTGGCCCACAACATGTCAAAGGTTGCCCATACCTAGTCTGTAGAAAATGAAAAAACTGAATAGGTCTTTTTTTGTAATAAGGTAATTCAACAATATCGACCCTACCATTAATCATTGGTTTCAGCCCCGAATTTCAGATAGATCTTACTCTTATAATAGATAGATTGATATGAATCTAATTAACACAAAAGTATGTAAGTTTTTTGTCTTTCTTTTTTGTTGTATTAAAGAGTTTTTTAGTAGTAAATGTACTTAATTTTTTTTTCAGCATAATTTTGAAGTGGGTACGCTAAAAGTGTGCCTATATATAAAAAGTGAAATTTGAACACTGTATAAATTTGTAAATCAGACAGCTTGCAGGAATACATCGTACATCGTAAATATTGGTATGTGGTAATTGTATTATCGTTGTAGCTATTATATTCATGGGAAATATACGCAGATGAATTAGCTTGGAAATTAATAAGAAAATAAAAAATAATAGCCATCTAGACAATATCAGATTAATAATTGTTGCCATTATGTTTTTATGAAAGATTTTAATCCTTACAGCATTTTGTTGTAAAAGTACTTTATGGGTCACAGACTTATGGGAGGTGTTGAAACAATAACAAATTGCTATTGCTTTCTACCGATCAACTGATATAGAATTCAATAGAGTTACACGATAGAAAAAATAGTACGCATGTAAGAAAAATCAGGTTGGATTCTATTTAATCCATTGCATTAATTATTTATCAATACTCAATCACAAATAAATATTGCAGGTGGTATAGTCCATATTAAATATTATCTATGATATTATAAAATACCTAACAGATTAAAATTGAATATTTTTAATGATGCTGATATTTATTTCTAATAAGCAATTTAAATTTACTATCTATTGTATTGTACTGATTTTCTTCGTTTATTATGCTAAAACTGAAATATATTTATTATTATTATGGATTGTCTTTGTGTATATGAGTGATAAACCAATTTTTGTCCGAGCTCATCTCCAAAACAGCTGAAAGGATTCCAATAATTTATTTTAGATAGTAAATTATATTCTAAAATTTGAAACAGGTTACTTTTTAGGCAAAAAAAAATGCGTAAATACTAGAAATCATGCAGCAACGTTTAAAGGAAAGCCGAGATTGGCATCGCATTGGTATTGGAGTTAATAGCAGGACCGAGATCAAAATCAACAGCGGGATGGTAGTATTAAAAATTTTTTGCTAAATTTTTACTAACGCACAGACGCACGGTCGGGAAACTGCTCGTTTCTAATAATTGAAAACACTAAAACGATTTCTTGCTTATATTAATATCTGAGTAAAATTTATTATTAATCTTGAACTTCCAAGATGTTGTGAAACGAAATTTCGCAGACATTTGAAATTTCAGGAATTTACATTGTTGTTATTAATTTCAAATTTGAATAACATTAATCGAATAGAATAATTCGTATTATTACAAAATATCATATTTAATGAGAGTGCCTTAAGTTCTCATCACTGAAACTATTTAGTTTTGAGATTATTTATTTAATTTAGCCATTTGCTAGCCTTTCTCTGTTTATTTCTCCGCCTGTTTCACTTGTCATTTTTGTAACAGTATCACGTACTACTTATCTTGCTGGTCTTTTCCCGTTATCTATCGTCATTCGTCTCATCATCATTTTTATTTTTTGATAGTGGTTCCACCTCAATCCATGTTCGCTTATAATTTGCTAAAACTTAATTTTAGCCGCGGAAGTAATCAAAAAAGTACTATAAAAATTTATGTATTTTTCAACTTCAACCAATAAATTTGTATAGTATACAAATTATTATTAAAATCAATATTTAAAGTTAAAAAAACAAAGTCATGTATAATCTTATGCTCTAAAATTTTAATGACATTCGTCCATTACTGTTGTCACAAATAATGGAGCGTAATTTTATGCTTGCTAAAATAATTTTTATTAAAAAAATTACTTACCTTTGGCATTTTCCACGACCTTCTCTTAAACTTTTTAACAAAATGCCTCTTTTAAATCGAATTGTGTCTTTAGAACCAACCTATAAAAGTAGTCGTTTCTATATTACATACATTTTTTGACATAAGAAGTACCTGTCCCGGTCTGCGGACGACGGTAATGTAACGTGGGTGGAAGAAGGGTCTTACCAAAATTGATATCACTCTTCATTCAAATACGGATGAGCCCCGTTACGTCAAAAGTGTTGCAAGATATGAATTAGTCAGTTCGTTGTTGACATATATAATTAGATATTAGCGACGTAGGTAAAAGTAATTCGATACAAAACATTAGCGACGCGTATCTTCATAAGCTATTCGCTCGAGTAGTACCTTAACGTAACGTCTGATTTTCATGCTGTTTTTAAACTTTTTTTTGTCCCAGCTATGGGTGGTCTCTACCAATTCAATTAATACCGATTCAAAATAACATACGATTATAATCACAAGGTTATCTTCATTGAAAAGTTTACACATGTACGTCTTACCGCTTGTAATTATAAAATTTTGATGTCGAAATGACAAACAAATAGACATTATTATCTTTAAAATTATTGATAGGAATGTAGATATATAAAAAAAAATCCTTTGAATGTTTTTCGCTTTGATATGAGTATATAAAATTATATTTAACAAAAAGCCTCCCGCAAAGTTAAAACTGATTTATTTTTTCCCCCGGGAAATATAAACACGTCCAGGTCTGAAATAACAGAGGCAAAATGAAAGCCAACTTTTCTAATATTAAGCTAAAATTTTCAATTTAGAAATTTGTGTTGATATAATAAAAAAGGTCAAAACGAATTATTGTACTTATCTTTATATTCCGTAATTTTACGGTACTAGTAATATAAAACGTAGTCAGTGACATTCAATTATAGTTACATACAATAAGGGTTGCTCTGAGGTTATATAAAACAACTTAACTATGCACATTTTACTGTTTTAATTCTTCTATTATAGGTATCTTGCCACAGATATTTAGTAAGCAAAGTGGAAAACTTTCATCAAGAAATCTGAAATCTAATCTAATTATCCTGGAAGACGCAACTAACTGAAGCGTTTCGTTAAAATAGGTCTCACGAAATGTATTACCTATTTCAACTAATTATATTTCAATCTAGTATTGGAAATTTCAAAAGTTTAGTCTAATAAATGCTTCAAATAGCTTTCAAGTCATTTTTATATATTACTATCGTAATGAAGATTATAATATATTAATTTTCAAATCAGCACTTTTATAGTAGTCAAAGAGTACAATGAATGAATAATGAACAAATTATAACGAAAACTAAATTAATATTTATAAAATCATTTATATATACTTGTAAACTAATTATGAAAAGAGATTTTTCAAGCGGAACTAATCCTAAAAATTCGTAATGACTCGATTCGCTTACCTAATGTTTCCCTTTTACTTCTTAATTTGTCTATGTAAAAAAAAATCATTATAAGTAAAAAAATAATGGATGACTACCTCCGGACTACACCGAGCTTTGGACAAAGCCACGTATCAAAGACATTCAGCAAAACTAAGCAGTCTTGCCCCGACAGCTTACCCCAAGTTTTTTTTTTGGACTCATTATGTTTAATAGGTTGTGCTCTTTTCACCTGGGTCCTTGCTTACAACTACATTTTTGAGGTTATAAAAATATGCTGTAAATTTTTCTGTTTGAGCGTCCCTGTTACTGCTTACACATTACTAATAAATTTGTTGTTAAGGACCCCTATGGTTACATTGTTTCAAAACAGGGTTCGTAGTTGCTTATGTTACGAGATCTGTGATAAATTATATAAAACATATTTTTATTTTGGAAGAAACATATTTTTATTTATTTAGTCTTTCTTAAACGTGTGTTTTTCTTTTAAATCTTTAAAGTTCACTAAAGTTGACTAAAATGACGTTTCGTATTTCTCAGTGTTTTTGGCTTATAAAATACAATAAATAATACAATGTAATTAATTATTTTGTACAATAAATTATTACTTTTTTTAGGGTTTCGAGCCAAAATAGACAAAACGGAACCTTTATAGTTATGTCATGTCCGTCTGTATGACACAGATATTTTACTCGAAAACTACAGGATGTATATTGATGAAATTTATAGCGTAGCTGTCTTCTTTAAGGCCATGCTTAGTTTAGTAGTTAAATAACAAAAACAAATATTTCTAGAACGGGCACTCCGTACAAGTTTGCTGATGTTCCGAAAAGATCAACGTGTGGCACATATTTCAACAGTTCTTTTAAAAACATTTAAGGTTTATAATCAATTTTTTTTAATTGAGCGTATTATTTTGGGAATAATCGCTCGAAATTAACATAAATTGTGCCCCCCACCCTTTATTTTTTACACCGTGTGTCCAAAAACATATGAAAAAAATTAAAAAAGTAGCGCTTGATAAATACTTTCAACTAAAATTATTTTGAATGTGATAAAATATACCGTTTTTGAGTTATTTCCAAAAAATTGCATTTCTGAACAGAAGGACGTCAGTGCCATGCAGATACGCTCTTTTGCTGGTGCTGGTGGTGGTACTTTTTTCTCTAATTATAGGTGACTAAAATGCTTATTATGTGCGGGAAACACGGAAAAAAGTACAACAATGTAGTTCTTTCATATGTAGTGCATTTTTTCGTATTAGCAACGACTTCGGAACCGTATAGTGAGCATGGCGCGACATGCCCTTGCCAGTTTTTTTGATGTGTTAATATATTCTTAAGCCGTATGGACGGTATATGTGTTGTAAAATTAAAATTAGGTCCGGAACAAGATATTTTGCCTCGTCGATATCGCGGCAACGAACGGAATTATACATATTTAATAAAATATAGGAAAATTGCAATACTTTCTTACGTAACGAAATACTTTTATTTTTATATTAAATTTAAAAGGCAAGCAAATAAGAATAAAAACACGTCATTTTTATTACTTACCATATGTTTAAGTTAAAATATATCATATTAAACGTTTTATGTCAAGAATCATTTGTATGTTAATAAACCTTAATAACTGTAATCCGTACTGTTGACGTAGGACATATAAATCCAAAAGCTATGTAAATGAAAAAAAATCAAGTTAATTTTCAAGTGTTACTAATAAAAAGGCAGCAACAGTCTTTCCATATATTTGTAAGGTAAGTGGGCGTATTACAAAAACGGTTACAATAAGAAGGCTTTTTGAGCAAAGTCTTACGCTTCCGTGATTTCTTTATATTCATAAATATTTATACCACAAATCTATTCAACCTCCAAATAAAAGTTTATTATACACTCGAATGTTTTTGTTGTGAAATCGAAGCCAGGTATTGTTCCATTTGAATAGAAAAATAAAGTTCGCCCGAACAGACTTCGGTCGGCAACGGCCTTCGATACTGAATTGGATTGTTTAGGCCGCGGAGTTCAGCTGAGTATAAGCGAAAGTTGAGATTTCTTTTTTAGAGTTCCGCAGTCCGATGAGGAACATCTGTAATTTTTGGGATACCGTCCAGTCCAACCTATATTTTTCCGTTGCCGTTATTGCGCATGCGGTATACGAGAACCTCGTAGGTACGGTAGGTGCTCAGACAGCTAAACAGTCATTCAATTTCAGAGTTTTATGTGACTTTAAATTTTTTCAAGACTTACGTAGTAGAATTTTAAATACCTCTCTGTATGAAAAACACGCTTTCCTTCATCGGATGTAGCCTCTGTAAAATACGGATTGAGACTGGTCGTGACTTTGAAACGAGAGCGTCGCCGCGCCGCGGTCTAATATGCGTCCAAGTAGCTTCTTAGCAGGATTTTGCATATTTTTTAATGGACAGACACCGGCGAAGAAAAAACCTCGAACGAAGTCTCACTGAATACATGCGCTTCGAAATCATTGTGAGGTGTCGTTGACAGTTTTTTTTTAAATCAAGCCTCGTTTAGTAATTAGCGTTATATAGTGTGGGTGAGTGGGCGTGTGAATGTGTGTGCGAGTGCGAGTGTGTGCGTGCGTGTGTGTATAGCTTATTCCATGTCAAACTTACTCAACTATAGAAATTGTCTGCCAAAAGCATTATCTCTTTCATGACCTTATCTTATAATATAAACTTTTCTTTTTTTCTTGGTGGTGTTCACGTCGATGTTAAGCAATATATTTTGTAAGTGACTAAACGTTGAAAATGGATCGTTTGGCGTTACCACGTTTCTCAAATATTTCAGTAAATATTCCAAGTACAACAATACTTATATTAAATGATTATTCATGCACACTGATTCAGATGATATTTAGATCATTACTTATACTATTTTCGACTATACATGATTTTTTTTTTCATCCCAAAATTCAATTAGTTAATCCTACCAAAAATACGATTTGTTCAGTTGCTGACTTCGTTTTATATAAAAACATCTATATGCATGTTATTATAGATGTATTCATTACAAAACTGTATAGAGCGTCATCCGACATATACTTGATCGATGCTAATAGAACTTATACAATGTTTGAAATATACACAATGAGTGCTCTTGACGATTTAGAAATCTAGCAAATAGTCTTTTAAAATTTTCTGCTGAATAAAGCTATTTAAATTGATTGATTCCATAAATTTGAATTGATCGTAATTTGCGAGATATGGATTAAATGTTTTATTTAAAAAAAATAACTTGATTAAATGTTGTTTGCCAATTAGTATATAGCGACATAGCAGTACATTAGTATGGCTATTTGTTATTCCAATTGTAAACTAAGAATAAACCAACAGTTAAGTTGTTTCTAGAATGGCAATAGAACTATACTTTTCACCTCGGGAATGACTTAAGAGAACATAAAGCGAACTTACTAATATTATGAATCTGATATTTTTAATGTTTGGATATTTATCACAATGCTTTAATAGCGTATAAATTAGAATAACATATAGGCTGTCATTTTTAAAAATACAACTTTTGCTAGCGGTTTCGCTTGCGTGAATGTTTTTTCCATATGACGATTGGTTACTGGTAACAACAATGTTTAGAGAGGCCCAGTTCAACTTCAGTTAGGAGTCGGGATCGCGAGACTGACAGGATCTTAACCCTAGATTCATAACCTTATCTAAGAGGAACATTATTCAAACATTCATCTCACAGACGACTAAATTTAAGTGACGGGTTTTGGAGTACTTGTAAATAAAATAAATAAAATAAGTATGGCACTTTTAATATGTAATATTGGGTTACAAAAAAAATGTAAATTAATTAAAATTAAATTTAATCGGCATTCCACACATGGGGCCGCGATGGTCCATACATATATACTGCATTGCTTGCATTGGAACCTTGTCATACGCCGTTTTTATAGTCACAATAACCACAAACCTTTTTGAGTACCACTTGACTAGAGCGTATGTGGTAGGCGTTTCACCTAAAACTTCGGCGATTTTCCTTTTAGGCATCTCTTCAAAGTTGGCATTGCGTGTCTTTACGTAACCACGGTTCGGTCAACTTCTCGATACATTCTTCACGAAACATCGTCTGCTTGTTGGTTTCGCCCTAGTTTGACATTATTATGCACATATATTACATATGAGTTTATGATTGCCATGTTGAGTATGCCATAGAAATAGCATAAAGGCCATCTTTGCGTTTTCTACTAAGACATACTTCCACACATTTGGTCGAACATTATCCACAGCGCCTTTCGTGGAATTGTAAAACTCGATAATTTCCGGTTTACCAGAAGCTGCAATAGTACCATTACTATGTGTGGTAGAAAGTAGAAACGTTCTTGTTATTTTTAGGTTTGTAAGATACTAACGTACACTGTCACCAACAAAGACGGATGAACCTATTGGTCTTTCTTTGATCTGAAGCAACTCAGGCATTTTCGCGTTTATTTGCTCGAAGCGTTCCTACTATTGTGCATTTATGGTGCCTGTAGCAACTCTAGGGCCAAAGGGACTGAGGTAAACCAATTGTCCATGGTGACGTTGCGGTTTGCTACCCATAAATTTTCAGTCAAAGTCTTGACATAGTAAGATCCGAGTGAATCACCGTTCGTTTCAGTTTTCCAACATACGGCATGGCGTTTAGCATGTAATTTGTTTTAGAGTCACATAGCATCAATATTTTTAACCATACTTATTAGGTTTGACGGAATATACATCCTAAATGGACACCGGCCTCTGAAACCCAACAGTTGCTCATCTATAGTAAGATAACTTCCAGCTTTGTAACCTGCATATCTGAATGAACACTTCCCACCATTCTCTGATAGGCGGAATTTGTCTTGAGCTTTACGTTCATCTCTGGTTGATTTATCATCAAATCTCAAGCAGTTTAGTAAAAGTCAAATCGTTCACGCGACATTACTGATATATAGCGAGTTCCACTGAAAACAGGATCAAATAGCTCTAAGCTCGTGAGATGATTGTCTTTTTGCAGCGGATAATAAAAGCAAGCCAAACAAAGCGGTCAATTCTTCTTCGCATGTAGAACAATAGTGGGCAGTTTATCTTTATATTTCGTACTTCTTATCTCAATTTCTTCATTTGTATGTGTAAGAATCTTACGAAGCATATCAGCAGTTATAAAGTTAGTAAAACAATCGACTGGTTCTGTAATATCCTTTGCGTTATTAGCTGTACCCTGAATTACATGCACGATATTCTAGCTAGGGTTCTTGTAGTTGAAGATTCAAAGGCATTGAAGACCATTTATGACCATTTTTCCCTCTTAAATTACGCTGATGGAATAATAATACGTCGCGAATGTGTAGAAATGCTAGAAGTACCTGGAATTTCTTCTGTTTCGGAATCAGAAGACAAAATGACTCCCTTCGGCGATGGTTGCTGTGGTAATCTGATTGGTTGAATGTCGTGATCACTGTCGGAATCTGTCGGGACCATGTCATCTAATTCCACATGATCTTCGACATCACTCAAGTCTACATCCTTTGCTGACTGGCAAAATCATCATCACCAGAATCAGTTAAACGATTCAAATAGTCCTCAATTTGCTGTTCATCTGGAAATAAAATAAAAAATGATGTAAAATACACACAATAATACACTGAACATAATAATAAATTGTTAGTATAAATAATAACTCATATAGAATAATATCATATACTTACTTTTACTCTGTATCCAGAACTCGTCAAAACAATGGTTTCAAAATAACTTGCAGTCTTTCCAAAATATCACTATTCATAAGCATTCGTCTCTCAGACGAGCAAAGGTCAATAACGCGTGCACAAGACGTCACTGCAAGGCAAGCGCACCCGCGTTACTAATGGTCAAGTGTTCTAGGAAGGTACTCAAAATATCATTATTCTATCTCTTTCACTCGAGACACTAGAAACAAATTTACGTTTTGTCTGTGGGACGAATGGTTATGAATCTAGGTTAAAGAGCTTATGAAATCATTTTGAAATGAAAGAAAATAACGACATAACGTGTTTTCGGTGCAAGAAAATAGGTTCTTCTGTTATGGGATCGAGCCCATGCTCGAAACAGGTTATGCCGTTATGACGTCATCTATCATGATCGCGATGTCGACCCCGCGGCCGAAATCGTGATCATGATTGATGACGTCATCGATCGAAATAAAAAAGTGAAAGAATTCACTGTATGTCTGCGTGTGCGGGACCGCGGGCCAATTATGAAGTGTATTTTGTACAAAGCCGAAATCTAAATTGGTGCCAGAATTAAGAAAAAACCAAGCCTGGATAAAATAGAAAGAAAGAGCATCATCGGAATTATGATTGACGGAGTCGTGATCATTCGATGTCCACGCGGGCGAAGCCGCGGGAAAAAAGCTAGTTAGTATTTTATATTTTTTAAAATTCTAAGACCTCGAAAATATTCAAACCGATGAGGTACAGCAGATGGTACAAGAGATGTGGTGTGATTTTTTTCATAAAATAGAAATTACACGGGTCTTTATGGTGATGCGATCGGAGAGAAAGAAAGAGAGAGAGAGAGAGAGAAAACAAATATTGTTTCATTAATCGTGTGTTAAATTCCCCAGGGCGCATTACAAAGCTTCTGCTGGTTGTTTTCTGCGAACGTGGTTAGCGTACATTTGTACGTGTTTATTTTAATATTGTGATTCACTCTAATGAACGAGTTTACGAGTTAAGTCTTATTAACTGATCACTGTCACTATATAATGCTATATGCAGGCCTGGGCATCTTGTGCAGTTGCTTATTGAATTCAATGCTGCGAATACGGTAATTCTACGGTTAGAGTAATTCTGGAAAAATTAAATACTTTTATGGAATAGAAACTAAAGACGCGCCTGAACGCAATTCAACAATCAGGCAACCGAAACACCCGCCACCACGACCAGAGCACCGTATTGTCGTGACCGTGATGAATGTAACGTGGGTGACGAGTTGGACATCCGGTTTGCCATTAGATCGGTCGATTCTGGATCAATATCGCCACGTATATCAAATAACATATTCTCCGTTCGAGATCAATCGAACGAGATGACTTTTTGGTCAAGCGCGATAAGATTTCAATGAAGATTCCGTTAATGGAATATAATAACAGTATATCACAAATAGGGATGTTGCATATGTTTCGATCAGTTAAATTGGGGCACGTTCAAACGCTCTCAAAAAGAATGTTAACGACCAACTTCATTGATTGTAAAAGAACAAATAGAAAAAGTTTCGTCCTTATCTCGAAATTTTGCCGTGTTCCCTTTGTTCCTGGGGAAAATACTTTTCTTGCGTTATGACTTAATTAACGATACGTAGTTTTAATTAATCTTTTTTTTTATCGATTTCCAGGTAAGTCCGAATGGAGTCTCGACGCGCGAATGAAATAAAAGAGTGACCGGTAAGTATGTACAAAATAAGTCTTATATTGGAAACTTCGTAACAAAGAACAGTACATAATACACATGGTATGCCGAAGAAAAAAATAGTGTCTGTACTTATGTACGTTAGAAGTTATGTATACTTTTTGGCGCAATTAAGAAAATATTTTTAATTGCAAGCAAATAATTAATTACTATAAAAGAACTGGAGTGCGATAGTCAATACTGTTGACAAAGTTTAATTTAAATTGGAAAAATAAATAAATTTATTTTTATTTTCTTATACAAAGTGTAATAGGGAGTTTTTTTTTTATTTGAAATTATAACAATTATTAAGTCAAAAATTACCCTTCTAGGCCAAAAATTTCCCTTCTAATGACGATTCTAACAAACCCAATTTTGAAATTCTAGGACCACTCATGACCTAAATAGGCTGCGGGAGGTTTAGGTATCCCAGAGGTAAAGTTGGGCAGGTTAGAAAATTAACAAGGCAGAGAAGGAGAGGTGAGTGCACCCCTCGGGGGATATGGTCACCTACTTGATGACAGAAATCTTAAAAAAAGAAAATAGAAAATAAGAAAAGGATGTAATTTCGTAAGGACAAACGAAATATATTGCTAAGAAATAGGGAGTAAAGTAACCCCTTTCAGGGGATAAGTCATCTAATTGGTTACCTAGGGAATATATGTAGGAAAATAAATATAAGATAGGGATATATATGAAGGTACTATATTAATAATTATGAAGAGATGAGAGAGAGAGAGAGAGAGAGAGGGGCTAGCATTAAGGCATCTAAATGATGACCCAAGGACAAATTTTGCAAAAGAGCGGGAAATAATATCAATTGACAGTCAACAAGGCACTTCAAATTATTATTATTATTTTTTATACTTATAAGCGCCACCTAGAGACAAATCTTATCATTTATTAGTGGTCGGAAGTAGCTCGCTAAACCGCTTGCGGCAACTTCATGCCGTAGTTTTCGTGTCATCCCAATAAAAATTCACTCTAATATTTTTTTCATAACGCACCAAAAGAAGTATAACTTCAGTAAATAAATATTTCCACACGAATTTTAACTAATATTTTATCACTGTCGGAATTAGATATAAATGCAATTTCAGCGTTAATCTCAAAAGACCCAGTGTCAGCCGGTGAAGATAATCAAACTTAGTCACGTAGTGTAATAAATGAATTTCGTATAGGCTATATTTAGATCGATTTACATATCGGCTTTGGGGTTTTCGACCGTCTGTCGCAAGAACACTTTCCAAAATTATGTATGTAGACTTTATTTAAATTAAAAAAAATCTTCAAATTGTCATCAAACTGTGTCCCCGTGTTGTGTTAAATGTGTTTTTGGTAATTAATAATTGAATAAAATGTCTAATATATCTTATTATACACATATGTATAGGGATGGGAAAAAAAAGTTTTGTATTTCAAATACAAATTGAATATAATTTTTTATTATATTTTACTTACATTTTTATATATATATATATATGCCATTGAGGGAGAATTGTTTTAACAGTCCTCCCTCGATGTTAACCTAAACTACCTAAAGAATTCTAAAGGTAATGAAACAGGTGAAAATTTGAAAGTGCAAGGTCTATAGGGTGGACGCATTAACACGTCCCAACAAAACTCTCTCAATATCTGCTGAGTAGCTAAATATGTGGTCTGGCATCATCTTTGTGAAAAACCACATCCTTTCTTTTGATCAATACCGACCGCTTTTTCTCTACTTCTTACATTGAGTTTCATCAGCTGTTAGCAATAGAAATCCGAATCGATGATTTTATCCGGTCATAAAAGCTCATAATAAATAATGCCATTCCAATTCCACCATAGACATGGCATCAACTCATTGCGAGTTAATTCGGGTTTCGCTATTATCCATGGAGCTTACTCGTCTTTTGACCATGATCTTTTTCACACGTTTTTGTCGTAATTAATCAATTTTTCATCACCAGTGATTAATCTTTTCAAAAACAAATTCGATTTGAATACTTTTCAATGGAGAATCGCAAATGAATACACGATTTGTTAGATATCTTTCAGTGAGCTCATGTGGGACCTAAATATCGAGCTTTTTTGTTTATCCAGCTTTTTTCAAGTGGGTCAAAAGTGTTTTGTGGTCAACCCGTCAGCTCTTCAGCTGTGTCGTAAGAACTAATATGCCGATCTTACTCTATTTTCTATTTGTGATCGATACAGATCGACCAGAGCGAGGTTCATGTTTGACATCAAAATCACCGTACTGAAAACACCTGAATCGGTTTTGTGTTACTCTTACCGACATTGCGTTGGGTCCATAAATGTCATTTTTTTGTGACTTGTTTCGTGTTTTTGCCTTTTTTTGTAGTAAAACATTAAAGTGTGTCACATTTCTACATTAGGTTCACTATTTTGATGAAGATAAAAATGGCGGGATACTGTTTTTACCTTTTATTTTTCTTTTTTTTTTAATGTCATTTATTTAAAGGTATAAAAACTAGCCAGATACAAACAGCACAACCAAAGAGGTTTTACTACAACTTTTTACTTCTAAAATACGAAAAAACTTTTCTCCGACCTAATATGTATGTAATACAAAAATACATTTTTTCATTACTACAAATCTGATCTTTGTTTTGTTAAAATAACATTTTTGTACATTCCTTTCGCACACTCATTCTTTAAAGTTTATTTTTTTTCCCTTAAATAATCTCCAAAAATTCTAAATTATACTAAAGAATATTTATCATTCTACAAAGGTACTTAGATCGTCAAAAATATCATATATATATATATATATATATATACATCTATAAAATTAATTGACATCGTCAAACTTGAATATAAATTAAAACGTATCACGCGAAAAGATCTTGCGCTGATATTAACTGAGCGGTCGTTATTAATCAGTGTTTCGATCGCGTTAGCACGATAACGAAAAGATAACGTTTTGAACGAGAAGAAACGGTTACAAGTAACACAGCAAGGTCAAAAAGAGCCTTTAATATATTTGAAGATGTCATAAAAAATTCATTACTGTGATCAGTTTAGTTTCGCTTTTATTTCGTGTTACTTAGATTTTTATGATAGAAAAATTGTATTATGATATGTTGGTACATAATTGATATATCTGTGTGTGTCGCACGCGTCTCACGAACAGTCGTCACGCGAATTTTGCCGACCAACAAGAATTACATACATTAGCTATTGAAATTTCTTTAATTTAGGAAATATATCGTTTTTTCATTTGAATGCTAGAAACATTTTTTTCGGTTGACCACCGAAGGCATTTTCATAATCAAAAGTAAAAATGGAAAACTTATAGAATCATTTTGTTGCCCGTCGGTCTGCCTATTTGTCTATCAAGACTCCTTTTTTCAGGAAGGGATAAAGATATAAAGTCGATACAAAATGCTATTTTTTTTTTGTGTTTTTGACAAAAATTTTGAGGTTTTAGGTCATCATAATCACAAGATATTTAGTCATATGTTTTGATACTTTCAAACTAACTCATCAAAACCTTTATAGAGTATTTTCCGTTGACCTAAAATCGTGAAATTTGACAAATACCAAAATCTCGCAGTTCATACTAACGTAAGTATTTTTGTATGAAACCCCAGGATGCGAGTCCTACTTGCGTTTCTTCAGTTTTTTGGGGGTGGAGAATCAGAAATTATCAAATCATATATTGATGACGTATACTAACATGAATTTCTTTTACTATGTACATATATTTTTTGTTTCTAACTATTATAATAGACAGTGAAGTGTTACGCGAACAAGAATAAATATTTATCAAATTTATTAGAATTATCACGTATTTCGGATGTCTCCAGATTAGAATGAAATATAAAACAGTCATGTCAACAATATCATTATCGTTTGTCGAAAGTAAACTGGTCTTTGGTATTAGAGTGCTAAAGTGTAGGTAGTCTAAAGCATTTAATGAATAGACAATAGGATTACCTGGGATTGAAGCAGGTAAGTAAAGTTTTTTTTTTAAATTATGATTTACAGCATTTTATTAAAAAAAAGTTGTGAAACATTTATATATACAATTTTTAACATAATATAATAGCCGTTTAATATGCAAGCATAAATATCCTGCCCGAAACCCTTTTCAAGCGTTTCAATAAAGTTTTCAAATGAAATCCGGAAGTGATCAACAATCGATACACAAACCGCGTTACACCGCTGAAGATATTCCAAAGGCTGTGCCGGAGGTCTGCAGCGGAGGTGCAGCGATAAGCGGGCGTGCGGCCCGGGCGGCGCGCGGCAGTCTCCGCCGGCTGGCACGCGCGGTCACACGCGCCTCCGCCGACCGCGCCCGCGCCGCGCGACCTGCTCCGCCGCGCACCAGGTAACGCAACTTTCGACCGACGGCGTGCTGACCGTGTCGAACGCCCTCTACCGCCCTCTCCCTTCATATTTCTTTCATTCCCATAAATTATTACGTTTATTTATATATATTTTAATAGTTGGATAAACACCGTAATCGACCGGTTCGTTTTTTAAATCGCGACTGCCAACGCCCGCGAGCGCCGCCGCGGCTCGTTTGCACCTGCGGACGAGTTCGCGGCGGCTCGCACCTCCGCTCCCGCTATTTAGACAGGCAATAACTCTCGTTATCGTGTACGGCAGCGCATCGCGCCGTGACCGTCTCGTCGTGACCTAAGATTACAAATGAACGCTAACCTCACTAAGTACCTACTACACTCCACGAAGGTATACCGCCCGCCGGCGAGTTGCGAAGTTTCTGCGGAGGATCGTCACAAATTCGCTATCGAACATGCCAGATAATTAAACGCCGATCGCTCTCCTGAGGTCGCTACGGCCATCTTAATAATGTTGCCTCTCTTTTCCGCCGGCGCGACTACCCGCAGCGGCCGACCGGCACGTTTTCGAGAACGAGCGTTTATCCGTTACGTTCAGTCGGGAAACGTTAAGTGAACCATATCAATTTTCTAGTGATTAAATATAATGTGCCCGGCTGGACCCGAGTTTATTTTCGATTTAGCTCGGACCGGCCCGAGATCGATGTCGACACGCGGGCCCGCGACGCCGATTATATCGACGACGTCGTCCGTCACGTCGAGCGTCACATAAAGACGTCGTCCCCGCGCCGCCGTCGTGTCACACGTCGCCGGCCTTGGATGCTTCGTAATCTGCCTAATCTGCGCTATCGAGATATTCGTCAGATAAAGGAGTCGAGATGGCTAACGGTGGCTAAAGAGATGAAAGTCTCGTCGCGGACCTCGCGTCGTGCGGCGCGATAAAGAAGTAAGTGCGGATTAGGCTTGTTTGTTTGACACTGCATTCAGATAGCGTGGAGTGTCCGCGGCGCGTCGGCGTGATCGTCTCCGAAATATATATTATTCACGCACGATGCTATAAATAAACGATCTGATATAATAATATGTTCTACTACAACACGTTCTAGTATAACAACGAGTAACACGTTGTGATGTGATTTTTAAAAAGGTATTGTACGATTTTTTCCAATTTGAATTTTAATAATCTTTTTGCTTTAAATTTAGACTTGAAACCGATCGCATCAATAAACAATGCAGATGCATTCCTATTGAGCAACTTACATATCTATCCGATCAACACAGACGTACGATACACATCTTAAATTTAATTTTTGAGGAGGTATTGAAAACTTTTTTTTTTCGATCGTATTAAGCATTTTTTTTTTGTCGTAATTTGGTAAAACATATTTGTCAACAGATATATCTATCGGAATATATTAAAGATATTTGCTTAATCATCGCCTATCACAATAAAATTATTTTAACCGCAAATGCACAAATCATAATACCGAGAAACTAACGAAGATATAAAAAATAATATTTGAGTATTAAAGTAATTTACTTTGAACTTTGTATTCGACGGCTGTCTGTGTTACCGTGTAATTTCTGACATTGGACAACGTACGTCGAACGAAATAAAAACAACGGATTAATATTCATCTATTATTTATACGTAGCGACAAAAACAACATAAAAGCATATGGCATTTGAATACAGTTTAATTGTCCAATTTTTAATAATAAAAAGGTGCTTCGGTATTAAACGTTCTTTCACGTTTAATAGCGTTTAAAATTTGAAACATCGTTTAATTAGTAGCTGAAGAAAATAATTTTATTGTTTTGTGTGCGTTTTCAATGTTTTATTTCCGACTTTCTTAATTATACCTAATCGAGACGATTCTGTCGTGCTCAATCGATTTTTTTTATGGTATGGATGATTATGTCCCTATCGCCATTGCCAAGGGAACGTTGGCTGACGTTTTGAATTAGATTTTTGATGTGCTATATAACATTGTATTCGGTCTTACAAATTAGCAAAAAATGAACTATCATTTGTCATTATTAAATTAAACGGCGACCGTTTGAAAATATTTGTTATGGAAATATAATTCAACAAAATATGCAGATATACGTCTCATGGTACTTCGTTGAAAGACGTAAGCGAATGTCAATGTTTGTTAAACTGTTTATGTTGTTAAATGGTTTATATTTTTACATTCACCTTCGAGACTACGCACGTACTTGTCTGTTTGCCGCCCCGTGCTCGCCTCGCCGGTGTCACATTCTCCTGTAAAACGAGAGGAAGGTTCTAGAACCTATTTCGATGCACCACGTTTTAGTAACTTCACACGTCGTCGATGATTGCGTTAAATCTTCCCGAAGATGCGGGTTCGCAGAAAATGTTTGCTAGCACCGTTTAAAGCTAATAATATAACTGAAACTTGGATAGGTATATAACGTCGAAATTGACGTCATTGTTGTGATACCAGTTACTCCAAAATGTACAATGGTATATTGTACTCAAGCCAAAATGAATATGGGGAGGATACGGAGATATTACCCGTGATCCAGGATTTGCAAGAATGGGTGAAAACTCCGTGGGAGCTGTCCAAAGAAAACTAAATATATGTATAGAATAGGGAAGAATAAACTATTATATTAATAACATTGCCAAAGTACATAATAATAAAAAAGATGATTCTATAACAAAACGTTTTAATGTTATCCTATTTTTTCAAATCCGCAAATGTTTTAATTTTGTCAAACTGGGAAATGACGTCAGTTTCGCTTCTACGAGGATGATTGTCGAAAATCAGCAAAAATCGATGACGTAATATATGGACGGCCCCATACGGTGAAAGGCAGTGATTGAATTCGCGTCTCCCTATATGCTAAACTATCGTTAATAGGTTTGTTTAAATTGTATAAATGTAGAAATTGTGCAAATGTAGCAATCGTACTAATGTACTTTCGGTTAAGGTTTTTCTTAGAAAATCTTCGAAGCCAAGGCCCGAGTCTTCTAGCGTTCTCGCTGGTTTTCATGCGTTTCGGACCACATGGGCCAAGGTAATTCGCATGACCTTACGTGGTTGGCGTAACCGGAGACGCGCGGACTTAGAAGGATTTTTCTTTTGTATTTCGTGACGCACAGACGCATAAAAATATAGGATGAAAATGTTGTGTATATAAATATCAATAACAATCGAGAGAAGTGCAACCATTTATTGGCTCTAGTTTACTGCAAATGACAACAAGAATTGTAAAGGTAAGGCATTTCTGTATTGTTTGCGCCGTTCAGCGGTTTTTGTAAAAGACTTGCATACATTATTAAAATCTATTTGTCACTAGCCCCCTACAATCGTATCTGTAACGAGCACAACTGCGTTCTTCAATAAATTCGTGTTATGAAAAGTTTCTAAAACTTTACAATTAAATGGAAGCGTGTCCTCTTTCTGAATCGAATAAACAGATTACTTTTTAAGTACTATTGATCGGCTTAGCCATTTCGATGTTAAAGTTAAAAAAAAAAGACTGGGAACTGTGATTTCTATAAAATTTTGTATATTTTTAATCAGAACAAGAACGTTTACACCGAAGGGCGTTTCAGGGCTCACGTTGTCTTGTATAAAACACAATAGAGCTCAGATAACGAAGTGAAGGGAGCTTGCCTTAATTAGGCTTATCGGAAAAGTTCCGGTTCAGCTGTCAAAATGTCAAGAGAGTTGTATGTAACGAAGGTATAATAAAATTAATAGAAAAAAAAAAAGAAAACATTCATCTTGTAACTTATATTTTAGATTCCATTTAAATATTGTTTTCGCGGATATTTATAATCAGACTTGCATACGACATGCAACAGCATTCAATCCATCGCTGACCCTCCAATCTATTCTTCTACTACGAATTCTCATTCAGCAAATCGAATGTGGATCCAAAAGGTTTAACAGATACCGAATACCGGAGTGAGTATTAAGATTTTTACTTATCTGAACCGTTAATGTGCAGTAGAATTTATTCCTATGTACGTTTTCTAAGAATGTTCGGCATTACCGCGAAACGTGCATAGAAACGGTATGATAATCAATGAAAAATTGTATCATCAATATTAATTCAGAATATGCATACAATTTTTAACTTTTTTAAAAATCTACAATTTCGTAACTATCCAAACACTTACAATCGTTTGCATCCAAACCTAACGCGGATATCATAGACCCCAACAGTCCGTTTGATCTCTAACTTCCCACTAAAGAGCACCAGCTGCGGGAATTTCGGCTCGAATATTAGTTTCGCCGATGTAAGACAAACAGCATGCGGAGCATCACGCCGCAGCGGCGGGCTGACGACCCGCGCCGGCGCCGCCGATTACCGCGGAGAGGCCGGCTTTACAGCGCCACCGGCGGCGCTGTCGCTCGTAAACCTTAATTATTGCTAGTTAACTGAAAAACCTATCAGTCAGCGTTCAGCGGCACCTCGGGGAATATAGTCTATAGGGAAAGATGAAAGCGTGTCTGAAATTATGACGAGTCTCGATTTAAAATCGCGTCGCGTGTGCTCAGAAACGCGACCGTTGATTTTCATCGGGAATCAGATAATGGCTTCAATTCGAATCTGGTTTTGACGACAACGTCTTAAATTAGGTTGCGGCTGGAGTCACGAAAAGTTAGCTCGGTAACGTTACGATGAGTCACCGAACGAGAGAGGCCGCCGAATCCTTGCGTCTCTCTCCACTCAACTATGATCGGTCTGCCGCGCTTGCTAAATTAGTGCATAGCTTGCAAATGTATTGCAAGTTATTGTATGTATATTTGTATATAAATACGTATGTATGTGTAAAGGTAAAAATAAAATTTTGTTAATATGAAATTCAGTGCGAGATTCTTTGTATAAATTAATGTTTTAAATATAATTCTTTGTATAAATAAATGTTTTAAATTTTACTATTATTTCATCCTTCTTCCTACTATACGAATGAATATTCACATTAAAATGATTTTACCATTCAAAGTCGTTGTCACGTAAAACTTTCGCCCGTATACCGACTTTACAGGCAACCAATTTTATGTGACTTTTTTAGTATTGTTAAGGTCGTAAATAGTTCTTTAGAAAAGAGGAAGTCTTCTCAAAAAACGTAATCCTTTTTGTAATGTACGGATACTTAAAAAAAAGCCTTTTGATCATCCGAAACACGTATACTACACCATACGCTAGGTTTAGCCACACAAAATTTGTTCCGAATTTTATGACGACAAATAAAAAACAGACACGTCCATCACTGATACTTTATTTATATAAAACGTATTCTTAAACACCATCTTTATAAACTAAGCACGGGTCATATAAAGTGCCGATAAAATATAAAAACTGTCACAATATAAGTATGTTATTACAAAAAGTGATAAATGGTTTTTTTTTTCAAAATTTAGTTGAACCCTGATTTCTTTGTAATGATCAAAAGAAGAAATCAGCTACGTAGTTAGTCTATTCACTATAAGTTTTCTGTTAAAATAAACCCGTTTACGTAAAAAAATATAACTTTAAATGGCAACGCACCAAATTAACAGTATTGATTTGATCCCCTATTACGTAATATCGTCGCCGTTTTTTTCCCTCGGCCCATACAGGCATCCCTAGCTAAGGAAAATTCCCTTCAAAATTTTAATATTAAACATTACAAGCGGATTTCATAATGGTAAAGAGAATGAATATTAAAAATTCAAACTGAAGCTATAGGCATGGGTGTATATGGGGCTATTGTCGCCAAAAACTCTACATTAATTTGTGCTGTTAATAAATTAATAAATCAAATAAATTTGAAAACAGTTTTGAAATCAAACCAAACTAGTAATAAAATATTTTGTGAATATTTGATAATTGACATTTGTTGATCAGTTTGCGTTATATACGTATTTCTAAGTTTTAATTGACTAATGCTCACCTTTAAAAGTAGAACTATGTAATTCACGTTATATATTGACATAAATAAATAATCAAAAATAAATATAAAAGTTTTATCATTTATTATTCTCTGTACAAATTTTGCTGTAATAATAAACATTTTCGTGACTTTCATAATTTCTTACCAAAGTTCAACGCAACAAGTACGAAGCCAAGGAAACTTGTAGGTACAATAAAGGGAATACCTGAGTTCAATTTTAATATTGTATGATCTTTTCGCTGAAAAAATGAGCTATCAAAATCGCAAAGGAGGCTCTAACTTCATGAATTCCATTCTGTATTATATGCATCTACAAATATATATAAATAAATAAAACAGAAATGTGTCTTTGTAATTTAGGAATAAATAAAATAAACATATTAAAGACATAATCAAAGAACAAATATAAAAAAGGTCGACATAGTGCTTATCTATGTGCGAGTGTACTTTGAATACAAGAAAAGAAAAAATGGGTGAAGTCGCAAATAAAAAAGAGAGATTTTTCATCAATTTAATATTACTTCAGAATTCTAGTTTCTTTAAGGGCTTTTATAAAGATTAGCCATTTCGCTTATTTCGGTTCTTCAGGTAGTGCATTGTTTCAGAAAAAATCTTATATAAAGACAGAATTAAAATTTTCACAAAAGTTTGTTTTAATGGTACAATATATGTTTATTGTTTTGTTCTTTACATTATTGCTATGTCTAGAGTATACTCAAGAATACATTCCAAAAAGCAGTTCGGTACTAAAATCAAATACATTATATTTATTTACAGCGACTAATATCACTCTCTGCTATGTTGAAACTGCGTCTTCTGTCTATTTAGTCAAGCTACAATAACCGCCCAAATCAAATATTCAGCGTTACAGCGCTGTAATTTCGGCGTGTAATTACTACGTCATAAAGCGATTCCTAAGCAGTCGTTAAATGACACAATGTGTTTACATAAATTACTAATCTTCTGAGGAGAAACTTAACTGTTACACAAGTCAAATAATTTTTTCGAGACACGTTTCCGGCGACTGCGCCAGATCTCAAACTATTTAATTAATAGTATTGGTGTGCTAGTGATATGTGAGTGATAAAGTAATCGGGATCCTGTCAAACTTGCAAATATGTATTGAATGTAATAACGCGCATTTCAGTTATCCTATGGTTCATCTGCGATAATCAATGATCGTCTGTATCATCAAATAGTAGAGGTACGGCAACGGCAAGCTGCTTGTTCAAGAACTACGGCAGCGTTGGTACTGAATCAGATTAATTATCGCCAATAAAGCGAAGGCGCACCTCTTTATCAAAATAAATCAAAACACCCCGTTTCATAACTATTGGTATTTATTTTGGCAGATGAAAAATTTTCCAGGTGTCAAATTTGACGTCATAGATAGCGAAGAAATACGTATTTACATTATCAAACTGGACACTTTTTAACGACGACGCCTTAAATATTCACATATTACATATACATGTGAAAGACTATAAAATGGGCTCAAACATAATTTAACTTAGGAAAATAATCAGCTAATACCAGTGGAGAACGTTCATTTATTCGTAATTTTCAGTATGTTGTCGTGCCCAAATGTCGAGTCCTTCAGGCTCCCGGATCTATTCGTCGATTAATAGTACAATTATCTATTAATAACTACTCTTTTTTGCTTTACTTTTATATTCGCCTTATGCACGTGATGTTTGAGTATTACACTTCACTCTGCTCCACATTGCTTGCGGCGTCTACGTCCACGTCCCTCTCTTGTCTTACTTCTCGTCTTCCACCCTTTTTTTGCGAGTACCATTTTTGCGATGTCAAATTCAAATGTCAGATTCAAAAGATATTCTTGTAGCTGTACATCGAATGATGATTGCTGATTCATAAAGGTTTTATCTTTCCAATGCAAACCACATAAAAATATATTTAACCAAAAATGAATAATCATAAGAAATTTCTTCCTGTAATTCAAATGAAGGCTTTTCAAACCTGAAATTCAATTATCAAAACAATGAACGTTTCTGAGAATCAGTTAGTTTTCATACAACTTTCATATATTATGGTCATCGTTACTGATAGCCCGAAACAATATTTTCTCAATCTAGATGAAGATATTCCTTCACAAATTATTGCAAGTCCTAAAGAGGTTGGTGTTTCATCATTTCAAAATAAGCAGCACGAGACAAGCTTATCTTAAACCGCCCATTGTTAACGTAGAATAAACTTACGTGGTAAGAAAAAATGCATTGTACCAAAGAAGACGCATCGATGAACAAACTCTAGCGATAATCACAGAAAGAAAAGAATTATTGAATGCAAATATTAACCAAACTTAATAAAGAGATATTACTTTTGAATGATAATGTTGTTGGTGGATGACAGTCGTGATTATTCATGTTATTTCTTCAAATGTTCATAAGACGCGTTGTGTATTGCGTCAAGCATTGCTGAAACGAGCCCTTCCGCAATATTTTTAAAGTGATTCAGAACTTTCGTCCTCTACTGTCACTGCGATGACAACGTCCGGAAGGGATTATTTGAAGGGTTTCCATTAGCACAAAGCGAATGGTCGCACTTGACCTAAATTAAAAAAATATAAAATTTCTCTTTTAGTCAAGAATTGAACCTCGTGGCTTCTGACTCGCCACTTCGCCACCGCGACTGCATATTCGGAAAAAAATAATTTTATATTCGAAATATTGTAGAAACGGTTACTTAAATCGACATCCGAATACTATTTCTATAATAAAAACGTAAACCTTATTCATTTGAATTGAAAACATTCGTATGCGATTTACGTACATTGTATAGCATTTTGTGAATTTTCTTAAACGTTGATTCGCGGAAAGTGTAATTGTCATATCTTCAGTGAGAGAAGTTTCTATTTATTCTTGGATATTCCGTTTTCGTCAGTGAGCGTATTCGTGAATTACTTGACCTTTTTTCGTTTTTGCGTCGCAGCAGGAGTCAAGTAGGTGACTACTCAATTATTAATGAAAGACAAGAAAGACTACAGCGCAGTTTTATACACAACACTTAACGTTTAAACATTATCTATTCATGTTTCACGCGAAGGCATTGTTAGAGCGGTGGTCGTTTAGTTCGAAGTGGTTCGTCCCGACCTTGGATGTACACTTTTTAAATATATTCAATATTCTACAAACGTACATTGCAATTCTCACTCTGCGTTCACATTGTCTGTGTCGGGTCCATCTTAGAATGGATAACTCTCGGCGTTTTCGTAGAGCAGAGGCTGCTAAATGAAGTTACTCTTTTAAACTTATTCTATATTTTGTTCTCTATCGCACTTGAGTTTTATCGCTGTGAATAATATAAGAGGCCGTAAATCTAAAAATGTAAAAAACGAAGTGTGTTGATTGTCGAACTTAAGTTCGGATGAGCAGAGTTTAAGGTGACTTCAAACTTCAACCTTCAAAGGGTCGTAAAAAAAAAACTTATCAAAAATATCATCTTGTATTGAATTTAATAAATTCTTTAATTTTGATTTTTTAAGTATAGTACTAAAGACAATTTTCGTTTATTTTCAATTTCATAAGGAAAGCCTGCACGGAATCTTCTTTGCGCATTTGCTAGATTATTTAATTAGAAAAAAAATAGAAATAAAAAAAAAATCGAAAAGTAAAGTATTTTTTTATTATTTATGAATACCCCTTTAAACATAATATGAATATATAGATATACAGTACTATGCACTGAAAACGAAAAGTGGCATGACAAGCGTCATGAAGGAACGGCACGGGACGTGCCTGCGTCAAGCGGCGGCGCGATGACGTCCGCAGTTTTTCCCCCAGTCCATTCATCATTCCCAAAGTTCAATCCAAAAAACAGATTCGCAATTTCCAAATTTCGAGCTGTATTTTTACATTTACAATGAATTCAATCGAAGAAACCCAAACAAATGGACTGATGAAAAAAAGTAAACATCAGTATCGCGTTTCGGCTATAGGAACGAATCGCTTTTTCCGCGAGCGCTCCTAAAATAAAACCCCGAAATAAACCTTTGAAGTGGCCGTTCATACGCCGGCCGTCCTTCCCCTTTCGCTTCGAGTCAGTCCGGGTCCAATTTGCGACAGAGTCCAATCATTACATCTGACGAGATATGCTAATGCAATATATTTACGCGGCTACTACGAAGCGGCCCGGGCGACGGGGGGCGCCGTAGGGCCGCGATTACTCACCATCGCGAATTAACGGAGTTAATTTAACGTCTCCGATAACGTTCGTGTCCGTGCGGCAGCGATAACGTTCAATCTCAAATTACAAATATATCTTTATTTCGTAGTTCGTCGTATGACACTACTACATACAAACCAGTCACATAATGAAAGAACCCGATAGGAAGTAGAGCCGGTTATGTCCGTATCCCTGGATATCTGTCCTCAAAATATAACGAAATTATATAACACCCTTTTTTCTAAGTGTTTGTTTAATAATGTTCTTAACTTTCTGTAAGAGAATTTCGTATGTCCACAGAGACCTTATTGAACATGCGCACACGGCGCTTGGATGTGACTTTGCAAAGTCGACGGACTTGTAATATGGATCTAATACTGAGTCACGTCGACCACTATTTCTCTTAAATATTTTAATTTTTTTCTTACACGTATAAAAGATTTGCTTATAAATTGAGATGTCAGTCTCAAGATTTTATTAAACAGCGCGAGTTGAAGGATTCTAATCAATATCAATAAAATGAACCTGTTTCAGTCCTTTGAGGAAGTGATTTTCTTGAGTGGAAAGCGTATTTTTTATCCGATTGCTCTTTCACGAAATAAAAAACATGTATAAAACATCAGTACTTCCAAGAATTAAATATGTATTTAATATTATGCTAATAAACTGATTTAACTCAAATCCCTGAAATGAAACAGTTTTCTTGAGATGAACCTTCATCTCTATACTCGATTACTTGTTCACAAACTTAATATACAAAGGTTGAAAGCCTATGTTTATTATTATTAATAAGGTATAAATGAATATAATACATGAAAATGATTATTATGAATGCCATTAGTAATAATAGATGATATTAATTATAATTTAAAGTCCTAATCCGTATATTAAATTTTAGAGAATTGCGTGACTTAATAAACAGAAAATAGGTTTTGGCTCGGTAAAGTCTATTTGTTGAGAAGTTTTGCGTAGTAAGCTGTGTAACGTGGCCGGAACCGCGGACGGGGTATGTTAGTTAGGGACCGTGTTCAGCGATAATTTTAAAATAATGGTCTTGCCCTAGATCTAAATCGATACATTTGCTACCGTTACATAAGGAAAATGCTGAACTAATTATAAAATACGTGGGTCAATCTGAAAGTGCTTAGAAAATCAAAACTGAGATTAATGGCAGGTTATTTTTATTTTTATTGTTTTAGAAAATTGTGTCTATTGAGATCAAAATACACCGTTGCATTCGATGGAACCACTGAGAGAAACACTTTGCTCATTAGCACTTAGGGGTCACTTCGATGGCCTTTTCATATGCAATCATTGCTTCCTCGGCGTCCGTATACCACTTTCCTAGAAGTTTTTCGTTTATTTCAGGATGTAAATGAAAATTGCATGTAAAGAGGTTGGGGCTGAAAGACGGGTGAGCCTGTCTACACCTTTCTATACCTAACTTCCCCAAATAGTTAGTTGTTTATCTAGGGGTATATGGTGAGGCGTTGTCATGATGAAGGAGAATTCTACTGCGAGATTATTTTTCCGGGACTTTTTCAAAACAAAGGCAAACAATTGTTAGTGTTATTTGTCTTCTAAAACAACTTTGACCTGTCATTCCGAAGAAAGAATACCATAATTTTTCCAACGCTTCGACTTCGTTTTACTTTAGTAGACAACTCTTCGAAAGGAAACACCCACTGAGCAGATAGTGTTTTGGTTTAGAAACGTAACAGTAAATCCAGCTTTCATCAACTGGAACTATGTCTTACATAGAATTGGAATCAACACCGGAAAAATCTTTGCATCATTTCGCGGAATCAATTAACGCGATGGAGTTTTTGAACTTCGATGGAATTATGGGGATATCCACCGAATACAAAGCATCCTGACCGCTAAATATTCATGAAGGGTTTTGTGTGCTTGACTTATAATGATGCCTTAACTTGTCCGAATCTGTGGTAGGTCATTCTTTTGTCGATCTCTATTACGAACCGCATATCAATGATATTGTCGTCGGTCTTCGCCGGTGAAGAAAGTCCCTCACGCAGATCGTCAGTCAGATTAGTGCGATCACGTCCGAACTGGTCAAACCAGTTATAAATATTCGCAAGGGATATAGCTACATCATGAAAGAACAATCGAAGTGTATTATAACTTTCTTGTTGGCTTAAATAGCAACGAAAATCAATTGCACGAAAATTTTCTAGCGGTAAATTCGTGTTGACGTTAGACAAACAATTTTCTTTTTGCCGCCAATTTGTATAAACAAATGACAGATGAATGCAATATACACAGTAAACTTGGCAAAGATTATCATTTTCAAAATTTAAGTGTATTTTTCTTTTTTAATTTCTAAGTTGCCACTTCTAAAAAATTTTAGTGCTACGTTTCTTTATAATCTGTCCATTCAGTGATATGATTTATGTGTTATTTCTATTTTACTGTCCAAATGCCCATGTTATACCGTAATTAGGTGAGCATAATAATATAATATAAATTATTTGAATTTTAACTTACTGCAAAATACAATATTAATTAATTAAACCTCAAAATGTTGGAAACTTGCCAAAATAATCACGCCTGAACTGATTTTAATTATAGTCAGTCGGGTATTATCGCTTTTATAATGGTCTATTTCCTATAAGTAATTTCTACTTGTAATAACATTATAGAGTATTAACAAGATAAGTAATTTACAAACTTTTTAATTTACAAAACTTAATACAATAAACAGTTGTTCTTAGCGTCGACGTACTAATAAATGCGAAATTCTAAAGTCATGCCTTCTCCCTTCTATAGGTTGTTTCACTTAATCCCCAAAGGTTATTCCATTATTCAAACGTTTCGATCGTGAATTTGCTACAATCCTTTCGATTCTCCTTCTCTTGTCGAGGGCGGCGCGGTGTGTTCGTAAGCGAACACAACTCAGTGTGGGCTTAATCGAGTAGCCCCACAAGTGAAATGAACATAGTATCTACATACTAATAAAGTATTTATACAAAATTCATTAGTTTTAATCAGGCGTAATTCATTCTCATGCCATGGTTGTCACGGGTTTGTTTCTCGAATTTACCGGTGCGTGAACTCTCTTTGAGGGTAAACATGCAGTCCGTGTCTATGAGAATAAAAGTCAATAATATATATACACTCTAGCTCCATACCTGAAGCGGTGCGTAACTTGTTGCCTCGGGGGCGCGGGTTGCAGGAGCGAACGCGCATACAGGTGTAGCGGCAACGAGCGGTTTAATGCACGCGGCGGACTGGCAGCCAAGCCGCCATGGGCCTCGGGTTCAGCGGCGGCGGGTGATAGTAACCGCTTCGGGGACAGACGACGCGGCCAGGGGACGCACCCTGGACCTCAGACTCGATAGCAAAAGGCGTCATTGAATTTTGACTCATCAGCAACAGGCGGCAGTAACTGTAGCGCCGAGTAGGAGCCAAAATTCCAGTCCGCGAGCGGCGGCATTCCGGCCGAAAAATACATAAGCCCTGATGACATTCAATCTCAAAAAAAAAAATTAACTACCTTCCAAACTTAAAGACAAATTTTACATGGGTCGAGTGGCGGACAGGAGGTGTAACGAATGTCATCAGGGTTGTCACTGTTTATTCTAAATTATTATAATAAAAATAATTATTTTTATACCTGTAATGTACAAAAAATTGTATTGATATATTAATCCTGAAATATCAATACTAAATATCAATATATTATGAATAAAGTCGACAGCGCCTCCGCAGAATCGGCCGAGTGACGCCGATTTCAGTATCGATTTAGTGACAATTATGAATTCCCGAATGATATTTCTGATTTGAATCCATTAGTTTCTGAACGTAACATTGAATCCTGAAATGACAGTTCCACTGTCACTGGGCTATATTGTCATTCGGCTGTCTATGTGATCTAGAAAAGCTCTTCACGTTTGTTCTGAATACATCGATAACGTACCACCTGACTACATCAGAAGTGGGATAGTTAAAGTGGCATCCCATATATTTCAAGTAATAACAAATAGCAACAAGTGTTGGAGTAACAGAACAGCAATCTCTAATACTGGAAATAAAGACGCTTTCTAAGTAATTATCCATGCGTATAAAGAATATAAATAGTAGCAATTTTATTTTCTAAATAAAATTTGCTGATATAAATAGATATCATGGTTTGAAATGTCAAACGATTTGTAATCACCATTTAATTGTAATCTTCTGTGAATTCGAATCAGTGTCTCTTTCAGTAAAGGATATTTTTAAGGTTCATAGATTTTTTTTTATTTATTTCAATTCTTCTTCACTTGTTTAGAATAAAAAAGAGGATATTTCACAATTCTCGGAAAAGATTTGTAACTTTTGCTCATACATTTTCTTATTACATTTTTTTTGACATATGAGCTGTTCTATCTCTTGGTCGTATTGTATTGGATAGTATAATTATTTACTATATTTAGTGCTTCTCGTAACATATGACTGTGCTATTTTGAAATTTATAACCAACATCATTCAGTCCTTTGTTTCTTGAAAATTAGTTATCAATTGCTTAGTGCCTGTATGACAATCTCAATAAGAATTTGCCAGTTTTGCTATTTATTTATTTAGATTAGAAGTTGAGTTAAAATTATACAATAACTGAATATTACAATACAATCTTGAGAAGAATAAAAAAGTTACATCGCTCATTTTATCCTTTCCCCGCGTTAGTACTTTAACCTTTTTCGCCGCTTTATTGATCCAGTGAGCGAAGCGACGTCAATCATAAACACACTCTGAAAGCACCTGAAACCTCTGCGAACGTATAACAAAAATTCGTTTCCTGACGTGTTCCGACCGGAAAACAAACCTCGTACCGCAAAAACGTGTTACGGAGGCGAATATGTAAGAAAATATTTTTTTTTTCGTATGTCTTATTCTTTACAACTCACTTTTTGTGTCCGCTTCCGAGATCGATGCGTCGATGCCATCAGACCTTTTCTTTGTGATATAAATAAGAGTTTCCTTTCCCTAATTAGCAATCCGAAAAATTAATTTAATCTTCATATTAGGATGACCATTATCGAAGATTTCTCGGAATAAAAACCTTATTTTACTGTAGTGATAACGACACAGCAAAAAATCACCGTTTGGGATAACGGCAACTTATGCTTTAATTTATGATAGTTTATGATAAAAAAATAGAAATTATTTGTAATATATCAGCATTTTCACAGATCTATCAAGGTTGTCGATGTATATTGCACGTGAAATTGCATATGCTGCATGTTACTACATGTCGCGTGTAAGCGTCTAATAAAGAATCACCGTGAAGTAACACCATATACCATAGACTATCAAGTTTGATCTATATTGATCTCAGGAAAAAATCGTATTTTTTCATTTCCTCCAACTGAAACTATTCCAAAAGTCGGAACGATAGAAATGGTTAATGCGCGATGTCCTACGCCGCCGCGCGGGTGACGCGTGAGCTACCAAAATTCCTTTGCCTTCTTATAGATATTTTGGTCAGAATAACTACTAGAATACTTATGTTTCGTTCTTATTTTTGTATCGAAGTAAACCGAGACTTTAAAGCTATGAATTAATAAAAGTTAAGTAGTGTCTTGAGTTAATTTCTTGATGTGATAATGTTTCATATCTCAATTTTCGAGGCATGTACTATTGATGTTGTTATAGATATAACGGCTCATTTACACGCCGATTCAGTTAGCCAACAAAAAGCCGTGAAACGACTCAAGACTGTATTCTAATCAAGTAACTTCAGACCCATCTAGAAACGAATTACGTTCTTGGACAAATTGACACTCGGGCCTCCTAATTGGACCGTTTGTATTCAAATCACTGCTTTAGCACTATTTGGTCGTTAACGGCTTAAGAAACGGTGACCCGCTTCGAATTGTGGAGATTGTTGAAGCGATGTTTACAAACGGAAGGTTTGTTAGTGAAATATTTCGATAGAAAAAAAAAGATTTAAACGTTTTTTTTTTGCATTTTCAATAAAGTAGATACTTATATAAGTAATTTTTTAATTACAATATTTAATCTTACATTAAAGTAACGACTCCTCAAATAGACAAATTAAAATAGTTTCAAATTAGTTTTCTTTGTATGCAACAGATCAAGGCGAAAAGCCAGGAACCTAATATACAAATGTAGTTAATGACCGGAAATTAAATTAAAACTAAACGTTTAAAATCTATAATACAACTGAGTCAGTCTTTAGGTGAATCAGCATTTGGAATGCAATGGTAATGTTGAAAATAATTCATTAATGACGTATTTCGTTACCTACGAATTAAGATATTTTTGGAAAATGAAACGCAACAGACCCATAGAGCTACTTTCGCATTTATCAATATGGATGTGCTAATCGTGCAAATAATCTACATTTAAGAAATCTTCGTTTATATACTAAATACAAGAAAAACATACATCAATAATTATAGTTTTATAACCGTTTCGTTTGACGAGAACGCGTCATTATATAACATGAACATAATGACAATGACAACGGCCCAGTAAACGCTAGTCATGTGTTATTATGCGCAGGAGTGATGAACGACGGGCCAGTTGTTCCGGACCGCTGCCAATGCCTGCGTGTTTGTCACCTCATAGAGAGCATTCTTGGCGTCCCTTCAGCTCATACCTCATTAAGGCCGAAAGCAGTGTCGAATCGAATTCAATGTTCTGAAAAAAACTCTACTAACATAATCTTTTCTAATAATCATTACTATATGAACTTCATTATTGAATTCTTCAGTTTTTAAACTAAATGCAATTCTTCTATAGAGCAATTTAATTTTGATAATATATTTCTTTATATATATATATATATATATATATATATATATATATATATATATATATATATATATATATATATATATATATATATAAGACGACTGTATGAAAAGCGAATTAAAAACTTATGATATAAGCAAGCGAAAAGATTACGCCGAATATTTTAGTCCTACGACTTCAGCTGCAACCTTCAGACTACAACTCCTTAAGAAATCAAATGTAAAAACAAACACTGGAAAACGTTTGGAAACTATCAATTATTTTTAAAGCTGTATACGTTACGGCCGAGCTCCGGCGACGGCGTTACAAATGTTGTTATTCTACTGCGCTGGAGTTGTTGTCTTAGTGATTTGTGTGAAGTGTTAGCTCTTTAGTACTCTATCGTCTAACTTTGCTTTCGTGTTCTAATTAGGACTCCATTCCTAAACGGAATAAAACGGAATTCTGCTGAGTCCACTATGCTCTTCTGTCTGTACGTCTGCCACTCACTCTCTATCTCGCGAGTGATATAAGTCATGACAAATTAATTAAATATCAAACTGTTATAAAATGTAATGAAAACATACAGAAAGAACATGTAATGCTATTTAGAAGAATTCTTGTAATGGGCGACGAATGCCTGTTACGATCACACCTTCGCATGGTAATAAAGCGACATGCGAGTGTTCGCGTTGTTCCATGTGATTATTCCAACAGATACTGTTATTTTCTATCAATACATTAAGACATGTGATAACTTAACCGAATAAAATCATATCCTTTGGTTTTTGATGCCCAATAACATCTCATGTATTAACATCTCCCTACCGTATTTTTAACACTAGTTCTGCCATTTACGTATTATATATACGTTTTTTTTCATATCCATACCAAAGTACGGGTTTGTCGAAATGCAAGTTTTAATTCAAATCACAAATGACTTTTTTTGGTTAATTCTCAACAGTGTTATTTATTTTTATTTTTTTTAGGTTATTCTCTTTTTTTGGAAAAATTAACCCGATACCAACATAAATCTATATACTTTACAATACACGGAAATATTTACTTTAACGACTTGTTGCAATTTACATATGAATAAAATAACGAAGAGACTCATTATTTACGTAGTTGCATACATATGCATGGACTGAAACATTACTTTCGTACCGCTCCCATCGCAGTCGGGTAATACTATTTGCCGGTAGCGCTTCCGACGTAAAAGAAATAAATGGAGCGATAGTCCGCATTATAAATCGGTTTAGAAACATGTTTATCGAACAAAACGGTTCAGTTCAACTAAGCCGTCCCTTTTAGGGCTGTGTGTTTGCTTCGAATTTGTTTTCTTTCGTTACGCCAACCTTTCCCTTTTCTGCTAGAATTTCTTGTACAAATTACAGTTTCACTTTTTGTGTCCGCCGATGGCTGTCGTGGCTTCTATCTTCGTATTCCGTGCAATATTTTGATGGAATATCTAAATGCAGATCAAAATATGCACATAATTTTTCTTTTGCGAATGATGCTACGCTCTTCAAAGATGTTTTCCTTAAAATGTTTTTACGTAAATGTTATTTCTGTGACGTCCATTGTCTTATTCATTTTATTTTCGGTTACATCGTATTTGGAACAAAACGCTATCACATTATGCAGATGATATGTGGCTCCGTGTTGGTCCAGAAGAAATAGCGTCCGTTTTTGTACAACAAAATCGTTATGAAGAAGACGGTATCAAATTTTCGTATGATATAAAAAAAGAGTTGCCGGATTGCGTCTTTCTATCCATCTGTATGTATAGCCGCATTAATGTATGGTTTTGCAAACCAACAAATGGATTTGGATAAACAGATTTACGATCTACATCTCTATGGTGATGTTTGTGTTTATCGAAAATCGTATTATGCCTCTATAGGCATAATACGATTAATAATTAGGACATAACCGTTAATGCTGTTATGAAGCAATTAAAGAAAAAAGCTAGGAGACAGCTCCCTCTCATCTGTTAGTTTTAACAAAATTATCTAGCAAGGAAAGAAATGCGTCCATACGAAACAGCTATACAAAATTCCACGTTAATGTACACTTAATGTTAATGGATGGATTTACAATTTAAATTGCAAAGTCGAATTCCACATAATTTAAGTTCGTAGTTGCGCCGTACTTCGTCGACTTGTGATCTTGTTGTCTAAATGGAGAGGAGTTAATCTTTAACAAAACAAGTATGTTCGCAATTTAAACTACTTAACACGAATAAAACATTACAGCGCACAATTTTCATCAATATTTTAAAGATTCATTAGTTTTATGAAGATGCGCAGATACCGTTTAAAATGTAAGGTCGCCGACGAGACGTGCTACGTTCGACGGCGAGAGGGGAGTTAATATTGCCTTTTTTCAATGAATTTATCACAATTTATGAGTCAACATAAAAATTGAATAATGCTCTGGCGCAGCAGGACCGAATCACTAGTTATTACGACGAGACAAAAATGAAAACTCGCAATATATTTGAAAGGTTGTATATTTTCATCAATGTACATAATCATTAGGGTGGTCGTTAAAAATTAAATTTCTTACGACGCCCCTTAAAAAGCTTCCTTTTGATGAAAAAACACTGAGAATTTTTTTTATTTTTTAACTCAAAATAACACGTGCCTCCAGACGGTCCAAGTTAATTTTTGAGCATAATTTTGTTTATTCTTAAATTATTGTATTAAATATGAAGTAATAATTATTCTAAGATTGAAACAGTATTAACAATGAAAACCCTTCAGTATTATCATTATACGTGATGAATTTCCAGTTATAACTTCACAAAAAGTTTAAAATATTTCGTATTTCAAGCTCATGTTTTAATTTCTCTTATATTTTTGGGCCTTTTATACATCTCTAAGCAGTTACGTATGAATTATTTTCATGAAAATGTCTGAAAAATAAGGATGTGCATGCACTGGACACTTTGGTTAAAGGCATCAAATAATTCTGTCGATAAATTACCAACAAGTCTAATATACTACCATCACTACTTATATGCTCTCATATTATACGTCCATGATTTTTATACAGTTTACATCACAAAATTTCTATTAGCTACTCCGTATAAATTATTAACTAGATAATTTTGTAATTAAAACATATCATTTTTCACAGGTATTGTTCTTAATTATTCTTTATTTTTATTTATAAACTGAATGTATGTTTTGTTACATATTATTGAGTAATACATACCGTTAGTAAAGTCTTGCGTTATTATCAGATCAAATTAAATGGAAAATTTTTACTTAAGAATTTTATCTATTGTTATTTTGATTAGCTATTGTATTCTCATAAATTTGGGTTCTATAATTATTTATATTTTGGATAAAATTGAATTTATCACTAAACATTCCTAAAAAAAACATGATTATACCTAATAATTAACTTCGACCGTCTTGAGGCACGTGTTATTTTGAGTTAAAAAGTAAATAAAAAAATTTCGCAGTGTTTTTTCATCAAAAGGAAGCTTTTTAAGGGGCGTCGCAAGAAATTTAATTTTTAACGACCACCCTAATAATCATATTACATTTACGTAAAAACCGAGACGATCGCCGGTAATTAAAAAGAATATCACAATATTTTTTTACTACACTTGCCTGTGCTGACACAGCAATAAAAAGTAATACGAGTCACTGTAATTATTTTACGAAATTTCTTGCCCTTCTAAATCAAAAGTAAACTATCGAATTGTAAATAAATTTCTTATGCGAATAAACGTAAACCCATGTACGACACAGTCACATCTGCCTCTCAAACAAGAAACATGTTTTACCTTCTGTAGTCGTCGAAACTCTGAACACGGCGTAGTAATCGAAAGATATTCGCATATCGGCGTACCTTCGCGACAGTAACGTATACACTTTGTTCGCATAATACACGAACTTGTAGTCGGTTGGCCTTGCCGCTGTCGGGCCACGTGTCGAACGTCTGTGATTGATTATTTTGGGTAGTCGATGTAGTGTTGTTCGATGTTTACTCGCAGAGATGCCAAAGTGAGGGTTAATATTGTATTTCATGTAATTTAGATCAGTCAGGTTTATTTAGTTTATGTTATTTTCCGTGATATTGAAATTACGTCGATTTGACGGGGTTTACTTCGAGTACAATAAGTTAATTAACTTCGTACACAGGATTGGGTGCTCGAATAAATACCTAACAAGGTGGGGCGTGTGCTCTGTAAAATGTATATACCGTATAGTGCATGAATATGTGTAATGTAATGAATGTAATGAAATCCTGTGATTTTAATATTTTATTGACACGTAGATCTAGAAATAATTGATAAACACAATTCATGTATACCTATTCTTTTGACAAGAGCTATCGAAGTTCTACTTCCGAACGTTTTTATATATTTTGTTTGCTTAAGCATACGAAATTTTAGTAAACCTTTTGATCTTAATAAATATGATATTAGTACGATATATTATATAATATGACACAATATAAAATATGATATTAATAAAAGGGAAAACTTACAAGTTCAAACGTCGAAACAACGAAAACATTGGGAATTTGTAAAACGGAAATTGTAATAAAAATAAACAAGAGTATGAGTAGATGACACGGCCATAAAGGAATTTATGAAGGTATACAGAGCCCAGATTTGGAGCCAGCGAGGCGGAAGGGTCGGTCTTAGCGTTTGCGTTATTTGTCGAGGCGGGCTCGCAACGTCTCGGAGGTTCGACGTGACCCCGACACAATCTTCCGATCGCTCGAATCATCTTTAGGGTTCCCGTAACCGAAAGCTACAGATCGGAGGGAATAAGGGGATGCAATCGATGAAATTTCCGGAGATCGTGTGTTCTCGTTGCATGAAACGCGACCGAAAGAGGATACTGAAAATTTTGTTGATACATATAATAAATATATAAAATGTGGCCTCTATTCGATACAGATTAAGGTAATACGTTGTATGACGCTAGAATGATCTTGTAGCGATTCATCTTAGTTATATGCAGATTATGAGTGACGTTAGGTGGTTAAAAATTTTTAATATTTAAATGGTACATATATATATATATATATATATATATACACTTAATCCTATTTTCTAGAGAAGTAGGAAGACACTACAGCTCTCTTGCTATATTGACATCCATCAATCGTTTCTTGCAGGTTGGTTGGTTTCGGATAGTTAAATATGACTCTTCTTGTAGTGTGTAGAAATAAAGGTTGAAGTGTAATACAATACGCAACAAAGAAAAATATAGTACATCCCTAGCCATTAAACTGGATTTGCAGTATTTTTAGGAAGCAAGAAAAGTGTGTACCCTTCGCTTATTCATAGGATAATACATCATGACAGAGTACGAAATCTGGGTCGTCCGTTTTGCTTTAAATAGGTCTCTTTAGCTTTTCGCTTCTTATATGCAAACACAACCAAGCTTATATGAATCATATACGGAAAATGAAATAATAGTAAAAGGTTTTCAAAGCTGTAATTTATACAACTGCGAGCATTATTACATATTGAGAATGTTAGCTTTAAAGGATTCCAAGCCAAAATGAAACCATTATAGTTCCGTAAGTTGATGAAATTTAGAGTATAGGTTTTTTGCATAAGCCGCTACTTAGTTTAGTAGTTAAATAACGAAAATAAGTATTTCTGGGGTGGAGGGGTGCACTCCCTACGTGTTATATAAATTGAGAATTTTTTTTTTCTGCAAATACCAACGTATTGCACATATGTCGTGCTTGTAAAAATACTAAGGTTTTTAAGCAATTTTTTTGATTAATTGAATAGTTTCGGAAATAATACCTCCGTAAGTAGCAGAAATTGTCCCCCCCCTTTATTTTTTAAACTGTATGCCCAAAAAATATAAAGAAATTGCAATGGTAAAACTTAATAAATACTTTCACCGAAAATTATCTTTAACATGTTTGGGTATAATATGTATTGAGTCGTTTCCGAAAAACTGTACTTTCCAACAAAATATATTTAAGTACCATGAAAATAAACTTTTTTCCTGGTGTGCTTTAGTTCACTAGTTCAAGAGTACTAGTTGACACTCCTATTTGTTTTTCTAGTTATAGACGACTAAAGTGCTTATACCTACTCCTTGCGGGAAACATGAAAAAAGTGTAACAACGTAGTTTTTTCATCTGTACTGCATTTCTTTATAGTAACGGCTTCAGAACACCTACATTCGGCTTGGTCCGACATGCTCTTGGCCGATTTTTTCTATAAAAATTTCCCTTCATATTAATATGATATTATAATATGAATGGAAATATTAATATAATATTAAATATAATCCAGCGCCGAAATACAATGATATGAATTCTACATCGCATATTCTATAATAGTAGTCTTTGAATTAACGTAAAAAATCAAGTGTCTAATGTTTTTTATTGAATATTTTTAGAAAATCTTATCCTTGTTGGATGACATGTTACATTTATTCGAAACAAGTTATGACTGAGTATAAACAACTTATAATAGAGACATTACATCAATCGGTCCATCCTTTTATAAATTTCTAACTTTTGTCCTTGGCTTTGCCTGCTCGCCTTTTCAGAAAACCAATTCATTATTTTTTTTATGTCCACACCATCCTAATTTCGTTTTTTTTACTTTCGGTCCAAGTGCCAATTTTGTCCTTGAATCTGATTCCAAGTTCATCATGGTTTCCGTTTTGGTCTAATTTTAAGGTCCCGCATGTCTAATTCTAAGGTCTTTCGTCACCGATCACACTCTTAATTCTAATCCTGCTTTCGTTATTTTTTCCCTATTTCTTTCTTATTCCTATTCAGAATTCCAATCAGTCTCTCAAGTCCATTTTCTTTTGTGATCCTGGTCTACCTTTCGCTTCCAATTCTGCATTCGCTCTATATTGTAATTCTGATGCGATTCTCAGTTCCGACTCCACTCCCGCCTACGTTTTCGATGACGATTCGAGCCTCGCTCGTATCCAGATCTTAAATTTCATATTTTTTTATGCAGAATTGATATTAATTGCAGTTTTTATAATCATAACACACATGTCACATATTTAAAATTGATCCAATTACTCTTTAGACCATTTCTTTAAAATCTTAAGTCCATTATTCGAGTGGTGTTGATGTAATATACAAACTGATATAAATTTAATATGTGGTATGAAATATAAAAAAAAAATAGCAAAATAAAATTTATTTCGTGTTCATAGAGGCGTTTTGTATTAGCAAGATTTATCATAATTTTATAGCCGTAAACTATTTGAATTGCAAAGGAACTCGATTGCTAACCCGACTACGAACCGCATCCGCGCGTTGAGCTTTAGCACTGCCACTCACAGGCAGGAGACGAGCTGAAGGCCGAATTTCAAGTATTCCCTTTAGCGATGGGCGTGCGAGAGCTCATACCGCTAATGAATGCGCTGTGCCAGCAGCGTACACGACCTCAGCACTCTCATTAGCAGTACAGCGGGAGCCGGCTGCGGGCATTTTATCCTGCCGTTTCGCCATTTGCGGTAAAGTGTCGTAAATTAGAAAAGGATAGCACAATTGCGAATAATTGACAGAGTAATAGTTTAAGGAGTCAATTTTTGTTCCTTAATAATAGGGAAGGATTTTCCCTAAAGTAGCGCTGTTTTATGGATCGTTTTTCACTCATAATTAAGTTATAACAAGCCCTTGTTTATATGTTATTGATTTGGAATATTTGTGTGATAATTCTTATCAGTTTTGTGTAGGCTCCCAACAAGTAAATATACTGAAGAGAATCCAGTTGCATTAAATCTGAAATTCTTTTTGAGTCAAAATTTTATTTTCTTTTTACACATTATTACACTCTGTCTACTTTTTTCTTGGTCAATTTCAGTGAAAAAAAATTAAAATTTTTAAATTTAAATATAAGACTCATATTTACAAAATAAAATTAAGAAATAATAATTGAGACAAAATGTGAAATATCATAAATATTGACTGTCATTAAATTGATTCAAAGTCAGCCACTACGAATAACTCGTTCATATAACTGATACGTAAATTTCTGTTGTCTTGATGTATAGTGATTTAAATCTTAAAATGTTCCAAAAAAACACATATGGAAGTGACAGTATATACGACAATACATTTTTGTAATAATAACAAATCTGTGCAATACACAAGGTTAAAGATCTTATTATACTACTTATTTTACAATCCTTGCAGAAGCAAGGATTGTAAAATAAAACAAGGAGAACCTTGGGGGCCTGTACTGCTGCGGTTTGTTTAAACGTAACTAAAGATATAGCTTCAGTTGCCCGAGCTCACGGCAAAACAAAATTCTCTGATTATTCTACACACTTTTCATTATATTTCAGTCTAGTACATCCTACTATACAGGAAACATTACGTCGTAAGTTCAAAGGGAATATCTTAATATTTACGATATCAACTGCCAGTTCCCAACGTTCGATTATTTCCATCTTGTCATGGTACTCCTTTTTCGTGCATGACAGATCCTTCAATGCGTGGTTCTCGGTAAAATCACGAAAATTACGGGAGGTCGTCGTTCTACCAGACGACTTCTGCAGTGTCGATATATTTACTTATTTATTTATATATATGAGCAATATTTTTATTTATAACATTTTTGATTTACATATGAATTGTATTCTTTTCCACAATTTTAGAAAAAAAAAAACTTTTAAGATACAATATTAAAAGTTCGTTTGGGTCTAAGTACATAAAATTAAATATAATACATTCCCGATACTCCTTAAAATCGCGATTGTTTTTTATGCCAGGACATTCTGAAATCAAAATATGTTTCAAGAGATTAGGACGATTGACGACGTGACGTTACATCTTATGACAGACGAACAGCGAGACATTTCACCGTTTTTTAGCGTTCCGTATACCCGATCAAAAAACGGAAGTCTAATATAATCACTCTCACGTCTATTTTTGTGTCCATCCGGCTTTCGCAATTTGTTTTTCCAGAATCTATTCAATGAAGAAAGTTGCATTTAGGTACGTATATACTTAATTAGGTGACCCAACAATAAACATTTTAGCGTAAACAAAAGAATTCTGAGTTTGAAGGTTAATTTTAAAGGCATTATGTGATCAAATGAATCATCATCACGAGATGTTATGAGAAATACACTTTTTTATAATGTTCAAATACATGGTTTGAGGGATATTTAAAAAAATACAAAAATCGCATATTCCTCCTTGAACTCTAGTACTGAAGGACTGAATAAAAAATTTGAAAAAAAAAAAGAAACGAAAATGGCCTCACTCACTCAAAACCTAAACGAATATGCCTGTTTTTTTCTATTAAAACATGTATCATATAAAAAATGTTCTTTCATTACGAAATATTTTATTGCATACCAATACTAGCACAGATAATATAAATTCTGCATTTCGTAATTTTATCATAAGTTACAGATAAGTTGTGGAATCGAAAATGTATGTACTTAATCCTCATTAACTTAACAGATAACAGAGGATATATTTTCTTAAACGGACATTGCTCTGTGACCATACGATATTCTCCTAAGAAACAGGTATTATAAAATGTTTCTCGGTACATATCGAATGATCGATATATACGCTTGAAACTTAATTGGAAACTTATTTTGACATTAATGATATTTTATTCTTAAATTAGTTTAAAATTTACCATTTTTGTCACTCACAATCCTGAAAATGCCTGTTTTGGTTCATACGATGGCTATCGTCTCGAAAATCATTAAAAAATAACAAATATGCCCATGACTTATTGTTGGAAAAATTGGCGTATAATGTATAAAAATAAATATTATAACGCCGATTCTAACGCAGTAAACAGCTAAAAGTTCGAAAACGCGCAACAGAGAAATAATATAGTTGTTTGGAAATATATAAATGCACAAAAGTTTATACATCTTATGATTTTAAAGTGATGAAATAGTAAATTTATAATTTTAAACCATGTTAACGCAATAGCCAACTAATAAAATTTCCAAAAAAAAAAATTAATAAAACTGAGTCAATTTACCGTGTGTTCTAACGAACATATGTTCGTGACTGTGATTGGCAATCATTCATTTAAATAAAATGCCATAAAAAGAGAGATAAAAAATAGTATTAATCGCTTGCTCACTAAATGTGTTCGCATTCGTTACACACTCATAATTTTCTAAGAAATATAATTTGTTATATACTGAAATATATATATCGATATGAGTAACGAGTATATCTTATCTTTTAATAGATTATAACAACCATTAATTAGATTCGATATTGTAACTAATTAACTTGAAAATTTGTAAATAAAATACATTAATATGACTTTAGTGAATTATTATTTTAATAATCTAACAGATTTTTTTAGTAGATATTTTTAGAAATAATAGAACAGAAACAGTACAAAAAATAGCAAATATTTTGAAGTATTATATACATATGAAAAATATTTCAATACAATTCCAAAATATAAATCTTTATACATGAATATAAGCAATTTTAATTATATATGAATGCATTAAATACCGTTTGTCACATATACACATACATCAATTAGGTAAATTAAAGTCACTATTACAGTACCGCAATTTAACTTTTTAATTTCGACTGATAATAACAGAATACGTGTGGCGGTTTTCATTCCCGAATACCGCAATTACTCATTTGCATATGGTAACATATCCTGCAAATTGCGGGCCGATCGCGTTCATTTCGTGATAAGAAACAGTTTCACGCTATCTAGACATTTCACGATGATAGCAATCGTGAGTATAGAACTTAATAATATCGCATAATGATGGCGGATATTTGTTAATTCTAACTCGTAGCGATTTTGCTATTATTAATATTTATCATGATTTACGAAGTAATTCGATCGTATGTTGGAGGTCTCTTTCCGAGACTCTTAAAGTCCTTCGTACAAACGATTCTGTGTCAATTTAAAAATATGATGTAGGCTGTAAGAAACTATTGTATTCGATCGGCGATGATAATGTTACCAGGTAAACGGTTCTTTATCAGTTGTTAACTAATTTCGTTCTTTGAAAACGCACAGCAACGATGAAATTAAATCATTTAAAAGAAAGTTAAAAAAATGAACGTAAGGATCTTCTTTGGGAACTCGAAATCTAGACTTAATTTAAATTGGGCACCAGTCTAGATTCAATTAAACGATCAAATAAGTTAATGGAGTGGTGCACACGAAAACGGCAGGGGTCGGGCGCGGGTCGAGGGCGGGCTGTGCCATGAATCGATACTAAGCACATTACCGATGTTCACCGATGTAAATGGAATAAAATCTTAAGTACATACACTCGTATACATAAGTTTGTTTATCACTATTTACTGATTTCTAGATCGGTCTGTAATCGACTGGATGGTATGCATGAAATATTATATTAAATAATTAAAAAAAACTGACATTTTTTTCTACAGCCATTTGCCAGAATCGATATACGGAATTTGTTTTCATAATCTCTCTTGATCATTTTTTAGTAGTGATGTTGTTATTCGCTACGCAATTTTCAAATTATCAATTTAAATATTTTATAATTATAATGCGCTATTAACTTTTAACGAGTAATTTTCTTATTAAAAACAAACTGACACACCTATAATTATCGAATATTCGCTGGCTTAATCATTACAAAGCACAAACATGCGTTGGCACATTTTAATACTTAAGTTTATAGATGAAATCTTGTATCAAATGGTAACATTTCGTACATTTATTCTTTTTTTAACCATAAAACATTATGTTATTTCGGAATCATAAAATGCAAATACCCTAAGTGTAGTGCAAATGGTAGAGCCACAAAATTTTTGATCAACAAAAGAAGTTTGAGAGTTTTTAAAAACACTAGAATTTATCTGAACAAATAAACAACCGCGTGAAATCCAAAAATAACAATTTTCTTACGTGAAATGGTAAAACAAATTCTTTATGGTACCATATTGAAGTTTATCGGCCTGTCTGTCTTGTCTGCAACAATGAACATTTTCATTAAGACTTTTGTTGCTATCGACTTGAAGTTTGAAATTATGCAGAAACCGTTACCCCATTTATTCGCCGGAAAGTAATTTCAGATTTTTTTATTAGGATTAACATTGAGGCATATTGTTAATTTTTTAACCGACTTCAAAATTAAAAAGGAGAAGGTTCTCGATTCGATTGTAATTTTTTTTTCTTTGAAATTTTGACTGGGTGAACCGATTTTGATAAGTCTTTTTTTAATTGAAAGCTGGTGCTTTCTATGTGGTGTTATTTTAATTTGGATCAGTTCTAACAATGGCATAAGAAAATCGTATAAATCTTAAATTTGCATTAAGTATGTGCGCGACAAATGGACGAATAACTCAATATCATGCCAACCGTTTTCGATTATTTATTTTTTTATTGGAAAGGATGTATTTCAAGGGTAGTTTGATGAGAGTTTGGTTAGGTTCTGATTACGGGATCTATGACAAAGTAACGGAACTCTTCAACTCTTTGGAGCAAATTAACAATACATACTCGGCCGAATCTTTTATGGGCTATCCAGAAATTTGAGTCACCTACCGTAACGTCGTTATAATCAAGTAATTGTCGTAGTCGAATATGATGATTAGTGGAACTCCTTAACGGCTTACAGTAAGGGTGCGATATGAGCAGAATGTTCAGTAAATCTACCCAAATTCAGAAAAATTAGTAAGTGTACTTCAGATTCACTAAAAATCGAAAAATAAACAAAAATATTAACAAAAACCGACTTCAAAATCAAAAAAGAGGAGGTTCTCATTTTGACTGTATTTTTTTATTTTTTTTTATTTGTATGTGCTCTGGAGTTACAACCAAAAATATACGAACAAAGTACGTTACGTCTATGCCCAAATTTTGAAAGTTCAACGTAATAAAACTAGGCAAAATAATTGATGCATAAAGAAGATCGAATATATTAGTGATTCACTGGTAAAATAAAATAAAGCATCAAGCATTTACAATTTTCGATCAAAATGAGATATCCTTTATTTTCTCTCCTTCACAATTCCGTTATTTGCAAGTTATTAATGGTCCAGCCCAGCTTATTTTTAGATATTCCATTGTACCGAATTCTCGGTACACCTGGCGAGCCCAAAGGTACTAACAGAACAGAATTTCAATCCGAAAATATTGAAATTTGAAATATTTACATATAGAGGTATAAGGCGAATAGTATGAAAGCTTCGAATATATATTTTTTTATTTACCACTGGTGAATATTTTATTTCTCATTCAAAGAAAATATGAATATATGTAGTAACACTTTTCCAAAGAACAGAAAATAAAGAATACTCCTATTCGATTTCTAAGACCGTGCAAGAATAAAGCAATTACTGATTTCAATATTGTTGGAATTTCTGTTTATTTATTAGAAAAACGAAATTCTGAATCGTAGTTTAATCAAAACAAATGTTTTTCACAGAATAAAAAAAATGTCACGTTTCTCGACAACTGCGACACGAACCGAGGTTTAGCGAGTAAATGTTTACCTTTAAAGCCTCTCCTTTGTAAACGCGTCCATTCGTTAGGTTTACTCTTAGCCCTCGCCTATCCCTCGGATTTGTGTCCATTTTAGGGTTGTATCGTGGTCGGTAAGCGTCAAAAGTTTATCGGCATTATCGCGGCCCGCGCCGGGGCGGCTCGCATCAATCAACGGTTATCGGCGTGCTGACCTTAAGAAAACTCTGTGCCAGGCGGCGCCCGCCCGCCGCGGCCGAGCGGGCGAAGGACGGCCGCTAAGCGACGCCATTGCCGCGTAGCAAAGCACCTGGGACACACGCAACGATGTTGATGCAATTTTCTAACATCGCCTAATCTCGAAATGCTTCAAGACTCGAGATTCTGAGGTTGATAGAGTCATGCCTTGATCATATTCGGCTCTATAGTCAAATTTATAAAATTCATTTATTTTCTATCAGAGCGAATCTGTATTGTGTTAAATCATGTCACGACGCGAAGACGTATCGCCGTTTCGAGTAAAATACCGACATCAACGCAGAGGACGTGCCTAATATTTGAATGTAAGATATACGACTAAAAAAAACTGAAACAAGCTATGCATACGCAACTGGGAATAAAATTAGAGACATTTTTTTTAAATGTTTAATGTTTTCTTATATTAAGGCAACTTTGAAACTTCACTTTTTCTCTCAGAATTGATTGGGTTGTGATCCGACGATGGCTACACAGAAAATGAATAATTGAGATCATTATAGGCACTACTGCACAATTTTTTTACGATTTTAAAACACTCATTACAACTTGTATTTTTGAAGGCAAAATCGGGAATACAATGTAAGTCATATAAAATATACATAAAAAAATCTTATCGCCCCGTACATTTTGCTTTTAATACTGTACACATCTAAACAGGTCGATGAAAATGTGTGCATATACTAGAAATTGTCTGTTTAAACAGGTGGTTTAAATTTATTTGCCTATTAGATAGCCTTAACAGGCAGGCAGACTGAGTTATTTCAAAATTACGTAACATTGTTTACTTTTTGTATAAAATATTTTGCCTTGGACGATAATTAAAACGTAGTAATGAAAATGGATATGAATAGTAATTTAATAGGATTCATTTCAAACAACAATAATTTTAAATGTTTTATAAAATGAATCAGGCCAATTTATGCATGGAATCTCTGAAATATTTATGAAAGACGAAATTGTATCCTCTTTTTCTTTCTATTTGTCATTGATCCGGCATTAGAAAAATGTACCCTCATATATTAATTGAATGAAATAGTGTTTTAAAGGCACATAACAATATCATAAATTTACGAGAATAATTTATGCCACCATAGTCCTGCTGCTATTAACATAAATTACTTTAAAAATTATGTAGGCTGCAAATCATTTCACGGTAACTGAAAGTTAGAAATATATTTAGATTTTTGCAAACTTTACATACATTTTAACATTTTTAGTTAAAAGGTGAGGGAAATAATTTCGGTTTAGCTGTAGGTAATTGTGGCAGTCATAAAGATTGCTGCTTATTGTAATAATGTGTAAAGCATCATATTAGAAAATTTTATATTTGCGATGTGCAATCAACATGTGAAGCAAAAAATGTACTATTAACTAATTGATTGATGTTAATAGCGGTAGGAGTACAGTAGCTGACACTGTTCTTATAAATTTATAATATTGTTATTTGCCTTGAAAATATTATTTGATTCAATTAACAGATGAAGGTACATTTTTTGATGCCGGATTTTAGACTATATTTCGCGTAATTGTAGTGTCTTATAGTTGCACTAAGTCCAGCGTCCTTATTGCTAATAGTTAATTATGATGATAACAATTATTGTAGAATTGTAAAATATAGGTAACGTGAAATGGATTTTATACTTTTTATCCAAATCGGGCAATTAAAAATACATTTTATTATTAACATCGCGTCGTGTTTCACACTGGTATTTATCGTATCGCGCTACTCCAATACAAGGAGATCCGTCAATCATCGTGTTGTAAATGAAAAAAATCATGAATTCAGCTTAAGCTCTTGTGCCCCTCACTAGTGTGTAATCTGGTGTTTGAATTAGAAAGTCGTCTTTAATGTAACACAATACACCACCCGTAAAAAGAAATTAACTCCACGTTGTATTTTGGGAGCACTTACTCACTATAAAACCGATCGATGCATGGCGGTGGGCAGGTAGTGAAGCAGCAAGTATATAAAAAATTGCAAAAATTCACACTTGCAAAAAAAATTTGAAAATTTATTTAATTCAATAGTGTCTATCATAATATAAAGTATATCATTCCTGGTGATAGAGAATATTATACGTGTATTATTAAATTTTACTCACTGCTCGTGTAGCTCGTACAGCGTGAGCTAATAATGACGATGTGATGATGGAAAATGACGATAAAACAGTACGTACCTAAATTATAGCTCTTGAAAAGAAAATAGTATAGCTTGTTTATTAAATAAGAACGCACCGTTCATTACGTTTTTTGTATAATTTTTACACATTGTAACGTAACGTTAATCGCTCGCATCTACTACAACGACTTCGATAATATAGAAGTGAAAATAACAAACGTCGATCAGAATAATAACAGATGTGTTATAGATAATGTTATGTTGTTTTTTTTATCGTGAACGCTCCCGGAAAGATATACAATAAACACTGTCCGAAAATGAAATCGGTTGTCGCGTGAAGATTACGCCAGTATCGTTTTGATAATTCGGTCATATCGATCCGATATCGCTATTGTGCTGAATCGTGACGACCCGATGTCTACGGCCATTAATCATTGTCGGCTTAAGGACAAATGATTCGATACTATTGAACATTTATGTCGATTCTCGTGATACGTTACTTATACGAAACTATCACGAGAAATTTCCAATCGTCCATAGCTATACGGAATTTTAAATTACGTGTAAGGACGATTGGAATTTTTTTACCTTCCGTACATTTTTTTTTATTTCACATTACAATATTACATAGAGCAGATAAACTCGATACGTTAAGAGAACGATTTCTTTTTTTGGTTAATTTTTCAATTAAAAGCAAATAATTATTTTTAATTTTGAAACAGCATCTCATGTTTAAGTTATTTACGTTATGAAATTGTAAAACTGTTTAATTACGCTTAGTATATTAAAGTTTTTCACCTTTTTAAGAAATCGATAATAAATGTATTACAGTTTTTTTTTTTTATGAAATTTCATACCTGGAGGCTCGATTAGAGCCTTTAAATATCCTTTATACATTCGTACATTCGAGGTTACTTCGAAGCCTTAGCTCTCTGCTTTAGATTGATCGGGGTATGATTAGTTAACAGAGTTAGGTGAGATACCCTTTCAGATCCCTGTCAAGGCACGCTCCCCTTTAATTGATATGGCGAGATATACAAGGAACTCGAAGTGATTCTAAAAGTAGCATCGAGATTATAATTTCGATGAAGATTATGACAAATATTATTGTGATGTTAACAGTAATTTTAATTTTGGAAGACGAATATTTTTATGAATGAAATATCTCTTATCGAATAATTGTCTCAAATAATTGTTGTAAATTTGAAACTGAATACGCGAATAAGCCAAAAATAAATTTGTTACATTATTTAACCATACATTTATGAGGACTGGGTAAGCAATCGGTCGTGAAATTTATACTTCCAGTTCGTTTCTAAAACAGTATAGTTATAATTTTTCAATTTCTTTTTTTAATCATTTGTAAATGTATAATTTTCTATATTATGTAAAAGAAATTTCCCACTAATTTATTAACCGATTAAATCAATTTCTTTAACATTTATAAAAACTTATAGCTCGTACGTTTATTGTTTTCTAATACAACGAAGAAAAAGATCTAACTAACTCATGAATGCAGAGATGGAAGTATATATTTGAGTCAGAAACTTGTAAGTACGCCAAAAGCTTTAGGCTTGCAATACCAAGAAATTAATTTTTGGAAAATTCAGTATTTAACTGACAAATGTAAAATAGAATTTACGTACCCTATTATAACATAACTAATTCATTTCCGTTTTATCTTATATATTATGTAGGTTCTATAACCTAAGCCTATGCTTAGGCCTTGCTGAACAAAACCCTAAGCAAAAAAGAGATTTTGAGCATTGTTTGTAGTTTATACACGTATTGGCATGAAAGATGCTAGTTGAACACAAGGCGATTATGCTCATACACATATATTTTTATTTGGGCTACTGTGCAGGTATGACCACATGGTGTTCAAGTTTCATCTTTCATGATCACTAAAATTGATAGATTGGTCTTATCAAAAAAAAAAAAAAACATTAGCCACAAAAATGAACCGTAAATGTCGTCATGAATTTGAAAAAATTATGAAGCAGTTCAACAATTGCTAAATTTATAATTATGACTATAAAAATAATAGGAGACCCATACAAATTTTCATAGGTGGACGAGCCAGATAATTGGTCTTGAAATTTTCAAGTGAAAACTGGATTATTTTCAAAATGATACATTAATATAATATAATACATAACATAGTAACATTTGCTCAATAATCATAATTTTATAATAAGTGAATGCATTTTATATTCCTTGATGTTCTTGAAAAAATTTAACTCATAAAATACCATCAGTTGCTGATAAACATAAATGATAAAGACCAAACGTATAAAAATAGATAGCGGGCCTTACGCCCTTTAGGGTTCCGTAGCCAAAAGCAAAAAACAAAACTTTTGTAATTTCCTCAAGCCAGTTCGATAGTTCGTCCGGCCTTATGTCACAGTTTTATTTCCTCGTCTTTCTTCCGCGATCGTGATTAAATTGTGCATGCGGGTATGTTACACGAATCGCCGTAAAATTATGTAATGAAAGTACGAAAAAAAAGGAACATTAAAGGAACAATTTTTTTTCCGTATACCTTTTTGCATTTGGTCTCATGGATAGAGCTTTAAAATGCATTAAGGATTCTGAAGACGTGGCTTTTTCTCACTCAGTTATGTGTTCTGAGGTTTAACTTCCAAAGTTTTTAATATTATTCCCCCTCTATGTCTTTTCGATCTGAAAAGAAAAATACGTAATAAGTACTTTAAAACTTTTTTTTTTGTTAATATCATTAAATATCTACAATTTTCAATTAACAAAAGTAAGAATTTAAACACTGATTGGTACATGTGAATCTTAACACGATTGAAACTTACCATACCGACACAAATATATTTGCGTCTTTATAATCTTAGATTAAGTTTTTAAATTTATGAAGAGTTACGTGATACCCGTTATATTTAATCTTAACGCAATTATAAATTTTGTATTGTTTTATTTATCGGTGCGAAATAAATTGTCGGGAATCTCTAAATCATTGCACTATTACATTGAATTTACACAGTGCTTTATTTTTAAAATTATAAAGCAAAATATGTCAGATACTTCGACTTTTATTTCCTAAAAAAAATATAAAAGGTACATTTGTTATGAAAGAAATCATGTTCCATATATATATTTTGTAATGAACATTGCTATATTTTTTTTAATCTCACAAATTTTTATCAACTTGAAGGTAGATATAGAGTATAGATTAAGAATATAAAGTAAAGATTAAGGGTATAGACAAAGAGTGTTACAAAAAAAAGGGTCATTTGCGTGTTGGACACCCATCAGCTTAGGATTCCTTACCCTTAACTTACGACTAACGGTAACCTTGTGGTTTTAATTTCAATGCTTATCTCACGAACAGCATACACAAGTTCGTTGGCATTTACAAATTGCATACATAGATCAGAAAGTGTTAACAATATTAAGAAAGATTTTCGTTGAAAGTATTTATTAAAAAATAAATATTAAAGAAAACGTATTTATTAAAAAAAAAGAAATTATTAAAAAAAGTATTTATCAAATGCACATGTTCTCTTTTATTTTGATTTTATCAGTCATATAGTTGAAAATACAAAGGCAAGGAGTCATATTGTTAGTAACTTGTGAGTTGATATTTCGTAAAACATTGATTTAATTAAAAATGCAACGCGATAATCCTGTATACATTTTGAAAATATATATCAAGATACAGCATTCAATGGAGTACATGTGGAAAATTGTGTCCTTCAGTTCTATGTATAACACCTATCTTAAAATGATATGTCTTCTTGAATTCAATATCAGTTGAATGGCATATCTATATGTGATTGATCAGAACATATGTTGATATAGAACATTTTTGCTCTGATTCAAAACAAAATAACATATAAAAAAAAAAACAAACAAACGTAACCTGTAGCTCGAAAAAGCGCTCACCGCGGAAGAATTTTTAAGTGACAACCACAAATCGGAAGTTGCTGCTTCGGCACACATTGCAATCTATATTTTACAAAGACACTGCTTACACATTTTTATTGTATTAGAAATTTTATTTAAATACAAATACAGAAATATTAAGTAACGAAATGGGCCTCCTTCAACTGTCTGACATACATTTTTATCAAATCATCTTCTCAGTTTTAACTTCAAGAAAAAGTGAGTATATATATATATATATATATGTACTTGTACTTAAAGGTAGAATATATATATATATATTAAAATAAACAGTTTCAATTATTTAATAAAAAAAGATGAAAATTGACTGTTCTCCTTACCTTCGAAACTACTGAGACTAAATTTTTTCCTAAAATACACAAAATATTTTTTAATAATAAATTCTAAGAAAATCTCAAAGAAGTGTATGGTCTTGAATAAAATGGTGAATTCTCAATACTAGCGTACTAATTTACATTTTCAACTGTTTTAGTTACCACAAACAAATGTTGATCACATCAAAAAAAAAAGAAAAGCTTAGAAAATAACATACTCATCATACGGAACCCTCATCCGGTCGTTGAAATAAAAAGTGCATCAAATTTTATGTACATAACTTTACATTTGATTGTCCAAATCTTGGGACCAGTCGATAGCGAGTAATGTTGAAAATTATTTTTGGTAACGTTTATTAATATTATGTTATAAATAAGTATCTCTGCCTGCGGGTCCGCGGACAAACATAAAATGAATTCCTCTATTTTTATATATATAGCGATCTCTCATTTAATCGAGGTCCCGAACTCGGTCTACACCGTTAAAGTCTAAAATGACTTATTGATTTTTAGTTCAGTCGTAATATCTTCCACGACGCCAAACAAAAAGTTTTACTTCGATCGCGTGTGAAGGTTATACTCACTCATAATTTTCTTCGTAATGGCTCCGGCACTGTTGTGAAAATTGATTTCTTGATTAAGAAATCAATTCCAAATCAAACAATTCAAATACCGGTGAAATTAAGAAATGCTGTGAGATGAACTTCTATTCATCGTTTCAATTTTATATTACGCCTTTAATGTTGCTTTTTTTTTAATTTATATCATCAGACGTAACTATTCATAATTAAAATAATCAATATTAGGTTATTAAGATCACGACAACAAAGAAGCCTTCAAAATTCTGGATTCAATTTTATAATTTAATTATCGTAATTAATATTTTCGATAATAATAAATTGTTAGGGTATTGATATAAACAAATCGTTTTCAAAGTAAATATTTTTGGGTCTGCAATTTCTTTCTTATAAACACTAAGGACAATTTAAATATTATTATTATGCATTTTCTCTTGCAAAATAAAACATTAGTTGAAATCGGTGCACAATGTGTCCGTGTTCTTGCCTATCAAGTGCGCGTGCATCTGATTACGGAGCCTTATATAAGATATGCAAGTTGGAGTCATTTATTCTGTAAGGTTACGCACTCAGTCTACGTAAAGTCTTAGGTCTTGGCGTAGGCGGCGCGCGACGCGATAACTTAAAAACTTACGTGCGACACTGGAAGGACGCCCGAATCACGATAACCGCGCCGTAACATGAAAGCTTTTATAATATGCGTAAAAAAAAAGCTACACGAACGTGCCTTTATTAGCGTTTGTGAAATATTATGTAAATCCATATTGTTAACGTTCTGTTTGCGCTTAAATTACGAATATGTTTGTATTTTATTTATCCTAATTTATTGGAAAAAAAGAGACGGGACATAATTATCAAAAGCGTGACAATCCATTGCTATTGTTTGATCTCTCCTCGAGTAACGTCTATGTGACCTCTCGATGAATACAAATTATTTCTTTGAAAATTATGCGAAAAACGAAATTCATAAGATTAAACACATTATTCATGCCAATATTACATTCTAAGTTATTTATGGATATAGACACACAATATATTTGTTTCAATTTTCTTTATCTTTGTTTCATTTGTAGTTAGGTTTGAAATACATGTTTATATATTTTTTTTTTTTGTCACACGAATTTGTTCTGTTATATATTGCGAGAGATTATATATAAAAATTATCTATGTATATATAATTTTAATAAATAACTGTTTGTGTGTGTGTGTGTGTGTGTGTGTGTGTGTGTGTATTGTATACAGTACAACTAATACTCATCTTGATAAACTCTCAGAGCCGCTCTCGAACAAAATTCCTTACAAGGCCAGGCCAGACGCTTAGCCATAAAAGGAAATGCGGACCGGACGCTGAGCACGGATAAGACTAGATTCTTAGGCAGATATCAACGCATACACTTTTAAGTGCCTACCCGCTGGCAGACTGTGAAAGTGAGTTGAGTTTCCCCGCTGTAATGAATTTAACACAATGCACGTATGTAACGTTCCTTAATTAGAAATGGTCAATGCCAAAACGACGTATCATATACCATTTCAGTTTTATCGTAAGGCCGGATCATTAGTAGGTACTACTTTCCGTGAGGCGTTAGTTTAGTGACCTTCGTTTTCCATTCGTTATTCCAAAATAATCCAAATACTCGATCAGAATATTACAGATGCCATTCATGACGTATAAAATTACTGTTGACATCCAGTAATGAACTAATAATAATAATATAATATAAACTCACGCTTATTTTCCAGAAGGGTAAGCGGAAAATCCTATGCAGACCATAATGGTGGCATATTAAAAAAGGCCCAAATTTGAAGCACCCGACACCGACGAGCTTGCATGAAAAGATTGATGGATGTCAGTGAGACAAGTGAGATATCCAAAGATCGTACCATGTGGAAACCTATAGTTTCTGCCTACTATAATGAAATAATAAAGCATTATAAGAGTCGTATTCATGGTTGACATTTTTTGCAATTGCATATAAGGTAAAGAATGTATAAAAAGCATTCGCAGCAATGCCTACGCTCACATGCATATAGAATGAATTTGAACATCTTTTATATCGATCCCGTTTTAGTGTAACTCTTGATCTGATTGTCGATCCTTGATGTTGGTCCCAGTCTTGTTCTAGATTTCCAATTCCACTGTCGGGACGTGTAATGACGGTACGTTCTATCTTCTCTTAAACATTGTTAGTAGTAACTGATGGATATGCAAAATTAAAGAATTTGCTCTATATTCACACGGGACTAAACAAAGGCAAAAAAAAAGCTAACAATTATTGAAACGATTTTTGATTTTATTTTCTTACATCATAGAGCAACATTTTATTTTTTCTTGTATTTACAATGTTTAAATTCTGTCGCTTAAACTTGTACCGAAGCCGATGTTGCTGTTAAATATTCATTTCTACTTCTAACTCTATATTTTTTAGTCTCCAATTAGGTATCTCTATAGCTATATTTCCGTGGGAACTGAATATTCTCCCACTGGAATCGTAACTCTAGTCTAATTTACAAATATTCCTTAAAGAAAATCGAGCATGTTTTTGAAATCTGTAGTATTTTCTGACATGGGTAATATCAAACAGAGATTATTCTGAGTAACATTTTCTCGTGGGAATAAGATATTCTTCTACGGTAAAAAGTAGCCTATATTGATCTCAATTCTAAGGCCTTTACGATCTTTGCTAGTTTTAAATCTACAATAATACTTGTACTTTTTAAATTAAATGGTTTTTCCTGAATAAAAATTGTAAAATCACAAACTGACACTTTAAGGAGGTACAGGAGTTAAGTTGAGATAATGAGATTAATTAAAAATATTTTATGATCAACACAAATATATTTAATACGTGTTGTGTGAAAATTTCAGAGATCTAGGGTTCATAGTTTTTTTTATAAGACCAGATTTAAAATAGTCAATTTAACATTGTAATGGCATACTAGGTCTCACACCTACTCGTGTTTTGATAAATTTCATAATGAAAAAATAATGATAAAGGTTTAAAAAACTCAGCATGTATAGAAAAAAGTGCTAAAGTTATTGACAAAATAAAATCACATTAAGGGTACTTGTTATAAAAATAATTAAGTTTGAAAAATGTAGATTTAAAAAAAATGTTCAGCCATAGCCAAAGTCGGTTATGTTGTCGGCAACGTCGCAAATGGTGGGTCACGCGGAAAATTTAAAGTTTTAATTAAATAGGTTAAAGAAAGTATGCGTAACGGACGCATGCGCAAACGCGGTTGGATTTGTTACGTTGCCGGAATTCTTATTAATTTTATAAAGATATTAAATTAATTTAATTTATTATTTTTAAATTTCCTGTTAGGTAATGAAATTTTATGTTCTAATTTAACCTAAGATTCATAAAATATTAACTTTAGCGTCGTAAAAGGCGGTTGTTATCAGCTGAAATTTTTGATTTTTGAAAGTACAGTCTTGAGAAAAGTTCATTCTCTATGGATAATTGGATACGTACATACTTCTGACATGTACAATGCTTCGGTATTTTCTAACTTGACTGTACGTCCTATACCTCCTTAATTTATAGGCACATATAATAAAATTGTAAGCAGCAATATCTGTACGTCAAATATTTTTTTGGAAAAAGGTAGTGGTATTTTGTATAAATATTACAGAATCCCAAACAACTGCTTTTAATTTTTTTTGTTTTTTTTTTTCTGTATATTTGTTTATTTATATGCTCACGTATCACTCAAAAACTAATGGACCGTTTTGTACAAAACTTTTTGTGATTTATTAACAATAATCTACTTCTTAACTTAAGATGCAATGTATCACGCCCAAGAGCTATATAGAGAGTAAATTTAAATTTTTCCTCTCTAAAGAAAGAAAATTTAATTTACTTCAATTTTTAATTAACAAATTAAAATTTGAAGCACCTGCTGAATAGATTTGGACAAATGGTACCTACCTACCGATAAGTTTGTTGACAGTGCGAGTGGCATAGAAAGAAAAATGTGTGCAACTATCCATAACATTCTTATTTTTTAAATTAATAAAGTTAATGAAAACAAAAAATTATTGCTGTAGACATCGCGGTTTTGAAAAAGACTGCATGACTTAACATCTATGATTTTCTATAAGAAAAACAAAGAAGAAATAAAGGACAGTTTTCATGGTTTTTTAAAACATTGTTATGTTTCATGACCAACACATCACACCACCACACATTCTTAGATAGAGAGTACAAAAGTCTAGTTATCCAAGCAGTCTCAGTTACGTAAATAATTCATTGAACATATAAATCAGTATAATAGAAAAGAAAATGTTAATTATTGAATTAATTAGATTTCTATTCTTGTTTATTAGGCGATTGTTCTTATGAAATATAATGTAAATTACTATTGATATAGAATGAATGCTTGTGGGAAGATATTGGTTTATGAAATGAAGTGACAAAAGACGATATAGATGAAGCTAAAATTCGTAACAATTGTAGTTATTCATTTAATTATATTACAGGTACCAATATATTTTACATAACATTAATATTTAGTTTTGTAAGGTTTTGTTGCATGTTAATTCATATTTAAAAAAGTTAGTACGCAACATTTAACATTCAGGCACCCTTTTAATTTTTAGGATTTTTAAACAAATATATTTAGATTTGTTTAAAAATCATTAAAAAGTAAAAGGCTGCCTGGACACTGTTACGAAATAAGTGTCTTATTTGTGGTGATGCATTGCTTTGTGATAATCAAAATTGTATTTTATTACATAAAAATTAAATAATAGCAAAATCATCGATAATAAATAACACCATATTTTCTTTTTATACATTTTCGATTATAGTTCGTATACCTTTTACATGCCTATTCAGCATTTTTAATTTTTATTTATCACACTTCACACTTCATACATAGCTTGTTCTTCACGTAATTAACTTCACTGCGCTGTCAATTTCTAGTTTTGACACCACAGCTCATAAGACGTATTTTCGTGCCGTCTATCCAAACGTTAAAATACAGATTCGGTACTTAACATTCTTCTAATTAAATTATTTTGTAGTCAAATAAAATTTATTACACATTTTTTCTTCGCAACGGCTAAAATACGTTACTGTGTTATTATATCATATAAATATTCATTTAAGCCAAGAGTTCCCAACCAGAGGGGCTCGCCTCCCAAGGGGGGCGTAGAGAGATATCAAAGGGGACGCAATAAGTTTGCATTTTTGAAAGTAAAAATAATTTGACGCTTAAATTAAGCAATAAAATAATATTATTTACTATAATTATAATAAATATCAATAAAAAAAAACGTTTCGAATTTGTTTGAAGTTTATTTTATATAATTTTGAATTAAAAGAAATGTAAATCCTTAAAATAATGTGCGTTTTTTTTTCGTAATGTAAGATTGAAAGGGGGGCATCAAAATATTGTTAGAAACCCAGGGAAGCTCAACAAAAGAAAGGTTGGGAAACTCTGATTTAAGTTGTTACCATTGCTCGGCAACAGCACGTTTTCTTCTATCTAGCTTAGTCCAACTAGAGCATAATCATAACGATCTAGTCGTTTTTATTTTATCGTCTCACCAGGGAGGTTACCCTGATAATAAACGTATTATCTAGCAGTTTATGGCTTTGGGTGTTATCTATACATATTATAAAACTCAGTGTCTCTGTCTCTCTGTCCGTGCACATTCTTTTCATACTAGAATCACTTTTACGATTTAAATGTTTTTTTTTTCTAAATCCTAACTATGTTATCTGGTCAGATTATATCGCGAGGGTATATATTATTATGTGAAGTAACGTGCGAAATGAGCAGTATCGATGATAGCGAATCAAGTCGGAAAATCCCTAAAAGTTCGCACTAGAATATTTGTCGATATATCCTAGGGCTTTTTGAATTAGAAATATAGTTTTTTATAAGGTTTTGAGTTTTTGAGCTCTAAAATTTGAAAGACGGTTGACCCTGTTCCCTGAGAGGTGTACGCACGCACGCAAGCACACCTTAATGATTTTAGTTTTTAGCACATATTTTTCACTTATGTTATTTAACCTTAAAATAATATTTCGTGTGTTTTCCTGCCCGTGTGTTTGAAACACTAGCAGCGGTCTGCTTCAAACTCTCATTTGCAATAGTTAACTACTAACTGTCAAGGTCAAAAACTAAACATGTCAAAATATTGGTAATCTTAGAGATATTGGCATTCGTGACATTAGTTTAAAGTCACAAACGTCGATATCTTTAGGACTAACTTAGTCGACTTCCAATTGTAAAATTAAAACAACGTGTTTTGACGTGTTTAGTTTTTAACTTTGACGGTTAACAATTAATTATTTGAATTGAGAGTTTGAAGCACCCCGCTGTGATTTCTATATAAAGGTGTTGTGAAATTCGAATGAGATTAGAATGTGAATTGTATTTCGATAAAAAATGACGACCGAAATTTCCATAGTTGCTTGCGTATATTATAGTAGGTATATACATGTGTTCACAAAAACGTTCAAGCAGCCTTACGAAGCGGCGCGAAAAAACTAATAGTCACAGCTTAATTCGTAATAATTATGCGAATATTTGTAAATTGCATGAAACTCGTTATCCTACAGACAATGCCGTGCCGCAAATAGGCTCGGCCGGGGCGCGATAAGCCACCCGCACCGGTCGGGCGCCGGAAGTGCCGCCGTCCGCGTGTCACCCCGTCGGCCTACGACATCGCAGTGGGCTATTAAACCAGTAATAGAACTGGAAATTCGTTGATATATATCACTATTTAACTAATTCCACTAGACTGATAGTGCACAAGCCTGTCACTTGAATATCGTTCCCTTTCGAGGTATTAGTCATATCCGAAGTATTATATAACGAGAATTGTACCATTTTAAATAAGTAGACGCGAGCGGCACAAAGGCTTTTGTTTCGCGGCAAATAATACAGTACACTAATTGCTTTTAATACAACTGGCAACAAATTAGTATTATAATTCCTCTCTTTAGACTTGTTAGCGTGAATACGACGGTTGAAAGACACAAAATAATTTCAAAGGATCAAAAAAAAACGTTAATTTAATAATAAAATTCGTAAAAAGCAATTAACTAAATTTTTTTTCTATAATTGTAACTCTGGTTTGATTTCCATATACTTTAGTCTTTTTTATAGCTATATTGTTCTCGATATGGGGTAGTCGGAAATGGTGCACTTGGCTCACATCCATGTTTCGCAGCAAGTTCAGAGCGTAACATTGATGTTCAGATAGCCCATCGTTGTTTACAACTTTGCATGCGACAAGAGTGTAGTTCAAGTTATATTGGTGCGTGAACAAATGCATTTAAGCTTAAATTTACCCATCTGAAATGTTTCTGGACAAGAACGTCTCTGACAGACAAACATATAGACATACACCGTGATGATGTGCTTTTGAAATTGGATACGGAACACTAAAAAATAATAAGAACGATGGCAATAGATTTTAATACAATGAAGCTTGATAGTGCCGCTTAATTTTCTGTCATGAAAATTAAGTTTTGTGTATATAAAATGTATATCACGCAGGAAACGATATAATTCTGATACATTACGATATAGACAGAATTTTCCATGCACGTGCCTAGTTTATAGACAAGAACTTTTTTTTTTTTAATAGTACGTATAATCCTTTAAGATATTTGTTCGCGCTTTAAATGTAGGGATTAATTCAGGGTTGGGGAGTGAAGATCTCCATGACCCTCTAAGGTGAGTTTTTCTCTCATAATTTAAACCGAATTAGGGTCTTTCCAGACTGGAATATAAAATAAATATAGAAATGTTTTATTCATTCACACGCTTAATTATGTAAATTGTTCAATTACTTTTACAGATAAAGCTTTTCTTGTTGCCACTGTTAGAATACGAATCGTTTGTACATTGACGACGACAGCGTAGATTTTGCTAGAAAGATAATGAGGGCTAAAAGCAGTCGAAGGGCGCAATTAAGGTCAAGCTTGAAGCTTAAATAAAGGTTAAAATTTTTCAGCTGATTATCTGCAATAGGCTTTTGTATAAAGTATATATTTTAAGGTTAATTTATCGATATCAGATTGAATTACAGATTTCGTTGATTATGCCAACGTATTGTATAAATATAAGTCGCTTCGTTTTAATAGGTATCCAGGGCCGAATTTTAATTCAGTGCCGCCCCTGGGCATTGTAGAAAATGCCGCCCCAACACTGAAATTTTGCTTAAAGTTATAATTTCGAGATCTTATTTAAAAAAAAAATAAAATAACTAATTTATTTCAGAAAATTTATTGTGTTATTTACTTTAATAAAATAAAAAAAATATTTGTTCTAAGAATAAAAATATAATTAAAAGATGTAATCGATAAATTATTCAATTTTTTAGAAACTTACTGATTGATTGTAGTTTATTTTTCGTAAAATGCATGAATCATTAAAAAATCTTTTTAATTTTTCGTAAAGACAACAAATTATTTTTTTATTTCAGAAAATAAAATATAAATATTATTGTTTTGAATCATCAAGAAAATAAATAAATTAAATTATTTTGATCATTAAAAGTGCCAAAATAATAAAATACAAAATTTCGATTTAACAAATAATGCATGAATTGAATTCTGGAATTAAACAAAAAATTATAATATAAGAGAATTATTTAATTATATTGAGTAATTTTGATAAAATTCTTTATTCACTTTCTAAATATTGCCGCCCTAGAAAATTTGCCGCCCTGGGCACTGGCCCCGACCGCCCTACTGTAAATCCAGTGCTGTACGTATATAAAATAAATATATAAGTCTAACCATTTTGACTCATTCGATACCAAAAAATACTGAAATAAGTCCAAAATACACTATTACTTTACGAGATGTCATAACAACAACCACACAGTTGCGTGAAGCGTGTTGCGCACGCCTAAAACAAATTTCTTTACAGTCGGCGTTATTCCTAGCCCGTTTAAAGGAAATTCGTATTGATGTAAAACATGTTCTTAATTTACGTCACCATGCGTTCTCAATTGGTAACGGTATGAAATAATAAAAAAGTATTGAAATTATCAACACGGGAGGAAGAAAATCCAATACTTTTTTTTGTTATACACAAAGAATAAATGCAAGATGGTAAACGCATCGTACGCGCGGTCCGAAAAAAGCTTAAACTTTAAAGCTTAAAAAAGCTTAAAACTTTGCTTGGCTAGATTTAAAAAAAAAACGAAAACGAAATCTAACAAATAGTTGTGTGCAACTCCATCTACAAAATAATGCATTGACTTTACATGTAAACTGTTAGATGCTAAACTTATGATTTAAAAAAAGAGCGGTCTACTTGAAACTAAACAGCATGCAGACATGTGCAAAGGCACCGTGCTAGTTAGACGGGTTGCACCAAAAGAAAAAACGCAATTCACAAAATAAAACAATCAAATTTGACAGATTGTCCACGTATTATCTACCAAATTTTAATTTAATTTACGAATTAGTATTTTAATTTTTGGTGCAATACGCCACGGTAGACTAGTTAGCTTAGAATGACTTAAAAAAAGCAACCAGTACTTGAGTAATTAATGAAAATGTTATTACTATTCAATAATTACTTTACTGTTGAATACCATAAATATGTTAGTTATTTTACATCTCATAAGAATTTAGATAAGTTGTGTATTTTATAAGAATAATATATATTTAAAAAGTCACGAGTTCCTTCAACTAGCTTAAGTTGGGTTAGCGCTCAAATCGAATATTTTTTTCTGTAACCGGAATTTTCCTCGACTCTTATTTTATGATACCTAGCTTATATGATAAATTGCACTTACACGGGTATTTTTGTAATTGTTATTCGTCGACATTCATTCCAGCAAATAAAGCTTTTTGAGAAAAAGCAATAAACAGCGAAGAATGGCAAGCTTTTTATGATCCTATATATTTTGAGGCGTGTCAAAGCTTTATGCGCCTGTATTGTTTTATTGCACAGTGTAAAAACTGCAACAGGAAGATTAGCCTTAAATATTTTTATGTCGTAATAAATTGTTTACACCAGATCTTGCAGTTATTATACAAAATTAAATGGGAAAACGAGACGAGTTTTCATTTATATTGCACTTGTATTTGTACTTGCTTATAAGCTTAAAATACATTCTATAATTATTTTGTGTGTAATAACGTTTTATGAATAATTAAAAAAATTATGTTATATGTAAAGTACTTGAATTTAATTAAACTACAAAAATTTCGAAGTGTATGAATCAAAGTGCATCTTAAAAAAAATCATGAATTTTTATAGTTTCTTACAGCACTGTAACTACTCAAAAATCGTTTGATTACGCTCATACGGTATGGACGGACCATTCGCTATTGTAAAAATTTGGAATCCATACTAATTTATTCATCAGGAGATTACGTGAGCCTCCTCGATTTCGATAAAGTCAGCATGTAGTTTGTATATTCATCGATACTTTGCCCTTTACGCGTCCACATATCGCTTCGAGTTTATTCATAACACGTAAGGGTTGATTAATTATTACGGTAGGCTATTAGCCGAGGTGAGGTAAACGAGTTCCTTTGAATATACGAAACGCAATTACGTATCTGAAACTGTACACTTTCGTATAAATGTAGCGCGAATTGCGGCCGGATGAGGAAGCGATTTAGATAGCACTAAATATTGATTAAAGGATGTGTGCTATGTCTGGGGGTGAATAGTTGAGAGAAGCCCTTAATAGTATAGCACTATATGTACATGTGATGATAGAAATAGCCGACGTATTCCATCATAGCATTCAATAAAATAATTATTAATTTGAGTTAATATCAAAAATAACAAGAAACAAATAACTAATATGAATCAAGGTTTGTCTAGAATAACCGAAGCGGTTCATTTCTATTTGAAAATAATTTATTTATTTATTATTGGAATAATTTTTAGCGAGCTTTAGCTCATAACAATAGAATTAAAAAAAATACAGTAACTCTATCCGTATATTATATATTAGGTTGTGAATATAAGCATTGACTAATTGAATTATTTTGTATTATAACGTCAATCCTTTCTCACTACAAATACTGAAAATAAATATTTCATTTAAGTACTATTTCTCAGAAAGTATTTCTTTTAGTGGTCTAAAGATACAGATAGAAAGTAAACAATTTTCTTAGGTCCCTCGGTCTAAAGGGGATTAATGAACAAAATCGGTTTACTTTTTTATATAAAGAGTCACTACTGAAAGCTGCTTGAAAATATCATAATTGTCACCAGATCTAAAACGTCTTTTTTCTTTATTCGTTCATTTTGATTTCCATAAACATTTCAATTATACACAACAGTATAAGGGATCGACTCAATTCACTTGCCATCACAAAAAAGAGTCAATTTTAATATGAATGTATTTCTTATCACTTAAAAATTTTAATATTAATATTCTAACATTATTTGAGAGAATAAGCGTTCAAAGTAAATTGTGTCGCGTTTTTAACATATACGTCACATTTTTCTTGTCGCATTAGCACTTCTCGTCGGTGACGAGTTGAAAGCATTGTAAAAGCCTCTTATGATAAATACTGGTGACTATTATGTGGAGGTTTCCTGAGCAGCTTAGTGTATATAAAGCACTCTAATATGTGTTTAATACGGCTCTGTATTTATACTTGACTTTCATAAGCTTGTACATTAAAAGCTTTTTGTTATGTCGCGAAATGTAAAGATTATATGTTTCAATTAACGCAAAGTATCATGAAGTTCATTTATATTTTCGGAGAAGTAAGCAGAGACAACGAAACATTGCTTGGTTCATATCTTTACATATTTCTTTTGCTTAGATATTATTTGACGATCGTATCACATAAAGTCTAGGTTTTGGGTAATTAACATTTATGCCTAATCGATCATGTAACCAATTTAATGTTCATAATATTTTCTAATATCTAAAAAAAACACACATTCGCATTATAATCTCTCGAGTTTCCTTTAGATAATTCTTCTCCAATCTGTCAATAATTATTTTAAATATATGAAAGTACAAAATAATTTCTGTATGTATGTAAATATTATGTAAATATTAACACATGAGTTTCACAAAGAATTGAGTCCATCCGCATATTCATCTCTTTTTTAAATCTCGCCTGTACTTCTTAAAGTCTGCTTTGAGCTTAATTGACTTTCAACTGCATTCTTTTTATGTCCAACTCAACTTTTTAAGGAAACTCATTAGGTAATCGTATTATAGACGGAGGAAAATTATAGGATACGCTATAACTTCCACAAAGTTCCTGTGAATCTTTCCCTTTGTACGGGAACACAACAATTTGGGCCGGTCAGCAGACACCCTGCCGCTTTTGTAGTGTTATTCAAAGTTCGTAGAGCACACTCACTACTACATCTCCACCTCTCTTAGCATCTAGCGGACATCGTATCATATCTATAGTCTTTCCATTTGTATTTGTTATTACAATTTCTTTCGATTTGATTTCCATTATCGTTGCAATATTTAAGCGTAATGCCATTTTCCATCGCCACTGTGTACTTTTCGACGCGACAACAAATCGCAAATACTAATTTCAATATTTTTCCACCTAATTTTTTTCATTATTGAATATCTGTTGAGGCATTCACTATCATCACACGTATGACCTTCATACGCTGTGTCTAGATTGTTTAGAGCCTTTTTTCGCTGCTATGTATTTTATTTACCATGACGATTTTCCGGCATAGCCATATTTCACAACGTTCATTGTTCGCTCGTTTCAGCCTCTACAAATTATTTTACAACTGCATATTCTAATTCAGCTACTCCAAAGGCACCTTTGAATATACTAGTTCTATACAGTCATATTGGCATCTGTGGTCAGTAAGTTTTATCATACATATTTTTTTCATTAACTATTGACTGCATATCGTGTTCCCATCAATTGTTACTTTTCTTATTGATATTTACATTCTCTTTCACATCACATACGTGGTGCGTTTTCATTTTGCACACTTATGTGATTTTTGCTAGTTTTCACGGTTCCTTCGGGTATAAACGCTGGTATTGGTCAATGTTATCGAAACTACGGCGAGTTGCACCGGAACTTAAAACATAATTCGTATAAGTATTCCGTAAGCTTGGATAGATAATGATGGACAATCTGTCAAATATTATGGATTAGTTTTATGAATTACGTTTTTACTTTTGGTGCAATCCGTCAAGTGTCTTAACAACATTTGGAAGCTTATAATCCAAAATCCATACATTTAATACCTAAACTCATTAAATATCTTTCGTATTGTTGATACTTTTTAACAAAAAATGTTTATTATTCATTTCATAGCAGCATATACCAAAAGAAATTTCTCATAAAAATCAAGTATTTTATATATTTTTATTTAATAATAGCTTTAAATAGAATTTTAAAAAATGAAAAGTTAAAAGATTCGCTTTTAGTTTCAACGTGCTCACTGTAGCTAACATGAAATTAAACTAGAAGGTATACAAATGTATGGAATTTATAATGACTGTTATGAATTCATATTCGAAGTGTACGTTTCTCCTTAAAGTAAATTGTTATTTATACGTGGCTTTTTTAAAAGAGATTTTCGTTATTAATAATTAATGAACGTAAACTAAAGCAAGAATTTTCTTTATACATTATATTTCTAAATCCTCATCACATAAGGTCTGTCATGCCAACATTTCGATGGAGTTTTCGCCGAATACGTTATTGTAAACTCAATTATAGTATTCTGTATAATTTTGATGTAATCATGTTCGTTGGTACTATTATTTCTTAATAAGTCAACGCCGGGCTTAGTAGAGATTGACAATGGGCTAAAGAGTAAAACTTCTTATAAAACGAAGCGACTATAAAACGCGTATCTAATAAGTATTATAAAACTTCATTTTCGCTAAATTTAATACAATTGTAAATTTAATACGACACAATATGCAAATACTATTTAAACTGTATGAAAAAGACCACATATTGCCGTGTTCGATAATGGATACGACACAACTTCACATCGATGTTTGTACAGTTTTTCACGTAACAGTGTTTTGTTATTTTTGTCAATAAATAACAACGACTTCGATTCAGTTCTTAGTCTATGGAGTTTCATGGTCACAACGACTGTCCCACATTGAATGCAGACCCACAGCGTTAATATCGTAAGAAAACAGTTAGATGTTTAATATGTTGAATAAATATTATATTAAATACATCTTGTTACGTTTAAAATGTAAACAACATGATCTGTTGAAATTGCTTCCCAGCGAAATGAGTGCGGACGTTTTTGAAATAAAAAAATTGAATAACCGTTCAAAGTTTGATTATATTCTAATCGATTGTTAATTGTATGTATTAAGAATATTCATAGTTTGACGATTTATAAGAATTTTTTTTGTTGGTTGAAAAGCGGTTGAAGACCTTTTACCAGTATGATAGCCAGGTATAAATAAACAAATCACTTGATGAACAACGTCCCTTCCCCTTACACGTAAACATGAAAGTGCTTTACATTTATTGCAGAAAAGATCTTTGGGCGTTAGTTATTATTAAACGAGCTAAACTATGGCATTTATCATCTAACAGTATTAAAGTCATATTTTTTTAAGACTTGGTTCTGCAACATATGCAGTCAAAAGAATTCGGCGACTTACAGACGAATGCACCGCGAGACTAGTTTATTTCAACTTTTTTTTATAGTCTTATGACCTATGGAATTTTGTTATGGGGTCACGCAGCCGATATTAACACAATTTTCGTGCTGCAGAAGCGAGCTATTCGTGCTGTTTATGATTTGAGACCAATGACATCTCTTTGAGAAAAATTTAAGAAAATTAATGTCCTAACTTCAGCATCACAATACATACACGAAAACCTGGTATATGTCAAGAGAAATATAGAAACGTTCAAAAAAGGGAGCGACATCTATAACAATAACACTAGACATAAGAACGATCTTACTGCTCATAAGACCCGTCTAAGTAAACTTAATAAATCATTTAAGGGGTTATGTGTGCGCTTTTATAATAAAAACCCAGCTGAAATTTGCCATTTTATGAGTTAAACGTTTCGTTAATATAAAGTTATATGGCAAGGGCTATCAGAATATCTTAATGAAAAAAAGCCCTTGGGATTGAAATGCTCGGCTATCAGGTTGCTGCATATTATTTTTAAATGTCGACTAAATCATTAATTACTAAATCCTTTGTATTGATGAGTAAAAAAAGCAAGCCTTGAGTTTCTTGCCCATTCTTCTCTCGGTGAATCAGCATTTGGAATGGTTCGTAATGTTGAAAAGAATTTATTAAGGACGCATTTCAAGTGTAATTTCATTACCTATGAAATAAAGATATTTTTGATTTGATTTGATTTGATATGAATATACGTTTCCAGTGAATCTACATTTATTTATATCACTGGCAGCACTTTCGTCGGTACTCAATCTTTCGCTGCATTATAAATGCGCCCTTTTCATGATAATTATTGTACAAATTATTTTATTTAAATCAGTTTACGTACATCACTTTAGTTGGTACTTTATTTGATTATCCGCACTTGTCTGGAGATTGGTTGAGAGTAGACAATTTTGTAGTGTTACGTGTAGACTGTACTTACTTTTTATAGTACATTTTTAAGATTGGTCTCATTGGATATTCAGATTGAGATACATACAATAATTTCCTTACGACGTAAGAGAAAGTGGGACCTTTTTCTAATACTCAGGGATACATTTATAGACGTCGGAGACTTGATCCCTATAGCGGCGTATGTAAAAAAAATGATTTCGCATTGAACGTGAGGTTCTTACTGCGAGAGGGATAACGACAAAATTATACGATCGTCAAATATATCCTACGATCGGTCCGATGGTAGATTTACCATCCACTTTTACCGGATGTTGAACGTGTAACTCTGTTGATTGTTCCTTGCAAATATTCATTGTGGATCGGTTAGATTATAGCCCTGTAATTTTTATTTTTAAATGAATCATTGAAATATATTATGAAATTTTTTTTTTTCCGAATATATAAAATATGTTTATATCATTGTTAGTTTGTTACCCGGCCCCGGCTATCTTATTACAAAATAAGACGGTTCTTATTCAGATTTTTAATCCAAGGCATGAGTTTATGTCCGGTTCTCGTGCTTATATCCAGTTCCCAATCCAATTCAAGACCGATTTCGCTCATTCAAGTAGACCTTTACTACCAAATTATTTGGTAGTACTTATAAATAGACGCAAAACATACCTAGTTCCAGATTTTAAAAATCTTCATTTAAAAATGAAATAAATGTTTATCATATATTACCCAATGAACAATTTGATTTATTGACAGATGAATATAATTAAGGGTCGAATGGGAGGGTCGAAAAGGGTCGCCCTAACAAATCTTGTGTCGACCAAATTGATGGCATATAAAAGAAGGGCCAAGTTTTAAGCACCCGAATTCGATGAGCTTACATGAAACGATTAATGGATTTCAGCAAAGCAAGAGATGTATGCGAGGATTTTATCTACAAGAATGGATCGTGATGACCTGTAGTATATTAAATTAGTAATTTCTTTGTGTTAAAATTATACATTTTACTTATTCTCTAATTTATTATATTTGTTTTCATGTCACCTAGTTTTACTTTCTTAAAATTTAAGTCACGACCCAGCCTAGCTTCGATGAGAGATTATTTATATTGTAAATGATTTTTTTTTTGTTTCACAACACAAAAGATTTTTGGATGCCATTCACTTGTTTCAGTGCCAAGTCGCGTCGAATCCACTGACATGTCAACCAAAAAAAAAATAATCATACGTAAATACAATTATCCTACACGTTGTTCGGTTTTTTGAAAGCATTAATAGTTCTATTTATATTCATATTTATAAATTAAAAAGATATAATTATTAAAAAAAATATATTTATTTCGAAAATAAACTGAAGGGCATAATCAAAAATCCACCTGTCATAAACACGTAAAAATAGAACCCACAGATTGGTAAAGTTTTCAAAGTTGATCCACTCGAAACAAAGGGCCAACTTTCGCTATTTATCGTTTTCAGTCGTGCTCCTTCTAATGAATATTGAACTTCGCCTTCTGGTTTTGAGTCTTCTTATATAATCGAATTTTAGTAAGTATTACGTTATAAATCTGATTTTGAGTAGGTTGAGCTGCCTACAAAAGAAACCTATATCGATCGATAAATTATTCGTATAGTATTATGATGCATCGATTTTAACTAACTTATCTTTTTCAAAATTTGTATCGTAGTTGCAATTTAAGAGCAAAAAAATACAGACTTATGCGCCAATGTTTAATACACTATTGGATACTATTATTATATACTACTATACTATACTAGGATACTATTATTATATCTACTACTATACTACTATTATTATATACTCTTTTAATTTCGACTAAAAAAAAACATTTTTTTTTATTTAACAAAGAAAATTATATTTTAAAACATTATTTCAAACTGATCCAAAGAAACCTCATCGATTGGAAATTTATTACGTTAAAGTCGGAGACACAAACTATTTTTCTGTAGTTTTCTCTTTACGAGCTTCTCACAAAAGGGGAGAATTTTCAGTCAGTGAATTACTTGCAATATGACCGTAACTGAACCGGCTCTGTCAAGAGAAAACTTGTCATAGTCTTTTCAAGTTCATACCTCCATAACGATCTCCAGCACACAATGAAACAATTTTCCGAGCGATACTGAAATAGTACAGAAATAATTCTTTATTTATCCCACAGCTCTGCACCGTATCTTCTTACTTATCCATCTCTCGGTAAAACATTTTACTTGATACATACGATATAGCGGCCACCCTCGCGACGTCGACGTCCACGCAGAAAAAATGCCGAGAATCCGGCGCGTCGTTTAAACTGTCAAAACTTTTAACGAAGAGATAAAAGTTTTTTCCCCTTATCAAATATTAAAATTCGTCTTAGAAACGTATTTTTTTTTAAATTCGCTTATATGACGTTTTCATTGCGAATACAAAGAATAAATATGAGTACTACGTCAGATCAATTTATTATCGGAAAGAAACATAGCCATGAAAGCTTCGTGCAGGAGAAGTTTCAGCAAGATTTTCAGCGACGTGTGGAATTGCTAATAAGCATGGGGTAAACCTTTCCTTATCCAGTAATGGGCAGCTATAATATTGGTGGTAATATTCTATAATAATAAACATAATATTCCGAGTTATTAGTATACATAATATTCATAATAATATTGTATTATACCGGGAATCAAATTCAGAAAGTCTCGTGTTCGTACTGCCTCATGCTGGCCGGGCCACAGATGTCATTAAATTCTTGAGAAATAACTAGGAAAAAGTCTTTTCTATTCATTGTTATAAGATTGCACTCAGGATATAGCGATTATGAACTCAGAATATTTTGTGTTATCTGTTTTAATTTTTTATATGTATGTTTCTAGTCACCATTGTTACATTAGCCGTCACATAATTGAATCCAAAATGCATCATACTCAATAACACATGTGATATATAATGTTACTTGTACATTATATTTTTATATTATATTATGTTTATTTGCTTGCGTAGTCACATTACTTCTATACAGTATTTAATCGTTAGAACTCCTCATTGTAAAATCTATATGTATAATGTTGTACAATATATTGTCATATTGTACAACAACAATATATGTCCATCCTAAACAACTCAATTATATCAGGCCATCGAAATTCGGATCTTTCTTTTTGTAATATACATATATATAACTAAAGAAGATTAATAAGTTATAATCTATAATTGTATTTCTTTCCACACGGACAAGCAATAGTAAATTGGGGGCATGATCCGGACAGCCGAACCTTTCCGACGGGTGTGGAATATTCATTATGACCCTTGGTATCCGACCAACGGCCTAGCATGACGGCCTAGAGCAGACTATCTATCTCTATGGAACTATCCCTTTAATTCAATGGTTCGAGAACGGTAGGTCTATAGAGAGTATCTCCTCTAAGGCGTGATGCTAGGCCCGCAGAGTACATTATGAGCGAGTAAGTGCTTCTTGTGTTTAAAATGTAATCCTTGTATTATTTCTCACTCATAATAAAATTTTAAGGGTTCTACATTTTTATTATCATCGATTCTGTTTTGTTTATTCAATATGTTTATAACTTATAAGTGTATCATTTTTATTATTAATCGACATTTCAATATTTATACTATTTTAAAACGACAAAAAGGGTTTCTTTTATACATTGATGACATTTTAAGAAACACCGTTACAATATACTATTTATTAGGCGTCTCAGAATCCAAAACAATCGTTTCTAAAAATTTTATCTGCACATTTGTTTGATTTTTCAACATCATGCAAAAACGGACAATACATTACTTGAAAAAAAAGTTTCAACTGATTTGGAATTTTTTTTCATGTAATGTATTGTTACTGTTCATTTTTTAGCACGAATAAATATTTGAAACGAAAACCCACTTTGTAATTATTGTTATTTTTTTTTAATAATTACTGTTATTTATTAATATTGTACTTCCGGCCTTTTCATCGCAATGCATTAAAAAAGCATACCAGTTTTTAAATCTCACTGTAAGATATTAATTGTAAAAACTTTAGTCTAAACAAAATATGAAAACAAATACTTTCTATAATATTTATTTAATCCATACATACGTAATGATATTCGTTGAGACTACATACAATGCTTCCAATTTAGATTCCGTGGTTATTCTTCGCTTTAGGTTTTTTTCTGGAATATTTTCCAAGGTAAATAAAATTCATTAATCAAAAACGTATGTACAGAAAACGATATACAAAGATACAACCTTGAATTATATAAACATTCCTACCCGCTTATATTTTCCCACATCTTCGCCTTTTTCCAGCCGGACTTGGCTTACTCAATTGTATTTTTATAAGCTAATTTACTATCTTATATGAATTATGCATCACAACCCTAAGACGTAATCCGCCGGGTGCGAGAAGGGATGCGAGAAAGAAAGAGAAAGATTGAGCATGGGAGTCGGGGCGGACCGGCCGGCGGGAGCACTGTGACGGCCACCACGCTCAAGCTATAAAATGTGTACTCCTTACCTTGCAATACGTTAAATAAAATTCGGGTCACTCAATTTGTTTTTCAGTGCACTGTAATACGAGTGTGGACGAAATATTAATTGAAAATTTTACAAATTTTCACGAGGTCTAGTTTTAGTCTAGTCTAGTTCTAGCCACGAAATCGAGGTCGTAGGTAGGTATGTTTTAATTATTTAGTACATTTTGAGTTGAAAAGCTCTTGAAGACAGTTTTAATTTTTTATCTAAGAAAAAAAATGTATATATATTAATGGTATATGATTAAAACCGTTTGTTTGTTTACTTAGTTCTCGTTTTGACAGCCATTTAAAACTTTGCCTTAATTGTAAGAGCGAGTTGGCGCTGTCATCGTGCATCCAGCGGATACTGATTCAAAGAAACAATATTCATTATAATTGTTAGAAGACTTGTAGAAAATGAAATTCGCTTTGTGGCAGAAGTAGCTGTAATTGAACTCTTCCATCTCTTTACATGTATAGTCTGAACTGGACAGGACCGGATTGCAATTCTACGATATATTTTGAATACTCTTAAAACAGCGCCATCTAGCACATAGTCAAAAAATTACAATTCATTTCAATATGGAACCCAACACAATTAAACTATATTTTACGTTTATCACTTACTTCGCTCATCTATTATTATACATCTTTTTTATACGTAGAAACGTCATGGATACTCGGCGTTCAAGAGGGAGCGACCGGATTATATCATACCTCCAGTGACCAAATCCCCACGCTGTTACTCGCGCCTCGCGTATAACGTATTCACACTAACGTCTCGGTTATACTAACGCGTGCATGCCCACCTCCGACGTCTATGGATTACTCCACATCCAGCTAGGAACTCTTTCTCTTGCGGTCATGCACTGCCCCGACAACGTAAAATAGTTTTTCATAATTTACAAAAAATACCGTCGATCGTCTTTAAGTCGAACATCAAGTGAGACCCCACAAAACTCGTGTTATAGAGTATTCAACTTATCGAGGATTTCGACTTAGGCGGATGTGTATTATGATAGAACCAAACTACTTCTGACAATTTTTCAATCGACAAATAATAACTTGCTTTATGGTTTAAATGATACCAATAATAATAAGTACCTAAAATGAAACACCTTACACCAAGCAAGCACAAAACAAGTAGGCACATACTTATTGTGTGAAACGAGTAAGCACGTGTTAACGCCAGTCATAAACTCCTTCATAATTTCTTAGAATTGATAATCCTAAACTATTTAGGTACTCCTAAATTATTTCCTAAGAAACAGAACAATGTACACCAGTACATTGTTGGCAAATTCATATTTTAAAACACTTTTTTTGTCATATACATACTTGATTGACAAATAATTTCAGCAGCAATCGAATGCCCTATTTTCGTGTCTTGCTACATCCCACTTCTTTCATTGCAATCGATATTGTTAAAATATTTAAATCGCGAAAAGCATGCACGTTCCATGATACCAGCTGTGTTGGATTTAACGTAACGTGACGAAGCATGTGACACGCGAAACTTTAAGACGCAGTTAACAACACCCTTATTCATTATCTGCGTCTTAGAGATTCAGTGAGATAAGTAGCTTAAGAGCTACACGGATAGTAACATCGATATCCATAAATAGCCTGTTAAAATCAAAACTCGCCGTAATCAGGTAAAAAATATATAACGCCGTTTTAGTAACCGTTCGATGTATAAAAAGCGGTTCGCGACGGTGTGAACCCAAGCAATAATAACTTTGATGTTCATATTTGAGATTCATACCCTTTTTATTTCGTTACATAAAAACCTCTTATTCATTAATTTTATAGAAACGATTGCAAATCGACCACGCTTCAGAAAAGCTACGCCAGCTTTCCAGAAAATTAAAGTTTATTTTAGACTTTACAATAATTAACATTTTTGATTGTCTTCATTACCTTTCTTTGAACACTAGTTAACTCTGTGACTTTTAATTATTTTTTTTTCGTCTGCGTTTGAATAAATTCTGATGATTCTCATTATTATATATTTTAAAATAATTTAATTTTTAACAAAAATCTATCTTTGGGAGAAAAACGATAAAAATCAAATGATTCTTATAAGTGAAACAAAGAAGTTATTGGATAAATTTCGTATTAAAATTACACATCTGCGTAGATTTATCTTCTTCCACTCATCCTATGGCAGCACCGACTGCGCGTTTATACAGTTGTCACTGTCACTGCTGTCAGTTACATTTTTTAGAGCTTTTATTTTAATTTTAAAAATAAAATAACGCTAAACAATGGTGGCGGGACTTTCAAAAAAATAATTAATATTTCATTGAAAACATTTGGTAAAAAGATTAAAAAAGATATAAATATACGCTTTCGAGTTGGAAAGTTTAAATAATTTAAATATGGCCCTCAAAATTCAGGGCCTTTTGAAGCCCAGAAATTTATCGACGGAGTATAAATCACACATTTAGCCTGAAAAATGTTTACACAGTCGTACATAACTATCCACAGATAAATGCATGTTCTGATGGATGTGTGTCCATGAATAAAAAAAAATTATATTAAGAAACTTTCTTGTCTAATTTGATCAACCACAGACAGGGAAGAAAGGCCAGAAAAGTTTTTGTTTATTTGACAAAAAAATATGTTTCAATAAAGATTCGTTTCATTTCTAAAATCATATGTCTTTTTTATAATAATATAAATTCCTATTGTTTTTAAAGAGACACATATCCTACTAATTAAACACTCGTCAAAAATGTAATGGTTCAAAATTCGATAGTTCACAGTTGTTTTACGTCACGACTTTCCATTGTAGATTATCTACATACATCATTTCTTCTATAAAAAGAACACGTGATCTTCTGTTTTTACAGAAATATTTGTTTATATTGGAAACATATGATTTAATTTGCATTTTCCATGCAATAAGAAAACGAAAATTTGACAAAAGAGTATTAAATCGGCTTTTCATGTATTGTCAACTCATTGTATAATGTCAAATTTCCTATATTAAATTGTCCCTGAAGAAAAAGATTGACATACGGACAAATACTGTTTTATTTTTTCTTAAGTATTTCATTTGTTCGAATACTAAGAAGATCGCTGTAACATTTTTAGGTCAAATATGCATCGTTTAAAAGATTCATTAATATTATTTTTATTCTCCTATATATAAATTATATGTTTAATAATTTCCTATTATGAAAAATCTCTGATCATTTAACGTTAAGCGAAAATGCATACAGAAATTGTAGCTATTTTAAACAACAGGACACGGACTACAAAGTTGAACAACCCGCTAGCTGACGATGTTAGTGCAGTGACCGCTTCCAATAATCTAAAGATAGTCTCTTAACTTTTGATGTTAAGAGAGCTTTGAAGTGTTTTCCCGTTCATTGTCTCTATGAGTATTGATTTCAACTGTTATTTATAACATCCTGAACGGATCATATTTTTAATAAGTTGCATCTTTAATCTCCTTTGATAATTGATATATATATATATATATATATATATATATAGTGTGTTTGTGTGTGTGTGTGTGTGTGCGTGCGTGCGTGCGTTGTCATTTTGTTTAACAATTAGTTTTGATAGTTCTCTCTTAACCTAACACTACCTAAGGAATTCTGAAGAGACTGAAACAGATGAAATTCTGTGGGTGCTAGCTCAGGACTATATGGTGGATGTCTTAACACTTCTCATCCAAACTCTCTCAAAATGCTGAGTGGCTCAAAATGTGTGTGGTTCGGGATTAACTTGATGAAAAACGACTCCATCTCTGTTGATCAATTCCGCCCATTTTTTTTTCTACTTGTTGCTTGAGTCTCATTAGCTGTTGGCAGTATAGATCCGATTTGATGGTTTTGCTCGGCGGTTAAAGGTCATAATGAATAATACCTTTCCAATTCCATGATATACATGGCATCAACTTATTACAAGTTAATCCGGGTTTCGCTATAGTTTTTGGAGTTTGCTTGCTTTTTGACTATGATATATGTCGGACATTTTTTGTTGTAGGTAAACCATTTTTTGTCTCTAGTGATGTATTTTTTCATAACGGTTCGATTTCATATTAAGTTTCAAAAGAGAATCGCAAATGAGTACACGATTCATTAGATTTCTCTCATAGAGCTCATGTGGGATCCAAGTATCGAACTTGTTTGTACATCCAGCATTTTTCAAATGGGTAAAAACTGTTTTTCACTCAATCTTCAGCTTTTCTGCTATGTCGTAAGTACTGTACTTACGACAATATGGCGACCTTACTTCTGTTTTCCAAAATGGCTTCGACTTTGTATATAACAAGTTGACCAAGGCGAGATTCATCTTTGACATCAAAATTGCCGAACTGAAAACGCTTGAACCAGTTTTGTGCTACTCTTGCCGACACTGCATTACGTCCATAAACGTCACAATTTTTTTTCGCGGCTTGTGTCGTATATTTCCTTTTTTTTGTAATAGCACTTCAAAATATATCGAATACCCTCTTTTGATTCACTTATTTTGGTAGATAGAAAAAGAATAGAAAAATGTGGGGACTTATATATTTATATATATAATTAAAAGTAAATAAAATAAGATGAATAATAATTTTCAATTTTTATATAAAATACGAAAAACTGTTTCGACATAGTAAAATAACCTTGAACAGCAGCGATGCAGTCACCCCTTTGGCCAAAATTGTGAGTCATGAGGATGTTCGCCAATCATTATTCATATGATATAAAATGACGCGTTACCCGCCGCCCCCTGGCGAGACGCACCCCGCCCGCCGCCCGCCCGTCTCCTGACGCACACTTCTATTTTGGTTATTTCTTTGGCAGTACGCTCGCCGCGAATTGGTGTTTCATCGTATGCAATCATTTTCGATGCTGACTCATCCAATTATTCGCGCGAATAAGTGGGCGTGTTTGTTGTTTTTATGCTTCTAACTCGAAAATTCCATTTCGCTTGAGAATAAAACAGTTGAAATATGGAATCGAGAAACTTCGTTTGTCTTCATTCATATGTTTTTAAGTTTGAAACATATTAATGAACTTAAAGCACTGTAACTTAATTTTCGCAAAGACAATGCATATTTTCCCCACTCCAGTTTTATTATGTACATATATAGCACATATTTTACCTTTGATTCTGCCGTGGATACTTTATTCGCAAAGACTATTTTTATAATGCAATACACTCCACCGGCTCGGTTAGTAAATGTAAGAACTCCCAATAATAGAACCGAAAGAGACATAAAGTTTACACATCAGGGGTTCCATAGGGAATATTGAAAAGGGTCCTCCTGTAGGATCTGGTTTATCTTCGATCCCGCTACATCCGCTCGGACTTCAAAGTCTCCCCGGCTTCTTATGATGTATGTATAGTACAACAAAAAATAAATACACTGAAAGGTGCAAAAGCTATCCAAAAAAGTTATCTCTTTGTTTAACGGCATACATACTAGAGCGTACAAAGCGACGGCTAAACTTATTTCTCTTTGTATTGACCGTACCGTGATAAGTTTGATGTGGTCTTGCTTATATACTATACTTATATACTAGTTTGCCTGCTTTTCGTTTTTTTGTACTATAATTTTTATTTTACAAACATTTTTGTTTATTTGTTTTAAATACTACAAATGACAAAAAATTGTTTTGAAAATTGTTATCGATATAATATTTGAATTAATTGAAATGAAAATGGACACGTTGTCATTAAAAAGCTTGAAGTAGTCCCAAAGGCACTACCGGTGTAAAGAAAATTACTCTTTAATTAACAATATTAGTATCGAACATCCGAATACATATAAACCGAAACCTTTTAATAATTACAAGCATTCACAAGATATAATTAAAGAACTGTCGCATATGATGCAAAACGTACGTTATTTATGAGGTTTTAAAGCCAATGCGCGACATGCAGAGTGACAAAGCTTTCAGAAGCTCGTGCCCGCCCACGGCGGCTTGTGTGACGCGCGCGCGCCGCCCGCCGCGACGCCGCCGGCTCAGTTGGTGCGCGAATATCGGCCTGGACGCAAGGTTCTTAAAGCTCCGGAATAAAGTTATATTGTTGCAATTTTGTTAAGCACACCTGAGTAGTTCTCGATAACAGAATATTTGTCTAGAGAGAATCGGCAACTAATCACAAAGAAACATGTCTGAGAGCAAGCAACTCGAGTCGAGCCAGGCGCTCATCAAGTCTACGATGGATCAGATGATTCAGCAGAAACAGACAACAGAAAAGGTTTCTATCCAAGCCAGGCAAGAATTCAGGGAGCATTACCAAGAGAGCTACGAAGAAGAATTTGAAGAAGAGACCTTTATCGATGAGTTCGGGAACGCTACCACAAAGAGAATAGAGTCGAGCAGCGAAAGCAAAGAGCACTCGAAGAGTGCAGACGTAAAAGTGAAGGCGTCGGGTCTTAACTCGGAGCAAATGAAGGCTCTGACGGACTGCGCCAACCAGGCGGGCCAACTCGCGCTCGACTCCAAGGCCGCCAACTGAACGATGAAAACTTTACGAATTTCGAAAAGGTGCACGCAGGTGTCGTTCTAGCGTGAAAAAGACTGTTCGGCGTTCCTTTTGTATTGTGTCCAATTTAATATTTTATACTTATAAATGAAATAAATATATACGTTTAAGATATAAAGGTGTCTCGTTTCATGAGCGAATGTGTGCGTGTTTGTGTATGTGTATGTCGTGACGAACACGAGTAGGGTGAGCGCCGGCGCCATGGAAGAAGACGACGACGAGAGCCGGGCTCGGCGCCGTAACCTCGCCGCCTTCAGCTCGCTGCGCACCATGCACACCTCCGTCGAAGACACCGCCGCCGGCCACCTCGCGTGCGACGCCGCCGAAGGCAACACGCACTCGACCGTGGCCACCGCACTTTACACTCAGCACAGCCACGTGACTAAGACGAGTGCGTTCTCGCGCAGCGGGACTTCCAGCTCCTCGCAAGAGGATGGTGAAGCTGCACACACCACTGTTGTGAGTGGGCAGTACCTGGCTGCGACACGTGTGGAAAGCGCACGTTCTATGGAAAGCTTGCGGCCGTCCAAGGAGTCGTCGCCGGCGCGGCCCGCCAGCTCGTGCACCACGGTACGCACGCACCGCGGCTCGTTCTTGACGGCGAGCGAGCGCGACGTGCGCGAGGTGCGCGGGATGCCCACGCGGCGTGCGCTTTCGGGCGAGGACGTGGGTCCGACTTCGGCGTCGGCAGAGAAAAGACGCGGACTGTTTGCGGGCGGGGAGCGGCGCGCGCTGCAGCAGCTGAGCCTTCCACCGCCCGAACGTCGTCTCACGATCCTGAGCCCCCACAGCCCACTGGCGGCCACCGAATTGCAGTGGCCGTCGCCCACCGGCATTCGTGGCCGCCGTAAGAAGGGCATGGTGCTTCCCAAGCTCATATTGCCTCGCAGTGACTCCGACGGCTCTGATGTATTTTTTGAAAGGTGCATATGAGATGTTTTCCTTTTAATACTTTACACTTCACAATACTTAATAATCATGAGCTATATGTATTGATTGAACAGATTTTCTCTTTCCCGTCTATCTGCCGCGACATGAACCGCCACCGTCATGTCTTCGCATAAAAATTAGGGATATAAATTCGTATCGATCGACATTCGATTTAAATGTAATCGTTTATCTTGTAATGTAATCTTTTTTTTCTTTAGTTCATTTTGTTTTCTGAAATAGATTTTTATCTACATACCTAAGTTATTTTAACGATTTCCAGCTTGCCACTCTTTTCTTTCAATTGATTCCCCTCATTACAAAATTATTCTTGTACGAAAATTTTGAGAATTGGCTTTTATAAAGTTATTATTCATGTACACTATCTATCCTGTTGTAATGAATTATTCCCTGAGACGAGTGCCAAAATTATTTTTTCAAAATAATGTAATTTACCTTTCTTTCTTTTTGTCACTCAACAGAATTCCGATTATTTTTATTGCTTACTTTTGCCTGCGACTCTGCACTCATGGAGACACTACGAATTCTCCCATCCTCGATATCGAGCGATCTCTCTTTCAATTAAGACCCCGGTTTCAATCCTGATCCTATTTTTTTTCTTTTGATACCACCCTATACAAATGTATGTTTGTTACCATTTAACTATGAAACTACGAACGCCAAACAGATAGTGATAAAGGTTACTAAATATAAAAGAGAAAGAAAATATATATTACAGGATATAAATACACGAGCATGGTGTGTGTACCTTTCTATTAATGAAATAATTTTTAAAGTCGCTTCAGTAGTCCCGTAAATTGATGTATAGAAAACTAAAAGTTATGTATAGAAAAACAAACAAATTTGTCTTTATATTATATTTTGTGTAGATAAGAGTTTGATAAAAATAGAAATTTCTCCTTTCGTTATTGCAAATAATGCACTATGTAGACAAAAAATAGGTATTATGTATCTATTTTTATGGATAGAGGTATAATTTATCACCGATCGGAAAACGCTAGTGGCTAAACATAAATGAAATTCTGATAAAGTTAGTCTTTTGGTTAATGTGATATAATTACACACGCGCGCGCGCATACGCACATGCACATACATATATAGTGTGTGTATTTATGTGTGTATGTATATGTTTCTCGAGATAATGGTTCATAAACATAATTCCTGAAAAAATGTATTATAACATTTGTTTCCTGTATATTACAAAACTTGGATATTTCGTTATTCGAACAACCCAAAAAAAACTTTGCACAAAGGCCCCTCGTTTTCTTTAACGTAATAATAAAATACAACCTTCTCAGATTATTTAATTACCGGATGTACTGGGAGAATGGCGCGGACAGTTTACATTTCCTGTCAGCGAATGAGTCATAAAAATCTTTTATTTTTTTTTTGTTTTAAAAATATCATAATTACATCATAATTATTGTTGACGAATATTAAACAAAATTTGTAGAAAATTAATCACTTTATACATGACACACACAAAAATGAAGCTGCTACAGTTAACATACTTCTTTCGCTACAATGGCGTTCGTGAAAATGGTAACTTAATTGCCCATATTTTAATGACATTTATTTTATCAGGTATACATTTTTTTTTTAAAAGGCTTTCCTTAACTTGGCCTGTACTTAGCATGAATGTAATGAAATCTTTCAATTTCTTCACAACAACCTTCACTCGCTTTTAGACATTTACTCAATTTGAAATTTTGCAGGAATGTAAAGAACTGTTGATAACACAAAAATAAATAACGAATTACAAAAAAAAATCAGAAAAAGTTTAAAAAACATATTTATTCCTATATTCGATATTGTGCAAATCGGTGCTTGATATTAAATAGTTATCTTAAAGTTTCATCACTAGCTGTGTGACAGCAGGCTATGAAAGCATAAGTATACAATGTCCCACACTATTCACATTAAAATAGTCAATAATTTTAATTTTATTATAATTTTATTTAACAAAAAAAATAATTCATAGTGAGTTTACATTTAAGAATTATTTTACTCATTTTATTTATCATGTCAATAAATATGTTTTTCTTAGATTTTTAAACTACAGACAATACAAATGTTTTTGAATTATAGTTTCATATGGAGTTTCACCCAAACGGGCGTGATTGTAATATAATAAGCCAATTTCGTGAGAAGTAGGAACTTATTATTATTATTTTGAATATATTTTATAATTAGTGCTCGTAACGCTTGCAGGTGTGGCCACCTTATATTGTATTACCCGAAAAAGGTTATAAGGTGCCATATTTTGTTTAGGATGTAAGTCCATTCTATCGCAGACGACAAGTAAAATTAAATCAAACAATTTGTATAGAAAAAGTCGTGTCATTTCATTCGTCCTAATCCAATGAAGCTTTTAAAAATATCACAAAGCTTTGGGAAAAAAAGTATTTCGAACTTTACGACCTTACCGGAGCGCTCTCGCTTGTAATAATTCAAGCAGACAACGAATAATTACACAGCAATTGCCAGGAAAATGTTGGATTACACCCAAGACATATTAATTTTCTTGGTAGAGGATTAGCATATTGTTTCTTGTTACACTAAAAAATACTCGCACCTGAGTCAACAGCCGCAAGTCCATTAAATGAAATTAGAATTAAATACAATTTTTACATTGGGGCACGGCGTCTGACGAGGTCGTATTGAAGGTTAATCTTTGATTGGTAAGATTGCTGCTGTCGAGGTTTCTCGTGTACGGTACGTATGTCGTCAATAGGTTATTAAGACGTAATATAACCAGCATTCTAGATGTCTACAAAAAAAGTCGGTTGACCCTGCAGACCATTCCTAAAACTACCCGGTATCATATTAATTGATATGTTTTAGAACTCCTAAAGTTCAAGAATACTTTTAGTTCAAAATTTCTTAAGCTCAAAAATTTGTCTCAAAACTCAACTTATTTTTAAGCTTTTTGAGTTCAAACATTCGACAAAACGGTTAACCTTATAGGCCATCCAGAAAATTTTTGCTACTTTCAAAATCAGTCTTCAAAATTTAGCGAGTGGTTTGTAAGATAATATTTAAAATATGCTTTTGAAATGATTCCATAATGATGTTTTTTCAACGAATTGATGAAAACGTATTTTTTTTTAAATGTTCAATCTCTTATAACTTTTGAATAGTTAAACCAATTTCTACGCGGTTAACAGCAATCGATGCAGTTTTGCGAGTCCTGTAAATAATCTGTAAACAAAAATTGATCAGACACAAAATTATGGAGTTTCTTTTTCGAAAAAATATTTTTTTTAATTTTTTTTTCGCTTACGATATCTCCCAACGAATCAACCGATTTTGTCCGGCCAAATGGCGACCGACGTGGTTTTTTGACGTTAAGAACTGATTAGGTTTTGGAATCAATTGGTGAGGCTGTTTAAAAGTTATTTTAAAAAACATATGCAAAAAAAATTGTTGTAGTTTTTTTGCGATGTCGGAATCTACCAGTCTAAATTGGTTCAAATTTTAAGGAAATCTAAGTTTGATGGAACTCTGGAATGCCAGTTTGGTTTCAATCAGTCAAGCCGTTTGAAAGCTGTAAGAGGTTTACGTACTTACTCACGCACACACACACACACACACTTTTCACGTCATTAAAAATTGTAAGTCTAACACAGGTAAATTCAATTTAAGGTAGTAGACAAAGAGATTAATACGCTTTTGTCGCTTTACTTGTCTGCTCATTTGAAGGTTTGTAGTTCGCACATAAATTAAAAACGAGACTTATAATATGAATATTAAAATAATTTTGGTAAAAAGATAGATACATTTGCTATTCTCAAGTTCTTTATTCTTTAGATTAAATCCACACGAATGGTATCAAATAAAACAAAACTCTGCAATAAAGATAAACGAATATAACGTCGAATTCTGGGAAAACATGAAACAAACAATAAAAAACAATATTTTTTCTTATTTAAAAACGTATTCTCGTATAAATTGCGTACATAATTATTTAGATATAATTATTATAGCACTTGATTGAATTTCCACCGCAAATTAATTCTCGCGATTGGATATCGCCCACTGCTTATTTTGTATTAAAATAAACATTATAAAAAAAGTAGTTCGACTTCCACCTGTTTTTGGTGAAGTTACGTCATTTTTCCTTTCACTTCCCTAATATACATTCGTGCCAGATTGATTTATTTAATCAAGTTCACAGACCTTGAAAAGGCACTTATCTCGACAAACAAAAAAGGTTACCGAATTAACGTTCTTAAGAAGTACTTTTACAATCGATTCGATAGTGCGACTTTACACAGCTGATCACGACTTTCTACTACCGAGAGAGTAATCGACTATATGCTTTGCATTGGCCTGTGAACTTTGGAAAACTATATGTTTTGAAGATTCTGCTGAAATTTTTCCCACGTACAATGCTTTCCTTGAACGCCAAAGCGAGTAATAATTGGCATTTTCAATCAGCATATGTGATTAGAACAAATATTCGTGGTGAGTAAGCAATGATATACAAAGAGACATATCTGAACTCCTGTTTGATTAGAGAGTACGAGTAAAAAATGTTCTTTGAACTAGCATGACAAGTCGTTTTATAAATTATCTGCAGGTTTCAAATGTATCTGTGAAGCTAAAGCTAATAACGAAGATTTTTAGGGTTCCGAGTTAATGTGACAAAAACAAGGAACCCTTGTAGTTTCGTCATGACCGTCCGTCTGTCCATATATCACAAGCATTTTACTCAAAAACTACAAGATATATATTGATGATATTAAATATATGAGTTGTACAAGCCGCTACATAGGTTGACAGTTAAATAACGAAAATAAATATATTTTTTAGGAGGGCACTCCATACATGTAATCTATTATATGTATGGAGTGCCCAAATTTATTGAGTAAACATTAACGTGTGACACGGATTTTAACAGTTCTTTTCAAAACATTTTAAGGTTTCCAAACAGTTTTTTTGATCACGTGTATATTTTCGGAAATAGTCGCTCCAAAATTAGCATAAATTGTATCCCCTCTTTATTTTCTTAACAGTATGTGCAAAAAAATATGAAAAAATTTACAAAGATAACGCTTAATACTTATAACGCTAAATACTTTCAACAAAAATTATTTTGAATTTGTTCGGATATACCGTTTTTGAGTTTTTGCCGAAAAACTGCAATTCTTAACAAAGGGACGTAAGTTCCATAAAGATGCACTTTAATTTACACTAGTAATACACGAGATACCTACTTGTTTCTCTAGTTATAGACGATCATAGCGCATATACCTATTCCGTATTGGAATCGTGGAAAAAAAGTGTAACAATGTAATTTTTTCATCTATATTTTATTATTTGTATAGTTTCTATGCATTTATTTGTAGTAACGGTTTCAGAACATTACACTGAGCATAGTCCGACATGCTCTTGCCGACATGTTTTTGGTAATATAATTGTTTATGTGCGTAGATAGTACGCCGAAAAAAAATAGAAATGAATGACTATTAAAAAGTAAGGCATATTTTGAAACCGAATATGTGAGCTAATGCGTATTTGTTTGTAAAAAAACTAAACTGAAAAGATGTTTATTTACATAACCTCATTATGTAATTCAATGATAATATAATAATTGTCCACGACGTCCACTGAAGAAACATATTTAAAATCGACCGTTTTCAAATTATGTTCACAATTAAAAAGACACATCTGCATCTTTGATCACGAATAAACAAAATTCTAAATCTGCTGGCCCTTTAACAAATTCCAATGTCATCTCATGACTCAGAAAGAAATCTATTTTACTCAGGTGTTTTAAAAATTTAACAATAATATAAAATAAATTACTCTTCACTGAAGTGAAAAACTTCTTTAGGCAGGATGGATGGGGTGTAAATTATGTATACATTGGGCAGTAAAAAGTGGGTATAAAATTTATTAGTTAGTAATTTATAAACATAGCTTAAATGACTAAAAAAAAGACGTCTTTCTAGTAACATAATAACTTAAAAATAGATAACTTCGTTATTTACGATTTCGATATTTTTTTCAATTCTACACTAAAATTTGCACTTGCAGTATAGGCCATGATGTCCACCGATCTATGGGAACACATTTTTTAAATTTCTTATTGTGAAAATTCAAGAATCCCAAATATTCGGGTATTCAAATTTTTTTTTTTTTGTTAAACGAAAAACATCCCAGGACCGATAACTATAGTATCGTTGTATAAAACAATTAAAAATCGTTGAAACTTTTGATAGATGAAGTATTTTCTTAGTACATAATTAGGTTTGTACGTTCGCGCGCGTGCTCCCACGGGTATATACTAGGATCTGGAAAAGGTTTTTCGTATTCTGTAAGTAAAACGTTGCTGTAAAATCTTTTTAGTTGTCCTCTTTGTGTGTGGCTAGTTTTAATACCATTAAATAGATGACATTTAAAAAAAATAAAATGAAAAGGGAAAAACGGTGTCCGGCCATTTTTCTATTGTATATCTGCTCACCAAAATGAATGAATCTAACGTAGAAATTTGATATATTTTGAAGTTTTATTGTAAGAAAGGGAAAAATGCTACATAAACCGCGAAAATAATTCTTGACATTTATGGACCTAATGCAGTGTCGAGTGGCACAAAATTGGTGCAAGCACATTCAATCCGGTAACTTTTGATGTCAAAGATGAACCTCGCTCTGGTTGACCTGTCACCGATAAAATCGCTGTCGTTTTGGTAAAAGTAGAGCAAGATCGGTATATTAGTTGTTATGTACATAGCTGAAGAGCTGGGGGTTGACGACAAAACAGTTTCGACGCATCTGAAAAAATTTGAATATACAAAAAAACTCGATACTTTTGATCCTACACGAACTCACTTAAAGAAATTAATGAATCGCGTGTTCATTTGTGTTTCTCTATTATGGTAATGATACCGAACCGATTTTGAAAAGATTGGTTACTGGTCATGAAAAATGAATTGTCTACGACAATAATGTGCGAAATAAATAATTGTTATAAGGCAAGTAACCTCCATAGACTATAGCGAAACCCAGATCAACTCGCAATAAGTAAATGCTATGTGTATGGTGGGATTTGAAGGACATTATTCATTATGAGCTTGTACGACTAGGCAAAATCATCAATCCAGATCTTTACTGCCAACAGCTAATGAGACTCAAGCAGGAAGTAGAGAAAAAACGGCCAGAATTGATCAATAGAAAGGAAGTGATTTTTCACCATAATAAGGCCAGACCACACACATTTTTAGCCACTCAGCAAATTTTGAGAGTGTTTGATTGGAAAATGTTAATGCATCTGCCATATAGTCCTGACCTTCCACTCTCAGGTTTTCACCTGTTTCGGTCTCTTGAGAATTCTTTACGTAGTATTAGACTAACATTAACACAGGACTGTTAAAACTGCTTATCGCAGTTTTTTGATTTAAAGTCCCAAAATTTCTATAGCAATGGGATTGTGTCACCACCTACAAAATAGCCACAAGTCGTTGAACTAAATGATATATATACATATTATTATTAATTGTAAATAAAATATGATAAAAATATAATGATTTTGTATATAAATTAAGAAAAAAAAATTTTTCCCTACCTCATATATCTTAATGGAGCGCGCACATCTTATAGTAACTAAGAGAAATATATAACTAGGAGACATAAAATTAAAAAATTTAGAACATGAAATTTGATAATTAGAAATGTTAAATTGAGAGTAACTAGAAAATGTATAGTCCCTGTATCCAGTTTCGACATGTACAACTTAAATTTCGAATGCGATGTTAAACCATAAATATTAGAACTTGAAGTTCACAAAAACGGTAACTTCATATGTAAACCTTTACAACGAGAATCACTCCAAAATTATTAAGGTACAGTAAAATTATATATGTAAAACACGTCAGATACATATATGTTAAAAGCAATCTCCTTCAGCGACAATACACTTCTGTAAAAGAATTTTTCACAAACGGAAGGCATCGCGCCACTCGTTCACAGAAATATAAAGTCAAAATGAATATTTTGGATTTATTACTAAATAGTAATAGCAAAGTCACTCTCTTCTTCTGATATAAAACGGAGACCACGCATTTTTTTTAATAAAAAAACAACCAAAAGTCGCTCATTGCGAGATCCGATGAGTAAGGAAGACGCTCTAAAACTACAATGTCATTTTCCTTCAAAAAGGTGACAGTGAGTGCAGAGCATTATGCTTGTAATTCAATACTAAGAATCCAAAGTAGTTCTGGCAAACGGTGTTGTGTGTACCGGGACGCCGTGACAGTTTTCTTTCGTTTTAATTCAATAGCTTTTATCAAACCTGTACTTCTGAAAGACACGGCGTACATAATTTTTTTCTTTGCATGTACTTTTTTCGCAATGGTCGACGATGAATCGTCTTTATGAATTCACGTAGCCTGACACGTAGGCAACCTATAATAGGGAATGACGTTTCATCGCATGTTATAATTTTACATATTATACGGTAACAGCTTTTATTCAATAACTTTAATCTCTGTCGTCTGATCCTTACACATTCGGCTTTTCTGTATTATGTAAGATGATGTGAAACCCAACGAGAAATAATCTTTTTCAAGCAAGATCTTATACACCGCTGCCGATCCAATCCGAATATTCTGAATCAAATGGTAGGTGTATCGATTATCGTCTCTTATCATTTTATACGAACACGGGCGATATCATCTACAGTGACTGTTGCAACGAGCCTTCCCGTATATTTTTCATCTTGAAGTGAGTTGCGTCTATTACGAAATTTTCAATATCATCGAAAGACAGAGGCCCGAGATGGCTCTTCGTTATTAAGTGCTGATTGTAACCGCTGCACACATTGCTCTTCGAATAGAACAACTTTAATATCGTAATATACCACAGCTCGCCAGTGTTTACGAGTATGTTTCATATACATTACTTCTTTCACAAGAAACACACTTTACGACACATACGTTTAAAAGCGCGGGAAGCGACTACCTGCTAGCTATTTTTAACTTAAGCGGTCTTGCGGGCGTGCGCACCGACAACCGCAGGAAAATGGGCGTTTGACAGTATGTCAATAATTTCAGAATGACCCTCGTACATATGAAATAAATATGGACAATAAGGTTTGCACATAGAATAAATATTTTTTCGTTTTTTATATCGAGCGGCTTCCTTTTCAACCATTTTTATTTCAAAATAACTATTTTAGAAAAAAACTAAATATTCTGCGCGGGTGGATATAAAATGAAGTTCTTCATTTTTTTATATTGAGCTGTTCTATATCGTTAACCTGATCTCGGTCTATACATATAATATCGAATTCCAACATGAATTATTGATTTTTGGTTTAGTTTTTAAATTTACCACGGCACCAAAAATGCTTGTAATTAATAGCGCGTAAAGGCCACACGTATTAATTTGTTTTGTATTTTTTTTTCATTTTTATTAGACGATTTAAACTATTTTAGAAGAGTCCAACTGGTGCTAGTCACTTTTTTCACTGTCCGTTTCTGTTGTTATCATCTCTTCTAGTTATTTTAAGTGGTTAGTATTAATCAATAAGTCAAGTACGTACAGTACACATAATCATAACACGAAGGAACCAACAACCACAACAGTACGCAGTGAATTCGGAGCACCTGAGTTACGTGGGAATTATATCTCTCAGTTTGACGATCAGTTGCCGAAGTTTAAGTAACAAGAGGTCGCATGAGAATACGGAATGCTCGCCCCGACTGCTTTTGGGACTTCAAATTGTGCGCATAAATAATCAGTTGTTTCGTTCCGAGTAAACTGAAACACTGTGAAGACTAAACATAGCTTGAGATACAAATTTATGGATATGAAAAATTCAACTACTGAAATTAATAAAATAAAAAAAAAAACTAAGGCTCAGTTCACAATAATTATTAGTAACATCATCTAGGACTGGATTAATGTAAAATTTCAGTATATTTTTTTTTTTTTGGTTTTCCTACAGATATACAGCTTAAAAGAAAGATTTTGTTATAAATTCCACACGATAAGATTATAAATGCGAAAGTATCTTTGTATGTCTGTTAGGTTTTCAAGTCTAAACTGCCGAAACTTAGTTTGATGAAATTTGGAATGGAAATACTCTGAACACTAGGAAAGGATACAAATTCAAATCTCTGTATTTCTTTTCATAACGCGACCATGGACAACCTAATTTTAATGAAATTCTGTCTACTACAGATATACCGAGACATAAAATCATAAGCATACAATACAAATAGTTTTTTAAAGTAAACTTCTTGTTGAACGAAGCATACATTGCCTTATGATATCCTAAAAAAAGCTATTGAATTGCTAGAAGCCATGGCCTATATGAAATGTACCCCAAATTATAAATAGGAATAACAAGCCATCTCATCAATTGGACGCCGCATCACGTACCTGCTGCGGATAAAGGTCGCGTGAAATTTCATATACACAAAAATATTCCTTTGGCCCGAAGCGAAGAAGGCCGAAAACACAACTATTCCTCATTAATCTTTTATCCCTTACATACCTGAACCGACGTCGGTGTCCCGATGTCCTACTTAATCCTTAATTTATCCTTAAGACCGATGTTGCGTTCGTATATGTCGCAGGTGAATCGTGGAATCGGTTTATTCATTGAAAATCTCATTTTCACCAATTTTTAACCGTGTAATATAGATCTCTCCTAGATATGCCCTAGTCGCCATAGTACTACTTACATCACAAGTTATATACATGGAATTTTATCTATGTTGCCCATTAATGTCTCTATCTAGTACTAGAGTTAATATTTCTACTGGTTTCAAAACATTTTCACGATTTTAACAATTAATAATTTGCATTATGAAATAAGCAAAATTACGATTGATTTCATAAAGAACATGGCTTACATCGAGATTCTTTTCGCTGCTTATTTTGTATAGTTATGAATTAGATAATCTTTAATGTATCTATTGCGATGGAAGTACAATATAGAAAAATCATTAGTTGCACGAACATCTGAAATCTACTTTAAATGCAAAATTCTAATATATGTATTGTATACAAGTGTTCTCTGTAGAGAGCACATTATTTGGCCAATTAAAGTCAAAATTAAAATAAGAATATGTTTATTTTCGTTTACCGGAAGAACAATACGGTACAAAAAAGTATTTACATTCATTCGATTAAATTTCATGACTTCATAATTTTATCAGTTGTGCGGTAACAACGACCGCGAGCGAGGGTTTAACGTGCTGTCGGAGGCCCAAAAAGTGCGTGGTTTAGTTTGACATAAAAACTCATTTTATGTCAAACTAAAACTTTGGTCATTTCATCTATGGTCAGAATTCGAACCCGGTACTCTCCTAGCTCACTGACACTACTCTTATATCGCAATACGTTTAAATATTACAATTTTATTTAAAAAAGCAATATTTGTTTTATATATCAACTAGACGTTTTGCGAAATGACCGAATCTACACTAGCTTGCAACATATTACGTATCAGTTACATCGACCAGATTAACTGGGGTCGGATTGTTTGCTACGTGTGCCCGAGGATGAGAACCACCTCGCGTTCTCGTACGTGTTTCTGAAAAGTATGGTGAAAGTTTCCAACTCGAAAAATGTCCATGTTTTGTGTAATTAAATGAAAACAAAAAGGATCTTAAACGAATATCGATACGAAATCATAAATCAGTTCATAAATTTAACTAAAAAAAAAACTTTTTAAACTAACAATAATAACTGAATTTTGCCAATTACTTTTAGTTTTATTTGATTTTCTTTACGAAAAAATTTGCTAGATCCGTAATATTATTACGAATTTATTTTACAATTGAAATATGTAGAAAATATATGTATACATGGCAGTTTGGACGTATCGTTAGTACGTTCATAGATAAATTGAATATCTTTTATATATTTCAGATAGTTCATATGATATCCGATATAACTCTTGAATTTTATATCGTAGATGACTTATGCTTACAGTTTCATATCAATTTCATATATAGGAGGAAAATACGTTGCGCGAATCCATATTTACGATTTGGCCGGCTTTACTTGGCGAGCAAAGAAAATCACCGATCTGAAGTTTCGTATGATCATGAAGGTCATGTCGTTAGCAATCCATTAAATCTGAGTCATACGTCCTTATAATAAACGCCCAAAGTAGGTCAGCATAACGTGACTCAATTCAACAAATCAAAATGAGCTCTAATGCTACCTCACATCTAAATCAATTAACGCGCTGGCATCTCTTCTAATTACCCTATCGGTGACTGTGGTTAAACTTTAATTTATCGGGTTTTCCGAGTTGTTTGCCCGCGTTTACAACATAAATATCGCTTTATCGACGCAGCGATAACGACCTCCACGCCGATTTTCGCGCTACCGCGGACCGATAGCGCGCCACGAAAATTAATATAATGTATATTTTTGGGAAGTTTTCGAGGGTCGGATCATTATGCAAACAAGCAGATAAGTAATTTGTATGTGTGAAGCGATCCAAAGGCTCAGACGAATGAATTACAATTTATACAGAACAATAGATATAAAACGGGCTGTAATACCACACCAGTCCCAAATTAAAAAATAAATCTCGTTTTTATATTTGTACTAGACTAGAGTCACTATAAACCAAAAACGTGACGTGGACACATCTGGATTCGAACAACGTATATGGATATAAATATGATATATTGAAATGTTGCCTAACTGGAAACTTCTTGATTTTGAGGTAACCCACTTACCTGTTCAGCCGAGGCGCCCGTCATAGCAATGTTATTTATTTTAAAATTCCAATTATAACGTACCTTAAGTACGTCTTAACCGACCATTAAAACCAATATAAGGAGTGAATAGTAGAATCTTCACCTTAAACCGATAGAATACCTGCATTAATTAGTACTATAAACATTATTATAGCGTTTTTGTGACTCCAAATTAAATCGCATGCGTATTCTTTGATGGCTGTCACTTTTAACTAGCCTCATAGCATTCGTCCCTAGACTAGTTTTCACAATGACATTGAATCGAGTTTGTAATTTTCGTCATCATAAACACAAACTATCAATATATTCTAGTTCATTATTAATCTTCCAGGTTAATTATTAATCCTAGTCTCCGTGTAAAATAAATACATTAATAGACTCTACGCATCTCCTAATAAATACTCAAGGATTTTTTCACTTACTCACCTTTCAGTTTCATGACTTAATCCCCGTTACCATGTCTAATGTATAAAATTAACTAAACGAACCAAACAATATGAACTCACAGTGACTGAGTTTTTTTTTTATAATCGAACAAGAACTTCATTACCTACCTTTCGGCTCCAATACGAGGATGCCATATTATTGCATTGTCATCAGAATTGCACATTTAATGATAAGCACTTTTGATACAGTTACAAGTATGTAAATATCCTCTATTTATAACAAACCTTAATCACACGAATATAAACATAAATACATATCTGTGTGTATATGTACAAGTCGAGATGATAAAATCGTGTCCACGACTTCAACTATAAACTACGTCGTGTGCAGGTACAGCTGTAATCCAACTTAATGGAGTCTGTGGATTGGGACCTGAGTAATCTAATTTATAACGTCTTCAACGAACACCTACATTGTTCCACATCCCCGACATTGAAACAACCGCGTGCCCGATAGGATGAACGCATATGAGAAAAATACTTATTCATTTCTCATATCTCGGGAGCGAAAAACCGTTGGGGTTGTCTCAGTGTACACATCTGAAATTTCGTTGACAAATATTCGTTTATTCAACCTTGTGAACGGCTCGAACACTTGTGTCTACAACATTATTTATTACTCATGTGTTTATAATGTACATGTGTTTACATTATTAAACTTGAATTATAGATTTCGTTACGGGAATGGTACGAAGATAAAGTGATAAATTGATTTATGAAGTGGCATCTCGTTTGAAACGTACCTAGTACTTTGTTTGTTGATCATCAATGTATGTTATTAGTGTAGCTACTATCACAATTAGGCGAAAACAATATAAAATAATAACACAAAAACAGCAGCAGTGTTACATTTAACCTTAGCGAAGGAGAGCGTAAACTTGTTCACGTTTGATGAGTCTTCGAAAACTTTCGGACAACAATAAGTTATGAGAGCCTTTTCTTAAGCTTTTTTTTTTTTTGTACGATTGCCTCTTGTCTATGATTTTTACGGTCAAATGATACCTACCGGATCCTTTGTCCGTTTTACCTTTAAAGGGCTTTTGAACTGATGAATTATAGTGTCGGTTTTTAATCACTCCACAAACTCAGGCATACAATCCTACAAATCTTTTTATTTTAGATTAAGGGACTTCAGTGGTTCGTAAGCGCTTAGTCCTAACCAAATGTAACTTAACCTAATAAAAATCCAAGTCTTAGGGACGCATTCGTGTACTTCTACAGGCACTAGGAAGAGCTGCTAAAAGCATGGCCGGGCTGAAAAATCTGCAGGAAACAGTAACACCTGAAACGAAGAGGAATAAACCGAAAGTTCCAACAGACTCCAAAACCGCGTCAACAAGAGCCTAGAAAGAGGAAGTCGACCCACCTCCTTCCCATAACCTACCACCACCTTCGAAAAGACCGAAGTACATCACTCCCTCATATAATCCGATAGTGGTAACTGCTCGATACACGATCATTACGCTAGAGGAAAGAATCCTGCAGATTGTGAAAGCTGTCAATAGATATAAAACTCGCAGCAACGCCTGAGAAGACTGGGCGGTGCCCGATACAACATGAGAGTCCCAGGCTGTGGAAAAACAACATGGGTCGTAAAGTTCTTCGAAAGGGAGTGGCACATTATCAATCCACAACTTTAGAAGTAGCAAGAGACCTTGAAGAAAAGCTTGTTAGCCGACTGAGAGCCGACGCAATAAGCAAAGTGGGAGCGATGGCGTCGGTCTTGGTAAATGGTTTTCGGGGGCTGAAGAGCTGCGATCATCTCATTATAGACGAGGCCCTCATGAACCATTTTGGAGCCATCGTAATGGCGTTACGGCTGGCCAGTGCAAGAGAGGTCCTTCTGATAGGTGATGTCACCAACTCCATTTTATCACAAGCTGAATATTTTCGAATTTGTGTAGGTTCGACAAAGTCTGTTGGCAACGGTCACGAGAAAAGCACTTTCAGAAACTTGCTGGATGAATCATATGCCCCAAACAAAGTATATAGTGGCATATACTTGTCCAAGACTCGGGTCCGATCATTATATTATAGTAACACTAAAATACCAAAAGACTTTCCAAAAACTCTTTACCTAACATACACACAGGTAGAGAAAGAATTTCTCATCGCCCAGGGATTCGAAAAGAGAGAAGGGTCCCATGTCTTCATCATTTATGAAGCGCAGAGTATGACGTCCGAAGCAACCATCATCGTGCGAACCATGGCGAAACAAAAGCTGAACCACGGTGTGCCTGCCATACGTCGTGGTGGCGATTAAGCGTCACAACGTCAATTGTGTATATTACACAGACGACGGAAAACAACGTCAATTGTGCAGTCGGAAGACTCACCAATAGAGCCTTGGTTGTCAGTGACAAAAAAAATATGACAACAACGCTAAGATGTGTATCCGCAACAGGAACAGAAAAGTCATGGACGTCCTGGAAGACCGACAATGCAGACTCCTCGACTAGAACAAGACTCCTCCTAGACAAGACTAGAAGTTATTCCTGAAATGTGTTAAAATATGGACTAGTGTGAACTGTGTGTGTGATAATATATGGCTTAAAGTAAGCAGAATGTGTATATAAGAAAATGAAATTAAATTGAAGCATATGTACATATGATACATACGTAAGGTAATATAAGACCTGTATAATTGATTACAAAAGTGTGTAAATAATCAAATAAAATGAAGGACATTGTGATAGAAAATAAGCTAGTTTAGCAATTATTATATTTTGCATATTAACCCAAAAAAATATTAATAATAATAACGAAAAAAAATGAAATAAAATAGTTAAAAAAAGTACTTATACCTATTATGTATATACATCTAATAGAAAACTAAATATAAATAGTATATAAGAAATTAAACTTAAAAAAATAATAAGTAATTGGTCGAACACAGGACGGTTTTTTATCCTTGGCTATGTTGAGGGTGGATCTTACGGTTCCCTCTTAATATGATTGGGCCGGGCGACGGCTAGGCCATCGGGGTACTCATGAGCTGTTGCCACGGAGTAGAACCTAGACCAGTTACCAAAGTAAAAATATTGCAGTGCTTATTATCAATAATAAGCAAATAGTAATTAGTGTAGACTAAATGAAGTGCCGAATGTACGGACACACACTCAAATAATACAACGATAAACCGAAATATAAGACGATGCATGTGGATAAAACTTATGTGACTTGTAAGAAGTATGTAATTAAAAATAACATTATAGAATTAAGAAAAGGCACGGATCCAAAGTTTGTGGAATTAAATTTATTAAAAAAAAACTAACCTTACAATCCTTGTCACTTATGTGATAATAAGGTTTAGGGCTGACGGCTCAGATGAGACACCGAGCGAGTGATTTAATTTGACTTAAGTTAAAACCTCATTGGTTAATTTGCTTGTGGTCAATACCCACTTTTCAATTCGAAGGCGACGCTCTTAATCAATGAACCACAATCGCTTCGTTAAGTAATAGTTTCGAGTCGGAATTTTTTACAATTCTAGTATGCTCTAGTCCTATGGCGGATATTTTAACAAATAATAAAAAAGGAAAAATTTTAAGAAACTCCTTATACGCGAAAACATGTTTGTTTTCTTATTACTTTATTAAAAAACAGGTAACAAATGAAAGCGTAAGATCGGGACGATTATATGTACTGCAAAATAAAGTAGCACAAGAAATAATGAAAACTGTCAAACTGTGAATCGTACGAACGCTGAATTTAATTGACGACTTGATCCCAAACGAAATATTAGACTACACACTTTTTGGGGAAATGCATACCAAACATAGATTATGTTCTCGTACGGAACCTTTTTAAGTATGATTTAAATAATTTATTTTGAATAATAATTTAAAATTCGTATGCATGCGAATGATACAAAAAAAATCTATGATTTACCAATCGTAACTACAACAATTTGATGTCATACTAACGCAATGCTATTTTAGGCATAGTGGCCAACCAAAAGAATGATAAAACCATGCAATGGTCAACTCGGCTGCAACACGTAAATGGACCAGCTCAACCGGTGAAATATCACACTTTCACAGAATACAGACGTGAAGTAAACATTTCCGGTGTCGGGTTTCGTTCAGTAAGCGAGTGCTACGGTGGCTCACTCACTCATCACCTCTCCAAGAATTTTTCTTTCATTGGATATCTTAATCTGAACCAAAAGTCGGGCAACGCACTGATGTCTCCTCTAAGGTTGCGATTATACACGGGTAGCGATAACCATCTACTCTGTGGTGGCTCGCAAGCACGTTTGCCCCTCGAAAATGCTATAAAAACTTGTGATATTGTTGAAAATAATGCCACTGATTATTTATTTTTATTAATCCGGCAATAATTAGAACAGAGTCAATAGGTATCGCTGAAAGATGATTTCACGAACACAGCGTTTATGACGTTTTGTGACGTAACGACTTTTATCTAATTCTCAATGACTTCAAACCCTAAAAAAAATTTATGATCGTGTTCTCTTGGTATTGAAATATAGCGGTACCGTATCCCGAATTCGGGGCCGTCCACCGCTTTGTATTCCATATCGAAGTAACGTATTGGTGCTGTTATAGAATTTCGTATAGAAAATTGAGGTGAATAGTATTTCATGTCACAGTGAGACACATTCTAAAACTGTTTACGCACGTTACGTCACACGCGAGGCGCCCAGGTACAATTTGCTCAGGTGTTCTCGGCAAATTCTCGCTCCCTGCATACTTTACGACATCGTAAATTCACATCGGCGGTACGTGATTGTTCTTTTTCCAACTTTTTATTCTGCCTCGTCGTCGCCGCTGGCCGAGGCTTCGGCCGAGATTTAACCAATATCCGTTCCTTTGCAGACTTTGCAAACGACAGTGTTAGAAATTGGAATTGATTCTTTAAACATAAATAAACATACATTTAACTGCCAATAATAACCATGTAACAAAAGTAAAAGGTCTGGTCATTACATACGACAGTAAAAAATAATCTCATTTATATGATAATGCCAGATAATAAAACATGTTGAGGAACATTATATAGCTTAAAATAAAATTTTCTTTCTCCCTTACTTTTCTATTCGACAGGTTTAATGCACTGTATAGTTTGAAAATCAAAAAACAAAGACGATCAATAGTTAAGATGGTTAATTGGTCAACTAATTGAGACCAAAAATATTTGTTCTTGGATTTTAAAAACAAATATAAAATTCTTCAAGAATAGGTATTTTGATGTTTCTTTTATACTTTTGTTAATGGTTAAATAAGAAGTATGTTTGATCCCTCATTGTCCATCACACACAAAATAATTAATGCTTTATTTTTATATCAAATTCTGCAACATTTATTCACTTTTCAAAACCACAAGAGAAATTAGGATAGGACAGGCAATCTTGTTTATTCGGAGTCTTTCTAAATGGATTTCCAGTAGATACTGCGTTTAGAGGTCCACATAGTGATTTACATGTATAAATGTGCTTTTAAGCGCGAATCTATCTATTTAGTAATTGATAGAGTGCGGATCAGTCTAGCTTTTAGTCAGGCATACATTCCGCTCACCCGAAAGCTCGCAAATGGGACCCCGGGGTAGTGAATTGTCGCAAGTATTTCACGAGGCGGTACATTTCACTTTACGTGACTAAGGATATGTTCTGTGTGAAAATGCTGGCGTGTTCTGAGTTTTCCACATTAAGGTAAAGAGCGTTACACACGGCTAAGATGCTATAACATGTTATCTCAAGATATTATCGAAATGCATTTAGTGTATGGCTTAATAAAATTTTAAAATGCATTACGTAGACACGTGTAGTGCCCCACTGTATTGTATTTTGAGCGGTATCATAAAATGCAGTATGAAATATTTCTAAGAATCTTAGGATAAAACGTTACAATATATTTTCGCTGCATGAAACGTCCTGAAAAGTTCTTTGAATTCTATTAAGACTTCTATAATTAAACGGTTTTATTTAGCTTGCCCTGCTTGTTTTTTTGGGTCAAATTCACTAATTGAAGTTCCACCCTCCTCCCGTTGATCGATTGACCTGAACTTTGGTACACGCTTTTAGTTCTGATGACGATACAAATTTTCTCAATTCAGTATCATTGTAACACCAAGGTGGCGCCCGCCACAAATAACATATTTTTCTCACAACTCCCGCAACATGGGTAACAAATGAAAGGACTTGACTAATAAAATACTGTATTCTACAACAAATCCCAAATCTCAGAAGGCGGACGGCACAAAATGCCGGATTTCATATTTACTCCAATATGGGTATCAAATAAAAGGCTTTCCAAATAGAACACTATGCATGGCTGATCATAGAGTTGAGACAGTCTATACATACATTAAAACTCAATTCTTTTGTTGTCAACTCAATCCTCTACATTGAGTATTAAAATCAAAAGCAAAAACTTGAAAATAAAACCACTAAAAAGAAATTTTAAGTTAAACAGTTTTATTGAAAATATATATGTGAATAATATACTAAACGCTAATAAATAATTCTGTAAATCTTAGGTACGTCAACACACTACTCTCCTCATCGATCTAGGGCATTGATCAGACAAAAAAAATAAAATCGTGGGGCGTATCGTACCTGAATAAATAGCGTTTATAATGATATAAGCGGTTGATTGTTTATGAAAATTTTATGCGTCCCACAATGTTATTTTTTTGCTTGATCAATGAACTGGGTCGATAAGGAGAACGGTGTGTTGACTGGTACTTAAGATCTCCCTATACTTAAGATCTTTATTAGTGTTTAGTACATTATTCACATAATTATTGTCAATAAAACCGTTTAACTTAATTTTTTTTTTTAATTTTATTTCATACTGGTATTGCACAAGCCGGCTTTAAATTTTAGAGTGACTATGGTCTAACTCCAATAAATTCTTTTTATGGGATCTTAGAATACACGTATATTGCGACGAAAGTTGAAATTCCCACATCACGCGTTATACTTGTACAGTAGACAATTCATAGGATGACCGAATAGTTCGCAAATATGACCACGTGACATTCAGGACTGAACTTTAGCGCTGCTCCTGTAAAGCTATCTTCTAGTTGTATGTATAGGAATTTGCATAAGCGATTTAGTGACGTCATTGCACTTCACTTGACAAAAGAATGTTATATAAATACATTAGGAGTTTTGTGTTAGATGTAAAAGTTAACTATCCCTTTGGGTCACGTTAAAGTTTGGTTAGACAATGCTTATACGAGACGAAATTTTATTTTAGAATTCTTTCAGCTGCTTAACAACTTGTACAATTCGCGGCAAGTTGCAAGTGATTAAAACGAATGCCGAACTACCAGCAGGCAGAAACAAGCGGCAAATCGTTTCTATTTTTATAAATTTTTGCCTAACAAAATTTAGATTTTCGTTTTTTTAGTTCACGTGACGTAAGTTATTATCAATCCCATACTTATTTAATTCTTAGATTTAGAGATCCAAAATTCAATTCTAGAAACAAATATCGGACACGTTAAAGCGCTTAGCGCTTGTAGAAATAGAAACTATTTTCCGCTTGCCTCGGCCCGCTGACAACATGCATAAATCACTAGTCATAACAAGAAAGTAAACGCCAAAAGTAATTAGTGTTCATCTTGCTCTTATTATCAGACGAAACAAAGTAATGGTAACCACGCAACAATTCACTATCCTACGTGCCGACGAGCGTAAAATATGCTTTTCCAACGAATCCAAATGTTAGAATGAGTCAGTTCTTGATTTCAAAATTAGTTATACCGCAGCTACCCGCAACGTTGTAACGAATGATGCTACATAATTTATAAAAAATGGAAGGAAATCTATAGAGCCAATGTGTATGATGGAAAGGTTGACAAGGGTTGCTTTAGAAAATCCTATGCAACCATAATGGCGGCATATTAAAAAGGGGCCAAATCTTAAGCACCCAAAACCTACGAGCTTGCATGAAAAAATTGATGAATGTCAGTGAGGCAAAAGAGATATACAAAAATCATACCATATGGAAATCTATAGTCTACCGACTCTTCTAGGTAAAAGGCATGAGTTTATATTATTATTATTATGAAAGGAAAATATGAAATGGTTACAGTAAAAAAACTATTGCTTATACCAGTTTGCGTTTGTTTGCAAAAAAATGCAATGTTTTTATTTATTAGGTGTACCGGTATGAAGGGAGAGTTAAGATACAAATGTTTTGGTAGGGGTTATTTGTTGTGAATGAGCCTCCATTTTTTTTCTGTTTGGTTGGCATGACATCTGTCAAACATTCAATAACCTAAGAGTTAGTAAACAAACAACATCATATTTTTTGATTGTGTTAAAAATGTCAAATTTTGTGCCGGAAAGTGATGATTTGCGGAAAGCATTAATTTTTTGTTTCCATTTGAAAAAAAATGCTGCAGAATCACATCGAATGCTTGTCGAAGCATATGGTGATCATGCTCTATCAGAAGCAACATGCAAGAGATGGTTTCAACGATTCAAGTGTAATGATTTTGATGTGAGAAATAAAGAACGTGGAAGACCACCAAAAAAATTCGAAGACGTTAAACTGCAAGCAATATTGGATGAAGATGATACTTTGAGTCAGAACCAAATGGCAGATATGTTAAATGTTGCACAACAAACAATTTCAGACCGTTTGAAAGCTATGGGAAAAATTCAAAAGTGTGGAAAATGGGTGCCTCATGAATTGAATGAAAGACAAATGGAAAACCGAAAAAACACTTGTGAAATTTTGCTTCAAAGACACGAAAGAAAATCAGTTTTGCATCGAATTGTCACTGGCGATGAAAAATGGATTTATTTTAAGAATCTAAACGGAGAAAATCATGGGTTAATCCGGGACAACCATCAGCATCGACTGCGAAACCAGATCGTTTCGGAAGAAGGCAATGCTCTGTGTTTGGTGGGATCAGAAGGGTGTGGTGTATTATGAACTCCTAAAACCTGGTGAAACTGTTAATACTAGTCGCTACAAACAACAAATGATCGATTTGAACAACGCATTGATCGAAAAACGACCAGAATGGGCCAGAAGACACGGCAAAGTAATTTTGTTACACGACAATGCACCTGCACACAAAGCAAAAGAGGTTCAGGATACAATCAAAGTACTTGGCTGGGAGTTGCTACCCCACCCGCCGTATTCACCGGACTTGGCTCCTTCCGATTACCATTTATTTTCATCGATGGGACACGCATTGGCTGAGCAGCGGTTCGATTCCTACGCGGAAGTGGAAAATTGGGTGTCTGATTGGTTTGCTTCAAAAGAAGAACATTTCTATTGGCATGGTATCCACAAATTACCAAAAAGGTGGACAAAATGTGTAGAAAGTGATGGACAATATTTTGAATAAATTTATTTTTTTTATCTAATCAAAATTAATATTTTATTTTCACAAAAAAACGCTCATTTCATACCGGTACACCGGATATATTGAATACGTTACCCGTAATTAAATATAATTATGGGTAACGTATATAATAATATTCTTCAAAAGGGTAATTTTCATAATTAAACATTTTAACTAATTGCTAATTCAAATTTTATTATACATTTTATAATAATAAAAATCTTCATCATAAAAAAATCATCCGCGTGCTTCGACTGTCTCAATATAGTTGCTCATTTATTTTCCTTTTACATTAATCGCCTTTGTTTTAATGTTGTCACATATGAAACAAATGTAAGTAATTTAAATGAACCATGTTCTTATACATAATTATGTTGTATTTCTACTTAACTATATATTTTCTCTTTTTGATATATTGCGAAAAACATGCAAACATTATACATCTACATAACGTTAAACGTCTAATGTTTATTACGTAACACGTGATAATAATTTTCTCTTACGATGCTCAAAGATGGTTAATTTTAAAAATCAAGCATTTAACAATGTTAGTATCCGTTATGCAAATCTTCTATTAATAAGGTTTAATTTAACCATTTATTATTTGAATGCCAGCCCACCGCTATAGATGAATATTCGAATTGGACCAACAACTCATTGCTCTAATAATGAAACATTAGTTCAAGCTTTCTCATCATTCCCTGAATTTCATTTCTATTTTTCATCACATCATATTCACCTGTTTCAATATTTAGTGGAAACAAATATAAAATTGCACGTCTATACTTATACTGTTGGTGTGATATGATTGGCAATTTTACATTTCGGAGTTACCAAACCGCAAATGCGCTGAGTTGTAACAATTCTTGTAAACCCAACAGTGTAACAAGAATTCAAATAAATCGCGATTTCGATTGAAAAATCTATGGTTCGTAATAAAATATAAGAATATCTGTTCTATATCCATGCAGGCAGAGCCACGGGCAAAAGTTAATATATTACGTAACTGAGTTATGACGTTGGTAATGACGATTCAAGATGAGACTGTCCCATGTTTTTTGTTTTGCGATAATAAAGCTCAGCGTTTTTGAGGCCTACAATTATATATTAATGAACAAAACTCAATTACTCAAGTTTGTCTGCTAATATATACAATTATGTTAAAGCAAATTTGTAACGTTTAATTGAAATTCTTAACACGTCTTTTTCTTATTAATGTATAAATTATTTGAAACTATCAAAGTTCTAATTGTGAATTGACCTTTCATTTAACCAACACGAGTCACATTGTTCGATAACACATATCAAGCACTTATTATCAATAACTAATAATACCGACGATGTCAACTTTACCTGAGTGACTTTAACAAGCCAATCAAGTTGAATGTAGAATTGCTGCATCCATGGTTCCGTACGAATGAGTGAAACGAAGCAACACTTGCAATCACACTAAGTATAAATCCAAATAGTATCACATTCAATATTAGTGCCGTTAGTGCCGTTTGAATGAATATCACATTCATACGGCACTAACATTTACATACATGCCCAATATGCCAATTCATAGATCGTTACTGCTAAAAACAAAATTGTAATTAATTTATACACATGTTTTGTTCAAAATAATTTTCTTTTCCTTTCTCTGTTATTGTTATTGTAATTGTTTTAAAATTTTCAAATCACACGTCCCTAAAGCTAGATGTAAGACACCAAATTAACGATTTCGGAAGCCAATACACCGGATAATGTACGCCGGACAGAAAAAACCACTTCAAACATGTAACATATTTTCAAATACGTGCCCAACGACACCGCACATAATTGAAACACAAAAAAATGTCTCACATAAATTCGTGTATGAAAATGTGGCCCTACATATTTTTTCCATAATTCCTTTACATGCTCGTAAATGTATTTGAAGGTATATAAAAACATTTGATATAACCCGTACGGTAACATCGGAATTTATGAAAATAATGGCGTTCATATAAAGCTGTGACATGCATACAAACAGATGGACGTTAAGATACTATGAAGGTTTTGCTTTTTTTCGCCTTTAGCTGCGGAATCCTAAAATCAATGTAATTTGAAATGTTTAGCCAAAAACATACTGAAGGAATCTACACGGAGCCTTATGGTCTCAATCGGCCGATGCTTTGGCGTCTCTTTAAATATGACCAATTTTTGGCTTAGTTCGTGCAATCGAACTTATTCTTGCTACTTATGTGTATGAGACATTGTACAATGATAGTTATAATGAATACAATACTTCATTTATTCCACGTGATTAATACCGAAATAACGATACGGGCAATCGTTATAATTGATTGTTTACACTACTTATTTGTACATATTCTTAAATCAGTTCGGTTTTATTTTTATTTATCGCATTAGTAATTTCAGTTATATATGTGTGGAAATCTGTGGAAAATGAGTGGAAAAGTATAGTTTTCTCTTTTATTTCCGAACTTTACAAGTAAAATGACTTAGAACAATTAATTATAATAAAATACGTAATTTATAGATAAATTGGAATAAAGTTTCAGACATTAAGGTTATCAAGAAAAAGTCTATCTCGTACAAATGTAAGACATGGATGAACCGTAAATTACGAACGATTCCACCGAACTTATTTTGAACATTCCGTATACAAGCGGAACCGTCGGTGCGAGGATCCGTCTCACACTTGGCTAGACGTTGTCGTTTTTCCTCTTGACATTCGCCGCCTATACGTCATGAATACGGGATACTGTTTTTCTCGCAGACCTCAGTTACGGAACATTCAGTGCAAGAGTCCGACTCGTATTCATCCATTTTCTAACAGAAAGAAAACGCTTTTTCCCTAAACCCTTCTTACATTGAATAAACTTGTAGTTTTTTCTTACGTAATTTTATATTATACGGTCTCAGAACTCTCCTGATCTATATATTTCTATTTAAATATATAGATAAGGTTTTTCTTCTGCGTGTAAATGGTGAACTTGTAATACACATTCCAATTAGACAATTTACATAATGCTGTGTTGTTGTTTAATGTTCTTATGAATATTTTATTTAATTTCGCTTCGGTATTCGCTTACCAAAATATGTACCTATCATTTTTAGACCATTAGAAAACATTAGAATTATAAGAAAATATTGCATTGCCTTTTTCTTTTATATAAAAATCATTCTATTATTTCAAAATTAATAACCATTATATAATTTGTTATAAGTCGCAAACATTTTGATTTATAGTTATTCAAGAATTTATTACCTTGTGACGATCGGAGAGCCACTAGTTGCCAATCAATGACTGATGATGTTAAAAGTTTGGAAACAAAACTCTAATACTTGAATGTTTGATATTTGTATTTGAAACTCCTGTGTAAATTTTTACAATACATTTATTATTGTTTGAATGCTTCTTTTTTTTAAAGTGTTATTTACACAATATTGCATAAATAAACGCAATTAATAAACATTTTCTCGGTGCTTTAAGGATACATAGAGCTTTAGCATCTGAGCGGGGTTAGGGTTGTTTTACTAAGGCCTAAATAACTAAAGGCGTCGTGTTTATGGCTATAAATTTATGTTTATGAATTTGTATAACATTATGGTGATTATAGTTAATTTATTTCGATATAATTAATAATGAGCCCTGAACATAATCAAAAATTTGGAGTAGTACTTACACTATCAAACTTATTTTTTACTTATCTCAAAAGAGATTTAATTTCTTCCGAAATTCGTACCAGACCTTTAATGAATTACATCTCGGCAGAGAGAAATTAGTCACTGTCTGCCACACTCAAAGGAAAAACTTTTCGAGACTAGATAATTATACTTCGGTATCATTATTTCAAAAACCACTAAATTGTAAAATGTCTGGAATATCTATTCTATAACTTTAGACATCTTGTTAGGGGTTGCCAGTGTATTTTTAAAGGAGACGTTTTACGAATGTATGGTGCTCCGACTTACACCTTGTACATAACTAAATTAAAAACGTCATTAAAAAACTATAGTATTTTGACTATCATTTTGGCGTATTTTAGCTTAGATTTTTTGTAGAATGCTATTGTATACATAGGTAACACTTAATTTAAAAAATTAAGATGACGTCATTTATATAATAAATATTCACAGGCAAGCATGTCTGACCACAGAGAGGAATAGAGTCTTGCGAGCAACAGAGAGATAGCAGTGCGTTATTTTCCTTTGTATAACTGCATTTGTTTCTGTCCGTCGCACATTCTCGTCCGTGAACATAGAACTTTGTGTCGATTGAAGCATATTGAAGCTTCAAAGAACGTTAGAAAATCATAACTATAAAACTAAGTACACTCAACAAAACAAAAAAAAGGTTATATAAAAAGGTGTGTTTGTAAATACTTGTACGTTTTTAACCTATAAACTAATTTGGGACGATAATGTTTTCCCGTTATGATTGTATTATTAAGTTATATCTTATAGTACATTTTTTTTATCGATAGTTAACAACTTTCGAAACGAGTATTTTATTAAATAATGCTTTTGTACAAAAAACCTTTAAAAAAGAGATCGAAACACCGCCATACAAACTTGGGTCTTAATGTAAAAGGATGAGAGTTACGTCAATTTATAGTTTGTATATTAAAAAACATTCACTGTAAATTTTGTGGACTTTGGCAATCTGAAAGCAGAATTATTAGAGATTTATTAAAAGTAAGGTTATGTAAAGACTTACATCTATATTTGATTCTTGGAGTACAGTGAACATTTTTAGGTAGATATGTAAGTACTTAATATTAGTATCGTCAGATGTTAAAGGAGATACAATTCAAAGACAAATAAGGTCATGAGTAAAGAGATATTTAAAAATAAAACACTTTTTATTAATTATATTTTATTTTGTTTTCAATTATAATTAACACATTATTTAAGAAGCGTGCGGATGTTAATAAATTTTCTTGGTATCTAGCACCTCAAAAAAGGTACCATATTACACATATCATATGCGCGCTGCTGCCTACAGTCCGTTTGCTTAGAGTGCAATTACAATTGTATTTAATTATTACCTCCCTACCTCTGCGAGAGCTGTCAATTAAAATATAAATAAAATAAGTTTTTGGATTTTTATGTCTAGACTGAATGCGTCCTCTAAGTGGCCATGGGTATTTGAAGCTGATAGATCTCGAAGTACACTACTGCTGACCTTTCAGCACACTTCTATGACAAAACCATCATTTCCTCTTACATGCTCGCTGTAACAAGACCGTGCCTGCTTTATTTGATATGTTCCTAAAGAAATTTGAATTAGTTCGCTTTCAGTGAATTGGTGGAAATCATTTAGATTTTCTACAGAAATTGCTTTAAGAATAGCTCTTCGTCTATTGTAATTATTTGTTACAACAAAATCTGCGTACGTATATTTATTTGTTCTATTATTTCCCCACTTACTCATATGATCAACAGAAAGTGATCAGCAATGAAACTGGGAGTCGTCAGCTGTCACTGACAACATACAGATTAAAAATAAAATACAAAATGATTTTTAGACGAGAGTCGATTGTAATATTATTTATTACACCTTTATCAAAACTTAAAATTAACGAATATTTTAATTGGAAATGCTAATAATATTTTTACTTTTAGTTTTTACAAAAACTGTTTTTGTTGTCAAGAGTTTTTATCCAGAGATAACGTATCACATATTCTCACGTCAATAAGTTATTACGTAAGATCTATGTTTGTTGTGAAAGAAAAATATTCTTGATTTCATATCCTACATACTACAGTGAAACTTGGTTAAGTGGGTAGTGGGACCTGGATAAGTGAGAAACGTCTATAATTGGAACTCATACTGAGATCTCAACACTTTGGCACTGAATTACCTCGGTTAGTGAGACGAAGCAAACTTCTATATGTGGAATTCGTTCTTTCGATTCTATCGTCATAGTTACCTCTATAACTGAGACAGCGAGTGAATTTTATATGCATTAACCTCTGTGACAGATAACTTCGTTTTGTTTACTTACTTCTTCTTATTCTACCCGATAATTCCGTACTTAACTAATTTTGAGCCTCAATAATCTTCAGTTTTAATTTTACTTTACTATCATACGTTATTTTATTTAATAATAGCACTTCTATAACTGAAATAATCTGTATTCTAACCTCTATTAATGGAACCCTCTGTAAATAAGACAGATATTTATTTATACCTGGATATCTGAGACACTGGATAAGGGGAACACCTCTATAAGTGAGACAAAGCAGGTCCCTTGATGTCTCAACCAGGTTTCACTGTACTAGTTAATGGTGCTTATAGACAATAACCTAGATATAATATGGATATTGAAGAAAAACCAGCAGTTAAAGTATATAAACGAATAATAATTATTGAGCACAATAATCTAGGATGGAATAAACGAAAAATTATCTTAAAGAAAAAAAATGTTTTTGAATAATCTTATAACCAAAACAACAACATTTTCTATATTACTCTCGCTTTCGCTTTCGACCATCTCTAACACCGCTCCAAAAAAATACTAAAACCACAATAAAAAAAATTTAAACTTAATACTAATTTTTCAAAATCGTCTTTCAGCGGGATCTTCAACTTGCATCGGAATCTTACCCAGGTGGCTGACGTCTTATCGGCGAGGTACATTTGGAAAAAAAAATCCTTAATTTGCTTTAAACATTTTATATTAATGCTTCTATTCCTAGAAATACTTTTGAACAGTATAACTCGACGATGAGAGATTGATATTCCGTTTTGATGAATAATATTACTTGATTTAATCTTGTTTTAATTTCACAGTTTTTTACATTATCTAACAAACCTGCTTGAAAAGAGTTGAAATAAATATCTAGCATAACGTGCAAATCTAGCGTTACTACTTTGACTAATCGCTCATGTGATCTGTCATTATTTTTAGAGTTTGCGTCTCTCTTTTCACCAATAATATTTACACAAACATCTGTATGTATTACACACGTATAAACGTACGTGTACACGTATGTAATACATACAGATGTTTAGAGCCATCATGAGGAAAATGACATTGCATATGATGGTAGAAGCAAGCAAGAAATAAAATAAAGACACGTTTAAGGCCATTGTTAAATTATTCAGTAGTGTCTCATAATAAACTGTAATAGAAATAATGGTCAGCTTAGATTTACATTTGTCAGCGTTAGTGCCAGCGCATTTATTGGAATGTGTTACCTAATTCATACGATTATAATGAATTATAGCGCAAATAATTTGCGTAAAAAATAAAGTGCAAATAATTTTGATAGAACCTATATCTGTGCTTGAGCGAAACCTAAACTACGTAGCGATTTGAAATAATTGAAAAGCAAAATGAGAAAAATAATCAAACAACTGTCTAATAAATTCAAATTTTACCAATTATTATGTTATTCAAAGATAAGCTTTTCTTCAAGAGATTATTAAAATTAGCTACACCATTCAAAATAAGATTTTGTTGCAATTGTATCAAATGCGTAAACATATTAATGTACATGTGTATATTGTATCTATTTAAACACCAAGATTCAATACTCAGAGTAAAAATTCATAAACGTTAAAATGAAAATCTTATCACTCTTATTGTATCCTAATTTACAATGCCTAAGATTTTGCTATCTTTACGGTAACTTAAAATATTGATATAAATTCTTTTTTCTTTGTCCGTGCATCGGTTAAAAACTAATAAATGAACATATCGGTATGGGGCTTTGACCTTTCCATGCGAAATCCATTGTAAATGATTTAGACAGTTTTTTTTTATTAATTTCATCCACCGTCCTTATTTTTCGATTTATTTTCGCGACGCATAATGTCCAGCGAAGCAGGCGGGTAACCGCCAATGTACATATATAACATTTTCCGTTATGAACAACCAAGAAAATGTATTGTATATAAATGTAGATGTATTCATGCTGTATTGAGCCTTCAGAACACGCAATATCTGTTTGTATACGCCTGTAATATCATACCTGTTAAGCCTACAGGCAGAATGGTAAAGATCAAACCTAAAATAACATGTATCAAACTTCGTATTGTTATATTTAGACGTTGTATAAGTTTATAGTAATTACATCGGCATGTATTATAACAAAGTATTTCTAAAATCACGACTGGATGGAATACTTCCTTCTAATTAATATTGTCTACTCTCCTTTGAAAGCACGGTATATACACGTTTTCTGACCTGATTACAGAATGTTGACGAAACGTGTGCTTACAGTAGTCGTACCACTATTGGCACATGCTTTGCTAGCATCTATATTAATATGAGAATTCATTCTAAGTACATTCAATTACCCAATAGTAAACAAGAAATATTTATATATCCGATATATATAATTTTTTTTTGTTTCGCTTTACACTACAATATGGAATAGAATTCCCGGTCTCGTCTGTCTCTCTGTTTTAGTGTTTTTTTTTTTCAATAACTGCACGCGTTTTGTTCCTGTTTTCATACGTTAATGGATAATGTGTATTATGAAGACATTTTTTCCTTTATAATTTATAGACATTTTGTGTAAATTTCAGAAGCATTTGTAGTTATACGACCGGGATCGGTTATATCGTTAGCAGAAAGAATGAATGTGAAACCTAATTATACTTAGGGTTAAATCGATCTAAAAGGCATATGAACTTGTCTTGTTTTCAGGTTGACAAAATGTAGTTAGTGTGTTTTCGTTATTCATAAAAAAATACATTTGATTGCATTTCTGAATCATGTAGTACGTAGGTTATAAGTGACATTTAAATATATTTTAATTTTCAAGATATATGCCTTTCATATAGACATACATACATATATATCCATTTTTCTAGTTGTGCCATCAGATTTAAAATGCTATGAATTTGAAGAACCCGCTTTTGTATAAGTTTCTATGTGGACTCTTTAAGTCGCTATGAATATGTTAGAAAATACCTTCTTTATAATTATGCTTATGTATTAAAAATTAATGTACCTAGGTTGTGAATGACAGCTATAGACAATTAATTTTAAACTACGGATTCTAATGTATTATCGAGTCATCATTTTACAATAAATTAAATATAAAAACTATTAAAATTCACTGTTACTATTTTCGCAAAAATACTTTTAAGCAACTTTGTGCTTAGAGAAGGATAAATGTTAACTCACCTAATTACACGTGTAATGAGATACATAAAATTGATTTTATAATTTAAAAGGCATAGATAGAACGTACACCTGTCACATTGTTAATGGTCATAGCCTTGTTAATGGTCCATATTTTAAGAAAAAAAAAGTTATTTTTTATTTGGGTCCATACATAACAGTCTTTCATTGATAACAATATAACTAAAAGTCCATTTTTTTATTGTTATGAATTAAAATCTGTAAAATATCTGACGTAAATCGAAAATTTGACTAAAATATGAACCGTTTTGTTTTGAACCAGTAATTAACAAGAAAAATATAATGATACACCCGCCAGAAACTAATTACATAAAACTCCAAATTTTTTAATATATCTATTAGCAGTTACAATTTATTTCTTTTTAATTTTTTCTTTAATTTTTGTCATTTTTTTTCACTGAGACACTATCTTCCAAGTCAATATATTGAGTTTAGGTCGTTTAGATCTCCAATAGTTCAAATGATGAAGGAACTGGTGGACGCCGGAATAAGACCCGTGAAGCTGTATACAAGCTGGATCATCATTCTAGATGCGAGTTCTAAAAATGTTGCGGATAGAGCTGCAATATTTCAGACCCGCAAAATAGTATATTTAACCTTTTCTATCGAGGTTAGACTCGTGATCGTTCACGCCGTCAGCGCTCTGACGTCCGATACGTTCCAATTTACGCACTGTTGGAATTACGACGGCCGATGTTTATTTCTTCTTGAATTATTTACGTGCTGTACGTGTCGTAAAGTTTCCCCCGTTAAAATTTCCTTGTAATTTAAATTGAAACAGGACTTTATAAGAAAATTTATTGCTTTATTATAATTATAAAAGTCAACAGCATGGCCCAATGTTTAACGAAAAAGCTATGCATCGAAATTGTATATAAAAAGCGCCGTCAGCGCAATGATCATGGACTTATCTGAATGAGAGTCCTTGGGATGTATCAATATTATTTGCTTATACTTATGTACAAACGGCGAAGATGAACATCAGAAGGAATCCTATACTTTAAGAAAATTCATATCTTTCTAAACATGCGTGATTATGGAAAGGCAATGGCGAAATCCTAGCCTGAATGGCTTAAGTTTCAAAACCTTCGATCTAAAATAGAAGAAAAAGTGAAACGATATATTTGCTCAATGGACGACTAAAGTTTAACACCCCCCAACAACATAATGGTTAAATAATCCAATAGCCGTCAATCATTTGCTCTCGGGCGATAACTCTTAAAATGCTTCATAAAGTCATTATATGTAGCCTCATTTCCACGCACGTACAAAAAATAGTTTTTTAATCATTATTGCTTGACTTGGTGATTATAAATTGGTGGATAATATGTCAACAGGTCATACGACCATGAAATATATAATTATGTACATTCGAAAGTTCTAACTACTGTTGAATCTTCAGACAATGTCTGGGTAGAAATCAACAACAGATATGACTTAAATACTTTTTTGGAATTAAGTTATCAATATCGATTGATAATGGTAACTCTCTGAAGTATTTTACGAGTTATCGCTCGAGAGAGACTTGCAAATCTGTTGCTTGCTCATTACTTTAACCACCCCGTATGTTTTTTGTACCAAGCCCATAGACCTATCGAAATAGCAAGGAAAATCATAACTACTCATTTATTAACAAAATCATTCGAGTGAAATATGTATGTAATTATATTATTAATATTCATAAAAAAGAAATCTTGAAAAGATATAAATTGTGTCTATTTTTTTTTATCTAAAAATTATTAACAATGCTTCGATAAGTACAGAAAAATATCTTATGTATTTACACACTATTTTACACTAATTTATACACTAAAATGTTTTTAATACCCTTATAAACCTTGTACATTTTTCGTAAGATATTACATTTCTATTACTATTGCTTTATTGTTTATTACTATTATTTTATTGTTGATCTCATGATTAAGGAAAAAAAATAATGGAACATGTATACTATTAATTGCATTTATATATCCAGAACTTGAGGGTTTTTGAAAAGTTAAAATCCAACACGATATGACCATTGATTTGCACACAATTACTATGTTTTCACAATACAGTAATTTATGAATGCATTACAGTTCCTACTGTAAATATTAACTTGATTAGTAATTCGTATAATTTACGAAAATATAATTTAATGTTAACGAGCAAACAATTTAATATTAGGTTTACTTAGTCGAACGCCTTGAATCTAGTATTCATTACACTAACAAGCACCACAAACAGTTATTAACGAAGTAGTACATGCAAATAATATTTAACTTGCGTATTCTTAAACGGTACGACAAAGCTACACCAGTTCTTTCAGTGTTGAAAATTTTTCAGAGCAAGATATTTAAAACAACCCCGATTAATGCTATTTCATCGTTCGTCTATTTTCGATATACATGTCTTCATAAATTTGCAACAATTTTGCGTACGATGTCGGCCTACAAAGCGAATATTACATTTTTTATAGTTCTTATCGATTTATTGCTCGTTTCCAATTAGGGTAGGTATGTTTTCTAACAAAAGTTTGGGATGTGCGGTGAAGTGATAAGGGTTTGATACCTGTACCTACGGGCGATCGCGGTCACGGCTCTGCTTAAATTAACGTATTGAAATTCAACTGTTTTGCAATATACCGTATTAGATAGACACAATAGTGTCAAAAGACTCAGTAGATCGGCTATTTCAAAAACTGGTATGACATATATTAAAATTACTTAATAATTTGTCTTCAACAAATAAATATATCAAATATATAATTCAAATATATAATTATATATTATAGTATTGCGGGAGTTATAGGGGAATTCTAAAATCGAAACATTTATTTTTAATGATCGTTTTAAATTACTGACTGATCGATCTTTGATAACATGCTACCAGTGTGTTATAAAATATTTAAAAATTAATACCTAATCGTTATCCGGCACGTTTTTAAATATAGAACTCTTCAGAGGCATTAGATTATTTATCTCAATGACCACGCTGGGTAGACAATTCGCTATCGAAATACTCGGCTTATCGCATTTGTCGTGGCATTTATGATTGTCAGGTGTCGCGGCTTTCAGACGGTTGAACACACCCGACCCGCTTCCGGCCGAGACGCTAATATCCCGCTTTTCTATTATAAATGATAAACATAAATTCGGCACCAGTCTCAAAATATAAAACCAAGTTTAACGATAGTAATGGTATAGAAAGAAAATATTGCTGGAATCAAAGAACTGATTGGCAATCACGGGGTGAAACCATAGAAAATAGCACATGTCCTACTGGTCAAAAAAGAGAAACTGCGTTGCGATCGCAATAGAAACAATAATTATAGAGTCAGAATTGAGAGCGCTTCATTAAATACATAATTATTTCTACACTTTATAATAAAAATATGTATGTATATTTTTATATTCGAAATAATGCATTATTAATTAGAGATTTGTTAATTATTCGATATTAATTAGCGGATATTAGCGAGCTTGTCATATTTATCCTGTGCACTATATGTAGACTTTGAACAAATAACGAATTATGAAGAGATGGTTGTCACATCAAAAGCGCGGTCAATTAACGTAAACACTTTCATTTCCAAACATATTTTTTAGTTATAACAACTAATTAAAAAAACATAGTTAATAAATCCATATTGTATTAGATATCCCAATTTTAGTACTATAATATTGTTGTTCGCCTTTCGCTTACAAAATAATAATATCGAAATCGGAAAACTCTTAATACATATCAAATACGCGCTGTTACCACAATTTAAACAAGTTTGAATTCATCTAATACGAGTAGCACACGCCCTAACAAGGCACAATGGGTTTCAGGAAGCTCTAACTGTGAAAGACGTGTTACTGCCCGCGGCTAAGGGCGTACAGTTGTTTCCATTATTGCGCAATTTGTTCATTTTGATGTAAATGGAAAGTGAAATTCGCTCAAGACGTTATTTACAAGTTTATCGTGACAATCGTTTTTCAATTAAATATACATTTCTCAGGGTAGCTCATAGTGCCTATTTTTTAGAAGTCCTAATATTCATTTGCTACAATTAATTTTCGCATTGATTTTTCGTGTTATCTCTCTCCCTCTCCCTCCCCTCCTCTCACACTTTGTCTCGGGTTGTGCGTCTGTGTGTACGTGTACGTGTACGTATGCGTGGGTGCGCGCGCGCGCGTGTTTGTGTGTATGCGTGTGTCAGTGTGTCTGTGTGTGTTTGTGTGTGTGCGTGTGTGTGTGCGTTAGGTTGTGTATGTGTGTGTGTGTGTGTGTGTGTGTGTGTGTGTGTGTGTGCGTGCGCGTGTGTCTGTTACATATACGTATATACATGCGGCAATACTAGTGTCATAACTATTTCTTAAAAATTTTTTGCTGTCACATAAATTTTAATACAAAAGAGTTATCAATTCAATTCATACTAACTTATTATTTTATATGAATCAATAAAATGTACCTAAAATAAATAGACAGACAAAAGATAGAAATAGAAACAATATAAAAATACAGTATTACTTTTTCAGCTTTCGTGACATTTAACGGCTACCAGCTGTTGAAACGTCGCAATGAATCAAATTTGGGAGTGTTAAAAGTTAGAGAGCTTTTTGATTTGAGTTAAATTTTCGGAGCCGCCAGCTGCTGATCGAGTTACAGGTGACCGAACGCTGCATATAACTGTCGTCGTATAAGTGCGTTTTTAAAATATTTCAATACGAGGAATAGGAAAATTAATTTTTTTAACAGTTTATAGAATGTCTAACAAAAACGGATTATATTAGCATTTCTATCATATAGAATAACATTTATATTAACAAATATATTAATTCTAGCTCAGTGTAATCATGTCCATGGCGCTATATGGTTTATCTGTGACTATAACTATTTTTCGAGGAGTTTTAAAAAAGATTTGAAATTAATCGAAAATAATACAAGAACTGTCGAATCTACTAATTTACGTCAATTTTGAAAAGTATCGGAGATACTATTATATACCTCATGATCTTCAATTCAATTGTGTAATAAATATTTTTTTAGAACATAATTACATCATTCTGTCGTTCAGTTTTAATTCATTTTCATTTCGTCTTTGCAGTACATGGTTACGATATGTTAATTATACATAAACATTAATAATCCACAAAAACTACAAAGGAGCGACTGATGAAGATTATATTATTATTTTTGTTATTGGAGCTAAGTTCCTTAGTACAGATAGTTAGTGCGGTAGGAGTTGATTGGTAAAAATCGTAACATAACGAAAAAGCGTTATGACCTCTCCATACGACTCACTCTCTCTCTCTCGAAATTTATAATTTAGTATTTTTTTATATAATTTACAATTTATTTTATTTAATTTTTAATAAATCAATATTTTTCCTAAAATATTAAATGGAAGTCTTTGATTTTATTTCTTACTTTACATTGCTAATATTGAAAAAGAACTTCATTCCTAACGGGGATCTTCCGAATACACGTTTAGGTTTTTTGATACTGATTCGTCACAACAACAGGCAGAAAAACGTTCTTATTAATCTTTGAAGCGAAATCACTCGTGTGCTTTTCTACTAATGAACTTGAAAACTCTTTATACGCGTCCGTTGTGTGATTTCAATTATTACCGCAGGAATCGGGAAACGCACTAAATCAATGAAGCTCATGTCGAGTATATAACTACACACGACAGGGAGTTCAGAACTTTTGTTATAAGAAATAAAAATTAGGGTTGTCGATATCATTCTTAATCGAATTGACTTATTTATTTGTATGTGTGTTAACGACGAAACATACATTTATTTAGTCTCTTTATGCTAAATCTTTACCTATTTTTTTATTTAATAAGGCTTCGGAAATACTTTTTTCATTTTAAAAGAATATAAATTGTCGGGCGCTTACACAGTGTAAAGTATTTAAACGTTATATAAAATTATTTCTTTCTGTAAACGTTTGTGTCTAGCAATGAAATTTTCGTTTACATTTCGTACGTTCTCTGAACTAATAATAATTGCTATTGTTCGAAAACTTTTAAATTTAACAAACGAAAGAAAGAAGTTCACGAACATATTTATTTATACCGAATGTATATCACGAGAGGTGGCGACGGATCGATGATTTAGAATGTTTTCTGCAAACCGGAAAGTATCGTTACGAATCCGACCACGACGATATCGAGTTATGACTTTTCAACAGAAACGATATTGGGTTTGATATCAGTCGAAATGTGCGAATATCCATTCGCGGTACTAGCGATTACTCTACCAAGTTGTCATCGTATTGTTGACAACTGTCATCAGCAGCTTCCAACCTGCGCTGGGCGAGCCTAAAGGGCTAGAGATCCAAATCTGTCATTTAAGTAATAAGATAGAAGGAGGGCTTGCTTCAGCAGTGCGTCGATTAAAACCTTACAATATTATGTGAGGAAAAGACACTGATATATTTCTTGGTAGAACTACATCGTTATATATTGTGTTTTTGTGTTTCTTTTGTCGTTTTTAAACTAATTTAAATTGATTGAATTTTTTTTTAATTATTCATCTGTAACAATATAAACATTTTTAACCGACATCAAAAAAGGAGGAGGTCCTATGTTCGTCTATATGCAAATTTTTTTTTTATTAATTTGAATAACTTGATAATTGTACTTTAACTAAAAACATAAAGACCCTGAAATTATTAACAGTGAACAATAAATTCAAGACCGGAATGGCTTTTCCACGTGTTCCGTATAAAGCGTATAAAAGTAAAGCAGATGATTGATACACATGCAAAGTAATGAAACAAATTGTAGAACTATAATTGCTTGATAACAAAAAAAAATAAATAAAATATAATTTTCAAAAAAAAAATTGCAAGAACCGCCTTCAAATAATTATTTAAACAGAATCCAAAAACAACTAACTAGTTTTTCTTGGAATCGATTCCAGCTAAGACAAGGCAAAGAAATATATAATTTATGAACATGAATATGAAACGTTAAATACTTAGCTAGCTAAAAATACATCAGTAACAATTGTCTTTCCATAGAAGCAGAAGATCTCCTTTTTGACTCAACGATTAACGTTTTGTATTCATGTTTATAGATTATAATATGTTCTTTTGGTTTACATTAGCTAGAATCGACTCCAAAAACAAATGCTTAAATAGGTTTTTGAAGGCGGCTTTTGTTATCCTTTTTTTTTTTAATTAAATTTTTGCTTTATAAGTGTCTTTTTCGAAATATCTAATTTCTCTGTAAATTATAAACTATGTTTCGCAAAAACGTGTACGTGCAATTACATTTGTATTCTCCTTCTTTGCAGGTGAGCACAGATTTATTGCGATCAGCTCAAGGTAAAAAGCCCTTCGCCGTAAGTTTGCGGTCCTGCGGTGTGAACTCAGTACGTTTGACAAACTACGAGGAACACGCGCCACAACTCCCCGAGTCCACTCGCGGCCGTACACTGTGTTTGAAAATCTCATTTTACCACTCGGCCCTCTAACTTGGCGCGCCCTCGTCGAGTGACTTCACACAAAGTCCGCTCTTGATATTCTTTTCCGAAACTTCGAGATTATTCAATTTCCAATTGTTGCATATTATTTGTATTTATTTTACTGTGCCCATATCATAAACACGCTATAACAAACTCTAGGCAAACTTTTAGTTAGATCAATATAGAAAGTTGCTGCCAGCGCTCCAAAACAAATTTATACAAATTTAGGCTCGAGACAACCTTAAACAAAGCTAGTAAAACTGAATCTATTCTATATTGCGTTCAGCGGTTATTTAAGGCGAATAAAAGACTCAATAAAAAAAAGGAATAAAAAATTGTATGTAGCGAAACTATAAATTTACATTATATTCTTCTTATCCCAACGATTTTAATATTGATATATATATATATATATATATATATATATATATATATATATATATATATATATATATATATATATATATTATGAGAAAAGGCAAAACCATTAATAAACCATAATAAAATTATGCCTACAAACACACAAATTATTATGAGATTAAATATGGCAAAAATTATCTATGTATTGAATTGAGTATATGTATAAACACAAAATTGGTCTTGACGAAATTTTTTGTCTGTCTTTAATTTCATTTATTTTTATGTCTGTCATTGTAAACAAAAACTGGATATTATAGCAAAATTTGTTTGGCATGATATTCATGATCGTAGATCAACTTTTACCTACTTTATCTAAATTTACTATATTTTAAATACTAGACAGACTAATCAAATTGAGAAACTCCTACACTTTGTAAAGTCTGTTAGGATTAAGATTCGTGAACCACATGAAATTTTGTTATAGTTTTTAATTGTAATTATTCATAAAATTTCAGATAGATTTTGAAATTGAATATCAGTAAATGATATTATAATTATTATTTACTTTTAAACTTTTTTTTTTCTCAATAACAGATCCTAGTTTAACTAATTAACTGTAATTAGAATAACCATCAGCCACTATATAAAGGGTAATTTTCTATGCTTCACATAGTTTGTATTGTATACCGTTCCATGTGTTTTAATCCTCAAAATAATTATTACTGCATAATGGGTTATAATTAATTATTTTATTTTCTTCAAAGGAAACAAGTTGTATGTAGCATTATATGTATTAACGTCGAGGGCTTAAGGTAAAATCCCTACAATTTGAATTAAAATAAAAAAAAAATGGGAGACTTCGACGTAGTAGTTTGCTCATTAAAACCTGACAGATCAACTTAAAGGTGAAACGCATTGTATTATTGAAGGTTTTTTATTTACGTCACATGACACTATAATTGATTGTTACGATTGTACTTGCGTGCTTAAATATGTTTATAAAACTCATATGATAAAAGTTATTATTAAGAAATCCTTCATGCCTTATATATTAGTCACAACAAAGTTTTACATTTTAATGTGTGATTTTGTTGCGTAATGTTGTTTCCATTAAATTGTTGTATTATATGTGTTCATCCTTAAGATTTGATCATAATATAGTCAATTGATTTCAGAAAAAGATACATGGTGGAATATTTTTGCAACTTTTTATGTTGGATTTGTACGTGTCTTGTTAGAATATAAAAAAGAGATACAAAACTAATCGACATTAGTCACCCTATATTTTCGTTCGTTTTATCATCAAATATAAATATGCATTACTGCGCATCACACGACATTTTTGCATATTAAACGCATGACATCGACTAATGCCATTTAAATATACAAATAATTGAAAACATGAACCATAAATAAAGTCTTTATTCGTGCGAGGTTACTATGTTATTTTTATATTGGTAAAAATCCGTACAATATCAAAGTTTGCGAGCTAATCTCTGATCTTACACAGACCTACGTCAAACAGTTCAAAGGTAACGCGAGGGTCTGACGCGTTACGAGCGAAGGGTTGGCTCGACGCGCGCACGGCCGGGGAACAAATTTCTGCTATAAATTTAGCACTACACCTCGCCATTACGGTCAAGTTTTTTTTTTCGCCCAACGTATTTTTTCTCGCCGGTGAAACATGACTTGCACATTAATTTTCATGCCACTTCCTTGAATTACACGCACATCCGATGTTGTAACGTAGTCGAAGCTTTTATAGACCCTCGGAATGGAAAATGTTCTCATAAATTAATATCCTAAAACGAAGTAAGCACACAACCAAAGATTTGTCATTTTATGGTAGTGCCAATTAAACGAATTAAGAAAAAAATTAGTATTTTTATTTTATATTATTTTATCGAGATGTAACGAACATATTTAAAAGAGTGATCGGTCGATACGCAAGATGTAAGAAATCATTCCCCGTCCACGCGGACAGACGAAAGCTATACTAAACGTAAAAGTTTCCGTTTCGTTTGTCCACTCGAACTGCTCGTTCAAAGACTGTCTGTATAAAATAACGTTGAAAAATAAAAAAAAATCGCTTTGTATTTCGAAGAACGGAGCTAGGACGCGCGTGACCCCCCATCGCGAGGATCAACATCTTGACCGTTGACGTCAGTTTCGTCGTCAACCGGCGCCGGCGGGCACGTCTGATACATAAACCGGAAGTGTTACTTTATCTTTGAAGCGGATCAACGCGTCGTCGACGTCCGCTCGGGCTCGCGTTTCTGACACCGCTCTTGTGTCCGTTCTCGGTGTAGTTTCAGTCGGTTATAATCTCTAAGTATTTTCTGCTTTAGCTCTCGTCTCGTCTCGCTTCAACGAAAACGTCTATGCTTCACGATTTTTTTTTAATCTCTATATAAACCTCTTTCTAAAATTTAAACTGACGCATAACATATGCTCTGTTTCTTGGGATTCCTAAGAAATAGCTAATATTATGGTATTTTAGGTTAAATTGCAAAAATTAAGCTATAGTCGATATCTAATAAAAGTGTAAATTTAATATTTTCTAATGTCAATCAAATTAAACACTCCCACATTTTTGTCAAGCTTGTAAATGCAGAATACAGGATAGTTTTATCTTGTGAAATCGTTCAAAATCGAAATAAGAATAGTGAATCTTACCAAAATAAAAATATTAAAACCATTGACCCGAATCGTGTTCGAGATGATAATCCACATCGAAATTTAATCTTCGAATTGATGTACCAATTATAAAATCAATTATTTATTCTTTTCGGCTTACGCAGCCTGAGCATAGATGTGTCGATATGAGATAAGACAACTTTCAAAAAAATTTTTTTTTAAATTACTAAGTGTTATTGATCTTTTGTAAAAAAATGTGAAGAGCCGACTTTTTTTTTATTACGTAGTTTATTAAATCACTAGAGGTATTAAAACTATCTATTGATATTACTACATTAAAAATCATAAGGCAAATAACGTTTTCCGAGCAACATGACATTTATGATTTTTGAATACGCAATCTGATAAAATAGTTTAGAAATATATTTAAAATTAATTTACGACGCCATAGTTTTTAGATTATTTTACTTTCGAATATTATTTTAACGATTACCCAACAGAAAAAGCAACAGTTGTATTATAGATATAGAATATTGCAATAATCTATTAAATAATAAAGATTGCAGAAATAAACTCAAACTAAGGCCTAAGAAGTCAGTACGTGCTGTCGATACGTAGCAGATCAGATTACAAAATGCTGGTTGAAGTCTTAAATAATTGATTTGGGAAAGAAGTAGGGTTTGCTCTAAAATTTCATAATAATAAAATTTTTGAAAGATATATCTTTTAGCAATTGTCTTATTGATATATAATAAAAAAAGTATTTACTGTAAAAGGTCCTGTACTATAAAATATGCTATAAATCATCTGATCTGGTACAAGGTAAATAGTCAATTATGAACCATTAAATGTGAAAAATTTATGCATTACATGTGTATACATATGCAGATGTTGATCTGTCCGAAATTAAAGATCTTCGACACCTTTTAAACGAACACTTGCAAGTTAGTAAATTTGCGCTATCTGTTCAGTTCTAAATTGCCAGTAGATGGCACTGCAGCACATCATATTCTAGATTATTCACCGATTGCCATGAAAATTGATATATTTAGGTACATCAATTAGGAAACAAAATTGTTATTCACAGTAAGATTGTTCATTACAAAAAATAAAATGTACACATTCTATGTTCATACGGGCGAAGCCGAGAGCGAAAACCTAGTACATATATAAAACTTATGTGCATTGTATACTGGATTTAAATACTGAATAAAACTTTGTAACATTCCAATTATTTAGAGGACCCGATTCGTTTACGCTCAGAGGCACCCTTGTAACAAATCCAATATAATTTTTTCATGGACTTATTCCAATTCCACGCCGTATTGATCAGATGAAACGATTTGGAAAAATCGATCATCGTCTCATAAAGAGCTTCGTGACCTTTCCCGAATTTTCGGTATATAAAATGTTTTCTCGATTCATCACAAAAATATTATACAGACGCTGTAAATTTATTGGACGCGTTGTTATTTCCTTAATCCATTCGCCATTCGTGTTTCAGTGCCGAGGGATCCGGGAGGTGCGTTTACTCCCGTTAAAATAATAGACAGCGACAATGTATAGAAATTACAAACCTGAGGGAGGGGCCCTTGTTGCTTTTATTTGAAAGGAACATTCCTTAGCTTTTGGCTCTCGCTTGGGGCTCGAATTGAAATGGGAGAATTTTGGCATCTTTTGTGAGCTTTTCTTGCCTCCCGTGTAATTTATTTACTAAGCTTTTTGCTCTACGGAAGTTGTTTTTTCTCTTCAAGTGGTTCGAACTCGAAAGTTGTATAATTAATGAGTACTCCGCTATAAGACCATGTTATTAACAAGTTCTCCTTTTAATAAATGTACACGAAACACTTACATTTCATAAAATCTTTAGTTTATTTAACGCGTCATTAAGAATTATATTTGTAAATATTAAATACTTATTTAGCGAAAAGAGGCTAGAATGAGATGGACACATAGGAATTCAAAAAAATGTTTTCTGTCCACGCGGAGAAAGCCGCAGGTGGACAGAGAGAAATATATTATTAAATATTATTATAATAGGCAATGTCTCATTTCCAAGATTTGAAGCGATACTAAATGCTACAAGTTTTTTCATCTATATATTGGCATTTATATATAGATGTAGACGTCAATGATGTATTATTGACACCTAATTTTGCAACACATATATATTATGTTTGTTTTATAACGTTATCAAATTATAAACATATTTTACTTAAGATTTCAAATAGAATCAAGTATAGAACTTAGTATATTTTAAACTTTAAAAAATAAAGATTACAATTTATATATCACTACACCGTTCAGCGTAATTATGTAAATATTCATATTTTAATATTTTTTCTTATTTACGAAATACCGTAACGATAATTTAGTCAGCAATCACCACGCTCGCTCATGACGTAGTATACGCAAGCTAGAATCCTGAAGAAGAATAACAAGTAGGCAGCTTTTCACAGTGATATCTTTCGCCGTATTACAGAAAAGCTGTATTTGTACGTAACGCGAAAGCGGCACGCGATCGCCGTCGTTGTAATGGATCGTTCGACTCTATGACGCCTATGTCGGGCCGTGTGTAGGCGCATGGAATGATTTTTATATCCCTTTGGATGACGCGGGCATTACCACGTGACAGAAATCTATGTCGCCTCTATTTCACAAGTTGCTCTATAACTACTGAATCTCTTTTCAAATTTTAAAGTAACCTTTAAGACATTGTAGTTCTGATTCTGTTCCCGATAACGTGAAATCGACTGTATTTACGCCCTAGGTCATTACATTAAATGCAATATCGTCACATTCAGATCTAGCATGTGACTTAAATGAGTGCTCTAGGCATATAGATGAATTCAATAATTAATTATTGAACGTTTTAAGTAATATTAATAATAAAGGTCCACTACTAAAATTGCATCTAAAGTTAATGATTAGAAAGGTCTCACGACATTACTGATAAGGAACTTACATTTCATTTAGTTTTTTCCATGTTACTTGCGCTTTATTGTTTATGGATCTACCAAATGATATAGTCAATCATGGTTATGATATTTTCATTATACGTACTTTTTTTCATTAAAAAAATTTGTAATATTTTATTGATAAATATATGTAACGTTTTTCTACTTTTTATGATAGCTCAAAAATATATTGAAAACAAAGAAGGTCCGAACTTTGACGACACTAATCGAAACGCTAGGCAGACCCTAACATTTTGATTAGAACACGCCCTTTTGGAAAAGATTTATGGATTTTGTAGACTGTATAGGTTTCATAAACTGATTATGATGACAATTTTTTATTATAGTTAAACAAATAAAAGTGCTTAATACACGTAAAATATGCCATATGAATTAAGAGATACATGTTACAATTAAGGATACAAAATATTAGAGTATGACCTCCATATTAATATTCTTTTATATATTTATATTACATCAGCTAATAACATGATTTATTCTTGAAAAACATATAACTTTTGCTTTTAAATTCTCTAATTGGCTACAGTTCAAATTATGCCCCCGCAAGGTTTATTTAGGAACGTTTGTTTTAAGTTATGTGTGGTATAAAGTATGGAAATTAAATTCAAACAGGCACCCGCTCCGTGGATAATAAGCGAATTAGCTTACGCCTGCTGAAAATGGAGAAATATTAAAATTGAATTAATTTACTCAATGGTCTTGAACGCGTTAGGTTAAGGTAAATGTAAATTAATCTTTTTTCTTATGTAAAAAACAAAATACAATCTTAATTGTTTATGCTAAAACAATTCTACTATGGCAACACTGACGAACATATATGACGCGTGATGTTAATGTCAAAATCGTGAGACGATTTTATTTTTATTACTATTAATGAAAATAAAATTTATATGATGATTTTCCATACTGCGTAAAAAAGAATTGTGTGTTTATCTGTTTTAAGTACAGACAAAAGGATAGAGCATGGTCATGTTATAAATCAATATTGTTATGCAAAGTGTATTTGTTATATAAAGTGCAAAGAAACCTGTCGAAACGAAAGAACAGATAATGTTTTAGAAATATTGTAAATGACCTTTACATGTGGGCTCTATTATTTACATCAAGTTGTAGTATACTGTAATAAAAATTACAAAATAATTTCAATAGTAAGGAATATATATATATACATGTATTAGTGTGTGAGTGCGTGCGTGCGTGTGTGTGTGTTTGTGTGTGTGTGTGTGTTTAGTTTTGGTATACAGGAACGTTTTAATAACTTTCAAATTTCTTGTTAAAATACTGCCTAAAATGCTAATTTGATTTTCTTTGCGCCTACTAAATATATGTTATAAGAACGGTTGAACAATTCTCAAAGAATCAGGTACATGGTTTATAGCAACTCTTTGTATATAAAAGATGTTTTTTTTTTTTGTAATACATTATTTCAATTTTCGTATGTATTTCATGGATACTCTTATATTATAAACTGCCTAGTTCAATGCACGAACTTGAGAATAGCATTGTGGCATTGAGAAGGTGTGTGAATAAATAAGAAAAATTGTACATTAAAAATCAATATAAACTATAACCGTAAAGCATGACAAAAATGCTACTTTTTCATCAAATTAAGTAATTCAACTATTAATTTGAAAAGTAACAGTCAAATAGGAATATAAGATTTCGAAGTAAATACGCAGCGTCTGCCGCGATATCGCCGCATGAAGCGTAATTGTATTTTCAGTTTTGATCGTTTCTGTCTGTTCTCTTTCTAACATTCACTTACTTATAATCATTTAAGTTGCTTTTGCTTTTTGTACTCCTAATAAATTTTCTTTCATAAAAATAGTTTTTTTTATAATTATATATAGTTTATGGCACTAAGTTCTAATTACTCGAGAGTATAGTTCTCATAGTATAAAATTAAGCGTCATTTATTTTATATCATATATTATGTTTTTCCTGTACAATAGATGAAGCTTAATGTAATTTTAAAATTTGTGTGTTTTACCTCATTAATTATGTGACGTAAAAACTAACAGAAATAAGTATAATACTTAGATTATTATCACTGTTTTATGTCAGAAAATATTATGAAATTGCAAATCGAATTCTTGTCCATATCGAATTCTACCAATTTTACATAAATCTACTAGGCGGCACTAAATAACCGAACAAAACTGGATAAATAGAAGGCGCTATCTAATTGAAGTTTCGGCGCAGTAATATCGTAGAAATAGCGTGTACTCTTCTATGCTGTTTCTGTAGGTACCCTACGACGGAATTTATTCCCCTTTGTTCCCACGAGAGAGAGGGGATGTTCGTAGATTTTTTGCGACAAATGCTCCGTAAGAGTGATCGACGCTGTGACGCATTTGGCCTCATTTTGCGTTAACACCCCTATAAAAATAGATATTTCGTCTTTTATATAACAGCCTGGAAAAATTTCCATGCATTTATATCGTGTACCAATTACTTTTATCGAGTAGGCGTCATCTTTACAAGGGCGTTAGGTATATAAAAGTTATGTTCTGTGTATGAATCTTACTAATTTATCAAACATTGTACATTCGTTTATTATATTGTATCATTATATTACGTTTCAAACCAAAACCTCAATATTCCTCAATAGTATTTTTTAATGGATTCACTTCATCACTTGACTCAAACAAATATTAATGGTTTATTTTATTTTTCATTATTAAAAAAATACCCACGTTATGGTTTTAATTTAAAATTTTCATCTATGACTATAATTCGTTTAAACCGGTAAATTACTTAGAGTTTGTACTTTCCAACTACATTTTTTGCAATAATACTTTCTATAAAAAAAAAATCATCAAATTTAAGTCACAGTGTAAGAAAAGTTATATCATGTTCAACATAAATTTTAATATCAAAATATCCCTTGTACAAGCAATCAAATCATAACAAATGTTCACTGTGTACCTAATGTCTACTTGTACATCAAAGCCTTTCGATTTTTGTGCCCTTTAATTAAACTTATCTAAGATGTTTATTCGAAATGAAGCAACGCCAGCAGTGGCGCGTAAATTAAAGGGTTTTTTTTTCGGCTAAAAAAGTGTATTCTTTTTATGAACAACCTAAAGGAATTTTTTATTGCTCACATTTCTAAGAAAACATTTTATTAATAAACAGTACATGGCAGCTGACACTTTCTGAAAGTGTATACTGAAATATTTAAAACATAGATGGACCAGAGACGTAGACTCTCTAGGACGAACTCGATTTTGTGTATTGAAGAATTTTTACGCCGGGTTGCACTAAAGAAAAAGTGCGATGTAAACGTTAATTATAAGATTAAACAGATTCCTTATAGATTATTTATAGTTTAATTTGATATAATTTGATGATAATTTAATTTGACGTTTAATTTGGCAATTAGCATTTTTATCTTTTGCTACAATTCACCGCTAGGGTCCAGAATAAAATCTGTATTCACAAAAATACAGTTAATAGTATCTTACTTTTTTTGCAATTTTGAAATATTATCTAATTTATAAAAATAGACTGTGAAAAATTATACTAAAAAATAAATACGATTATATCATTGTGAAAGTAATTTGTAATATTCCATGTAAAAATACAGTTTTTAAAAACTATATTTGCAACTAAAAAGGTTTTCGTTAACGAATTAAAATATGTTTACCTTTTTGATGTTACTTAAAGAAAAGTTTTGAACACGCTCATTATACACTAGGAAGAACTTAACCGATTTCGTTTCTCTGAGAATTGTGAAAATAAGTTACGAATAATTCGTAAATTTGCTGTTACCTGAAGATAATATTATTTTTATCTTCAGGTAACAGCAAACTATAAATTTTATGAATAAGCTAACAATTATTCTAAAATAGGACGAACATTTATTTCATCTCTACAACTCTGTTACAATCATAATGATAAACCTTAAAAGCTCAACCCTAGGCAATGGCCTACTATTAGTGGTAGAGAAAAAAACTCGAAGGGATTTTTTTCGGGGTTTTTCCACCATTTTCTAGATGACTTTCATTTATTTTTATTACCTATTGTTTTATTTATCGTAAATTTCTCTACTCGTCATAAGATTGCTGTAAATCGTTCAATGATTTAAATTAGTATCCTGGTAAAGCTATTGCTGCTCATGATGATTAGTAACAAATTTACAATTCAAATAATACTTTCATTTAGGTAAAAAAAATTCAATTCTATGGCAACATTACATTTAGTTCCACATTATTACCTCGCCTGCTATATCAAAATTCAATGAAGCACTATTAACGTAACTATTATTTGTGAATCGATAGTTACTCTCGCACAATAACAATATGTTTTTCTTGTTACACTTTTAGTAGACGAACTGAAATTATTCCGCTAATCAAGTAATTCTTTTAGTTGTAATTCTACTGTAATTCGAAAACAACGCTTTTACTTTTAAAATGTTATCAGATTTCATAAAAACCCAACCCCTAATTCTACGAAGCCTACGTCTTGGTCAAAACGTATGGCTTGACAGTTTCGCGGACGTCGCACCGTACACTCCCATGGTACGAGAGCGGGATGATAAGTGCCTGGCCTAGGAAAGAAATACTCAGTTTAAAGTAACGAAGCGGTTTTTATTTTACGACGTAGTCTCCTTTAAGCTCTGCGCACTTAGTCCATCTTCGCTCCAAAGCGGTTATACCCTCCATTAAATGCATTTCTTCAAGGCCAGCAAAATACTCCTCCATATTAACTATAAGGTCATTATTCGTCCCAAATTTCTGACCACCTAAAAAGTTTTGAAGTTAGGGAACAGGTGGAAGATCGACGATGCTAGGTAAGGTGATAAGGTGAATGGGGCAACAATTCGTAGTGTAATTCGTTGATTTTTGCCATTTCCTTAACACATGTGTGAACTTTTGCATTCTCTTGGTGAAAGATGATTTTTTTCGAGTCAAACCTGGTCTTTTTTACTGTATACATTCATGTTACTTATTTAACAGATCATCTTAAAAGCCGTTGGTAATAGTTTGACCCCTCGGAAGGTAATCTATCATCAAAATTTCCTTTGCATCCCAAAATGCAGATGCCAATCTGATCCTCTTTTTTGGAACCAAACACACAGCTTCTGTCCACTGCTTTAATAAAACTTTAGATTTCGGTGTATAGTGGTAGATCCACTTTTCATCTCTTGTTACAAATCTTCGCAAAAAATACATTTTATTACTCTTAACAAGATTCAAACAGTGTTGGAAATCTTGCAAACGAATTCGTTTTTTATTGAGACTAAGCAAGTGCGACACCCGACGGGCGGATAGCTTTTTTTTATATGCAATTCTTTACTCTTGTACCTGCTCTTTTGAAATGTTTACACTATCGGGTATTTCGGATAACTTCAATCTTCGATCTGCCAAGACCATGGACTTTGGAAATCATTTCCGGAGTGATGACTCTTTTTGGACGCCCGGACCCGGAAAAAGCACTTTAACCTAAAACATTTTTTTACTCTTCAAAAATTTCTGCTGCCTTTAAACCCTTCATATGAAGAAACTTTATCACAGCTCTTTGTTCAGTTTAATCCATTTTGTGAAAAATTCGACACAAGATTTTTTTAAATGTCAGTTTATTATAAAGTATTAACGCCGTCGATTCCAAATTAAAAATATAGATAGCTAGAAACCTCTTTGGTAAAATAAGATATTTTTAAAACATATACGTTTTTAAATAGTGTAAGCCAGGTACTTATTATTCCAACGTCGTATTTTGATAAGAAATGAAATCACTGATGTTTAATGTCGTGTCATGCAATAATTTTATGTAATGGCCAATCTATGCGCTTTGACCAAGATTTAGACTGCAGAGTTAGAAGATTGGGTCTTCGTGAAGAGATGAAGATGAAATTCTGATAACTCTTGAGATGTGATAACTTTTTCAACAATCGAAGCATGAGTGAGTCTTGCCAACTAAATTCACATGAATATTTTTTTTTGGAATAGATGTTATCTCAACAAAACCATAAACAAAAAATCATATCTATACACAATGTATCAGCTTCAATAAATACACTGTAAGGCACGCTCTGAAAATATAACAGGTACTGTAGCATGTTCGTCTTAACAAGCTCTAAAACAATATCCTCAAATCTAACGAAAAATAAAGCCATTATGAGCGCCCTCGTCCCAATAACATGCGGCATAAACATATCGTATTGTATCTTGTGACGGTTTTGTACGTGTTTCTTTTTGGTTTTAATTATTGTGATGTTACCAACTACTTTCTTTTAGATTTATTACTCATGCGTTACGTTACTTCTTTGTAACTGCCTTTTCAGCCTCCTTTTTTTAACCGACTTCAAAATTAAAAAGGAGGAGGTTCTCAATTCGACTGTATTTTTTTATATTTGTTACCTCAGAACTTTCGACTGGGTGAACCGATTTTCACAAATATTTTTTTATTTGAAAGCTGGTGTTTTCTTTGTGGTTCCATTTCACTTTGGTTCAGTTCTGACAATGGCATCCATGAGAAAATCATATTAATCTTAAATTTGCATTAAGTGTGTGCGCGACAAATGGACGTTTAACGCAATGTCACGCTAACCGATTTGGATGATTCTTTTTTTGTTGGAAAAGTGTACTTCAAGGGTAGTATGATGAGAGTTTTGGTTAGGTTCTGGTTATAGGATCCATGACAAAGTAACGGAACTCTTCAATTCTTATAATAAAATTAACATTACTCGGCCGAGTCTTTTTATAGGCTATTCGAATATTTGAGTCACCTACCGTAACGTCGTTATGGTCAAGTAATTGTCGTAGTCGAATATAATAATCAAAGGAACTCCTTAACGGTTTATAGTAAGGGCGCGATCTATAAGCAGCACGTTCAGTAAGTAGGTCTACCCATATTTAGACACATTATAGAACACTATAAATTTAACTTATATTGTAGAATACTATAATATACCTAGTGTTAAGTTAAATTTGAAGTGGGTAGGTACCTATCTATCTTCTTACATGGTAAACACATAGATCGTGCCTACATATTGATGAGTATAAAAAGGAAGTTGATTATTAAGTTGTAGAAGAATACGCAATTATTTTTTAACTTTTAGTACATATTAATTTGTTTTGGAATAGTTTTTTTAGAGGTCGGTTTTTTTTGTTAAAATATTTGTTTATGTTTTCTACACTATATTTTTCTTTCTACTAGTACAGTACTGAGGTACTTTGTGACACAATCTTTGACAAAGTACCTGTGCGTTTTAACACTAAACATAATACCGTTTTAAAAACTAAATCTCAAAATTTATTAATCACGAAATTTTGTAATGTATCTTTTTCTATTGCTCCGCCATATTTGAAACACGTTACCGGCCGTGGCGCGCGCCGCGGGATGAGCGATGCTTTAGGGTCTCTCTTTGTAATAAAATTATTTTACTGAAGGAATAATTCGATTAATTAGGATTGAAGTTCAGTACGAAATAGGTTTTTGTATCCGAATGTACCGCCTGTGGTTGTTACTATGGCGTACGCAATCGAAGGATTTCTTTTTATTGTTTATTATAAAAAAATGTATAAGTAACTATCTAATAAATGTCAATAAATACTTGAAATATTTTTACACTTGTATTCAGATTATTTGTGATAGCAGTATTGTAATAAGAAACAGTTATCAGTATGCATTATCCACTGCACAGGCATAATGATTACAATCTTTGTGATTCTGAGGAGCGCAACGTTCTAGATTTACTTGAATAGAAACGAAATAATTAATTTTAAGTGCATTTTCGTTGATAGAACATACTTAATCAATTTATTATTCCATTTCATTATAAAAACCGAGACCTCTAAAATTCCTTTCATTTTCACCTATGATATATTATTATAATGCTCAAGGGTGGATACCTGGAAACCTATAACACAAGCTGAACTTAGTTTGGGTTCCAGTTTCCCACAGTAATTCCTAATGTTGCACATTTTTTGTAATTTTGCATTGGAAACTATTGTGGAGGAAAATAAAGAATTATTATTATTATTGTATTATTTAAAAAAAGTATAAAATGCTTGCTTGTCTACATTTTAAAAATAGTAAGTTTTACTTAATATTTTTTATCTTATTTCAAAGAATATGTACAATTTATTTAATATTAGACATTTAATATAGGTTGATGTGACAGAAGACTTAGAGCTAATACATATAGAAGTAGTCATTTTTATTTGACTACATGTGATTTACGAACGCTACTCGTAATTATATAAAGATCTCTGTTATTATATATATCTGTTAATTTATCATAAGCTCGCGAATGCATGAATGTATTTCAATGTGATTTTCACTAATATAATCCGCCATACCCGAGGATCGTATTAATGCTAGACGTGGCTCATATTTAGTATCAAAAATCTATCAGTTTAATTACAATGGATTGCAATACAAGTGAAAGTAAAAAAAATACTTTATTTCCACGTCGACACAGCTACGAGAAGTCACTCGTATTTATGCTTTAATTTATTTACTTGATCTATTTATGCGTACTTAGAAGAACATATTTTAGAAATATCTCATTAAATCAAATGAAGCAGTCCGTTCGCCTCAACAGGCGTTTATTTTTTCTATTTATCTGCGTCATCTTAAGCCGGCGCGGACGTGTGAATTGAAGTTTTCTCTTCATACACAAACCGGAGGAAATATACCTTTTCTTTTTTATTAAGGATCTCGAATTTACTCTCAGTTATAGTTAGATAATATTGACATTAATCTGGACTTTTCCAGCATTGTGTAATCGTATTTGCATTAGATTGAGAACTTATCAAAAAAAAAATCTTTTTCATTAACACTTCTTGGACGTATATTAAATTTTATTCTAATCTATATAAATCATTCTGTTTGTTTAAGTATTTTATGGTTATTCTTTGATTGCCCGATTTTCTGTTATTAAAAAAATTGTCTATTTGTTTGTTTAAACACACTAATTGCCACTAGATGAATTCTCATGGGATTTTCGCACATAACTCGAGCGTAGCCTGGGGCAACATATAGACTGTATGCGCTGATTGCTCATTAGAATTGTCCCATTTACCCTATCCTTGAAACTTCATGCAGTGGAAAATCAAAGGGATGGTAGAGAGAGGAACTCACCCTTCCGTGTGATGTTACCTTCACTTTTGGCGGCCACCGGTGTGTCTAGTACAAATGCGAAGTCCGTGCTATTTTATCCAGAAAACGTAAAATACACTTGCGGTTCACAATAATTAAAATCTATAATTATAGTGTATAATGCAATGAGCAATTTGCAAACGAGTGCCGGTAGGAACAAATTGAGTTGCGGGCGTAAAGGAGGGGGCTATCTATCACTATATGTAATTTCGAGGACACGGCGTAAACATAGGCTTTATTTTATCAAAATTGTTAACGGAAACTTAGATGGTTTTTGAAAATTAATTTCATACGTACAAAGTCCCAGACATAGCTAGTTGCAAAATAATTATAATCAAAAAACGAAGACCCTCAAGGTCGCGCTACAGCCGTTTTTCTCAACGACTTCTATCATTGTTGATGTGAAAAGTGTGTATCGTGTCGCCTGCATATGTATTTAAACGATACTAAACTTGTACTATCAACTTTCGGTTAGTAAACCGCTGAAACAGATCCTTCCAGGAGTTTCTTTCTTTCTACCAATGACCATCGACACCCGCGCGATGACGATGTAACGGATAGATTTCTTTGCGCATTTTCCGAAATACGGAACCAGAAGTCTACTTTGATTGAAGTTAAAAACTCATTGGTCGATTCGCTTATGGTCAAGATTAAATGCAGGATCATACGGTTTGAAAGCAACGCTTTTAATTACCGGTCCGTAAATGGATAGAATAATTTGTTAGAATTTATTTTTTTCATATTTATTTGAAAAGGTTTCCGCTATCCAATATCTGAAATTCACGTACCAAACGACCTAATATTATTTCGTGTTCATAAAATGTCTCTTAAGTTACGAAGAAGATTAAAAAAACTGTTTAACGAGTAATTCCTCTCTCACAATTTAATTTACAGGCAAATCACGAACGACCCGGTGCAATTATGTTTGAACAAAACTGTGAAGCGAGAGTTTGCCCGGGATTTGACCGATTTCGTTATAAGTCGTAACTCGTAAGTTATGAAAACAATAACAGATTATTATTCAGATTTAGTGTTGATTTTAATGATTACTTTCATCGAAAGGAAACGTGCAAAAGAATCCGTTATGAACTTATGTAATCCCTTTTTTTACAAAGGCACATAAGAACGATTACTATAAAAGTACTCTCGTAATTTTTTAAAAGATTAAGAGAGGCGTGCTCTCTCTTAATCTTTATTTCAGACTGAGAGACTTGGATCTCGAAATCTCCACGCTGACTCGGGGCGCGTCGGGGCCCTTAACGAGCGCACTGGTGACGAGCTCCGGAATCGACGTTTCCGCGAATCGCATAATAAAATTTTATTATTCATATAGTACAAAAATCATATTTTTTAGTATCACCCGAATATTTTTACGAACGCTGACTGCGAAATTTACGAAAACGTAACAAGTAAAATTTATCCGTAGGAGAAATATCCATTAAATATTATATCGATAAGGGGTTTGGTGCTTCACTGAGCCCCAGTACAAAATGAAAATGTTATTATTTTTTTTAATTATATTACTATATTATTATGTTTATTTATTTAATTGTATATTATAAAATTCACTTCGCCATTTATTTACCAAAGCAGCACAAATAACTTATTTCCGCCGCGTTATCAATCAAGGAATAACTCTGATTTTTTTTTTGGCGAGAGCCGAAGATCAAACATGAAGCTTTATATATTTAAAAAGAATCGCTAGAGAAATTAATTCTCAATCCAACACTACTATGAAAAACTTCGACCTCAAATCGAAGAGAAAGCAGCGCGACAGCTTTTCCTTTTTCATTTCAAATTCCCCTCGAAGTAAACGAGTCTGGATTCAAAGCGAATATCCACCTCTGAAGCTGAATAACTCCCGAGCGTATGAAGAAGGGCGGGGGCGGAGGACTCATCACCGCTCAGCGCCCGCCGCCCGTGTACACAGTCCACGTGCGCGCTTCAGCTCGGCTTTATGCCGCGAGATGAGCCCGACTTCACGGCGAAACGATAACGAATGTGCTATTTACATTATACCTGTATTATCAAATTAACCGTTTCAAATGAAGAAATATCGTGAGATTCGATTGAATTCGGCGAATTATAAATCATTAAAATTCGATTGAAATTGCGTCCGATTACGCCGACCGCCGTCGCTTGGCTCGTATTGCATATGAATAACCGGCGAATTGTTGGTTGATCGATGATAACCAAACCGTTGAAAATTTGACGGTGCATATGGTGAAAACGGTCCTAAATACACCCTAATACTCAACATTTCTGTTAAATATGCTGACAATCAGAACTTAGACTGTAAGATATTCTCTAGGAAAACGAGATTTTCAAATTGTACTCCCATTGTATAATATTTGTTATGATATTACTGTAAATTTGAATATTACTTGTCCAGATTATGACATTAGAAAGTACATGTTTTTTACAATGTAAAATATTCTAAAAAACTTTGAATTTCATATATGGACAAGTGTTGTGTTTCATTTTCTTTTAATCGTTCGCAACACAGCCGTTCTTTAGGTATATACAACTTCATGAAATAATACACAAAGGAAAACGTTCCAAATATTTGTATTAATATTAATTAAGGGACTCTTCCATAAATGCTAAAGTTTCTTAGCGTCTTATTTAACTTTTTGTGTTTGTAGTTAACAAACTTTTACAGTAACTTTGTTAATTCATTTATATATAAAAGACAATATGGATCCGTATTATGTACCAAAAATATTATTTGACTATTTAAATATATCCTTTATACATATTGTCCTGTTTTTCAAAATTATTGCCTTAACTAATATTACTTAAAAGTTTAATCTTATTATATATTTTCTTGATAACATATTCAAAATATAAGATTACTACAAAGTATTGGACAGGTTTTTATATGGTTTTCACTCTTTAATAAAGCTGTGTGTACCTAAGAAATAAGATCACTACATAGTATAAAAGAAAATCCCTAAGGTACGTTTGTTCGCATTAATCGTACTATAAAATTCAGAAGAAAATAAAATACGGGAAAACAATTAATGTCAAAAATTACCTGAGAAAGTTTGTGATGCCACATTTTTATACAAAATTTTAAACAAATGCAACCTATATGTTTTACGACATAACATTTATCTATAAGCCAACCGAGTTGGAAATCGGATTTTGCGTGTTCGGGTTTTTCCTACCGGCGCACCGGATTTTAAGATTTGAAACAAGTTATTGAATGCCCCATGTCGTAGCGGGCTTTGAGTAGATGCTAAACCGACTCGCCGCCGCGCGATCGGATATTTTTACATATGTAAGGGCAATACCACTGACCGACTCATCACTAGATCTCCGAAACCATATCTCCGATTGACTTGAACTTCGGCATAGGCACTCCTTTCGGAACGTAGACGCTCACAGATGATGGGTTGTACGCAAATCCTATTAAAAAAAAAAAATTCGTCTTTTTATTTCTATGCGCGTGGAGCCGCGGACAAAAGCTGGTAATATTATATGTGTGTACAGTTAACTGTATCTGTAAGCACTTGTGCCAGCTCTTAAGATATGTATATAAATGACAAAGTATAATAGAATAATTTCAACTACTTTATAAGCTTAGTAAGTAATTAACTTATCTATATTAATAAATATTCATACTATGTAAGTTAAAATGCTTTTTTTATTTGAGCTCTCATTTAAAGAAAATGTCTTTTTACAATATTACACCATCGAAAATATTATTTTCTATTTTCCTGTAGTTTCTTGCAATTTTACTAAGTTACGACGACGTCACAAATAGTTATAAATACATATTAGACTGTTTTGTATACTTAATAGTTAGCAATTCAAACGATACATCATAAAATATATAAATGTAAAACTTAAAAAGCGTGTTCATTTTAATGTGCGTCATCAAGATCTAACATATGTCACGTTCGAAATCCTACTTTATATAGTTTTCGAGGAAAACCTCTAACAGACGGACTAACACAAGAATGACCTTGTGAAAGTTGTGTGTTTTTTGGTTGACGTAGAGAGACGTGAAAATTTCGCTAATTATTATTATTAACCAAAAAATTTAGAGGTATCTTTCGCAATTAATGTACACCCCTTACACAACTTACACAACCCTGTACAACCCTTTGCACAATACTTTTTGACAAATGGTCATAAAATGCTAGGTTGTCCTAATGTTAAATCAGGTTTCAAAAACAAAATACTTCGACACCAAATCAGATATTAGAGGTCATTCAATTCGATATTTAAATTGACAGCTTTTTTTAACGTTAGAGACCTCTATTGAAGCTGCATTGTTAGTGTTTTTGCTATGTATTTTTCACAACTAATGTATTGTTGCAGATAACGTCAAAATCCAGCACTTTTTATTTGACATTATTTTCCAGATATTACCGTATAAAACATACACTTTATTTTCTCTGACAGTCAGTTCTTTTACAGCAATGCTTTTGAAAAATCCGCACTTAACTTTACGCGTGCCAGTGGAAAATTCATGAAAACAAACGGAATAATTGTAAGTGCATATTTTCCAAAAGTTTCTGCATAAAGAAATTATACACGCAACCCTTACAGACTAAACTAAAAGGAAAACGGGTCCGGCATTTTGGTCTCATTCGGAAGCAGTAAATAAATTCCCTCGAGTTAATCCAGATGTCATTCAACAATAGTTTTCAACTCTCCATATTCCGACGCCTATTTTCGTCCGAGGCAGGAAATCCTCGTATTTTTCTTACTCTTTTTCCGAAGTCGAAGCAATAAAAAGCCTACGCTTTGTCAACAGTGTCAATTTATCTATTTGACTTACGAATAACGTCAAAGTAAATATCCACAGGCAGGACGTCCCATGATAAAAAAATAACAATAGTCTCTAAGAAATTAGTTTTTCGTACTAATTGAAATGATCATTACGGAACTTCATTTTTTTATTAGGCTAATTTACCAATCTTACATTCACATGAAACGTAAAATAAAATGTAAGCGGTATCATTTAAAAACACCCAAATGGAAATTGGTCAAATCACGGCAAAATATCATGTCATATGACGTCATTGCATGTATCTATTGATTTCAGATGATTGCGTCAAACAAAACCATCAGTCAATCATATGTGTATAATAGATCTATAGAGAATTTTCTGTTTGCCTGTTTATCCACCGGTGCGTTTGTTCCCGCTCATCTCCGCAATGGCGGAATTAATTTGCGTTGTAAGCTTAGGCTAACATTTAATACTTGTTTCATTTGAATTGGTTGAGAAAGGAAAAACATTTATCATTATTAAAGTAGATCTCGGCTTCTCAACGTGACACTTGCACGATTCGGAAGAAAATACGCTTGCTCTGTCGCTTTACCGTCGTACGCTGACCGTTTTTCGTTAAGCCCGAATTTGAACCTACAATAATATTAAACTATATTTTGTACAATGATATTGAATACCCCTTTGAACCGACACGTTCAGTAATATTTAGCCAATAAAATTGACGAAACATTCGCGCCAATATTTTCGTGCGGCCAACACGTCTGCAACGAAATTTAGACTACAGCCGGACTGGTAATTTTGTCAAAAAATATTTTACACTATTAACCCTACGCGCAGTCGAATTTAAGCTTGCTCAAACTTGTGTTCGATCATTATGCCACTTTTCAATTTTAACCTCAAATGTTCAATAGTATCGTGCAATAAAATATTGGTCAATATTATCGTAGGTGTACGGGCCGCCTAAAAGTCGTGGAAAAGGCGTTCAAAGACTAAGCTTACACCAATAAGCGACATTATAATCCGCTTCTTTTGAAAATATCGTCGTGCCCTAGGTCTCCGGCTTATAGAGTGTTATCTTCAATTTCCCCCCCAAATACCTACCTTAACCTCGCTTTAAAAAGAACGTTCTCCACGTTCTCCTCGTTTCCACGTTAATGGGATCGCAGCGCAATATAATTTTATGTCGCGGTATCAACAAGCATCTTGTAATGGGAAAATATAATTTAGCCACCCAGTCTTCGGTAAGGGTAATATTTATTTTATGTTCGGATGGCAAAAAAACAAATTTAAAATTGAATTACACTTGTCCTATATTTTCAACGTTACGGTATCACCTAATTATTCGTTTGACGTACTTATCACAATCTCGAATGTTATATTGAAAAAGCATGTACAGCATTTAAGATATATTTAAGGGTGTGCATACTTTAGATCATACGTGGGCAACCCCCGGCCCGCGAGACATTTTGAAAAATTTCATGTCTGATATCTATCGTTAAAAATTATGAACACTAGTTTAAAATGCACCTACTTTTGAAAGCGGCCCGCGAACGTATTTGCATACTAAAGTTTCTCAACATGTCAAAGATTGCCCATACCTGATTTAGACTATTACTATATGCCTTTTATATATATATATATATATATATATATATATATATATATATATATATATATATATATATATATATATATTATCTAACATATATTAACAGCTGCAATATTTGGAGCTTGAAATGGTTCGAGGGTATCAAAATAAATAAGGAATTCTTATAATATGTATTCCAAGAAATTATTTGAAGGTTAATCATGTTTGTAATGCTGTTATTATTAAACATATTTGACTGATCCATCATTAATCATTGTTTTCTGCTCAAAGATTTATGTTGTCAATTTTCCTGACACATGCTCGCTCAAATTCCTAAAAATATTTCTGTTCAACACAGGTTCAGTGATTGATGAATTTATATATCTCAGAGTAAAAAAAAAAAACCTCCTTAGCTTAAAGTGGATAAGGTTTATATTAGATTACGATATAATCATCGATATACACATTATATATAATAGAGTCTAGTTTATATAGAAATGCACGAAATAGTTGATATCTATATGTCAGTCATGATTCGCCGCTGCCACTTCTTATGTTTTTTTCTATTCGATATCTGATGCTGCTTATTAGAAATCTTTTCGAATTTTCGAAAACCGTAAATAAAAATTGGATCCATTACCATTATATTAATAAATACAGTACAAAAAATATCATATCATAAATAATTAGTACTTGGGCAACCGACTTTTGCTCGTGCTCCTTTCGAGTTTGTCATGGGCGGTAGCTAATCTATATATATATATATAGATTAGCGCGTATAAAGAATAAATTCCTTCACTTTATACATCAATCGATCATGATGGTAATGATCATCCCGACCGCTACCTCGTTCGAGGTTCCAATTCCGGTCTCACTCTCTAATCTCTTCTTTTTCCGTTTGTGGTCACGATCTTGATTCTGATTTTGATGCCACGATCGATTTTGTTCTTGGGCCCGTTCTCGTTTCATTGTCGTACTTCGCTCCATAAGAATTTCATACAAAATTCAAGTCCCTTTTGCTTCGACGAAACACAAATTTTGCAACATTCACACACACGCAACTACATAAAACAAATGAATAAAAAATTATTATTATTATATATATATAAAAAAAAAATTATGGTTATCGTACGGTGGATGGAAATCATATTGAACCTCTCATTTGCGCATCATATGTTTTAACTATACACCAATTTTCATCAAAATTGGTTAAGCCGTTCTTAAGTTATAAAAGAACACACATACAAACAAACTGACAGTAACCTACCATTTACTCTTACTGTATAATAATTTTCATCGCGATCGGTCAAACCGTTTTTAAGTTATAAATGAACATAAAGACAGACCGAGATATAGACAGACAGTCTAACTTTTGCGCCATTTTTACGACATATTTTGACTATACACCTATTTTCATCACGATCGCTCAAACCGTTCTTAAGTTATAAAATTGCATATATACAGACAGACAGACATAAATAGACGCTACAAATTTTACTAGTAGTATAGGTATATATCAAATAAATAAAACTGCAACATAATACTTTATTATGTAGTGTTATCTGAAGTCTATATCATGTAATGCCATTTTTGTTGTTGAGAAACAACGAGATAGAAACAATATGATTACAGCAAAATTCCAAAAATTGTTCTAAATATAGTAACTCTTCGAATTTCTTTTTCAAAATTTTTCCGAGAAAACACCTACATGTGTAAACTTGAAAGATAAACCTTTATCAAAATAAAAAAATTGTATATGCACAAGAATTGTTCATTTAATAGTATAGGATGGGATGTTTCATACTTTTATTCCAGGATACCAAATTATGGGCTTAGTATAATTAGAGTTTTTTTTTATGTTATAATCTGAATCTCAACAAATAAATTTTCAGCTACAGTTAATAATTTTACACTCTAATCTGTTTTAATATAGGCTCTACCGCGGGTCAAGTTTGTATTATGGTAATGGGGTGCATATTGCCTGCTTCAGTGTACGTAGAAGTAAGCGGTATATCAGGACAAATAAAATTTTATTCTCCTCCTCTATCGTGTAGAGTTCATTACAACGCTCCTTCTTTTTTGGATAGGCACTTCAGGAAAATAACATTAATCTTATTTTAATTCGTGTTTTATACCCAAAATCAAAAAAGAAATCTTATAATTTCATTCTGTGTGCTTGTCCATCTATAAGTCCTTCCATATGTCACAACCTCGGAGCATTGAATAGTATGGAGAGTCGTAACAATGATTTTAATAAAATACTCATATCGCGGCTGCGTTACACGCACATAAAGAAAGCATCTAAAAACCAAAACTTTTCCTAAGCGAAGCAAAGTTATTTTACCGTTCCGCTATTTCTTTCTTACAAATGTCATAAGAAGAAACAACCCTTGGCCTATATTTATCGCTCGCACGCGCATAGCGTCCGCCATATTTCACAAAACATAGTTTTGTATATGCATACAGACCACATACTTATTCACTAACATAAAAAGTTCTATAGGTCGGTAAAGAAGTCATCACATATCAATGAAAATAAATCAATTTTTTTCTTATTACTACTTTCACTGCATATTCAATATATTTTATTTTTGAAATTATTTAATTGTATGTACGTATATATTATCTTAAAATGAGAAGTTACTTTTATATGTTCACAGTATTGAAAGTAAAAATTGATATTCGAAAAGTACACTAAGTAGTATAATATAATAAAACAATGTATACGCTGCTTGCTTTTAAAAATAAATTAACAAAATACGTATTTGCATGAGTAATTCATAATTGTCTTATTTTATGAATTGCTTGTTCCTAGGGGCGATATTTTCTAAAAAGGACTTTCATCATTTATCGAAAAATCTGTGGAGCGGAAATCAATAAAATAAAAAATAAAACATGTAATACAGCTTATTCAAAAATACTAGCTTTTATTCCTGGAAATTCATGCGTCCTATTACACGATTTGTTTCTGATTATCGATAAAATGTGTTATATTATTTATATCACTCAATTACAATACCAATTTATAATACGGCACTCCTTTCTTCGAAGTACGTTTTTCATGTCATCCTTGTCACTTTTTGCAAACTCCGAAAAGGGACAGAACTCTGTAAAAGGATATGTGTGATTATTTATATCAATATATTACTTCAAAAATATAAATGCTTTTTCTCTTTATTTTTAAAGTGGCTTGGAAAGCGTTCTTCTTAAAATGGCCTTATTTGGCATATTAATACTTATCATAATTTAAACCTACCCACAAGTCTATAACACCGATTTGTTTCTATTTGCCAACAAATAGGCGTATACTAGAAAATTGATAAATACGTTAAATAAATATTGATTCAATTATAATTCTCATGGATTAATGCTGAACTTATACTTAGATATAAAATATTATGTTTTTTACTACTATCCCAATATAAAAGGAAAACTGTTTGAAAACATTTTGGTAAAATCAAATAAAAAAAAGAGGCGCAGGAAAGCTACATTAAAAATGTGCACAGTACAGTTTATGTTTAGTTAGCGCCATCTACACTATACTACGAGAACTTTTTGTATCTAATAAGAAAACGATCTGAGCAAGGTAAGCTTGTTCAAGCTTCCGTTCCTATACGCTTTAGTACGAAGTCGCTTCTACAGATGGCGCTTTATAAAGTAACATTAGTTCTACATTTTATTTACTGTCTTAAATCAATAAATATTTTTTTAAATTTTCTTAATAGACTGAAATATATTAATAGCTTATTCCAGACATAGATTGCTCCTCAACTGTATTAGTCAAATAGATGTTACTATTATAAATATTCATCAATAACTCATATTCTCTTTAATTCTTATGATTTTAATGTGAAGGCCTAGAACTTTAATTTTAAATATTCATGTGGATTCTCTTTACTAAAAGCTTTTGTTGGATTTATTCCTATAGAAAACTATTATTGCCTAACATGATAAAAATGATTTCATATATTATTATATATCATATAAAATTCCATGGCTTTTTAACAAATCTAGGGCACCTTTATGTCTCTGCCTTTTACCTTGCGCATATCTTAACTAGTGATTGTTTTCAACATCACTTTGTAGAATAACGAAGTACCAACCTATCTCGTTATTGTACATTCGTTTGCAGACGTTATAAAACGTTTAATGAAAAAATATTAAATATTTTCCTATGGTTATTTAAGATCGAAAGAAGTTATAATCCTGAAAGAACTGGCTGTCGTCGAGCGTCGATCGTCAGCCGCACAGCCCCGCCCTCGTTTCTCTGACGTCACGCTCGTGACGTCAGAACTCACCTGCCTCCCTTAAGCCCCCTTTACCCTGCACCGCGCGTCGCCCCGCCGACCCTCGAGGCCATAGCTACCCGGGACGAGCTACTTTAATAAATTCGTTTAATCAGCACGAGCCTTAATTTAATTTTATAATTTGATTTTAAAATTGAATATAACATTCAAACTATTTTCATTCGAATATAAGTTTATGTTATTTAATATATTAACTAACAATTTACCCTCTGTTGTTCACAGGTAAGCTTCTAATTCACAAATTCTGGAAATCTACATTATGATGATCTATTTCTACAGTAAGTCTGTCATAATAATCATGCGTAAGATCTTTTAAACTGAAAACTTTCATGGTTTCTTAAACCGTTATGTGAGTATATGTAAAAAGATTTATATTAATAAAATTTAAAAAGATTAAAAATCTTTGTTCATGATTAATAATTTGTTTTTGTTTGGAATATAAAAACATTTGATAATTACCGTCGATGTTACAATTTCCCATACGTATTATTTGAATTGTTATGTTAAGAAATACTTAAATTTGTTACGTACCTATTTTGTACAATTTTGAATTCAAGTTCCTATTAATTATAGTGAATAGAAAAATACGCAGAATACTGCTGGTGGACTACACAGATTGCATGTTGAAGGAAAAAAAATTAAAATATGCACAACTGTTTGTTAAAAATTATGTTAAGTATTTTGGAATTCTTTCTTCTCAGACTTAACGCTATTTTTCGTTATGCGCTGATATCTTAGCTGACCACTTATCTATTTTTAGTGAAAACTTAGCTGAAAAACGAGGAAAGACAGCACTTCTGAAAACTGCCTCGCCCGTAAAATCACTCTCATTGTTATGAAAATGCGTAACATTTGATATTTTTATGTTCCTCGTATTCCGGAAATATTTATATTCCTGAAATGGTTGATTGAACATCTTAAAATTTTATTTTTAATAAAAAAGCTATTTTTGGTGAAAACAATTGCAAACGATGCAAAATAAGATATAAAACTCAGTGTGTGTAAAGGAAGATACGCAACCTCCTATCGAATAACACATTTGACGCGCCCTCGAGGAAATTCTCGGAAATTCGGGACAAGAAATTAATATTAACAAAAATGATTTCCTTGAAATCGGTTCAGTGCGTACACGTGGCCGCCGCCCTTTTCGGTATCATGCACATGTGCGGTATATAGCCGTGTTCGAGGAAAGAATCGAGGGCATTTATGTGTGTCGTTTTATATGAAATTTAGAGAAAACTAGTAGGTGAAATTTTTAGTACCCTTAGGTATGCATGACGGAACAATGTAGGCCTCTTTAAAGATCGCATAAAGTACGTGGTTCTTTCACTGAATTTTTAAAAACATATATGACGTAATTCGCAACAAACAAGATGACCTAGAATCAGTGCACAAGAAAATAGATCTACAATTTTTCAGTATAAATGCTGGTATTCTTCGGTAGAGGCTTACGTCTTGCAAAGATTTATCACAGATTTAGGCCTCAAAGCATTTCTATACAAAAAAAACCGTATCTTGTAAATTATTCGGTAAATTGCTTTTATATATCCCATAAATATGTTTATGTATTTACGCGCGCGTACAGTTTCCTCTACTTCGAGTGCGGTACAGATGTTACCCGATTTATTTTAATGTCTGTCGACTGTATTACTTCATTTGATAGGCTTTATAGTCTGTTCTGATAAAAAGATATTCGACTTGTAATTATTCTGAAACAGTATAATAATTGACAATTAATCATTTAGAGAAAAAAATGACATTAATGAAATTAATATTATTATATGAAACCTAGGCTATAAGAAAGAACTTTTATTAACTTTATATATGAGGAGCAACCATGTAGTTAGTCAATTTCAAAGTTATACCTGTTTCTTGACCTTATCTTTAAAAAAGTGAGAATTTTCGTGAAATTAGGGAAGTTAATGTTTTCAATCCAATTTTCGGAAATCGAGATCACCATTTATCAGATGTCGACGTTTTCAAATCCTAGGAAGCCAGTCCTAGATTTGTCAATAGGCCGTGTAGGCCGCGGCCTAGGGGCGGCAGTGTCTTAGGGCCGGCGGATTTCAAAAAAATATTATTTTAGAATAGTACATGGCGCGGCGGAAATAAAGTGGCCTACACTCATAAAAAATATAAATCCACCACTGTAGGAAGCTTTTCTAACCAATTGGAAGCGGGTTCGCGGTCAGGTTACCTTAGACTTCGTAATAATTTGACATCAACCGATTACGTAGACTTTGAAAAATGTAAAAAAAATATATAAAAACTTTTTTTTAGGTAGTTTTTAACAATTTTACAAACAATTTATTGTTTGTCACACAAAATCACACAAACGTTGAGTTTCAGCTTGCTTAAAAGTACGTCCGTGTATATAAGTTAGCAGAATAATGTTATAACAACAACGATTCATAGTCTTAATTGATAGAATTTTAATATAAATTTTCAGTAGAATTAATGAATTTAATCACTTTATATTTGATGATTCATTTCAGTAGTAAGCATTACTTCCTGACTTAATTCAAAGCAACATATATCAGTTGATGCATTACACTCAACGTATAACAAATAAATTTTGAATTTACTTTAGAGGTAACTGACTTCTATATAGGTAAAAAGAAGATTCTATGTTTAGACTAACCTTTACAATCAAAGCGTATTCTTCGGAACTCGGGAAGTGCAGAACGGATGGAGAAAAATTCATTGATGTTTATCGTTAAAGAAAAAAAAGAACGACTAACAATCATCTGTTCTTCCAAAATAAATTCTAAATTCTCACCATTATAGAAATCTCTAGAAAAAAATTATATGAGAAAAGTAATATAGTTAACGACCATTCTACTATATTGTATAATTTAAATAATTTATTTCAATTATAACCTAATTCTACTTATTGTATAATTTAAATAACCTATCTTTAAACGATTCGACACCACCTATTATTTATTAGATACTAGCTTTTTGTCCGCGGCTCCATCTAAATAATTCTTTTATCTTCTATATCGACCGACCACGCACACCTATCATGATCTCGCTGTTGTTTCTTTTTTCGATTAACAGTCGCGGCTGCGCTTTCGATACCGATTCTGCTCCCGATCTGAATTCCGGCTCTGTTCAAGATATATGTACATAACTCACGCGCGGCTCCGTCCACGTCGACAATTCTTTCACCTTTTATATCGTTGGGCAACATTATATGATCCCGATCGCAATACCAAAAGAACCCATATTCTTTCACCAAAAGTGTACGGAATGCCATATTTTATTATTATGAAGCGATCTCACTTACGCTCTTTATCCTGATCCCGGTCCTGATTGCGATACGGAATCCGAACAGATTTTCATTTTGAACCTCTCTTGAACATTGTGATAAAACCAATAATTTACCAGCATAAGTAATTAATCGGTTCTGCGATCAAGCAAGCGAAGGCGCGAGGTAAACTTAATATCTTCACATAGTATAGCCTATACGTTATTCTGATGTTTAAGTTATATTGCTTTAAAGTTACAGTTGATTCTGTTCAGCCATAAAAAGTTAATTGAGTAACAAACATCCAAGCATTGAAATGTACAAGTTTTCTCATTTATAATATTAGTAGATTAAGAGAATTATCGTACATATGGATCGTATCGCAGTACCTTTAACAGAATCTCTTACTGCGATCCATAAATATTATATTATAAATATGAACCATAAACATTAATAAAATTCATATTTCTTTTTCTTTTGAAGATCACGAAGGCTTCGTTCGTGTACTACTCGAACTGTGTTTCGACGAAATCTCTGCTGTTCGTATTTCGAATGACGTCACTACGCGATCCACTACGTTGTATTCTGACTAACAACCAGTGCTTCACAAACTTCACAGATAATTGAATTAATTATTTATTTCTTTACTATAAATAAATAATGAAGGCTTGTCTGTGAAGGTTAGATGTCAGAAAGTTTACCTGCCTAGTAAATATCTATCTACATCTACATTCTCCCGACTGTAGGCTGATTATAAATTCTTGGTTCGATAAGATTCACCAAAAATAGGAGTTTTAAACTTAGATTCAGACGAAGTTTTACATTTATTGTGTTTTATTTTTAGGTAGACAAAGAAATATATTTTAAGTTGCATAATGTAACCCGTGTGGGTGAAAGCAAATTCATTCACATATAAGTGAATTATTGAAAATCTGTCTCATTAATATCAAAAGTTCAGCTATTAGTATTCGAAAAGCACTGCTATATCATAAAAGCATATTTTGAGATGGCTTTTGCATTAACGATTATCAAAAAATATTTAACAAGTCAAATAAGTGCTTTTATTACATTTTTGTTCAAACCAAGCAATAGATTATAAAAATTTTAACATATTTTCTGCCTTTGATAATGAGATATAGGAAGTAAAATATGCACATACACAACTTATCAAGATTATTTACTTAAAAAATGTTTACTTCGTGTAAATAGAACTAATTATGTTTAAATTATCCATGTTCATGCTTTACAAAAATAATATGATAGATTTTGTATATAAAATAAATTTCCATATCCAATTCCAGGTAGGTACACGTGCGGAATGCTAATATATTTAGACACACACTCATGTAGACTGCAAAGATGATAATTCGGCATCCATACATTTTTGGTCCATACATTCCATACGTTTACGATCACAGTTTTTATTTAATCGTAAACGTGCCTTATTCTACTCACTAATTACTTAAAAATGTAATAAGGTTTAGTAATCGAATATTTTTTTGAAATTATATGTCTTTTGGCCCATTATGAAAAAATGATGAGAGTGAATTTTTATCGGGGCGACACAAAAACTACATACAGTATGAAGTTCTCGCAAGCGGTTTAGCAAGCAACTTCAGACCAATAACTGATGTGCCAAAACTATCGGAAGATGCTATGACAGTGAACATAATTCAGAAATAACGTTAACATATTCCAATTTTTGTCTTAATAATTGTTATATTTTCAAATGAAAAGATGGTATTATATAAATTTATTTTCTTATACAAATTGAAATTAAACTTTAACAACCGTATTGGCTACGCCACTCCAGTCCTTTTATTATTTTATTGCAATTAATTATTTGCATACAATTAAAAACAATTTTTTAATTATGACAAAGAAGTGTAACTTGCCACGCCCGTAAGTGCACATACTGTAGTTTTTTTTTTCACATAATAACGCACTCGTCCGTCTCTCATTTTGAGTCATAAAATCCATTTTCACTATCTGGTAAGAATAGTTACTTTATTATATCGAGTTACAATAATGACCACATCCGGGATAAAAGCCTGTACCAGATCGTGATGGGCCTCAAACAACTACGAAACAATAAGGCACCAGACTGAATTACGACCGAACTTCTGAGAGCGTCTGGAAAATCGGTTATTATAGCTATACGTCATAGCTTGTGATTCCGTGATACTCGAACGTCAAACGCCTGAAGTGTGGAGCAGGTTCACCTTAAAGACAAGTGACAGCTTCAGACTGAAAAATTGTAAAGGCATCATGGCCTCGAATCATGTATACTAATTGTTTTCCACCGTAATTGACAATCGTTTTATAAACAGGTCTGACGATTTACAACACAACAACAACAATACAGCTACTATACAACCATTTTTTTGAAAAGGCTTCAGTACCACAGATTACATTCATACGCTCTGGCACATTATATAAAAAACAAAGAATTAAATCGACATACATATATAATGTACGTATATATATTACGGTGATAATAATATATAAATGCTAGACGTCTTCCCTTTGGTCATCTAAATAAACTCAGGATTGCTAAACGTGTAATGAAGAGCGTTGCCTTTTGGTTTCTCCGTAAGAAAAAATTTGAGTCGTAAAAATCCAAAGAAAGACCAGAGTAACAGATTAAGGTTTTCGGTGACCATGATTTGAACGTCGCAGCCTGGTATGATTCATGAGTCAGTGTGGTCAACCGGTGCCCCCGATTGCGGGTTGTAGAAATAGAAACAGGCATCTTATGCCCAGCAGTGGACACGCAATAGCTAAAATAAGGGGATTATTGTCACATTTCATTTGCAATAAATTATTTCATATTCAACAGCTTAGGATAGAATAATAAATAATCGATATAGCAGTCTGATTAGATACGATTCGGTTGAAGCATAATATAAGGATTCTCATGATGTCATTGGGATTTTTTTATCTTTTATCTAAAACATTTGTTTGTGTTATTCACTGTACTCTAATTCGGAACATGAATTTACGAGCGAGACGTATTATTTGTAAATAATGTATAAAAAAATATATGAACAAGATTTAAGATGTAAATGGCTTGCAAGGAAGACCATAGTAACTTTAGTACATGTTAATTAGTTTTTTTTTAAGTTTTTAATACTCTGTAAAATATATGATCTTTATGAGACGATTTTGCCCTTATCGATATCAGTATTTTCATCTGGCTTTGCCGCATTTATCGCACGAACACTTCGGGATGTATATTATACTTGACTGTCTCCTTCAGTATGATTTGAATTGAAGCAACGACAAGACAACAACAACATGTGATACGAGTAAATACAGGCAAGACTCATCTTGGAGAAAAAAATAATTAATTTGACTATGCTTTTCGTCTGCCTCAATTTTGTTGGTTTGCTGTTGCCTTCGAACACTCATACAGAAGACTGTTGCTTTCTTTCCGGCATGTAACAATATATCCATGTTTCATCTCCTGTCACGATGTCGTACGTGGCATTTGAACGCCCGTAATCGTACTTTAACAACATTTTTTTTACACCAATCAACTGGGGTCCATTTATGTTCGGGGGTGAATTCATAAGGAATCCAACGGCAACAAAGTTTTTAAACTTTTAAATGTTGATGTAAGATTTTTAGAATTTGGTTCATACCAATCCCCAAATGTCTTCGAATCTCCTTACAGGTGATACGTTGGTTTCTTTCAATTAAATGTCTGACAAATTAAACCTCAGTGATCGCACTTGAGGGCCGACCTTCACGAATTTCATCATGGAGAGAAACACGACCACGATCAAATTCTTCATACCATCACCTTACAGTGCTCAAATGAGATGTTTCCCTCCCAAAAGCATTTTAAAGATGCGAGACTGCACTGTCTCCGCAAGACAGTACAGTCTTGTGGAGATAGTGAACATAAAAACCATCGCTCTAAAATATTATCGCGTTAATTCCATTTTCGCTATGGACGACAAACTTCAAACCTGTGTTAAAAACAATTGACACGCGACTTCCCGGCAAAAAATATTTAGCCAATCAATAAGTTTATTATGTTTTAAAAAAAATGACATTCTAAATTCAAACATTTATGAACAGCCAGGAATGCAAAACTTTCAGTGTGCTCTATGCACTGGTGAACTGTATGATGGAACTCAATCCACCTCGGGACGAACTATGTATATAGATTATTATAGATATTACCTGCCCAGTACAAGAACTGTCAGACTGGATGCTTATCATATTCTCTCTTTGGAATAGTTAGATTTGTATAATTTTATCATGTATTTAGCTAAGCGCTGGTAGTGATTGAGAGAATATATTTTTTAATTATATTTTTATATTTATAATTTTTAAAATTTTAAGAATTATATTTTTAGTTTTTTAAATTAGACTTGTAGCTATAATTAGAAGAAGGAAAATGATTAAGTTAATTTGTGATAATAATGAATAAGGGCACAACTCTAGTCCTGTCTTTTTTTAGCATTTGGACGCTCCATTTTAAAATAACAACGTAACACAACACAATTACTTGACATAGAAAAACATATAATAATAAAGAATCATAACAGGACTAGTGCTGTACGTTTATTAAGTATTATCACATTATTAAAAGTTCGGAAACAATTCATTGTCAATACAAAAGTGAAAGATTATTATCTATATGGAGAGCAATACAAAACATTAAATTAGTAATTTAGTTCCTATATCCCATAATTCGTTGTCTGTTTGCTTTAATGACTTAAACGTTTTTGTAATATGAAACCTATTGACGTAAGGGAATTTGAATAGAACCCCATGAACCTTCACAGTTTTTTAAGCAGTGATTCTGCTCAAGTAAAAATAAGTTTTAAGGTATTCAGATAATAATATAACATATTATAGAAAACCTTAATTCATAAGCAAATTCAAAGTCCGATGTTGAAAATTTGTTGTTTATCAAGAGACCGAAACTACGTTCATAATTTTTAAGTTTTCCAGTTCAGATTGTTTTGATCTTGTTGTTTGACTGTTTAATTTTGTAACTTGAGACATTGACTTTAGCTGTATAAAATAGTAACTATATACAAGAATTTTTGAACAAAATGAACACTTGTATCGTATTCTCTCATTCCAACTATAGCCCAATCAAAAAACTTGTTTTTGAATTTTTTTATGAAGACTTTGATCTTAAATATAAAGTCAAATTTTCTTTTAAATAATCATCATATGCATTATTTGAACCATCCGTCTGATAATTAACTGTACATATTTTTTGTTTTACTTTCGATGTCGGAATTCGATTAACCGAATGGAAATTATGTGTGTACATTCTATTGGCACTACACAATATTATATATAATTACAAATATATAATGCGATATAAAGTTGGTACTCTAGTAGATACCTATTTGTCGTTGGTATATTTATGAAGTGTGAGATGTCCCATCGATAGCTAAGATTAACCACACCAATGCTTACTTAATATTTGAGACTGAGTTGAAATTATAAAGTAGTCAATAATCATTTGATGAAATTAAAAATTATTGCGCTGAGCATGTAAATATGTGAGTATAAATATTCACAAGCAAGAATCCAAATAATTTGAATAAGGATTATTTGCGCGATATATTATAATTTTTAAAAATTTTACGATATTACCTTGTTATGCAAAAATAAATTGATATATATATATAATAGATCTACGTATATATAATTTTTTACATAACAAAGAATATCACTGCTTATTGATAAACGGATTTCAATAATTCTACAGCAATGTACAAGAGCAGAGCTAAAATTTAAACATTTAGTAAACTCAAAGGTTTTTTGGAAGTAATTTACATAATGAAAATGTGCATGTCCTTTGCATGACGAGAATTTTTCAGCGCCATGTTATTCATAAGCATGTGCATTACGACAGATGGACAGGTACAAGCCCGTTAATGTACTTGTCGTTTCGGTCGTTGAGTTACAGAGTCTGCAAACCTTCATATCGGTTCTGACAGTTCCGTCAGTGTGACAAAATTATAATGGAACAAAGGGACAAAGGGTCGTGTCCATTTTTACCCGACTTGCAGAGGTAATGCCCTCTCATAATCTTCTTTCAGGCTGAGGAACTTGTATTAAAGAAAAAAAATGGTCTTAATTATATAAATTTCAATTTTCTTCTATACAACTTATATATTGGTGTATTGCGTATATATATATATAAGCAATACACCGTAATCAAATGGCTTGTATTCATCCGAATCGCATACTCCCCCTGAAAATAGGGTATTACAGCTAGTTGTCTGAGTGCATTATGGTCCGATGCATATTGAGAACTTAATACAGTGTTTGAGAAATTTTGGCAAATTTTCCTCGATATGCGAAATTCGTGACGGTGTCTTCATTCACCATCAAGGTGAGTGGTAAATGATGTTTTTGATTTGCAGACGAGTTGAACATCTCGTGTCTTCTTGAACATACGGAGCTATCACTGCTAACGTTGCATTATGGGTGGTTCAATGATTGAAAGACTAATCAGAATAATGAATATTCTCAGACGTGTTGCCAACAGTAACTATGTTAGAGACGATTATTCTATCGTTATACTTTTTTCATTGAATCTATTTTGTAAAAGTATGGAAAGAATCATAAAATTGCAATTCTATTGGGCGTTCGTTTGTATATGTAATTTAAATGATAAAAAATAAAATTAACTAATTTACATGCGAACATCGCTGAATTGATTTCAATCTCTTAGATTACAAATCGAATTAGTATCGTATTTTTAGTAAAATATCCACTTTTACTTAAATTTTTAATATTTCCATCATTGAATGCAGTTTTAGATAACACAAAAGTCGATAAATGGCAAAGGAATTAATCTGTGTTTAATGGTTTATTGAAGTATATTTTTCGTTGTATAATATTATACTATACACATCTTCTGATTTGTCCTACGAACATAGGCTTGGCCATGTATGATTATTATATGATTAAAAGATTAAGATTTTTTAAAAATACCATGCGTTGCATGTTGGTATTACATCAACACCCACAATAACTAAGTTGTCCAGTATCCGAGGCCGTCCGCCGTTGGCGGTGTGCATCAGCAGCTTTACCTGCGGGTCGCGAACTGCTGTCGCTGCAACTCGAAAATCGATTACGAACCAAAGAGACGTCGGAGGTCTCGAGGTGGAGGGTCCTCGAGGCGATTTTTCGAGTGTGGCCGTTTGCGGGGGTGGCGCATGCGCGGGGCCGGGGCGCGCTGACGTCACAAGTCGCGCCCGGGCGCGCGCCAGTGCCTCCCGCGACCGCGCGCCCAATCACGCGCTTAACACGCCCTAAATCATCTAAAGCTGGGCACACTCGTACCACCGCCGCCACCGGGCCGTAGACCCCACGATCTGGCGGCCGCACTGCACCGCGCCACCGCCACGTGCGCCGCCCGCCCTAAACAAGTCTTCGCTATCGCGTAACCTCTCAATCGCACATCGAAAACGTTACTCGCCGTTACGTTATCGAGTCAGTGGAATTATAATAATAATTAAAATTAAATGTTCCCAGTCAAGATTCATTGTTTACGTCGCGCCGCCCGCCGGCGGGGCGCCCGCGGCCCCGGCCCTCGTGACCGCTGAGGCCCGAGCCCACCTAGCCGCGCCACGTCACGCGTCTCATTCAAGGAGTCCGCCAGCTCCCGTCGACATCGGTGCCTAATCGAATTACACTCGGACAGTGTTTGTGTCCGCCGGCCGCCGGCCGCCGTCACGTGCGCAGTTAGCGCTGTTACGTTGTTGTGATTCAGCACGGCCGCCGCGTGCTCGGCGCTGTTTTTGTGTTAACACGGCCGACTCGTAGCGCCGATAAAAGGTATTTGCTTATTTATTGAGGAGGAGTGGCCGTAATCGGCTCATACGTTTATCGGGATTTGTCGTAAGTGCGATTCGTCCGCATTATCCGTATTTTAATTTATTGTTTTATTGCAATAAGTGAAATTATTATGATACCGTTTACCTCGGTGGTTTTCCCAGTTTTTTGTCTCAAACAGATTGAAGTATTATCAGTAAGTAAAACGAGAGCGCATGCGTACAGTTTTTCCGAGTTTATATGTACACTAGAAAAGCGCGCGAAGACATCCTGACCTCTTTTATTCTTTCTACGCGAATCTTACAACGGAATAGCATAGCGTCCCACAGGCACGATATTCTTACTCGTCTACCGCAAAACCAAACTTATTTAGATCGGTTCGAAATCAAATTTCGTTACCAAATTTCACTATGAATAAATATATTAATTTTCGATGGCGTCATCGTAAATTGTGCAGATTATGAAAATTAATCAAAATTTGTGTAACACTATATATAATACAATTTATTTTATTTACACCTACCGTTTCAACAGGCACTAGTTTTGATGGTTCACGAGATAATCAAATATAGGCATCAAAGGGCTCAGTGTTAGTGCGCGGGCGACCGCGTGATTGTCTAGTATGGTTCGTTGCCTTATCTCAGTCAAGGCTATGCTCTCCTCTCTTCCTGTGACAAAGCGATTATAATATTTCAATATAATGATCTTAAATTCATTTTTAATTTCACGAAACATCAAGAATTCACTCTCAAATTCTGCATTCTAATAACTACTACATTATTTCCCAGAAAAAATATATATTGACCCTCAGTATTGACATTCGACCATAGTTTACTGTATTCATACATTGGTTAAAAATTAATTAGACAAAAACATAAAAGATTATGAAACAGATGCCATACAAATTTTTAGCAGAACTAAATAAAGGTAAAACTTTAATTTTACTATAGGCCTCCTCTTCAATCTTCTGGTGAAGTAGGCTTATGCTAGGCTAGTTAAGCTTAACTTATTATTGACATAACAATATTTTTAGTTTAAATTGTCCTATTAAATACTATATAATCTCTAAATTTTATTTTGTAATCAAGTAAATAATTGTGTGTGGCAATAATTTCATTGATGCAATGAAATTGAACTATTTCAATAGTGAACCATTTCAAATTATACCGTCTAACTATTATGATGTAAAATATAACTAAATTTGTTTTATAGTTGAAATGTTAATTTATTTTATTTGTTTTTTAATATGCAAAAATTCCTAGTAATTATCGACAAGTTGTCGAATTCATAGTGAAATTTGGTTTTTTATTGATATTTCGTAGTAGTTTCTGTCGGCGACTCCGCTAGCGGAGACAGATAACGAATTCCTTTATCTTTTATATGGACTGATCAACGTACGTGACCGATAACGTTGTCAGTCATGATCCGGCCCTGGTCCCACATTTCGTTTCCGATCGCCGTCTCGAGCTAATACTATTCTACATTCTTGGACATTAGTCTATGTAACAAATTGCAATGGGTTCCTAATATTAACAAATTGGTTAAAATGTTTAACTCTGCTGCCCATCATGTTGAAAATATAGGACGTTCATCAGTTACCCAAACCGCTGCATTGCTTTATTTCGTCTGTTTCTATAGCTTAATGTTATATATCACCATGCTTTGGAGTTATAACGCAAATATTCGTAGAATTTTTGTGCAGCGAGAACGAGCTGTTCAAAAATTTTAAGCTGAAATATCACGTATATTTTTGAAGTAAACTTAATAAAACCAGAATATTAACTTTGGTATCTCAATTTATGTATGAAAATTATTGCATTACAAATAATTGTAAATTGCTTAAGAGAAATGTGATATTGATATTAATTCAGTATTAGTATTAAAAATAAACTGTGTTCACATATAAGTCGACTATGCAAAGTCACGAATTCATTTAAGGGGTTCTGTGTACGCATGCTTAATAAGGTCCCTGTGAATACAAGATTTATCCTTTTATACATTTAAGACCTTTATTAAACAAATACTTAGTGAAAATGGGTATTATGGAATTTCCTAATATTTATATTACGAATATCCATGATGTAGCCAACTCGATTTTTGACTGGGTCATTTCTTTCGCTAATTATTTTTTAGTAATTGTGAATATGTATCATAAAATTAAAATAGAGCTGTTCTAAAGTTTCTTTCTCGTTCCTCATGAGAAAAGACGGCCTTCCGAATGAGAGGTAAATTGTAAATTCATAAAATACCATTACTTAATTCAATTGTTGTACAATTACCTATGAAAGAAAGGAATTTTCGACTTGAATTTGAATCAGATTGTGGTCTCGCTTTCGACCCCGAACTTGGTTCTGCCCTCGATGCGCCTCCAATCAAATCATCCCAGAAAAACACATACACCGAAAACACACGTACTGAATTATTTTATTACAATAGTATCGTCGCTTATAATTCTAAATCGCGGTTCTGTTGGCGTTACTAGTCCCGGACCGGTGTCCTCCTTTAATTATGGCGTTTCCAATAACAAATCCGTATAAAAAGTGAAGAATTCGCCCTATTTCACAAGAACAAAGCTGGCCCAAAAATAATCATAAAATATATTGAGAGAAAGATAAGAAAATAAAAAGATATATATATATATATATATATATATATATATATATATATATATATATGTATGTATATATGTATATATATATATATATATATATATACAGTTCCTTGAATCAAATGATGAATGTATTTCGCTAGTAATTTCTACAGTTTTTCAATTTTTACGCGGGAACTAAATAGTTTTGGGATAGTAGTCCATATTACTCTGTGAAAAGTCGTCTACCTGCCAATGAAAGCCCCTTCAAAATCTATTTAGTGAAAAGCTTTTATTTCGAAATCACAGATTTACACTTCAGTTTTATTTATGTATAGCGTCAGTCGCTTAAGTTAAATGTTAGCACGTAGAGATGCCATCAAAATATAATGTCTTGCTTAATAATATAACTGAAAATATAATATAACAAACAAAGTTGTTTAATACTTAATTGAAAAAACTTCAAGCTATCTGTGTCTAAAAACAGATGCTTGTTCATCCGTTTCATCCGATGGTTACTTCTAAAGCAATAAAAGCAGCTTTTGTGCCGTCTTACAATTTATAAGTCCCTTCTGGGACTAAAACCTGTTAAAACGAGATCGTGAGAGCCGAAATTCATTTCCAAAATGACTTTTTGTCAAAAGCGAGTTTTGTAAAAGAGTGCGTAAGAGGCCCTAAATATTACAACGCCCTCAGTTGACGTCCTAATTTCAAATGCGTGACAGTTTTGTACACTTCGTTTGTCTAATATAAAATTGTGAAGTCGTTAAACGAAATACCATTTGAAGGTTAAATATGATCCGGTTCCAATATTCTATGTTGTAATATTCATCTGTTCCTTCTGAAACCTCTTCTCGGATTTGTTTTCTACTATTTTGTGCCTCATCGTCCTGTCCATGGGAGTATGCATGTGTCAGATAAAGTTTTTCATCTCGAATATCAAAGGTGCGAGTCGTCCCATGCCGTCCCCGGCCGACGAGCGGCGCGCCGGCCTTGAGCTTACAAGGAACGAGCCGAAAATATGTATGTGCGTAAGCAAAACGAATTGTCCGCTTCGGGCTAACAAGCACGCGTTCGGCCGAGCCCGCGCAGCGCGGCGGCCGCGCCCGCGCCAACGCCCGCCGTCGACGTTCCCGCTCGTCGCGCTGAATTTAACGCTACTCATTTCGTTATATACGTATCGAAATCACCGGCCTGAATTGTTATATCTTTCAATTCTTATAGACCCATTTGAAATTATCGTTAATTAAAAATGTAGATCGAGAAAATGAAATGTCCGTTAAACTACAAACAGAAGTGATGGTTTAGTGGTTGTTGTAAAGATATATAAAAATAAAAATCATGTTTTTATGTGACCTCACTATCTAATGTTACAAAAGTTCTATATTAATGTAATAAAGCGGAAGAGTTTCTTTGTGTATTTGTTCGTTTAAACGCGCCAATATCGGGAACTGTTAATCGGATTTAAAGAAATCTTTTTGTATTAGATAGTACGTTATCGAGGCACGCTGTAGGCTATGCAGCATTACACTTCGACCACAAACGCCGCAGTAATAATCATAAACGTCGACCGATCTGGCGAACTGTAGGCGATGTGGGTGCTGGACTGTCGTTGAACACTCGAGAAAGGCATATTTGGCTATATTTTTGTAATGCTCGCAATAATTCGAATTAAATTCATAGGGAAAGAGAAGTTTAAAAAGTTGCCCAAAAAATTGAAATTATTCAGGAAAACTTGAAACTCAAAATAACATTCACAATCCGGTATTGAACTGCTCGGCTATCAGGTTATTTCATGTTATTGCTAAGTGTTGTATTAAATCATTTATTATTCAATATTTTGTATTGATGAGTAAAAAAAGAGCAAACCTTGAGTTTCTTGTCCATTCTTGTCATAGTGAATCTTGCATTTGGAATGGGTGGTAATTTTAATATCGAAAACAGTTGTTTATGACGCATTTCAAATGTAATTTGTATTTACTTACTTAATAGAAATATTTTTTGATTTGATTTAATTTGAACGATAGAAACGCATAATTCGTTATAGTCCTGAAAAATTTATAGAGAAAAAATTTCAGCAATATATTTGTTTCGATATAAAAATATGCGTTCTTCTGGTATAATTTGATTGGAATTGAATTAAAAATGGAACCGGATTTGGAATCCGACCTGGAATCAAGACAGATCCAATCAAGAGTGGGGCCGAAATCGGCATCGAGAAGGGGACGGATTGAGACGGTGATGACCGGCGGTGATCGGTCTCTATAAAAAATGAACGAATTCATTCTACGTTCACGCGGATGGTTCTGCGCACGAAATCTAGTCTTTAAATAAAATGTCAAGAAAGTTGAACGCAACTCGGGCTTTAGAATAAAATTAATGTCTTTTTAAAATAATATTTACTTGACTGGTAATTTTTAGTATCAAAGTTGTTAGATGCTCGCTTGGGACATACAGTAATATGCAGCATGCAACCCACCGCTGACCCTTGAATCTGTTTTTCCGCTACGAATTCTGATTCAACGAATTGAATATTGATTCGGAAGGGTTGATAGATATCGAACATCTTAGCAAGTGTCTAATTTCTATGTACCTTGACAGCCAATCAATTGGATACAATTCCTACATATGTTTCATACCAATATGGCATATCTTCAGTGCTTCCGCGGTCGAGGGTCAGCGGTGCGATGCATGCTACATGTTAGTGCATGTCGTAGGCAAGTGTCTAATAATGCGTTTCTGCGAAATACCACCGTGTACAATAGAATATTAAAGTTTAGTTTACTTCGAGTTTAACGTGTAGGGCCGTCGCTCAACGAGACCATACGTCGTTCACAACTCGAACGAAACACGATTTTAATACGCAAAGACTATAATTGTGTAGCGATCTTGGTAGTATTTTTAGCCCGATTTCAAAATTTCTAGAATGTTCATACTGTTTCAGTATTTTTTAGGTGTCTCATAAAAGATAAAACCTTTTATGAAATTTTAAATGGATGGATTTTTGCATTAAAAACATTATTGCTCTAAAGAACGCGGAAAATTTTGAGGCTGACTAGCAAGGTCAACCATGGTTCAGACTTTTCAAGTTATAAGGCAACTGCTGCTGCCTAATATTGGCGCGATGTGCCTACAAACCTACAGTCTGACGGATAAACATACTAAACCTTGACATACTAAACCTAGTTGTGGATTCTGTTACTGTAATTGTGGTCTCACCCATAGTATCCAGTTACTTTCGATGAACACAAAGGCACCATATTTGAAAGCGCAGCAAATGATTGTGTCTTTACGTATTTTTCACGTAACGTGTAGCAGATTTGATATTAATAACATTTAATAATTTACCCTAATTTCATATGACGTCAATGGAAAATTATTATTACACTTAGATAGGTCAACTTAGATCTTAATTTGTTGATAATGAATAACAATGATACAGACAAGATTATTAGACTCCGAGAAATGCAACGAAAAAAATCCTTTCAATTTCGAACAGTAGTTTTTGCTCGGCTTATCTGTAAACAAACACATAGATTATAGACGGACAGTCTATCTAATACCGTTTTTTCGACATCTAGTAATGCCACTAATACCTTCCGTGTACTTTTTCATTTTTACATTGAACCTCTTTTTCTTTTAACTAAAAAAAAATACGCTACTCTATGGCTTCAACTGAACTCGTTATTCGCGATTATTAAAAAATATCAATTAGTCGATTTTATAAATATTGGGTGACAGTATTAAAAAGTAACCTTTTTCATTCATTTCAAAAACAGGAGGTGAATGAAAACTTTATTTAATTATTAATATGAACGTGCATTGTCGTGTTCGGGTGACATTGTTGTTGGTATGTCAACTGTGACGTGCGTTTTGAAATTACCTGTTCTAATAATAGTGAACTGTTGAATGAATTTTATTGTCATTATACGTTTTAACGCAATATTTTGGCAACAAAATTTATCATCACACAAAATTTCTGTTTTTGTTTTCATGGCATCCACAATTTTAAAGTTTTAATTACTTTAACGGAGGTTCTACGAATAATTTATTATATTTATTCTCGAATTTGAATGATATATTTTTTAATTTTTCCAACATTCTAAAAAAGAAATACTAAACATTTGCTGTGTATTTTTGGAATCAAATGCTGTAATATGTTTTAAATTAATAATGACAGTACATAGAAAATTAATTTTTACTAGTCCATTAGTTATTGTGCCGTAAATAAAAATTTTTACTCTCTCAATTTTATTGAGCAGCCGAACTCAATTTTGGTTTGTAATTTCCAGAAAGGTTGACCTAATAGATAAGAATTCGGGAAACAATTTTAAATGTCGTGTCATTAATTTTGTTGTACCGGATTGTAATTTGATTTTTTTTCATAAACTATACATTTTGCACATGCGTTAATATATAATAATCATTTTATTATATGTGTCTAGTGCGTAAATAAAAAAGGTTTTTGTCCAATTATCTCAGTTTACTTCTCTTATAGCAATAAGTTAAATTTCCTTTCGATAGTGCAATTTTAAGTTGTGAACTGGTTTTGTCCCACGATTAATTATTAATTAATCCCGCATTAATTACAAATAATCACAACATATCCGCAATCAATTAAAAAACATTTACTCCAATCACTTCTACACGGAGTAGCGAGTGTTTCACAAATATGTAATATCGTATACTCAAGTAACTCCATTATTACACTAGTAAGACGTGGTGCCAAAGGTTGCGTCGGCGTGGAATATGCGACAAACAACGCCGACCAGCTACATTACCATAAAGCTTTTTTAAATTCATTATATTCGTATGCTTTATCGAATGCCTCAAGGCCGATATCGTAAAACATTAATGCAATTTGAATAAATAAAAACTCTTTCCTTTTGTAATTTATTCAAAGCCAAAAAATGGAGGAACTATAATCAAAAATTTTGATTACGACAGCGTCCTCGATATGGGAATATTTGTAGGATTTATGTTTATTTTACAATTTTACACTTAAACTCTTTAAGTATGACATAAATATTACATAAAACTTTAAAATCTATGCGTGCGCAATTCATACACGGTAGAGGTGAAACTTAAGAAAAGTAACTTACGAGAGAATGAGATGAATATAGAGTATAAGGAGTAGTATATTTGTAAGATTTTTTTTTATAATATTTTTACTAAGTTTGAGAGTTATTTTACATATTAATGAGGTTATACGTGTGATCTATGAACGGTAAGAAATAAGAATGAAGTTTATTGATTAGAAAATATTCAAGTGCAATGTAGATATATCTACTATACTATACGATGCCTTCTTCCAAAGCTTTGCAATGTGCAGGCCTTCACGCATGTACTGAAACACATATAACGCTCGTACAACAAGTACCAGACAGTGTGCAGTATAAATACACATCGGTGCTTGCTCTCACGCTTTAGCTCGGCAATATACACATATATAGCACATATACAATATAGCACAATGTTCATTAGTCGAGAGCGAGGAGGCTACGAATTTATTCTATTCCATTCTTTCACCGACTTAATCCTATATATTTATATGTTTGTCTCTGTCGTGAGGCATTTTCGTTTCATTGAGTTTCAAATCACAATGCTTCTACAGAAATTCACTTCAAAAATATAATAACTGTCTAAGTCGGCGGTACAGGTGATTTATTTTTTTAATAGATTCGTATTGACATTTTCCGCAATAAAACGTAGTTAAATTTATTGAAACACTCAGTGTTAAATAGAAGGATTATTTAAATGATAAAGTTTTTGGCGAATAAATATATAATGTAATTAATAACTGTTACTTTTTTAAATCTTTGAGGAAATCACAACATTACCTTTTAAGTCTCAATAAATTCATTGAGCACGAAAAACACCAGAAAAAGTCATTTAAGACACTTGTTGTCTTAAATAAATTAAAAAAAAAATACGATAAGAGAAACGTAATAAATATGTTATTAAAATATATAATATATACTAATTTTCTTATTTTGTAATCTATGAAAAAAAAGGCATAACTAAACAGCAGGAAAACTAGTGTTATGTTAAAAATAAATCTTTAATACCATTCGTTCGCGTTTCGTACTTGAAATTGGCAGCGAGCAAATGGAAGTTCGCAATAGCTCGCCGGGCGGTCGTCGGCGCACAGCCGGGCACCGCGCGATCCTGCTGAACCCCACATTCACGATAAAAGCTGTTAGATGTCGTCCGATAAGTGATATGTTAAATACACGTTTCCGAATGCCGACCGTGATTTTCGTGCCACGATCGGGTCCGACGGTGCCGTTGCTCGGTTGCCGCGTATTGCGACAATGTCAACGCTACGTCATCGCAGCAGACGCCAAAGACGTGCATTATTCTTCTGTCGTTCCGTTCTCTGTTGCGAGTTGATTCACAGTTCGGAAACTTTCTCTCGTAACTGTTGCCGGTGACGGCCGTGAACCGCCCACGTGGTCGCGGGCCGTCTCTCACATCTTCAAACTTACGGAAACTACCACGCGATTTGTGCGGGAAATAGCGAGCTTGTCGGGATGGAGAAATACTTCAAACCCGCACTCCGCTCGCGGCTTCACCCGCATGGACATAGAATTCATCCCTTCGTCTTTAATGTTTGACGAATTTGCTGTCAATCCAAGTCTCATGGGCGCTTTCAATTTTAGTTGCTATGCTATTCCTGATTTCGATTTTGGGGGCGCTCTCGATTTTATTTCCGGTCCCATGCTCGGTTTTCACCCCGGTCCTATTCTCAATTTGGATCCCGGCCTCGACCCTCGATTCTGCTCCTTGTTTAATTTTCAGTTTCAATACCACTATCGATTACGGTTCCGATGTATAAGAAGCCGAGGCAAATACTAGTGATAAAATAAAATATAGGCTATATTTGTTAATGTGATTCCGCGCAGAAACGCTTTTGAAAACATTCTTCGGCGTCATCGCCTATATTCCAGTTTTACCATATGTATGCATGTAACAAGAGCATGATTTTAGGTATTGCCAATGCGTTCATTTTCACAAAATGGCTTTTTAATACCAATTATTAAACTTTCAACTTCGTTCTCCTAAATTGTGAACAATTGTACTCACATGTTTTCATATATTCGTATATTTTATATAATAAAGATGTAATAACTATATCAAATCGAAGTATATTGTCGTATCAAAAGAAAAATAAAACAACAGACTACAGCAAAATTCGAAAATACTATAATTTTTTTCATACTTAGTACTTGTAGTACTCCTTTCTGAAAACACACGGTTATCATAATTCCAATTATTAAGGAGCCAATTCTTTTTTTTTCAATAAAAACTCAAAATTTTAGTGTGGCCAGTCTGCGTACTGTTCGTTTCTAAAGATACAATATTAAACAAAAACACCTAAATATCCATTACGGAAAGTTAGTAATGTACAACCACTATAAAACTTCTATATAGCGCCCGTATCCTATATATATATGTATATATGATTGAACCAAAGGTGGTTTTATCATATAACAGTGCTGGCATTAAATACCAGATTACTTTTGAAAAGCAGCTAGTTTTCGTTGCATAAAATAGTTCTGGTGGTTCTGTTCGTAATTATTGTAGAGACTGAAGATATTTAACATTTACGTGCATCGTTAAAATATCGCTTTAAAATATACTGTGAGTGTGAGTGTGAATCTACCCATAAAACGATTAAAACTATCAGTGCCCATAAAAATAAAAGAATGACCAAGTGAGACATTAAGCGGTGGCATGCGGAGCTGCGCGCGCGGCGGGCGGTAAGGCGGCGGCGTGGGCGCGGGCGGATCTCGGCGCGCCGGATGTGATGCGATGGGCCAGGACTGGTGCTTTCGGCGCAAGAGGAAGCGCAGCAGCCACGCACAGGACGACACCCTCCCGCATCACACCCGGTAAACACACTCCGCACACATCGATATTTATTTCTGTCAACTTTGAGAAATGTGGTCAAGTGCTGGTCGGTCTCGCAAACCGAGATATACCATACAGTATGTTTGTGTTGTGTATTAAAAAAAAACAGTAATTTTTTCTTCTCAGTTCGGGGTCCTTTAAGCAAACCCGACTCGCATTTGGCTATTATGTAATAAATATGGAATTAAAAAGATATACTAGAAAACTGAAAATTGGAATCATAATTTTAAGTGGTGGTTTGAAGACGGATTTAGGATCCTAAATTAAAATTTTGAAATAATGGCAGTTACTACGAAGAATGACAATTTTCTAAAAATACATAATTTCATCAAATTTTGATGAATCGTAAAATGAAATATGAATAAAAAAAGCGTATGTGTTTGAAATAAAACACGATCCTAATAAATTCGATAAACAAATTGACAAAGTTTCTTTGATCATTCATTTTATCTTAGTAAGTCTAATAAAAAGTTCTTATATTGGCGTCGATACTTACATGAAAAGGAAAATTTTAAAAGTTTTGATAGGTGTAATTTTTTCCAATATCAGACACATACTTTTCTAACAGGATTACTTATGTGGATTCGCTCGCTTACTGATTTTTAAGCATGACAGTCAGATACGTGTTCATTTTGTATTCACCAACTGATTGTCCCAGCAGCCCTGAATGCGCAAAGTTCATGGTGCACATCCACTAATAAAATACTGTTGTGAACTCAAATGAACTCCATGTTTTACTTAAAAATTGAGATTTTATTTTATTTTTGTATAAAAATATAGTAAAAGTGCAATAAAAATACAACTTTAAATATTTTTTTTTCTAATTCACTGTATAATTAGATAAAAACTTACAAACCATTTTTATTATAATGTGTAAGAATGGGTATAAATGAATGATCTCTTTTTCTCTTCGGAACAAAATTTCAATATATATATATATATATTAATCTTATTTTAATTATAAATTTTGTTTGGCACAAGATTATTATTTAAAAGGATTACTTATCAATGACTTCGACTTAGTGCTCAACTGAAATGTATATATAGTGCGCCAATTGAGTATCAAAATCATTTGTATTTTAAAACGCTAAGTTCCTGTTTTATATTATCAGCGATAATAAATATGTATCTTGTTCACCATATTTATTAAAATGAATTGAATTCAGTGCTTCATACACTAAAAATATACATAAAATTCTAGTTTGATTTATTATTGTTGGAAAATTGCAGTGCCTATAATACGGATGAACTCAGCTAAATATTTCGCTACGAAACCCGTAGCTCGTACAGTCGTAGCAGGCCTCGTAGCCGTCGGGGTAAACATTCTCGGGGCGTACTCCGCGTTAACGAGCAATAGGAGCACGCACAAAGCGCGTTTGATCGCAGCGCACTCTACTCATCTCGGCGGATTGATTCACGACTTTGGCCTTGTCGAATTATGTTGAAGTGTACGTAGCAATACATATACATATCTAACCACCTAATTGCGGAGAGGAGAAATTCTAGTGTCGAACTACTCGAATCTCTCCTGTAAACTGGTCTCTGTCTAATGTACAGTTGCGATTGACGCAAGCACTGACAATTTCTGCATAGTATATACGATATATATAAATATTTCAATTAATTCCGATAAATTATTGAAGATCAGTATATAGCTATGCGAATATTATTTACCTGAAAGAAAATTGTGATACTTAAAACTACGATATTTAAAGGTAATATATATTGCAACCTATACACAACATTAGACTAATGATTTTTATAAAACAATATTTAGTTCATGAGCCTGCTTAACATTCAACCTGACTTTTCCCGCACATTCATCGTCATTGGTTGGTCCCCTCTCATGCAGTTAAGTTAATACCATGTAAAGCGAAATACCCTTACTTACACACACTGTGGACTTGCTACGTCGTGGGCATGTGACAAAGCAGCCAGTAGAGCGGGACCAGCGCCGCGGTAACAAGCGGGCCCAATTTCGCCCCACTCGGCTGTTCCCTGAAGAGATGTATTATACCGCTGCGAAAAGTATCTTACGAAAGTCTATTTACATAATTTTCACGTCGTTTCGTGACGAAGAAGGAGGTTACGAAGATCCGGCAGCGTACACCTCGCGAAGTGTCGGCCGATAACTCTATTGATTTTCCGTCTTTAGAGCGAAAGTTCTCTTTAATCTTCAACATTAGTGATAAGGAAGGATGGTGATGTTCGACGCGCACGTGTAATAAATTGAAGCTCAAGTGCTGGAAAACTTTACAAAATTTATTGTGATTCTCAATTTAGATGTATGCACTACCGTGCATCATGTTCGCGCATTTTATACTCGACGCATGTATTTTTATTCCATTGCTGATTTATAGATGTTTTATTTTTAACGCTGATGAGTTAAGATTTCGTTGTATGTGGTATTAAACATCGTTTAATGTGAATTTTTGAAGTTACAGATTTACATTACGTAGCACGATTTATGTAATACTAGCTTTTACCTGTGACTTCGCCCGCGTTGACATCGAAAGGATTCTTTCCCCTTTCAAAGCGGCCGATCACGCTGTCAACCATGATCCCAATGTCGGTCCTTCTTGCAATTTCAGTTCTGGATCCGCTTTTGATTGATACTCTGATCCTAATCTAGTTTTCGGTTCTATTTAAAATATACATTATTCAGCCGTGACTCCGTCCGCGTGGCCATACAATGACTTTTTTCATCTTTTATGTCGACCAATAACTTTATCAACCATAATCCTGATCTCCGTTCCGTTTTACCAAAATAATCAATATTCTTACACGGAGAAATATAAAATGCCGCTATTTTTGTAGTAAAACTTCTCTAGCCGCGACTTAAGTAACCCAGATTTTTTTTAAACGGAAGGAACCGTTTTCGGACGAAAGTAACATTCTCTTGATTACCAACTTAATATATATATATATATATATATATATATATATATATATCAATAACGTGGAACTGGCCGAAAATATTATAACCCTACATTTTGTTGCGACTTAATCTTTGTTATTACGGTGCTTATTTAAACTGGCAATTACTACGTGAAAGTTTTGTAAAAAGGCAAAAGTAATAAAAAATACTTTTAAAACATTATAAAACAGGTGTTATTAAAAATTCATATGACTGACTCGGAGGAAAATTTTACTTCTTCATGGGGTAATAAACGCAATAACAAAAATCATCAAACTAATCATGAGCCGCAGCCTAAATAACGTAAGTTTTTAAGTACCAAAATTGAAAAGCTAATCAATGAAATTTGTAATTTCATTATTAAAATTAATATTTTTTTCCATATTTCTTACTATAGGTAGACAAAACACTATGGACAATTGATGCATCTAATAACAACACAGATTTTTCAATTATACATAAGTGTTTCGTCGTTAACTGGTATATATAAATATATATATATATATATATATATATATATATATATATATATATATATAAGTATAATTTATAGATATTTATAAAAATATTTCGATACGTTCAAGGTCTCTCGCAAGTACGCAAAGTTCAAAATTGCTTTACCAAAGAAAACAAATTATAAAACGACATATTTATTTTATGATTTATCTTTTTGGTGATACTTATCACAAAAGTCAAAGAAGTTTTACCTCAATCGCGCGTAAAGGTTACAAGCACACGATTTGTTTATTATGAAACGATCTCGCTTATGCTTTTGATTCTGTTTTACTCGCGATCCTGATCCCGTACCGATGGTGAAATTGAACCTGTGTTGAACATTGTTATTACCAGTAACTAATTGCCATAGGTAGAGAATTCTTTCTACGATAACGGAAGCGAAGCCCCGAGGAAAAGTTAGTATCTTCATAAAATATAACCTGTATGTTATTCCAATCTGTATTATTGTACAGTTTCAGTTACTTCTATTCAACCATATAACAAACATTCAAACATATAAATTTTCACATTGAAATATTAGTAGGATGTTTTATAAAATCAATATGAATAAAAACTAATAAAAATATATACATCCTTTCTTTACTATAAGAAATGCTTTAATTTATCTCCTTTCCCTATCGTATATATTCCAAGATGTTTCATATATATATATATATATATTCAAAATATATAAGGAGTAAACTAATCTCGCGTCGAATCTGACACGTGCCACTTTTTTTTAATAATATTCACTGCATTTCTAAAGTTGGGAATACAATATTCCTATTTAAATAGATAAATAAAAATAACGAATGTAAATCTACATTTATTGTACGTTCACCAAATATTCTCCGGACAGACAACATACGATACTGACACTCGCTGTCAAACTAAATCATTACTTTACGTTTTCACTTGCACGTTGTGCTTTTATAAAAAATTTATTTCATGCATGTCCCTAAATCCAGTTTCGTCTTTCGCACAAGAACACGCGATGCCCCGGGCTAGGACCCCAAAGGCCAAGTATGGTCCAGGCTTTGTATGATCAAGGGCTCCGACTCCGCGTGCCCGAGGACCCTTGCATAGCCTAAGACAGCGCCGCTTAAATCACGATACTTTGTGTTCCAGCTTACCTATTTGGAAGTTATTCATGACAGTGCACGCTCCAGCGTGATTTAGTCAGACAGTGGCATGAATACAATATCATGCATACGAGCTTACATAAATGCACTACCCTATGTGATCGTACAAGTCAAATGATAAGTTGTAAGGGAGAGATGGCAATCCATTTCACAATATATAAATAGAACTAAATGTAAATAGATCTAAATAGAACATATCTAAATAGAACTGTCATTATTACTTTCCAATAAGTCATTAAGTGAAAAAAATAATTGTGATGAATATATAAATAGAAAGTGTTTATTTACGTTGTTGATTGGGTTTTAATTCTTTTTTGTTCATGGAAATTACTTTTAACTACACGTATATCTAGATGTTTGACGTTTTTGTCTATTAATTACCCACTCTAAAGTTAGAAAATAATCGAATATTACTTACATTATCTCATAGATGTCTTGTTAAATACTTTCGTTATTGTAAATTTTTTGTATTTTTTTTTATTTAACTTTAATATAATTTTTTTTAAACAGATTTTATTTCTTAACTTTTAGTAATTTGGTTCCATTTACAATTTTCATATACTCATTCATATAACCAATTTCGTTTTGAAATAAAAGCTATAAGACTGGGTCTTAAAGTATATACGTTCTTAATCCCGTTTTACGACACCCACGCCATGAGAGATGAAGAGATTAAACACACGGTTAAACGATTTTGAAAAATAACAAAATTTTCTATTTGGAAAAAAGAATTGTTATCCGTTTGCGTTCCAATTATCGTGTTTGTTTAATTCACTTGTTTTTAGGGTTCCGAGCCAAAATGCCAAAAACGGAACCCTTATAATTTCGTCGTGTCCGTCCGTCCGTATTTCACAGGCATTTTATTCAAAAACTACAAGACGTGATGAAATTAATAGTGTGTCTTGTATAAGCCGCTACTTAATTTAGTAATAACAAAATAAATATTTCTTGGAGGACACTCCATATATGTAACAGAAGCTTTTTTTTTTTGCAAACATCAACGTGTGGCACATATTTCGAAAATACTTTTAAAAACACTTTAAGGTTTCTAAGTAATTTTTCTGATTACTTTAATAATTTCGGAAATAATCGCTTCGAAAGTTACAGAGCGTGTTACTGCCACCCTCCCCCCCTCTAATTTCTAAACCATATGTCTAAAAAATATGAAAAATATTACAAAGGTAACGTTTAATAAATACTAAACAAAAATTCTTTTGGACACAATCGAATATACTGTTTTTGAGTTATTGCTGAAAAACTGCGCTTCTCAACAAAAGGACGTAAGTCCCATGAAGATGCGCTTTTTTGCTAATGCGCTTTAGTTTACACTAGTTTGATAGTTGTTTTTTTAGTTATAGGCCACTAAAATACTTATAACTATTATGTGCTGGAAACATGGAAAAAGTGTAACAACGTACTTTTTTTATCTGCAGTACATTTTGTAATAATGGCTTGGGGACCTTATTATGAGCGTGGTCCGACATGCTTTTGGCCAGTTTTTTACTATTTAATATTGTATGGTGTATACCTTATATTTCATTGGCGATGCTAAATATATACTTAAGTAGTTATACTTAAAAAAATAAGTGTATTCCTTCGATTTGAATATAACGGCATTAACAAAATCACTAAATTACTTATATTGTATGTAATATTAATTAAATTATTATGAAAACTTATAACAAGACTTTTGCACGCAAAAGCTTTTACACAGTAATGGAAAAGCCGTTATGCTCTTAGAGTCCATAACTATGAAGTAAACGATAGCAGCGAGTGCATTTTATCACGATCCCGGGCGCGGATGGGGTAATTGTATTAACCCGTGAACGCACCAGACGATCATCGCACCCAATTACCCCCTCGCTCCCGCAGCTTGTTTCCAGTATTGGAAATTTCCTCTCCTTGTATAATTTTCTACTGATAAAGTTATATTCCTTGGTTCTATAATTATGAATCGCCCGCTATTAAATAGATTGGAAGGTTGTACACTTTTTTTTTACAAATAATATTGTTTTTCCATCTTTATTTGTGTAGTGAAATTTTATTAATACATGTTTAGCTTACGCTCTGAACAATAACTAGAGCCATAAGCCATAGACATTTCACTAAAATAATAACTGTAACAACTCCTTTAGTACCTTCTAGTATTACAATATTCATGAGAGTTACTGAAATAGAAAACCTTGGTAAGTTTGTCTTAATTCTGAATTAAGAAAAACTTACGCATCATGTCACAAGATTCTCTTAAGTCCAAATTTCAAATAGTTCTAAATATTGACGTATTCATAAGTAATGTCGATTTTAATGATTATAAAAATAAACCCTATTATTCAAAGTATAACCCATCATATTTTATGATCTCAAATTTAACATTCACCAAGCAAACTGATATCTTAGTAAAAGGCTTGGATACAAAGAATTACCGCACTGTATTTTATATCGAAACAGATTTCTCCTTTGAACTTTATTTTTTTTTTCTAGGAAAGAATTTAGCCATTGATCTAAAGAAATAGTAATCTGACAATGAAAGATTTGGACTACGTAAATGTTGGATGTGGTACAGTACCATCAAGTTCTGCGATCTTGTCCCGCGTAACTTCTAATATTGTCATGTTATAAGAGCACCCGATATTACTGCGAGAAAACCTCATTCAATCATGTCAGATTTAACTATATATCTCGGGAGTGATAGTTCGACCATCTCTAATAATTTCAAAGTATACTTAGCCTTCATAATTCTACCAGACAGATAACAAGATTTTCAGTTCTAATCGATCCCTCTTCACGACGGATTCCGGTCATTGTCTTTTGTCTAATACATATTTTCCCTGTTCCCGCGGCCGCTTTTATCTTTTGTTTATAATAATGTGCTAACAATGCACTAATCCACATATTTATCGCACTCTATATGTTTTATTATGAAAATGTCTTGCCCCGTCTAGAGGTCGTCCCCCGTTCAGAGGGACTGGAGACTTGTAACAAAGTATGACATGTATACATTTTTTTTATATTTAGAAGCTTATGAATTTAAGTGTTGAAAACCGACATTACTTATGAGACGCCCTTACAATTGGAATATAATTGTGTGAATTTTTTATCCTTAGCCGTGGTTGGTGAAAGCTAATCGTAGAGTGCGCGCTCCATGTCCGCTGACATCTATTTTGACGTCTCTTCGGGCACCTTTTTAGGGTTCCGTAAAATCCGTTGAAAAAACAGAAGTATTATAAGAATATTTTTGTGCGTCTGTCCTGTCACAGTTAATTTTTTCCAAGCCTGTTAAACAAAAATTGCGATTTGATATATATACAGAGTTACGAGGAACATATAGTTTAAATAATCGTATTCTGATTTGGAAGGTTAATTTTGGAGAGCAAATTAGAAAATTGAAATAAAAACTGGAGTCACGTTTTATCTTGCAATATATTAAATGAACAGATTTGGTATGAGAATGATGACAGTATATTTTATATAGTTTTATAACGCATAGATTAAAATTTATTAGATATATATATATATGTATGTATGTATGTATAGGAAAATGGATCATTCCCCTTTACGTACGAAGCTATTGAGCTTATAATAGTGTCTCACTTGTACTTAAAGGAACATGTACATGAATATGTTGCTTAGTTTCAGTGAAGACAAGTGCGACGATTTATAATACGGAACACTCTCGATGCGAATCCGACACGTAGTTGACCAGTTTTTCTAAAATATCTATTAAAAACTGTTCTGGCGCAATGGGCAAAAATAAAAAATATATAAAAAAACGTATTTTTTCTTTATTGTGTAAGACTGTAAAAAGATACGGCAGTTTGAAATCAGATTATTCTACTTAGAGTACAGCTCTTTGTTTTTGAATGTAATATAAGAACAAAGTTAAAATAATGAGACTATTTATTGAATAGATATTAATTTTACAGAAATGTATATTTTTTCTAAATAGATATTTAGACTTAGATATATCTAGATTAATACAAGGTCCATCTGGAAGAACCGCAAAGTACTTATCAGATGGTACCAGCAGATATAGTTTTACAATAACTTTTAATTTAACTTTATGTTTGCTGATTAATTCTTTATCGTTTTTAATAAAATGATACCAGTAATACCTCGAACTTCTTTATATTTGTTAATTTTTTGACGGTGTATTACGTTTTACCACAAATTTAATTATATCTAGGAATCGTATTGTAACACTTCGAAATTAATATCGGTGTTGACGAAGTAATTCAAAATTCCCTCACAAATTGGCAATTTAATAACAATTTTTAAAAGAGATGTAATATCATCTTTATGGTCTCATAATTCGTTTAGATTAAAATGAACGTAATTCGTTTGGATTAAATTTATGACTCGATTTAATCAATGGATGTTCAAAAGGAAAGAATTTAAAAAGTATCTATTTTTTAAATTTTCAATGTTATTCACTCCTAGATTAATTTGACTCGTCGTCTGTCAATTGTATTACGGTGAATTTTTTTTTTAATTCAAAAATTATGTGTATGCTTTTTTTGATTAGAAAAGCGTCTAGGAAGCCATCACTGAGCCGATTTTTCTCTGATTTTCTCACTCCTGGAAGAATGAAAGACTGATGTTTGAATGCTCAATGCCCCCCTACTTCTAACTCAGTCAGCTTTTGCTCATAACATTTCGGTAAAAGACATCTCGTGTGCCCACTGCCGAGGTACCCATCACACCAAATAAGAGTCCATGTAAAACTATATACATATAAGGGAAGTATATCCCGTGCAATAATTAAGTCAGGTACTTTAATATTTTTTTGTACACGAGTGTTTATCTTTTACAGCTCTCCATGTAACGAAGCTGTGTCACATTGATCAGAGCAATGAGACATTTATTTTGAATATTACGAAATATGAATATCGAGAGTTGTTGACTTAAACGTAACCTAGGCGGTTTGATAAGTCCGTGACTTTTTGAATAAAACATTTTTTTTGCGGCAAATAAACATTCTATTTTTCTACATAATTACCTTTTAGCTCGATACATTTAGTCCAGCGTTTTTCTAATTTTTTTATTCCCCCAAATAATAGATTTTCTCAAGGCTCTCAAAATACGCGTTTGTTTCGGTATTGACTTCTTCATTAGACTCAAATCTCTTACCACCCAGCCATTTCTTTAGGTTTGGAAACAGATAATAGTCGCAGGGGGCTAAATCTGGAGAATATGCTGGATGGGGTAACAGTTCGTATCTCAATTCGTGGATTTTGGCCATCGTGACTAAACAAGTGTGCACACGTGCATTGTCTTGATGGAACAGCACTTTCTTCTTCGCCAAATGCGGCCGTTTTTGCTTCAAGTCAACGTCGAATCTGTCCAAAAGCTTTGAATAAAATTCGCCGGTGATTGTTTTACCTTTCTCGAGGTAATCAATGTGAATGACCCCGCGTGCATCCCAAAAAACTGTGGCCATGGCCTTGTTGGCTGACAGACTCTGTTTGGCCTTCTTTGGTCCACGTTCACCCCGAGAAACCCACTGTTTCGATTGTTCCTTGGTCTCTGGCGTGTTGTGATGTTTCCATGTTTCGTCCACAGTAACAAAACGGCGCAAAAATTCGTCCGGATTACGGCTGAACATCGCTAAACACTCTTTTGAAGTTGTCACACGATTGCGCTTATGGTCGAGTGTGAGCAATCGCGGCACCCATGTCGCGGAGAGTTTTCTCATGTCCAAATATTCGTGTAAAATATGACATACCCGTTCAGTTGAGATACCTACAGCATGAGCCAACTCACGCACTTTCATTCTCCGATCATCCAATATCATTTCATGGATTTTATCGACGATTTCCGGCGTGATCACTTCTTTTGGGCGACCTGAACGTTCGGCGTCACTAGTGCTGGTACGGCCACAACGGAACTCTGTAAACCACTTCTTTACCATTGAAATTGATGGTGCCGAGTCCCCGTAGTATTTATCAAGCTTTCAGTGATGGTTTTTTTACGTAAAAAGTAATGCTTAATCAGCACACGAAATTCACTTTTTTCCATTTTCGTAAAAATTCACGAGGTTGTCTGCTTTGAATGGCTATCAAACACCAACTGCATGACGTAGCTTGCTCAAAATTTGACAGTTGTCCACTAATAGACTACAATTGACGGCAGCACAGTTGCATTTGAAGTAACTGCGCGGGAAATTCAAAAAGTCACTGACTTATCAAACCGCCCGGGTATTGTTGTAAAAATTTGCTTGATAATTTTTCTATCCTTTTCTCGACACTTGTCGAGTGGAGTCCATTGTCTTACTTTTGTAAATTGTATTGATCTCTTATCTGAGGCTACCAAACAGTTAGGTATTTTAGCCTTAAAATGAAATTCAAAGATATGTCAGAGGTTACTGTAAAAATAATCCTACCGACTTATTCTTATGTCTCTTGCTTGTACGATTAAATTTTGTGCATTGTATTTATTTATATTTTATTTTTGATCTCGAATCGTTTTTAAAAAGTACAACGTTACAATATGGCTTTTTATTTCTCGAGGAAAAATCAGTAAAAAGTGAGTAAATGAAAAAAAAATTGTCTTAGATTGCTAGCTTGTGTAGTATAAAAACGATCTCTAGTATACATCTTTTTGTCGCTTAATATTCATATGTTACCCGGGGATATTGTATCGTTATTCTAGTTTAACAAAACCCGACATCGAAATAAAATTTATACAAGAAATAATTTTTAAATATATGTTTTTCCGAAAAAAAAATGAAACCAAAGCATGTTATTGAGAACTCACTATATTCGGAACGCTCGAGTACAGTGAGCGGCGTAAATAGAAGCATTGGTTTTGTTTAGTTTGAAAATAGAGACTTAGAATTGGAAACCTTTTTGGCCTTCTCTTTATCGACATTGATATGGTTTCAGTTACTTCACTAGCATAAAATAAAGACTATCGACAACCTCCTAAATTACGAAAATTATTATAACACATTTCTTTTCCTTTGTAAAATTTCGAATGCCGTAAGGAAAAATAGTATGATATAACATTTTCTTCTTAATTTAGAACGGTTTCATACTTTTAGTTATTATTCCAAAAGGTTGGATATATATGTACCTATTTTGCAGTTACAGACAAAATTAGTTTAATAAATTTAATTTAAGTATACAGATTAAAACTTTACATTTTTAGTATAAAAGTTAAAAGCACTACCATTTTTGTCACATCACAAATAATTGTATACCACTTCACACGTTTATTCTAAGAAATTTGTTAATCTAAGTATTGCTATCCTTTAATAAAACGATCCACAATAGCGTGACGTTACCAACTTTATTGTACTTTCTTCCCTTATGGTACAATTCATGCCGCTAGAAAAGGATATTAGATCGCTCGGAAAGATAGTGTTAAAGCGACAACGTCACAATGCCCGACAGAATCATGATGTCTTCTTAAATTTTCCATACTATAAACCATAATAGAGAAACAGTTTAATTACCAAAATTCGTATCAATAAACAGCGACTTTATTCACGAATTATAGATGTTTCGAGAATACAAATTTTGAAATACGTAGGTAATTAAATATCAATTTGTACTTATTGAATTTCGTATAATGAAATATATCGACGACAGAAATAAGCACAAATCGAGCCCGGGCCGTATTGTTTTGTATGGAGTTCTTGTGTTACGTTAGGCTCTTCGTCCAATTTCAACGGTTCTGTCTAATATCAGTTTTTTTATATCGGACAAATTTTTCAATATCAAAAATTTCCATTAAACATAACTAACAGGTTGAAAATCGAGTGGGAATGAAAAGTGAATATTATGTGTATCGTGATGCAAGAATTCATTGCAATTTCAAAAGCTCTCACATGTGCTGAAATTGATGACGGGGACAAGATCTTTATTTGTCTTGACAGTAAGAGTGCGATACAACACTTGGCTCGATGCGCCTCTGCATACTTAGGTGTACCGAAAGCCTTGCATGTACTCGCGCAACTAGTGCAATTTAAGTTGCGCAATGTGGCAGTGAAACTGGAAGGGTTCCTGCTCACGGTGGAATATCCGGATACGAGGAGGCTAATAAATTAGCAAATACTGCACATCTAAATGATATAGAATGCCCTATCAGTTAAATTAATATCAAGAATTAGACCTGGCCATATTCTATTAAATAGGATTTTGTAGAAATTTTAAGATTAATAGATTGGACATAGAAATTTTTCAGAGTATTCTGAGCAATCCTAATTCTTATGCCACCTTGCACTTGTGTGGCTTAGTGGAATAATGCCAGTAAGCTACACAAATGCTGGGATTCAAATTAAACTAATGAATGTTTTTGTAATTTTACATATAAGGTTAATTAAAAGTTTTGCTTTGATGGGACTGACATGTCTTAATAGACAACAGTTTCTAGATATATAAAAAAAAAAAAAAAGTGGCACTCCGTGAGTGCCGACAGAAGTGAAAACTTGAACAATTAATTACGTGAATCGTCACAAAATATTTTATTATGCAGAAATACTTTTAAATTAAGTGTTTTTTTTATTCATTATTACAAACTATTACTACAAAAATTATATTACAATTTTAATTTAATACGCTATCGTACATGAAAAATAATGCATATTATTTTACGTACAAAAATTGCAATCTATTGTTCAAAACATAAATGTACAAATACAATGCGAAAAGTTCCGACATGAACATATATCTATATTGTACGTATATACACTATATATGTTTATAATATATATAGTTTCATTATCAATGTATTTCAACCGAAACTCAACTCTCGTGTAAACGGGGCCAATATATGTAGATAGTTATATACAGAGGTGTCGGTTACGGTAATGGTAACAGTGTCGTGAGTTTAATAGTTTTTTCTCATCTCGTAAATGCCTAACGCGTCTAAAGAAGTTTTCACTTCAAAAAATAAAATGTGAATTTAAGTTATATATCATTTTCGAGTTTTTTCGCATTTTATATACAAATTCAAGATAATTGTTAGCATATTTTATTTAAATTTAATTTTAGTACATATATATATATGCCGTTTTAATAACTAGTTGCCATTTTGGTGGCCATTTTGTAGTTGCCATTTTATTCTGAAGAGACCGAAACAAGTCAAAATGTGAGAGTGTAAGGTCTGGCTTTATGGTGGATGCATTTACACTTCCCAAATAAACTCTCTCAATATTTACTGAGTGGGTAAAGACGTGTGTGGTCTGGCATAATGATGAAAAACTACACCCTTTCTGTTGATCAGTTCCGCCCTTTTCTTCTCTACTTTTTATTTGAGTTTCATCAGCTGTAGGCAGTAGAGATCAGAATTGATGGTTTTGCCCTGCAGTAAAATTCATAATGAATTATGCCCTTCCAATCCCATCATACACATACCATCAACTTATTACGAATTAATCCGGGTTTCACTATAGTCTGTGGAGTTTGCTTGTCTTTTCATGTCATGATCGTTTTCGCACTTTCTTGTCATAAATAATCAACTTTTTATTACCAATGATCAATCTTTTCAAAAACGGTTCGGTTTCATAACGTTTCAATAGAGAATCGCAAATGAGTACGCGATTCATTATGTTTTTTTCTGTGCGCTCATGTAGACCCAAGTATCGAACTTTTTTTTGTACATTCTGCTTTTTTGAAATAGATCAAAACTAGTTTGTGGTCAATCTCCAGCTCTTTAGCTATATTCTAAGAACTAAAATGCCGATCTTGCTCTACTTTTTCTTTGGCATCGACTTTATTCGTAGCAGGTCGACCAGAGGGACGTTCATCTTTGACATCAAAACTATTGAACAGAAAACGCTTGAACCAGATTTATGCCACTCTTATCGACACCGCATTAGATCCATAAATGTCACAAATTTTTTTCGCGGCTTGTATTTTATTTTTCCCTTTTTTGTAATAAAACTACAAAATGTATCAAATTTTTACGTTTGATTCACTCATTTTGTTGGAATGAAAAACAAATGGAAAAATGACGGGGACACCGTTTTTACTTTCTATTTTTTTTTAATTGTATCTATGTAATGGTATAAAAACTATCTAGATACAAAGAGCACAACCAAATAAATTTTACTGCAACTTTTTACTTATAAAATACTAAATATGTGCCCCTACCTAATATATATTTTTTTAATTTACTTGTGGCAACTTCACATCATATACTCTATAGCTAACAACTATTTTCCTCCTTGGAGTAACGAAGGGAATGTGTTTTTACACATTTTCACATAAATGAAATTGTAAACAGACATTTGATGAATTGTTAAAGTAATATCTTTCAAACGATACCAATCGTCATTCATTCAAAATTTATTTACCTGGTATTCATCTTCAAATTGTTGCATGAAAATTAATGCGGTTTTTATAAGTATCTCGCTAGAGGTCAAACTTAGAAAATAAAGTGTGTTTTATCTATTCTATGTCCAGGCGGGCAGAGTCACGGGCAAAAGCTAGTTTTTTATGTGGGGATAGTTGATTAGATGACGAAATCTTCCAAAGTGTTTCTTTTTGACCTTTTAAATGTAAAAGCTTAAAAATGTCCATTTTTACCAACGAAAAAAAGTGCGATATAGGGATTTATTTCGATTGTGCTTGAACGCACTCATCCTTATATCGGGATTCTTTTTTCGGATGCCGTACATGAAAAGCCTTTAATGAATCCTATTATCTCGCCGCGTTGTCCCTTCGTCCTCCATCCGTCCTTCTGTCTGTCAAAGTAATCTAACTCCTTAATTATGTAAGTTATGGATTCAAAATGTACATTTTATTGATATATATATACGATTCTTAAATATTGAAGTCTAAAACTGTATTTAAAATCTATGGAATTGAACCTATTTTTAACTCGTCGTAAATATGATTCCTTTTTTAACTTTCATTTTTAAAATTTCACATTAGACGTGAGATGTTGAATTAAACTTTTGTGGATGGAATTGTCCCTTTTTTCATTTTTATTTAAATAACTTCAAAATAAACCGGAAGAAGAGGATGTGGCTCTGACCGTCGAATCAATAGCTCGAGTCGAGAATCAAGTTCGATTCCGTCAACGGGCGGATTGATCAATAATTTTTTGGATTGAGTCGAGTCAAACGTCACCCCGTTTCTGAGAAAGACGTTAAGTCGTCGGCCAGACATCTGAATCTGAAACACGACGTTTGTGGAAGTTTATGCCTCAGCAGTGGAGTGATTAAAAGATGACACAACAATATTAGGAGATACGTAAGCCGACGTGTATATATGTGGCCCTATTTCCTGGAACAACGGACTCCCTTTCGTCCACCTGAGAAGCTGCCTTGATCAATCTGGAATAAGGCACTCTTTATAGCGTAGGTAATGCACTTTGAAGGTTTCTATAAATCAATCACAGGTAAGGATGAATAAGAAACCACAGTATCTGCTCGTTTGAAAGACGATTCCGGATAAGAATGAAAAATAAATCTGCTGCTTACTCGGGCAATATGTGCCTTAACCTTAACAACCTTAATGTTGGAAAACTTTTGAAATACCTTTACTGTGAGAACGATGTTATTGTACGGCTTATGTGGACGATTTATTTTAGAGAAATATATAACCGAAAACTTCGAAAATAAATATTCATCATCGAAAATTTGTCGAAATTGAATGAAGAATGCTCATGCAATAGTTACTAGATATAAATATTGAATTAAAGTTTCGGTAATTGAAACAAGAGTTCATAAACATATCGTAATGCCTTGTAAGCTACTCCTAGCGACGGTTCATCATCTATGTAATATTAAATGTCCCGTGTACATCTTGTCCAAGTTAATGCATGTAATCAGTGTAATGGTCGACAAGCGTGTTGCAAATGCTTCGGTAATTGCATCTTAGCATGTAGCTCTAATACCATAGTATTAATTTGACCGCAGACTAACTGCAATGGAGACCGTATTCCTAATTCAAAGATGAAGCACCATATCGCTGAAACCACAGAACATAAAACTTATGTTCTATGGTTCAGTTAAACAATTTGTATAAAAGTCCTTGTTTTAGATATTTATAAAGCGATGTACCCGCTATTGGTATCCTAGGTTCTTCCTTTATGCATTACTACTTATGAAAATAAATAAAGAAGAAAATAATAAGGGGTGTGTGGAGTTCAAAGTATGAATAGCCAAAAGATCGATCATCTACAAATTATTCCTTAATTTAGTTTTTAACTAATGCTCAAAAACAAGTGGTTTCCATTATACATATGTCTGTTTGTACTTTAACATTTTCCAGAAATACCCTTTATAAACAACAGCAGAAAGAGATAAGCTAACTATCGATTTCATAAATAGTACAATCTTGAAGCATTTACATTGTCTCAAACTTTAGTAAATAAAAACAAATTTTGTAAATAATTCTATTTGATTTTTATTAACGAAATCGTAGTTTGTGTTTTCCTTTTCACGTTTGCTTTCCAAATCCATAGTAGATACTCACCTTTTATTTCACTATCAACAATTTCTATCCCCTAATTTAAACGATCCGCACAACACACGATTCGCGATAAACTAGATTAAACGTATGCATACAATATCGTACGTAATGAATTGTAGTAACTTCAGAACTGTAACTCCAAGTCACTTTAGGCGCGCCACTCCGCAAAAAAGGCAACCGTGCGATGTACTCTAACCATGTGCGGTTCGCGTAATCGCCTATTCAAATTCTTTGTGAGTAGGCAATGCATTAGCAGGGCTACAAACGCGAAGCAGATTACTAAGGTTATCGGCTGTTGACCGTATAAGTTAGGTAACCATATTAGATTAGGCGAAGGTCCCGCGCTGCTAATGTAGCGTCTAATACACCGGGTGTAACGATGGCAACGCGTTAGTAGCGGCGATATAAAAAGTTTATTTATATAACGACGGATGCGGTTCCCGATATGCGCGAGTTACTAAAAATGATGGCCTCCGTAGCTCAGAAGGTCGTAGCCTCGCTTCGGACGCGCGAAATAATGGAATCGATTCCCGTCTGAGCAATATATTTGTAAATTAGTTGTTCTGGCTCATTGCCTGATCTGAACGTATGAGTTGTGCGCTCGATCTATCTCCTTGCTTTAGTTCTCATAATAAACAATTCTTTAAAATTGTGGCCATAAACAAAAAATTAAAAAAGTTGTAACCGCATTTTTTATTATTCTTTGGCTCTGCAATGACTCAGGAATATTTCACTATTACCTTTAAAGCTAGCCAATCCTTTATATCTACATTAGTGACCGCAAATTGTAATTAACGACTACAACGACAATTAATAATTGTAATTACAATAAATCCGGATGAAATATGGGTAATTGATATTGTCCAAACATTTGTTTCGAGTGTATATTTAGCGAGTCCGTAGTGTGGATCATTTTATACATATCGCCGTTCAATGTAATCCTGTAACCGCGAAATTAACTGTTTGGAATCCTTTGATCCAATGTAAACTTGAATTAATTAGGTAGAGTGTCTGTTGTGTGTTGTCTGGATTGTATGCCTGACATGTTAGGTATCTGTGCTAGCGACATCAAGACGAGTATTTATATATTATTTCTGCTACAACAAATGTAATGAAGTAATAAAAAAAATATTATTGTATTTTTTGTATAACATGAAAAAAATCATTTTAGGGTTTTATGATTTCCTTTTCTATGTCTTTATTATGCGGATACTAAGAAAAATACTTTTCTTACTTCAAAGACTTAAAAACTCTGACGTCATGTTTCATGATTATTGTATGATTGTTACGCTGGTTACAGAGTATCGTTCAAATGAAAAAGTGTAACACCACTCTTAATGAGACATTTCATTTAACGAGTAAGTACACGATTGAAAGTAAAATATAACAGGAGTCATGCGTTTCTTGTTTAACTCTGAATGGTGAAGTATGAACACTTGGGCCTTACATCAGGTAAAGAGAATAATCCAGTACGATAAAGGTTCTTGTCGTGAACCTACTATCCATTTTTTATGACCGTACAAAGTAATTCATAAAAAAATTAATTCAAAAATTTTTGGAATCTTAGAGCTTCTTTAAAATTTTCTTTTAAAATGTAAATAAAGCCTTTTTCGTAACTTGATTTTTTTTAGCTTCATTGATTTCAATTACAATGCCATTTTTTAGTAAGAGCAAAACTTTGTTCATTTTTCAAAACTATTTTTAAAATATACGAGATAAAATTTTCAAAACGTGTTCAATTAACCTACTTCTTTGACACATCCTTTTTTAATCTACATCCATCTAATATATTAACCTAAAAACATTTCTTTCGTTACTCGTTAATTTTTAATTTACAGTTAAATTTTTGTTGTTGTGGTATTTTAAATTTTTCCGCCTATCTAACTCAGAAACCATTCGAACCGATACAGACTAATGCTTTTCAGAACGAAAATTATCATTCTAATAACAAAAGTAATACAATCCTTTCGTTACAAAACAATACATTCCTTTCCAATCCTAATGATTTTGCTTTAATTGACTTTACAATTATATTGAATTGAAACTCCTCTAGCGCGGTTTCATTGTGCGCTTTCAAATTTCCTTTTCTAAAGATTGTCAAACGTAATTTGCAACTGTCAGTAAAATAAATAAGCATTATATGTAAATTTCAAGTCTCTAACTTGAATCCCTTAGAAATATCTCTGAGAAACGGACCAATGAATCCTTTCGACCCAAAGGACTGATAATAATATAAACTATTTTTCATTAGTATATTTAAAGCTTTATTTGAACAAGATTGCAATGACACTGTTTTTTAGATAATTACGAAAATAGTCAAGATATGAATGTTTCAAATCGTCTTTTAGCCAATAAGAGAACTAAAAGGCTATGTGATGCCGTTATGTAATGGTGCTGTAGGGGTGTAATTCCAAAATTATTAACATGATTTTATTATATGATCAAGACACACCAGAATTATATATGTTCAAAGTTGTCTCTTTCTGCGTCAATAGATTTCTCTAAATGAATTCTCCACCAACGTGAACGCAGCGGTATGAGAGGAAGCGTGGTTGTGGTCCAGCATTAAGCCTCTAATCCTAAGAGTCTTCCGGCAAACAGTGTTGTGTACCAAGTCACCGTGACAGTTTTCTATCTTTTTAATTTAATAGCTTTGACCAAGCCTGTACTTTGGTAAACAAGGCATACAGAACTTTTATTCATTGCACGTAGTTTTTTCACGGTCGTTGGCATTGGATCATCTTTATGAACCCATATACACTACTTTCCTGACATTCAGGTAAGTCATAAAAGGGAATATGCATTTCATCGCCTGCGTGAATTTTAGATATTGTACGTTAACCGCATTTATTAAATAATTTCAATGTTTATCGGATGATCCTTACAAGGTTGTTCGGTGTTGTTGTTAGTATTTTAACCGTATAATTATACTATGTGATAGCTCGCCAGTACTCTTGTTTCAAACATATAACAGAAACACACTTACAAGAAACACACTTTACGACACCTACGTTTAAAAACGCGAGAAGTGACTACTGCGCGCGTTTTCATAATAAAATGGAGTTGCAGGCATGCGCAATCATGACTGCAGAAAAACCGGCGTTTGACAGTAACTCCATAATTCCAGAGTGACCCGCGTATAAAATATATTATATGCAATTCGTTTAGGATGGAAGAGGTGGCAAATAATCTTAGCTTGATTAGTTTTCAGTTCTTTGTCTTTTTTTTTTAATTCTAATTTTGCTTTCGTTTTTTGTCAACACATCTAATCGGCTGATACATTTCATCGATAAATACGTTATTTTCAATATCAGCCAGCTACCATGTTGCAACACTGTGTTTCGCAAATACACAGTTGCCTATTTTTTTCCATATTCCAAAAAATATTTTAACAGAGGTGTTGCAACAACGATTTTGTTCCCCCATCATTTCGCTTCATCCAGTTCCGTGCGGCCTAGCTAAAATCGTATAAGACGGCTCGGCGCAGCAGCAGATTGCTTTCCTGATTGCTTTTTCTACATCACCCTTTGAATCGCTGTCGACTGCCACTGTACTTGTCGGGTAATATAACTCAACATTCCAACGGTATGCCGGTTCGGTGTACCGTTATGGTGTAAGGGTACTTGTAATATCATTGCGGTATGCTACCTAAGGAGTAACTATAAGCCATACCAGTCTTCTACTTTTGTCACACACAAAAATGTGATTCGATATGAAATTTTAATTTCTATAATGTATATAAAGATTATATTTACTGAATGGACTTGTCTTGATTATACTATTATGATATGTCTAAAAATGAACAGTTTTGAAACTAAACATACTACAAACATGGAGTTAATTTTGTTATTTAACATAAATTAGTTGATCACTTAAACTTTTTATTACAAAGTATTAATATACGTGGAGAAGTCAGAAAGTTTTGTGATACGACAAGAAAAATACTGCAGATCAACGTTAGTTAATAACATATTTTCAACAAAAAAAAATCTATGAGCGTCTATATAAACTTTCAGACGTTTAAACGATTTTGTAAAACACAGTTTTTAGACCGCATCAAACACTTTTTTAACCGCTTTCTCAAATGCACCCAGTGCATTTCCTTGCGATGAAAATTCTTTTTAATCAAGACGAAATTTTATTTTGTGCAACAATAAGGGTGCCACAGGGTGTCAAATCGGGACAGTGAGTGCTCGATCCTCTGTCCGGAAAATCTCTTGTCTTAAGCGTCGAATGCACGGACCCGTTATCGTGGTCAAGCAGAGACCGATTCTGTAAAATGATTCAGTCGATGTCGGTATGGCGTCAAAATGACGTCATGTTGCAGCAGATCGTTCTCGGTTGTTGAAATTTTCAAATCATAACGATGTCGACCGAATCGTTTTAACTCTACAGAATTAGTCTTCAGTGATCCACGTAGGCCGGTGTTCAGTCGCTTGCTTCTAACAGCACCTAAAACTTCTGGTAATCATTGAACAACATACCGTCCAACACCGATGCTTCTTTGATCTCATAACCGCACCGACACCACATAACCCGACATAGGAAAAAGAACTTGCGATCACTCACTTTAAATAGGAGTTGGTTCATTTTGTAACAGACGGTTTACGGTTGATCAACACTTTGTATTGATAAATCTATGGTCTGTAATAACAATATCGTAAACACGTCGAGTCGAGCTTGTACTAAGTTCTGCTATCATGCCTCGCCACCATTCTACTTGTACGTGTTTCTGAGTCTGCGTTAAATTATGCGGTGTCAATGTAAAACTATTCTCCTTACGCAGACACAGTTGTAGAATTTCATGCACCCTTATGCACCCTTTCCCATACAATGTCCAGTATACACTCAACCTTTCCGTATGAAATACGCCTATTATTTTGAATTAAATTTTTCAGTGCCAACACGTTTTGTTCTGTAACAGTCATCAGAGGGCGTCCGCCAAATTTGTTCTATCATATTGAAATTCTGTTAACTAGTCGCTTTAAAGCGGTTTTAGTATTCAAATGCTATTCGAAGTCTTTTGAGTGATTCTCGTGATTTTAGTCAACATTTGAAATCGTGCCAAGGCATCATGCGAAAATTTTCTTGTAATTTATTTTTTCAGTAAGATAAAATATTTTGAGTAATTTAAAATATCTGGAGAAAAATTTTAAAATCTAGGGTCAATATCTTAAATGATCAAATTTTGTAATTTAATACAAGCCAGCCAGCATTTCCTTTTTCTCAAAATGTTTAGCTTGGTCGTATCTATTGAATACAAGAGTGCGTATATGAAAATAAAAATAGTATTTTGTCATTTATTCTATGGAATTTCATTGCAAATCTTTGTTATTATTGTTTAGTAACACGAAAATTACCTTAGTTATATTAATTAAACGTAATCTAATTTCTTAATTGAAATGGTCTTTGTAATGTAATCACACAGTTATTGACAACCTGTGCCAATACAGCAGATATAGCAGAATGTATCGACTTTCAACCCTTTTATTATATTGTGTACAATTCAGAGCTTACAAAGGCGATTAATTTGAGTCCTTTGTGGAATTTTGAATTAATAGTATATTAAAGTGTGTCCAATAGTAATACAAGTTTTTTTATTACAATACTATTGCCTTTGCAATTGATGAAGTTACCGCTACTGATTTTGGTGCTTGTCATCAAACATCTCGTCAAATTCAACTTTGTGGCGAGGCTTACTGGGCATACGGAAGCGTTTTCTTGGCTCTACGATTTGACAATACGTTCGCAAATCAACCTTAAAGACCGTTAGCATAGACGACAATTCGCCTCGCAGCGAGTCAGAGTTACGACGTTGCGAGAGGGCGGTCGGCGCACGCATGCGATTCACCCCGACCGACCCCGGCAAAATGGCGGAGGCAATATGGCCGGCGGACGGCCGCAGGGTGGCCCGCATCGCGGCCTCGCGACTCGAGCTCGCGGCGCGGCACGCGGGGTCCGTGCCCGCTACAGTGTAGCGTAAAGCACTCGTGCTGCATCCGCGCCCGACGCCGTCCGTGAGCTGAGATGGCGCCGTCGCCGATCCTATTCGCGAGTGCAACAAGTGACCTAGTCGTGTCCTCTGCATTAGATAAAAAAACATTTGAATCCTGTAAAAAGAGCTCGCTTCTTACGGTTTCCGTTTCTGGCGCCATCCGAATATAGATCGCGGCGGTCGTGCCCTCGGGCGGCGCGCGTGGCCCGCGGCCGCGTGACGTCGTCGCGGCGCCCGGCCCGCCGCCCGACGTCAACAGTGCCGCGTCACGCGACTCGCCGTTCGCCGGCCGCCTCGCCGCGCTCGTGAATAAACACGGCGGCGACGGCGCGCAAGCGTGAGGACCCTCGCCAGCGCCGAGTACTCGTCATCACCCAGGGTGTAAATAAAAAACAGACATCGACAAATCACTCGAGTTGTAATGCAGTGATTTTGGCGCCGATTTAAATTTTTGTATTGAAATAATGATCGATGTGCAGTGGACAATAATTACCTGTATGAAGATAAAAATAGAGAAGCGACACCTGTCGTGTCGCTCTCGTACGAGTCCGCGTCGTCGCGTTGGCTGAGTCGCCCCGCACACCCCGTCGGCCGTCCATGTGACAAATATTAATATCGTTCGACGCGATGCGATCGCGGCCAAAACTTAGTTTCGAGCAAAGGCCCGTCCGTGGGCGGATCGAGCAGTGAGGTTCGCGTGTGGGTATGCGCGGACGGCCGTGCGGGCGGCGCGGGCGGCATGTTGACGTTCCTGTTCGCGGCATGGGCGGCGGCGCGCGCGCTGGGTTGGGCGCGCGAGGCGGCGCGCACGCCGGCAGAGGAGCCGCCCGCGCTGCCGCGGCTACGCTCGGCGCGCGCTTCCAGCGACCTGTCTACGCTGAGCGCCGCTACCACCACCTCCTCGAGCTCCACCAGTCACACGAGCAGCGGCGAACCACCCAGGAGGTCGATTCGTATCGTCACACCCCCTTCGCTTCGTACGACCCTTGATCGTGGCTAACAAAAATCTAGTGAACTAAAATATGTTTTGTTTAGTCATCCTAATGCATTGCCTTCACAACATCGCGGATAACAAAACTACACGCCGCGCGTCTCTCGTCCGACAGATTTATAAACACTCACGCCTACTTTGCCATTTCATCATTTATCGATTTTCATCCGTTCGATTTGATTCAATCATTCGACGATGCGTCGATTTCTACATCTCGCGTAATATATATCTAATTATATTGGAATTTGTTTGTTCCTCGTCTATTTAAAGAAAAATTTGGTTGCCTGTAAAGTCGGTATACGGGCGAAAGTTTTACGTGACAACGACTTTGAATGGTAAAATCATTTTAATGTGAATATTCATTCGTATAGTAGGAAGAAGGATGAAATAATAGTAACAATTTAAAACATTTATTTATACAAAGAATTATATTTAAAACATTAATTTATACAAAGAATCTCGCACTGAATTTCATATTAACAAAATTTTATTTTTACCTTTACACATACATACGTATTTATATACAAATATACATACAATAACTTGCAATACATTTGCAAGCTATGCACTAATTCTCTAGTGCTGCGCGCGGCAGACCGATCATAGTTGAGTGGGAGAGACGCAAGGCATTCGGCGGCCTCTCTCTCGTTCGGTGACTCATCGTTACGTTACCGAGCGTTACACTTTTTCATAAGTGACTCCCAGCCGCAACCTAATTTAAGACGTTGTCACGTCAAAAAAGGAATCAAATTTTCCAGTCTAAAAATTTTATATCACTGGTTAAAAATATAATTTCTTTTTTTATTTAAAGGTTAAGAAAATAGTTTAGATATATTTCTATATTAAAATAAAAATAACAAATAAATGAATAGATGAACTCTAACTACAGTGAGGCAGAGAGCAGTGTTGTCGTCTTCTATAAAGATGCCAAGGGGCCTATATATCACTTCGTGAACAGAATAAGTTATAGTAGTTGTGGTTTTTAAATGAAATAAAAATGTGGGGCACGCTGAATTCGTCTTTTGTTTGATGGAGGTTTAAAATACACATCTTATAGTTTAGTCGCATCAATCTTTAGTTGACTCAATAACTGTTTAAGTATACGGACTTGAGTACGCTCCTTTTTTATTATTTTTTTATTAACATAACGTGCTATCTAGTAGATATTTGTCAAATCGCTAAAATGTCACGGGTTTGCACCTCCCGATTCTGCATTAAGATTGAGGAGTGGAAACGCGATTTTTGTCAGACTGAGTCCCTATCACCTGCTATACTGATCAAAAATCGTGACACACCTAAACCTCATGCTTTTGGTAGACAATACTCCTGCTGCAGCGAGAGTAAAGACTTGGAACTTCGAGTTATCATTATAATGTGTTTCCATGAAGACTTAATTTAGGTGGACTATTTCATAATAATTGGTTAAGTAATCGAAAAAGCTATCGCAAAATATAAAGCATTATTACACGGGTTGAAATTAAATAAAACTAATTTATAAATATAATAATAATTATTAAATTAGCCGTTATTCTTCTGCTCTGCCGGGAATAAATTAAAATATAGCATTGATTGTATTTTTTTATGATTTAAATTTTTATAGAATATATTCCTCATGTTCTATGTTGATCCATTTCCCTGTCAATTTTTATCCGATCCCAATCCTACTCTCGATTTCAAATCTCTCTCCCTGTCGGGTCTGACCTCGGTCCCGTATATAATATACATGATCCGTCTATTTCTAAGATCCAATATATTATGTTAAATATCAAAAGACTAATACAATGTCGATAAAATATAAAGAAAATATTCTTATAAGAAGAATTCATAATTAAATTTAATTTCACGAGTAATGTTTGTGTTCACGTCGACATACGTTTATGTATATCGCTGTATCATACGGAATACAATAAAAAACATAAATATAGACTTATCTTGATACCCTAATTAGTTCCTAAACCCTGAAAATTTCATGAAATCTTGAACCGAATAGTCTAACAAAAAAAAGGTATATCTCAAACGGGACTTTCATAATATTCTAAGTAATTTGATTTCATTAAAAAACAAGACAAATAGTTCGAAAGTTCTACCTCATTTTTAATTTGAGTAATTAATTAAAATAATTGTAGTTCCCCATTTAAATACCATTCTGTCGATATCGGGACGAACTTTAATATGTAAGTAAAGAAATTGTCTTTACACAATTTAATTTCATTAGTAAATTGACGATTTGCCTTTGCGTGGTTATAAAATTATGTCTTACCCATGATGTCGATATAGAAGCAGGACCGACGTCGTTGGTAAAACATAATTCTTCAAGTCCCGGTTTCAATTTCCTGCTGGTTGCTTCAAAACGAAAATAGCAATAAGAAAAATATATAATATTTCGATGTTCAAGCAGTGAGTTTACGATATATTAGGATATCTTGGATCCTTGATGGGATCAACAAAACCCAAAAATGGTCTTTCAAATGCGTGTTTTCGTGGAAACCAAAATTATTGTTTATATGTGTTCTCCCCCTAATACTATACGATGTTATTAGAATTATGATAATATCCTAGACGCGTTTCCGAAAATAGTTGCTTTGTTATAAATTTTGGATGTCCAATTATCTTTATCGCGTTTATAGCATTTTTTTATTGTCTTTACGATCATATTAAGCGTTAGTCTACGCCGGTGCTTTAATATTAATAGGACGAATTATTAAAGTTTCAGTGGGAAGCTTTTGTTCTTATAAGCTTTCATTTACAGTTACAGTAACTAATGTTTTTCTACATTTGTCAGAAAATATCACAGATCTCATACTCTACTCGACCTGCGGACTCATTGAAAATGATCTCAATAACAAAAGAAATAAAATAAAAGGACAAAAATCAAAAATCAACTCCATAACAACGTTTATTGACTAGATACATTTTGTTTTTCTAATTTTAAAAATTATTAAAGATTTTTTAAATAATTTCAAAAATAGTCTATTGACATGTAAAAATTAACTTTGTTTATTATTATACGCCAGTATCAGTTTACTTTCGACGGAAGTCTAAAAGGTCGATTTGAAAAAATCATGGATCCAAAAATTTTCATTAATTTCATTAAAATGAAAAAGCTGTCCAAATATTATGTCAATCTCATTGATGTTAAAATTAGAAACTTAAAAAAGGAATATTTGAATAGGTTTAAAAGTGTCCTTTATAAAACCCTAAAAACACCAATTTGTAGTGATTTTTTGCGAATTTCTCAAACACTATTAAACTTTTTCTAATTATTTTCTTTTTGCCATCATCAATCAATCATTGACCTAGATCTAAAGCTCACGACACCAAAGCGAATTACCATTTTCTCTGAAATTTGGGCCCCTACTGAAGCTATTGAAAAAAAAAGTCAATATTAAAATTTTAATTAGTAATCGCGAACATATTCAAAACATTTAAATATTCACGCCGCTAGGTCAATGCTCATCGAACATCACCCATATCATAATCAGTCTAACGCTTCCAATAATCCAAATTAGTAAAAGTACTTAATCATCCTATCGATAACTCTCCATCTCGCAATGAAAAATGTGTTTCCGGCGATGGCCGCCGGGCCGCTGTATACGTCGCTCGGCTTAGACGCTTCGGGATGCCGCTTCTCGTTGGGAAGTTCTATGTATAAAAAAGCAATTTAACCGTGACAAGGGGCCGGGGGTCTCGTTATTTAATACACTCCGACCTTAGGAAATTATTTTACGCCACAAAATTGTCTTTTAAACACGACATCAAAGGAGAATATTGCAATGTCGCCCTACGGCTCCCTCTGCGGGTTTATTTGGTGAATTGAATAAAATATAGGAACTCATGAAGCTGCGGCCGCGCCGTTTTATCGCGCCGGTGCGCACGAGACGATCCGGCCCGCGCTCGCGGCGACGCGTGCACATGCAGTCGTCGAAATGCACACACGACGATATAGCGAACGTGACCGCCGACAGCTCTTTTCACAAATACTGTCGAATCGTTTTACACTATAAGCGTAATAAAGTCACTCACGAATATATTGTACTCGCACTGGAGACGGTAAAAAAGACAGATTTATATAGGTTTTTGATAGACGCGAGGATATATACACTAATATTATAAATATGAACAGTTTGTATGTGCATACGTTTAGACATGCTAATCTTAGGAATCGATTTATAAAATTATTTTTGCGTTTAGAGAGCGCATTCACAAAAGGTTATGAACTATTTACTCATTCGTTTTATTCATTTGATACAAGTGTGTATTTTGTATATTTCTATTCATTATACACATGCAACGTAAATTCAAATCGAACGAGAATAAAACCGCAGGATACAAGTAGTCCTAATATAAATACTTTTTCGATAGGTTTGACCGTAAGAAATTGTCCTTTATGCAATCTCGATATAATTCATAAACCACAACTTTCTTGTATATAAGCGAACGTGTTTGTATTAAAAGAAACATAAGAAAAGGCAGATTTGTATGCTAAATACGATGAAGTTGAAATAATTATTAACGTAAACATTAAACGGAATAATCGTACATTTTTTGAGTCGTTTACAATATCAATATAAAAAAGGAGTCGACAAAGGACTAACGCTGTGGAGGAAAAAATCATGAACATCTGATATTTAGTTGTTGAAGAATTCGTAGTTTCTAATCTGCGAGTTCTGACGGGTCCGCTCCATAAACTTAGAATGGATAGAGTGATTCATTGTTCATCCTATCGCTCATGTTATACGACGCGAATGTAAACAAGAAAAACGCTTTCCTGCATCGAGCTTTTATTGAAAAACATCTCAAACCGTAATAAATAAATCGTAACGTTCGCTGTTGAGGAGCTTTACTATGCCCTGACTTTCTCGGAGGCAGTGTCAGTACAAGATCAATACACTGGAGTTATCATTGAAACTGTCACCTCGACGAGCCTTCACATGACGTGACCACCATTCACCGATATGGGGTTACAGAATATGATACCATTTCTGGCACCATTAACGTCAAATTGTTGTATTGTCGTCGAATACAAATACACAGTTCCAAGCACGAATTAGATAGAGGGTTCAAATTAACTTGTGAGTTTTGTCAGTCTACGAAACCATTAACAAAGGGTTGACAAGACTATATCATAGATTCTATACAATAAGATATTGCTGTACAAATAATGTACTAAATACACACAGTAGGTTGTTTTCGTGCTTGGTTATGTTAAAAGTCACATTAAAGTGCCATATAAAATATGAAAATGCACTACTTCGTATGAAAAAATAGTACACCTCGAACTTTACGCATTCAAATCTACAAATTCAAATGTCTTACTTATGTGAAAATTAAAAACATTTCTATGTCATATTGAATATTGATAAAAAATATTTTAAACTCTTGAATCATTTCCTTGTGGATTTTGACCATAACTTTATGTCATTAACAATATTTAATTTAATAAACATAAATGAGCGAATTAAAAACATTATTGTAAAACAGAAAATGTAATAAACATTTAAAAACTGTATTTTTATCGATTTTTATAAAAAAATGTTTTTTATATGTATTAAAAAACTAACAATATAACAAAATAACCTATAATAAAAATCACCTTTAATACCTACTTATATAAATATTTATTATATTTACTAATTTATGTTTATAATTACTTATGTATGACATTACACACTAAAACGCTCAAAACAATATTTGTTACTGATACCAATGTGCAACAAAATAATCAATGGATATTGTACATCTATGGGTAAAAATTATAAGAATAGGCGCATACAATGTATGTCCTTTTTTCGTTCGTTGTTACCTTTTCAAATCTTTTGTCATATTTCTTTGACATCTTTACTTATTTGTGACTAGCAATTACTATGTTTATGTAAAAAAAAATCTCTATTAGTCGTAGTCCAAAAGGATGTGGAAATTGGATCACGACAAAAATAATTCATCAATATATCGGGGGATAATGTCTACCTTATTACCCAATAGCATAGCAACACAAAATCGATGTAGTCTTTCATAATAAATATGCATGTGTTATACGACGAATTTTTTTCGTTTTCCGAAAGGATGACGTTAAATAAAATTAAAAAGAGTGTTGCAATATAAAAATTTAAATAGTATCCCGTAAGTAAATTAAATCTGACGCAAATAGTAATTCTAGACACTTTATTCATATATAAAAAAAAAAAGAAACAGAAACCGGAACGAACCATATTAGTAGATAAGCACGGGGTATAATCGCAAACGGTCTGTGTCACTTCGCAATGGTCGAAACGAAGTCGGTCGTAATGAAGTCTCCGCCGACGTCGACGCGGTGGCACGTCCCTGGCGAGCAGCGCGTCTCGAACGGAACGTAATACCGATCGCTTACGTATCGAATCGTCATCGGGTCATTTGGCGGGTCATCGGCGCCCCGAAACAATGTCAAAGACGTTCACTTTAACGGCGTCTCCTGTAAGTGTCGCAATTTCGGTGCTATCGTACGGAAAACGGAAAGCCCGACCGACATGTTTTGTCTCTGTTTCACTCTTTGCTGTTGCATTCAGACGTGGTGCTGTTACAGAATCGAATTGAAAATATATTTGACGGTGTTGTTTCTTTAAAATGTTGAATTCGCCACATTATTGACAGTTCCTTGTATAATATATCGATGGGCCAATTCATTTGATTTTCCTACTCTTATCGAACTTTGGGCTAATTTTGACTAGATAAATAAAAAGTCTTAGGGGCAAATGTGAATATATATTGTCTATTATGGATAGTCTATTATATTTGTGAAAATTAGTGCAGCATACCTAGCGGTCGTTTTTTGTAACTTAAAAAATAATAGTTCAAAATTGTAAAGCTGACAATCACATGAACACCCCTACACTTTAGATCAACCTTTCAGTTAATTCGTTCAAAATGAAAGTTTTTAAGCGCTTTAATTATTCTTAGAGCTTGTATTCGTCATTGGAATTAACTAACAAAAGATATCGTTACCATAGATTTATCGAAAGTTGTAACACTCAACGCATTTTTTTATTTTAGTCTATCAAAGACTACTAGTATTATTACTAGTCGTTTGAAATGTTTATACATTTCAGTGGTATTTATACCGAAGTATTAGTATTTTTCTATCATACTATTATTAATTTTAAATATTGCTATAGAACACAAACCAATTCCATTTTATACTTAGACCAATATAATATTAAGAGATAGGTAGGTAACCGGATAATAAAACCTAGGGGTCGTACGAAGCGAATCTTATGGCCGTAATAAGGTAGATTTACGGCGGGGTGCGGCGAGGGTGCGGGGGTGAGAATTGCGAGAGGGGAAAAACTATCGGAGACGGTAGCCAATGGTCCGTGGTGCAGGTACGGCGAGGCGCCGCGCCGCTGGAGCGCCCGCGGGCTCGGCCGCCGCCCGCTGCGCCGCGCCCCCGCCACCGCCCGCCGGCGCACCACCGGCAGGTATATTAAAGGTTTCGATTTGTCATATACACGTACTGTATTTTATTGAGATATAGAAAAAAACATATAACCTAACTACGAAAATGGTCAAGATATGAATGTTTCAAATCATCATCGAGACGAAAGAACTCAGAACACACCAGACTAGATTCAAAATAGACACATATGTTCAAAGCAGTTTTTTCATCGTTTACAGACAAAATATACAGTAATAGTGGAGTCGATTATTTCTTCTGATGTAAAACTGCGACGACGAATTTTTTTAATTAAAAAAACAACCAAAAGTTGCTCATTGCTAGATCCGATGAATAAGGCGGATGCTCTGAGATTACAATGTTATTTATCTTCCTTCAAAAAGTTGACAGTGAGCGCAACGGTAGGAAAGGATGCGTTGTTGTGGTCCAGCATTTTAAGCCTCTAATTTAAAGAGTTTAGAGAATTTTTGGCAAGAAGTGCTGTGTGTACCAGGCCTCCCTGACAGTTTTCTGTCCTTCTAATTTAATCGCTTTTACTAAGACTGTACTTTTGAAAAACACGGCGTACACGACTTTTTTTTCACGATTGTTCACATTGGATCATCTTTATGAACCCACATCCTACATTCCTGACGCATAAGCAAATCATAAAAGGGAATGTACGTTCTACCACCTGTTACGATTTTAGATACCATAATGCGATCGCCTTTCATTCAATAACCTTAATGTCTGTCGGCTGATCCTCACTCGCTCGGATTTCCGGTGTTATGTAAGATGATGTGGAACTCGATGAGAAACAATCTTTTTCATTTTTAATTCATGATGCAAAATCTTATACACGACTGCGATTCAATCCCAAAAGTATTCTGAATCATATGATAGGTGCATCGATTGTCATCTTTTATCATTTTACGAACATTAGCTATGTTATCTGTAGTGACTTTTGTTCTGGAGTCTGGATCTGGAGTTATTTTAAATTGAATTGTTTAAATTACGAAATTCTCTTAACTATCGAAACACAGCGGCTCGAGATAGAGCTTCATTGTTAAACTCTGACTAAAGCCGCAGCACACATTGCTCTTCGAATAGACCAACCTTTAAATCATAGAACATCATAGCCTACCAATTCTTTTGTTTCAAATATATTACTTGTCTCACATAAACACACTTTAAGACACATATGTTTAAAAACGCGAGGAGCGACTACTGCGCGTGCTTTTGTAGCGGAGCGAACTTGGACGCATTCTCAATCATAACCGCAGGAAAAGCGGCATTTGACAGTATTTCAATAATTCCAGAGGGGCTCTCGTACATATATCTTCTTGCACAACCTATATAATGATTCAGTATATACTACATATTAGTCTTATGTATATATGAAGGGAATTTTAAGCGATGTTCTCAATGTTCCCTCGATATATGTTAAAAAATCATACACTTATTTATTAATTTTATTTAAACGAGCAACAAGATTTCGTCATTAAAGGTACTTGGTAATAAACGATACAGTTACGTTGGAACCTAATTTTAGAAAGTGCATTAATCCATTTTATGTTTCTATATAATATATTGTACTTGAACAACTGAGCATCGCTCGGCGTCTTTCGAGCTTGGAATTTGATAACTTACCACGGATGAAATTGCTTATGTTCATTTCCACTAATAAATATTTATTTACATAATATAATAATATGCAAAATTTACCCTTGTTTACATAGAGCCATGTGTAGTTTATGTCACGTAATGCCATTTCTTGTTAAAAAACCAATAACGTTGCTACAATTTAATTCTTACACAATTCTACTAAATGGCGTCAAACAAAGCAATATTTAAAATTTTGAAGTGAATACCTTCTTAGACAGATTGGATGGGATGTAGTTTAAAAGCATTCGTGACCAGTATTGTCACGTGACGTGGTATATACTGTGTGTCGTTTATATCTTTTGATTGTTATTTTAAATGTACAAGTGTATGATTATTGCACAGTAAAAAGTGAGTATAAAATATATTAATATATTCATATCGAATTATAATTGATAGTTTATATATAGAGTTATTGTTTCTTATTTTAGTTACCATAAGCCTATTGTATCGTTTTTAGAGCATAATCTAATGATTGACAGTACAAATAGCTTGAATATTGTCGAAGTGAGTGATAATGATGCAGAAAATGAAGGGAATTGAATACAGATATTATGTATATAGATAACAAAAATGTATATTCATTGTTATGTTAATTAAGTTGTATAAATATTTAATACTTGGCTTGCGCAGCCCATCATAAGTTTTGGTAATAAATGAACCATATAACATAAATGTAGCTCGGAGTACGGATAGATGTCAAAACTAGGCTAATGTAAATAGTTTTAATTTACTGGTTATTAAATTTTAGAACAATTTATTTGAATATTAAAAAGAAACACTTATATCGTAAATTTTCACTTCTGTCGGCACTCCTCATGACTGCCCAGCACTTTTTTATAATTTCATCTCGTTTTTCCGGGGCACTCACCTATATAAATAAACTTGAAAACCACAATTTTTTCAAAGTACCAATTATCATCAACATTCTCCTGGACGTTTCCGAGATAGCCATGTACGTACCTGCTGGAAGTTTCTCACATAAAATAATGAAATAACAGAATTGAATTAATGGCTTAATACAACAACGAAGATTAATATATAGCTAATCTGCGCAAGTAACGCCATTCCGACATTTGAAATACTCTGACCCTACAAGTTTATTTATCTCTAATGTTAGGAGCTATAGTGCTCTTCATAACTTATAGACCGTTCAAACAGAATAATATGAGTTAACCCTTGATAATACGAATGTTATAAAATAGTTTTATTAGAGTTCCGATGCTCCCAATGCTTCCATTTCAGCCGCAAGCGTTAACGGCCATCACTGAATTCAGATGGATGGCTTGACTAATTGCTTGACTATGTCAAAATGTAAACATCGTCTAAAGAGCATGAAGGGCGCATAGCACAAGTGTCCAATAGCCAAGCCCTTTAAAATACAATATATTTGACATTGAATCTATGAAACTAAAATTACATTTTTCGAACTAGAGTATCGTGTAGTAAGGCCATAACCTTATTAAAAACATTATAGAATCTTGTCTTATCTCTCTATTAGTTTGAATTTCTTTACATGAATTATATTTACGAAATTACTAAGTATAGCACGTAAGTTAGGAATTATATTAGTTTAATTTAATATTTTCTAGATCAATCTTCTAACACGCTATTTATATAAAAGGTCATTTTTTGTTTCAGTTGTACAAAATGACAATTTTTTTCCCAAACATTATTAGTCGGACTTGTATATATGAATCGATATTTTTTTGTGTAATATCGAGCGTATTGAATTTTTCCTAACTTCCTTAGAAACAACCTAAAATTTTATGTTATTTATAATTCTGTTAACAAGAATGAAACATTTTTTTTTTATATTTAAAAATCAATTAATTAAATGTTTCTTTTTGTCTTTTTAAGTTTTTAGAAATATCTTCAGAATAGAGTTAACCAATAACAATTTATTTCGTATTTATTTTAACCGGTTCTTCTTTAATCCCCTTGTTAATGTGAAATAATCAGCTAAATCGATGAATGTTTATTGTTGGATATACGAACAGACCGGCAATACAAAATGGAATCCCTGTTTATGTTTTGACGTAGTCGTTCCATCCGATCTATTCCTATCGCATTATCGGTTGGACAGTGATGTGGCCGAATTCTTTTAAAACTTCTAATAGGAGCTTTCACCTTCCAAATCGTCTTTAGTCGGAGAATAATGTATAAAAAAAATGAACAATAATAATATTTGGTTCAACCAACCAGTATTTAAACACTGATGTGCAATTGATACCTACAAGTGATTGATATATAATTTAATTTTTAAATTAACATTGTTTTTTGATTGAATGAAGTTTAGTATAGTATAGTAATAAGGAAACTTGAGTATCTGAAATTGATTCGTTCCGCCGTCTATTATCATCATCTATTATTTCATGGAATTTCAACGCTGCTTCAGTTTTTTAGATATTCATAAATAATATTTTGAATTTCTGATACAATTTAATAAAAATATAAAGGAAATATTTTCAAAGAGAAGCGTAGTAGTTGTGCTGTTTTTCAAATGTTTTATTTAGTACAATACACGTTCTATGACAAAGTTTCAACGACTTAACTTCGCCATACGCACAACAAACAAAGACACTTCTATAACTGCATTTCGCTCGCCGCGGACCAGACCGACGTCATTGTCGACAGTTTCTTGAATTGTTTTTTCACTCGCGCCATCTATTTCTAATTAACCATCTTTAACTTTAAGCAATCAACCTCTCAATGGTATATCTATATCCACCTTATTTATATAATTTGAAAACAGAAATACTGTATTTATATTTATTGCTATCAAATGTCTTCTTCTCTGTTTTAATAAGCAGCTTCATTCGAAACGTTCCGCGTCACGTGTCACGGCGGCCGATCATTTTTTTTCGCGTACGAAATGCGATTTCCAAAGTCACGGAATGGCTACAATCCTGAAAGGGCGCCTTCCGGCGGGCGCGCGCGCCGGCCGGCCCCCGCGCGCGCCGCGGCCGTCCCTTTTGCGTGAGCGACTCCGCCCGGCCCTGGTAACTTTCCGACGTCTCGGCGCTAAATATTTTACATGACATTCGCTATAAGAAAACGAGCGGGTTTCGAACTTTGGCGAACGATTTAATTAACATTCTTGAGAACGGAACGCGCTTTTGAATCGTCTCTATTTTGTACGTTCTGTTATAATGGTTCAATGGGCGTAGATCCATATCTGCATGATATTGAATGTAATCAAGGTTTAGCGTCTGCGCATTTAAATGTTTTATAAGAAATAATTAAGTAGATCAAAGGATTTATTACACGATGTATTTAAGTATTTTTCTGGCGTCCGCCTGTTTGTTTCTGCGAACATCATGCGGAAATTACTAATGCAAGTTCGTTGTAATTTCCAAAGAAAAGTTTTAGACTTTTTCAAAGTAACATTAAGGTGTTTGTTTTATTGCAATACATTATTTGTATTAACATTAAAATTGCTTATTAAAGTAAATTTAATTCAAGAATTTAAGTTGTTAAATACAGATAAATCTCATTCGAGCAAGTTACAAAATGTAAAATTCGGGTGGAATCGGCCTGGATCGAGACTTAAGAGAGAAATCAGACATAAAATAATTCTAAATCAAAATTGAAAACAAAAATGAGATTAATATTATATATCTATTTTCTATTATTATTATAAATTATTATATGTATTAGAAATTATTGATACAAAAATTTGTAACTTGGATTTTCTTTATAAAATTTCTTCCATAAAAATTTTTACCTAACTAAAATATACAAAGAGAAGCAATATGTTTCTTTTTTTATATATACGCAATATGTAAGTTTAATAATTTGTTGCTCTTTGTTATTTAATGATGAAGGAATATATCCCAATGCAATCTGTAAATTGAGGACGCTTAATAAAATTTTCAGTTTTAAGTAGTTTCTACCACGTATTAGGTCGTATTGATACTAACTGAGAAGTATTAATTTTATAATTAGTTTTTAATTGCGGTCGAAAAATATGTACTATTTTTATTAAAATGATAAATTAATTTAAACCAATAAAAAAATCATGACTGATTAATAATGAAACTAAAAACGTGAAACAAACCGGACTAAAAAGAAATATTGTGTTAATAAATAAATATTGGTTTATTAAATAAATGTTGTGTTGCGTTATTATTGTTAATATAAAAGAAGCTTGTTAATCAATATTAAATACCTATTGGCGTATTCAAACGCATGTGATACTGAATGGCGGTACCATCATTGGGACAATTTTTTTGAAAAAATTAATTTGAATTGATGTGAAGAATGGACCGTTTGAGGAATGAGGAATTTTTTTCTGTCACTATAGATATATAAATAAAACACTCCAAGTTTGGAAGATTAACTTCCCGTTAATGACAAATATGTATTTTACAGATACATAACGTTGATAATGTAGTTGACTATTTTATTTCTACAGTTGACATGTTACTTTTTATTTTCTATATAAAATTAGAGATACATAAAGAGAAATTAAATATAAAGATAAAATCATCCATTTTGACACGTTTAAAGTAAATAGCTCTTTCCACGTTAACTGAGTGAGAGGTTTTGTGCTTTACTTAGGTGATACTTTATTGTTGTGATTTAGAAAACACATTTCTATATTCTAAGATTCTTCTGGTATAAAAGATGATAAAAAAGATACTTTTATGATTAAAATATAGATATAGCATCAACCGTTTTCTACTTCGATATGTCCTGCTTAAAGTATTAGACGAAATTCGTGATACGCCTGTATTATTATCGACTTTTTATTATCACAAAAATAAATATGAACGCGGTAAACGCAAGTAGCTTTTAAACGATTCGTGTAAAAAATCATCGCGTATTGTCAATCTCGGTTGCGGTCACATTATGAAAAAAACTTCCAATACAAATCACTGAAAACTCAATTTTGCTTTGTGTTTCTCGAATTTTACAAAAGACGAACTTTTCTTTTGTAATATATCTAATAAATTGCATAACAGATTATTACTATTTTTATTTTTAACAAACACATTGTAATCTTATTAGAACAAAAGTTTCTAGATATTTAACGTTTATGATTTTTGTTTTAGTTGTCTTCGTTCTTGTATAAGCATATAAAATAATTTCTGAAATTGTGGTGTTCGTATTTGCTAGTTAAAGCTCGTACGAAACTGGAGCTGATGGACAGCCATCGACAAGTAAATTTGTTTTTCTAGATATGTTTTTGTTTAGCCTATCACAGGTTTATTTCGGTATTTGAACGCTTTCGCTTTATTAAAATGAAAGGTCATTGCCGTGACTATAATGAAACGAAAGATAATTACATGTTCTGATCCAAATGATAAAAGGTCCTTGTAAATATTTCACACAAACGAACAGAGGTCAAAAGAGGTCATGTGCCTATGAGCTCATTGTACTAAGCTATTTATAGTAGACAATTTAGCCACGATTGATGTTTATTATGTTAATTATAGTAATATTACGACTAATATCATACTTACTATTGAAATTATTTAGTTAATATATATTTAATTTTTTTTATAATCAATATTTTCAGATATGTTCAAATTTACGGATCTCTATTTTAATCTTAATATGACAAGTTAATAGTCATGATTTTACATTCTTTCCATAATAAACTAGATTCATTCTAACGCTAAACACGTTTGGCTATCCATAATGGAGTCTTGATTCCTACGCATATGTATGGTAGTAAAATGCAAGTATGGCATAAGAAAAAGTGTGTGTGTATTAGTGTACACACGTAAGAAGTGAAACTTCTTTATGACATCATTTATCGAAAAATGATTTACTATTTACAACTTCACAGAAATTGGTTGAATAAAGCTAAATCAGATAAAGTTTATGCAAAAGGCTTTTATTATCATAGACATGGATACAAAAATAATACAATTATTACACCTTCCTGCTACTAAGATTATAGCATTTCATTAATTATAATAGAATTATTACTATTATTGTTATCGTTATTATATATTTTTGTAATTAATGGCTTAACTCACTGATATTTACAATCAAAAACTAAGGTTAACCTGAAATAACCTTAAAAAAAATAAATACCTTAATCACACACGTGTTGAATGTATTAGAAAAAAGGTTAAATTACTTACTTCTGTTAGAAATCCACTGGAATTAGAATAAATATCTTTTATTCTTTTTGCCAATAACTTTATAAATTTTTTTTCGCTAATCACTTAATTTAAATATTATTTTTCACGTCACTAATGAGTTTCAGAAATAAAAATGTTCATAGTTTCATGTAGGAGACTTGGTAATGGTATATGTACCTAGAAGGGTGATAGGTAAAACTTTTCAATTAATGCGATGTTATAAAGGGCCATATAGAATTGTAGGAAAATTATCGAACGCTACATATAAAATCGAGTCACTCAATGAAAGAATGTGAGACATAGTTCATGTATGTCGGTTGAAAAGGTTTCAACTTAGATAATAGGAAAATGTAATATATACAAACTGTAAATAGATCTAGGGTGTTGACAGAAAGTATATGTGACAGGTGGCCTTAGTAACAATTATGTTTATGCCACGATGACATTAATGACATTGAATAAATATGGCGCGTAACGGAAAAATGTTGCCCAGAAATAAAGATGGCGCGTAACAGAAAAACGTTACATTGCTATAAAATTTCTCCCATACGCCGATAATGAAGTTTCACTTCAAAAATGAAAGTAGAATCAATGCGGTGGAGATGTAATCTTTAAGTAATATGTGTAAAATGCTTATAAAAGATAGATCAAGGAATAGTGATATTAGAGAGCGATATAGTTTGACAGATGTAGTGACTAGAATAGAAAAAAGTATGTTGCGGTGGTTTCGCTAATTGTAAAGGATAAATTAAAGTAGACTGACAAAACAAATCTATAGAACGAATGTGTGCGATGAAAAGGTCGGCAAGGGTCGCCCTAGAAAATCCTATGCAGATGAAATTTATTATATATTAAAACAAAAGGCCAAATATTAAACACCGCTTCTGGGAAGTAGGCGTGAGTTTATATTATTGTATTATTTATTATAATATGTGTAATAAAACAATGGCACTATTACGATTCAATAACTCGTAAATTCTTAAAGCATTGTATAAAACAAAATTTTTATACTTAATATTATAATGATTTGAATGGGGCCCATGTCTCTTTAAAATTCGATACGAATGTGTTATGCTTATTGTATTATATCGCTTTGGTTATTTTCTAAAGTGCTTTCTATCGATTTTGACCTAATAAATGCATAATGAGTGTGCTTTGACTCTCTATACCTAAAGTTTTTATTGGTAAATAGTTTTCGTATATGCATTTTATTGTTATTGCATATTGATAACTGCATGTCGACTACTTTTGCTGTACAAACCATAAACATAATTTAATTAGTTATCCCAAATGGAATAAAATTGTTCCCTCACCTTTTAGACCATTTCGATCATAGACCCGCTCGTGATCTCAACGGTGTTAGTGATTTCGATTTCAGTTTTGGACCTGATCTCAGTTTCGCTCTCGTCTGGATCCCGATCTTAAGCAATGAGACTTTGTTGACTGTTTGTAAGTAACGGCCGAATATCATAATAGTTGTTTGGCATGTTTTTTTACCAAAACTGATTTATGTGAAACAAATTTCAAATTACAATATTCTTTTTCTTGAATGTACTATTTGAAACGATTTGTTTTAAAGATTTAATGAATATTTTGTTTGATCCAAGTCAAATTTTTTCATGGTTTATATCTAATAAGGTGAAAAAATGTCATTGTATTATATATAATAGTTATTTGTTACCTTGAAAGTTTTTAATATAGTTTCAGGCTATTTACATCATATATACTATTAAAATAGTATTGTGCCGCATATAATATAATAATATCTCATAACAGGCCTACGGTTTTTTCTTAGAAATGTGTATGTTAGAAAGTTCACATGTTTTTGAAGATTCCAGCGAACCTTTTTCCACCTGCAAGTATTATTACATTATTTGCCGCCATGGAGCGACCGATAATTTAATATTACAATCTGCACATGGGGTAGAAAAAACCACCCAAGTACGAGTAGTACTGGCGCACCAACGGTTCTGTACCAATGCGTAACATATTTGTACTATGTATTCACGTAAAAATGTATATCTCTTCATTCAGTTCAAGAATTTTAGCCCGAGTCCTACTGTCACTGATTTTTATTACTTTTTGTTTCACTTTAAGGTATGCACTATAATAACATCAAGTTGGACGCTTGCATGTACTATTATTTTCACAATAGAACCAAAACAAATTCTTGTATGCAATCTCCCTCCCTGATTTTTTAAACTTTTTTATTATCAATTTTTTTTTTGATATTCACCACAATGACACATTCTGATTTATGTAATTTTCATAATAAAATCTAACAAACACAGACAGACGGAACGCTTCCGTGCTGAACCCTAAAAACGCTCGGCGAGGTAGGACTCGGATCATCATTGCCAGCGTCGCAGGTGGACATGCTAACCGATACATACCACGTTGACGGCAACCTAAATTGAAACTCGAAAGCAAGACTTCGAACTCGAGTATCATTATTAACTTTCTTTTGAAATAACAGAGGCGCGTAATCCGCTGTTCGTACGTGACGCACGTCTGCATTGATTTTCTAAACTGCTCGCGCCGGCTCTCGCCTTAAGCCCCCGTCCCGAAGTATTAGCCCGCGGGTCGAGGTTCCAAATTCCAAACTTACGCTCTGTCTGATGACTAATATAATAGCGAAGGAGATATATGTCAAATTCGCCCTTTTAACAGGAACTAGATAATGTGTAAATTAGAAAATATTTTTCCGAAACTTGTTATCAATAATTGCAATTAGGAAGAACCAGAAAAAAAATATTAGTAAATTTAGAACTTGGAATTTTAATATGTTGATGGCAACCGAAAACTTAGCAACATTCATTAAACTATAGTTAATCTTATTAAGTTACATCTTGTAGACGCAACATATATAAGATCTAACTCAATAAGATTGACTATAGTTAACATTTAGAATTACCCTATTTCAGTTCGTCTAATTAGTACAACTGGCGCTAGTAAGCGGCTACACTTCTAGTGAAAGTTGTGTGGATGTATTACTAAAGTTACCTGTATATTTAGTTATTGCTTTAATTACACGAATAAATACCACAAAATTGGTATAAATACATTTTTTCGTATGTATTGCATTCAGAACAATTATCTCATTATTTTTGTACTTAAATAACCATCATTAATTAAATAAATCAATGGCTATTTAGGAAAATGTAATTAACGTCGTACGCAGAATAATATTGATGATATTCAATTTCTAACATCTCAAAGATGGTATAGAACGAACAGGGTCAAAATATCAATTTTACGTATGTAGAATGAAACTGCTATAACCATAAATCGATGGTTATCTATCCCACTCATAATTATATGATTTCTGCACGTGTCTTGAAAATAATATACTATTTAAAAGCTTCATGAAAACACAAGTGCCTAGTTTTCTTTTTATTCTTGTTAGAATATTTTTTCGAAATTTGTAAGCACACATTCTATATATTGGTGCTAAATTCATTCAATCATTTACCCTTATTTTGGAGGTTTTTTTTTTGGATAATAGTTTTAGAATTTTCTTCTTTTATGCGAAATTCTTATATTTAAGATATTTTTACATTCAGTAGTCCAAAAACGGTGATAAAATCTTCATAACAGTGAACCGTATTGTCAAATAGTTTACATCAAAATGATAAAAGAACAATCCCAAGAGGACGAGCTGGACTCATACGGGAAGGGTCCGTACTATAAATCATCCATATAAGAAAGAATGCAGTGTTGTTTTTGTATCATAAAGCAAAAGTTAATAATTTAAAGATTAATGAATATTTTTTTTACATTTTACCCGAGTTTCCTTAAAATCCAATAATTTGTATTATTGCAGCTATATCAATGTTTCACGTTTCAAGTGAAGTTTCCCGCGGGAATCGTTTACTTTATAAAGTAAAAAATTGAATGTGTAAGTGTACATTAATTTAGTTTTATTATACTTGAGTTTATCCTAACCGTCTTCAACTAGCCTTGTTTTATATGCAGTAACTGAGCAACCGAGTTTTGCTAGGCGTCTTTTGAGTTTGTATGATAACTCCTAGAGAAGGTGCTTATGTTCATTTCAACAATAAGTATTTAGGTTAATTTAAGTACATAATATACATACACCACGTAAAATCTGCTATCTGCTCTCTATCAACGATGTTACAAAATGCCATCTGTCTAATATGTCATTTAATTCCATGCGTCGGTGAAAACGCTACATTAAGCTGACCGGTGCCCCGGCACTGTATCCAATTGCATAGGACCATGCGATTATCTCAAAATTCTATAAGATGGCGGCCGACAGCGATAACGCAACGTTCGAAGAAAATGCTATTTTAATCACATTTTCCAGGGAAGACACCTATCTAAATAGACTTGAAAACCGAAACGTTATGAAAGTACAGATTTTCATCGAAATCGAGTCGTTTCAGAGATACCAATATGTAAATGGATATATATATATATATATGAAAATGGCTTCTTTTAATTCCTCGTGGGGCTTACTGTGATTTATTTTATAATTTTCTCCAAACCTAAATTATCTATACATTTATACGTATTTATATATCGGTCGTATTTGTAAGTGAAAGATTTTTTAATTTTTTAAATAATACTATCCAGTAAACGCGTGTGCGTGATACAGCTTTTATATTCCAATATAAAATTTTATATTCATAATTAAGTTTTATATATATGAGATGGACACCTCACTAAAATACTACCCATAACATCTGTATTTATACCGGCAAATCTCATCTCCTGAGTACGTAAAGGATTCTTAACCGAGACGAGTAACGCTGTAGCGCAGACGTCAAGCATTTCGTCATAGCAGCTGCATATGTGTAGGTGCATATCGGTAGGGCGCGTTGTCGTTCTATTTATGTCGTAAGGAGCATTGGCCCTCTCCCGGGAGTCGGCGCGTGTGTTGTAACTCTATGAGGGCATTCCGTTATAACATCAATATCGGGTTGCTTGTTATTTCGGATTTCATGCGAAATATAGCTGCGATTTTTACTTTAATATTAATAACTAAAGGCTGTTTGAATATTCATTAATTCTTTGTTTCAATTGTATATATATATATATATATATTCTTTGAAGTACGTGTCTATACTGCAATATATGTAATAGCTACAGATATTGCTTATATTACAGAATGATTACTTTAAATTGCGTTGTTAATTTTTTCACAAAGAAAAACGAATTTTTATCCTTCTAGTATGATGTCCTCTTTTTTAATTTTTTCTATTCTCGTTTCTTATATATAATTCAACTTATTTCATATTTCACATGTATTTCATATAAGTCGTAACAGGTTCACTAGTGTACCGAGCTTTTGTTGCGCCCTCGTACGGCAAGAGGTGAAACTACAGACTGTGCAGGTAAATTAATTCGCTTCAGTATCCACGTGGAGTTTTTCCTGCTGCTTATATTTTCCTTCAGATGTCGCTTTATGTAATTTTCATTTGTTGTTTATTCTTTATATTTCTCATCGTTACATTATATTTATATGGTACTATTACAATATGGATATTCCAAAATATTTATTTTTATTATCAACGTTCGTATCAAATAATTTACGTTCTTGTAGTAACTAAGGAAACGACTCTGACAAAGTATTTGAATATGAAATTTTCTCTTAGCGTATATAATCAGGTAGTTTTGTGAAACAAACGAAAGAAAAGTGATTTTTAATAATTACTATATTAAATATCGAAATACAAACTTAGAATTATTTAAGTGTAATCTTTAAATTACTATTAAATCATTTCTCATGCAACATCAAAATTCTAAACATAGTTCTACATACTTCTCCCGTGGTATAGGTATCGTATATTCGTATTATATAACAAAATGCAAAAATAAAACGGCGAATTATCCCTATTAGCGGAAACCGTGTATGCTTTAGCGAATTTTTGCTTTAATAATGAAGCTCGACAATCTCAGAAAAGCCCAGTGCTCATTTGAACAAATCCCCGGTTAAGCTTTTCAGGCTCTATTACAGAGGCCGATTACGCCTGCTTTTGTACACTCTGTTGCTGGTTAAAGTTTTTTTTTTCCTTTGCTAATACTTTTCGGGGAAAACTTTGAATTACGTAAACCAAATAAAAACGATCTAAAAGACAATATACAAAAAATTCATAAACTTGTTCATAGAAAGAAAATATTTTCTATCGGATACTTCATATTAATGAATAAGTATTGTTTCATATTAAATCCGCATAACCTTTCTACTGATAATCGTTAATCAGAAGTTTGGGAATCACAGGCATTTATACAAACACTACTATATTAAAATTCGTGTGCAGTTATTGCGTTTCTGCTTTTTTTTTCTATGGGTATCATTTGCACGCTACAACGCGGCTGCGCATTACAGTCGGTCAGCAGAAAACATGAAGCCTACTCAACTTTAATCATTTTCACTGATAATATAAAGTACTTATTTCGTTTAAAAACACCATTATTAGGAGAAATCTTTATTCATCAAAGTTTATATCATTTCAAGTATGTTACAAGATATAATTATAACAACAAATCTCATTGAAAAAATATTGCTTGGGCCGTCAATTGGTTTGTAGTTGGTCCATAAAGATGTGATCACGATTTAGCTCGTTTGGCTTTATTCTATTTATATTCCTTATTTCACCGATTTGTCATTGATATTTTACCCTTTTTTTATAGTATTACTCAAGACAGTTTCGATTCGCCGCAACGTTAATCCAAAAACAGTCCGACAAACAAAATTCTATTCAAACGGAGTTTTATGATTGTGGTCGGAGATTTCGTCAAAATTGTTAAGCGCACAAACGTCACATCAGTATCTTTCTGTATCGCGGAGTAGCCGCGGCCGCAATATTCGCGTAGGACGGTGGGTGTTTTCATTCGTTCTCCCGCTGAGAAACGCCATTTGAGAACCGATTCAACCCTAAAGACACTTTCAGCGCTTTGTTCGCAGGGCGTCGCGGAACCTAAACGTAAATCAACATTAACGCCGCGTTAAATTGACCCCTAACAATGCGCTAAGGGAAAGGTCGTGAAATATTTATTGCAACGCCTTATGCTAGGAAAGTGTTTCAAGTATGATAAAATTTATTTAGGTTACGCATTCATATTTTGTTGATATTGGAACACGAGTCTTAATAACTAATTCGTTTTGATGCAAAATTGAAAAAGAATAGTAAAATGTAAATTGAAGTCATCTTTGGAGGAATTGCAAAGTTTAAAATGTATCAAAAACATTTCCCAGATTATTGTCTTTTTCAATTTTCTCCTCTACACCTACGACAACCTAAATTACCCAAAATATCCTAGGTTTTATATTTGTAATAGATCTAATGTACCTAACTTTTTGAATATGTAATATTGTAAAACTGTGTAAGATGGTAAAAAGATAACTGTTCTAAACTGCATCGTGATCTGAAATTGGAATATCTACATCTTCAAAAATGAATTGTCACATCAGTCCTTTTTGGATTAAAATCTTAAAGTTGATTGAAAGCATGACAAAATAAATATTCAATTAATATATAATACGTTCCAAAATTAACATCTCAAAATCATTTGGATCTAACATTTCGAATATTTACCTACCGGAATCTGCTTTTGGTTCTTGTACGGAATGTGGAGTATGGGATAAGTTCTTATGTGACAACTATTATGTACTCATATTTGATGTTGACTGTTAGGCGTTTACTTCTCTATAAACTATTTGTAATATTAGATTGTTTATTTTTTTTTTTTGTGTTTTTAATGACATTCCGCTTCAGTGGGAAGTTATATTAAATAAAATATATTCAATCCTTCGTAAACTTTTTTGTAGCCGTAATCATCTCTCCAAATTGTAATAATTACATCTATTATGCAATAAAATCTCAGAAACAGCTGTAAAATTGTCCTCTGCGTGGACATCTAAAAAATATTGCTGATTACGACAATATCTGTCGCTGTAATTGTTTGCAATATAATGAAAATAACTGAGCAACTAACGACGAAAATCCCGCGCCAACACGTCTGTAGCTCATGTTGTTGTAAGAAAAAGTGACACTGGGTAATCAAGTACGTGCGGCACTTGATTACACAGTGTGACATTTTTCTTCTCACGCTTCGAGGAAAAAAATCGGTGTGCGCTAAGGCCGCACGACAGAAGTGGAAAGCATCAAGACGAGATTAATAATAGGAAGTACAACTATTTCCTTTTGTTCTATACTGGTAAACTAATAACATTTACGATATGCTATATATAATTACAATGATTTGTAAATTATTCTGGATTCGAATCTAATGTTGTTTTCCATCCAAAATTCCGCTTGCAGTTTTGATGTGCCTTTTGCAAAATCAATATTGAAGTTTCAACTCAAAATCAATGTACTTATGAAGGTTGGAGGAAGGAAGGAAGGAAGGAAGGAAAGTTGAAAGAGGAACATATCTTGCTTTGGTATAGATAAGTAAATTTTCGGAAGTTTGGAAGGAAGATCGAATGAGTAAGAGGGAGACATTGACGGATGCCAAATGCTAGAATGTAAGCTGATCAAACTTCTAAATTCAGTCGCGTCTTGCGTCGAATAGACACATTTAATTTTTTATTCAAAAGACGAATCACATGTACCGATTCGTTTTTACTTATGTCATAATATATTATAACACTAACATCATAAATCATGCAGATCATTTTGGAAATGCTAGAATTTACCTGATCGTGAAATAAATTTGCTATTAGTAAGACACGGTAAATGTCTGTTTTGTGATGTCAACCATACTACTTCTCATGACCATAGATAATATTTCATACATACATAAATAATTTTGTCACATATGTATGTGTACAACACGTGTAATATTAAAAAAATATATTAAATAAAGTGTATTGGCGCGACACATACCGTGTTTATGTCCGTACTAAATGCGACTGAAGCATCATACTCTTTCGTGTAACGCTCGCCGAGCGAGCATAGCAATGACACATCGAATATATCTCTCTCTCGCTCGCTTCGGGTAAAGTCGACTTAACCCGAACGAGTGTTACGTAGCCAAATGTGACGGCTCAATCTCATTCAATACTCACAAAACAAAGTGTTCAGGGCGCCTAAAGAAGTTTTCACTTCAAAACGAATAGCATTCCGTTATTGTCATTACTATTACATCATTTCAAACCTTCAAAAATAACAAATATAAATTACGATATGTTCTGGTGTTCCTTATAGATTACATAAGAACAATTTTAAACGTATTTTATTAAAACACATGCATACAACGGTGTCTCACACGCTATACTAGACCAGCTTTCGCTCAGGCCTCCGACCGCGTAAATGTTACATCAATTTTAATTTTATAATGTCTATCCCATTTTATTTTAGCTCCTTAACACACTTAATCGCGATCTCTATCCCGATCTCTATCTCAGCTCACTTCCGTTTTCAATGCAGTGCCGTTCTTAATTCTGTCTCCTGCTTCCGGTTCCGTTTGTTGTTTCAATCGCGATTCTGCTTTCCATTTGGATCTCGATCCCGATCTTGCTCTCGTTTCTGATCGCGGTGCTGCTCTCTTTACCCATCTGAATACTTATTTCTGATAGCTATTCAATTTTTTTTCCGATTGTGCTTCTGTTCCCTATTTAAATTCCGGTCATTAAATTAAATACTAAGACTTTTAAACTTAACCACAACAGAATATTAGTGTTCCAACTTCAATTTATTAGTTATTAATTTCAAATTATAAATGGGTTATAAAAAATAAATGTTACTTGAGATTGCTTGGTTTACGTTATTACCCATATATTGATTGAAGCTCTATACGGTAACAGTCACTTCTCTAACGAAACAATGTGTACTAGACATACAGTACTTACACACAAGCACGCACATGTACCAACACACACACACACAGAGAGAGAGAGAGAGGGAGAAAGAGAGACAAAGAGAAAAAGTCCATTAAAGATCACTTCACCATTAAATTGATCCACAAATATAATTTCATTTAGATTATTCAAATAGAGTTAATTATAATTACTATCGTACAAAAACTTCGGGCTTTTTCAGCACACTGTGTAGCCTAGGCCACTCGCCGGCTCATAAACTATCTTCATTCAAAAAATCACGTCGATAGCTAAAACTGTACTGTTTAAAAGAAGAAGAATAAATACAGAAACAGAACCAATATTAGTGATTTGTTACCAAACAATTCATTATTGTATTTATATTATTAGTCGACACAATATATACACTGCGTACGTCTTCGGGAAACTCCAACAAAATTGATTTTGTGAAATAGATTCACGATTTTTAGCTTTGGATGAAATTAGCATGTAAATAATAATCGTGCAGGATTTACATGAACAGACGGGCTACTGGACTGGAATTAATGCCTTTCTGTGTACGCTGAAAGAATATGGGGCGCTAAAAAATCATGTTTAAAACTACGATAGCTTAATAATATTTTTTTATTTCGTGACGTATCAATTATAAATGATTGACACAGTGTTTTTTTTTATTTGTGGCAGTTTCGATGTGGAGAATGGCGGTGGCGCGGGGGGCGCGGGCGGCGCGCGCTCGCCGCTGGAGGGCGGCTCGCCGTCGGCGGCGCTGGTGCTGCAGGCCATGCCGCAGCGCCGCGAGTCCTTCCTCTACCGCTCCGACTCCGACTTCGAGATGTCCCCCAAGTCCATGTCCAGGAACAGCTCCATTGCCAGCGAGAGGTACGTACTACTTACTGTGTTGTTGATGTGACAGTTGTTATCGAAGTACCAACAAAGACGCACTTGCAGAACACAGACCTATTTAAATGTACAGATACGTTCTCTTTTGCTACTACGTTTATGTCTTTACAAACAATTCAATTTCGTGAACCCAACTTTAAACATAATAAAATACTTTTATGAAATGAACTCCTGGATGCATCAAAATAATAGCCATTGGATTAAGATGTATACTGTAGTTGAACCAATTATAAAAATAAATAAATAAAGACGTGTGGAAATACTAATGTACAGACACGTCGTGATGTAAATTGATTTTGGGAGATGAAATGCGTACGTCATATTTTGTAATCCGCGACTTAGATATTTTTTTGAGTTTTTTATTTTCTTTTCCACATAATTATTACCCCTGGTTTAATACGATTTGTTTTAGAAAATTATACTTAAATATTTTTATTATTTCTATTAAAAAGTATTTCTATACAAATACAAGTTCTTTTATTCATAGAATGGAATAAATAATAATTTAAGATCAATAGCAATGAACAACAGTTCATTGGAAAACAATTTAAAAACAAAAAAAAATAACTACTATAGATTCTTGCAGAAATTGTGCAGATATTGAAACCACAAGTAACACAAACTTCAAATTCACGATATTATAAGTTATTTTTCTCTCCTACAACTCACGTTTATAAAAATGAGGATTGTTAATATTTGCAATTAATTATGACTTCAAATTTTCATATTTACCTTATTTCATATAATCACGTATGCAGTAAATACACTGTAGCTTCATTCATTTACTTAATTATTTTTAGCACCAACTACTTGATTATTACAATAATTGTGTACGTTGTCTTAAGCAAATGAAAGTAATGAATAAATAATTATATGCTTCTGATGCCAAGTGACAATTTTTTTCTATTAAGTTTCGTTTGAGAATGCGCAAAATACAACGGAAATTAAAAAAAAAAGTACATACCCTTCTGTTATTCCAGCGAAGGTCACGTGCCCTGTTAGGTCAGCAGCTTCTCTCGTGCACTGTGCACGCGCTCCGACCTCCGCCGGCTAGACGTTTGTTTACAGCGGATTTGCGTGCCCTCAATAGCGCCCAGGGTCTCATTTGCAGCAACTCGAGATGCTCTCATCTGTTTTCATTTCGTAAATAGAATTCATTTATAAGTCCTAATATCTGTGCATTATTTTTGACCTCTGTATTTCTTCTTGTAAATTTTTATTCGTATTTATTCATTTGTGTGCCTAGCTAGATAAATGACTTTTAAGGTCTCATGAATTTTTTTTGTTTATTAATTTTTCGTATAGAGTTATCTTTGGTAGACATGAACGCCAATGAATTCCCTCATAAAAATCGAAATCTTTTGCACCGAATGTGATTACACGACAAATCTAAATAAACTTGCTTTAAATACATGAATTCCTTCATAATTAATTTCCAATTTTATTTTTATTATTACTTGCAATAATATAGTTTATAATAAAAATAATTTCACTTCACTACAAAATAAAAGACAGAGTACATCCTTAAAATATTTCCCTCTTTCTAACCCTTGCCAAATTCACCACAAATTCCGGATAAAACACGACCGTGTAGGCTCCGCGCCTATTCCACTCGCGCTCCGATATCGGTTCAGACAAAGGGCTGCGGCCCTCGGGCGCCGGCGGTCGCCTTCGCCTCTGAATCCTTTTTGCGCCGATTCTGATTCCCTCTGTGGAACTTTTCCCTCGACACGTGATGACCTTTTAGCTCCGCTTGAAGTACTTTTCGTCTATTTTATGCCTTGTTTTCTTCTTTTTTTTTTGTCAATGAAGAAAATGATTACATTGCAATCTACCGATACAAGGTTAAGTTTTAGTCCTTCTATCTTATCATTTATAATAGAATATTTTCTAGAATAAAAATCGATGAAAACCATGTGTTGCGCAATATGAACGCAAACTGCGTAGGAAAGTGGAGTTGAGTGCACGAATGAATGAGTGTGCTCAACTGTGTTGCACATAAGAAGCGATTACTTGTATGTATTGTTTATTCTATGATAAGATAACAAGAAGTTGGTATTTCAGGCCCAAGCTATTTCTATTTATTTTTTTTATTTCATAGCGAAAAATAGGTGCATTCAAAAGCAAAGTATCGATGCGCGTATTCACGCTCACCTTAAGGAAACAAAAATACAAAAGTAAATGAATAATGATTACATTTTTTTTATATTTCAACATTCATGCTGTGGACATGAGTAATATCTAGTACATACTAATATTTTTTTTCTGTTTCCGTGGATAATATTAAAGTTATAATTGTATAAATATAAATTGAATAAAAATGAAAATCAGTGCTTTTGGAATTGTTTGATATAATAAAATTGTATTTAAGGCATCACTTTGAAAATTCGTTATGTTCTCCACCTAAATATTAATCAGAATTACCTGTTCAATGGTGAGGAGTTCAAGTAATGAACTGCTTGAAGTGGACGGTTTTTCCGACTTTCGTGTTAGCAAATTGACATCTGGCACTTGAATATCAATCGCCGCACCTCAATTAACATTTTACATCAATTTGCGTGCGGTAATCGGAATTCCCCTAAACGAGTAATCACATTACATACATTAAAATCACGTGGTGTTGTTTGCACTAGCAAACAGCTATTAACAGACCGAAGCAATAAACGCTAATTTAGTACTTATTTTGTATCATTAACAAAAAATATAATATTACATGCATAAAACGCTTAAACTTATATCAATATCATATTATAATAAATTTATATCAATATCATTTTTTGTTGTTATAACTAGTATTTTAGTAATAGCGTACCGTTCCGCCGTAGCAATGTCAATAAATTCAAATTTTATGTTACTCCAACTTCGATTACCTATATCTATTTTGATTCAGTGATGAATAAATGTGCATTCAGTTATTGTTGGATAACTTAGGACTTAAATAATAGTTGAACTCTGAGTTGATTTTGTTTGACTGTTATTAAATATAGTGATCATAGTTTAAAAGATTTCTAAAGACTAATCGCTTTCTAATTAAGGTAAATATCATATTTCTACTTCACACGTATAGTAATATCACATTACTAATTAAAAAAAATGTTCTAGATACGTGAAAAGTCATTCATCACTGATATCTGTACATACACAAGATTCATAAAACTAATATATTACACAATTAATCTACGTAGTTTTATTAATTATGCAATAAAATTATTACAAGAATACAATATCTATAGACGGCACGAATGCACTAGTGTTAGTTGTTGACCGTTCGAGAAGAAGCCGAGCGATCTATACAATAAAATCTTTCATTGGACGATTTTAGATGTATATATAAGAGTGTGTGTGTGTATGAGTGTGTGTACATATATATGTATATAAATCCATTTCGTATTTGCTTCGTACTTCATATTTGCATATTTTTTGGGATATTTCACATTGTATATATATATTTTTTGCATCTTAATAAATACTGAAACGGGTCGCAATCGGCTCATATTATTATTCTTGTAATAATTTTTGTGTGAAAAGCAGCCATGTTACTTTCAGTATACCCACACACGCCGCGGGCACATCCGCAGTAAGACATTTATACCTGAGTAGTGTATTATGTGGTGTGAACTAACAAACCGCGTATTCGGCTTACTTACAGTTAAGGGAACGTTCACAAACTGCGAATGATCTTATTAGACGCATTGAGAAGATATTTGTAAGTGCAAAATTATAATTGTCATCAATTTTAAAGTGCACTATTAATACTTTCCTCTTTATATTCAAAACTATTTCGAACAATTTGTTATTGGTAAGAGACGCCTTATCAATAGATAAAAATATTCTCGTCCGAATCTGAATCGACGAGTTCTTATTTTTTAACAAAATAAATAAGCAAATAACATAAAAGAGATATTGAACAAACAATGATGTGTATCGTAGTTTGTGAACGTGCCCCGACCCTGCCGACACGAGGCTCTACAGTCGCGCACGGAGCCCCATACTCTGTACATGTAACGCATTACATGTAGCACACCCCACCCGCTTAGGTGGCATAGTCCGTGTCTTCTAAGTAATGTGTATTTTATTTCTTTTCTTCCTTCCTTATTTTTTAATTGCTTGCAGATTCAAGGAGGTCGAGGCGGCACAGCTGGACAGAGCGTATGTACATTTTACCTACGCGCACGTTTACACGCTTGCTTCATACTTAACTGTCTCGAGTTTCTCGGCTTCGCTTTTCGTGTTTATGCTTTTTCTCTCTTTCTCTGTTTTCTCTCCTTTTTTTTTTTCTTTTTACTCTGTGTGTTGTATTAGCATGTTATGACTATGGTGTTTGTTATTTTTGTCCTAGTATACTCATTATTTTATTACTTAAAAGTGTAAGCAAGAATAGAATAAGTACGTGAATTAAAATTTTATAGCGTCTATTTCATTACATGGAATTACAGGTTCTCGTGAACAGCTGCGTAACGCAGAAATATTCGTGTTCTCATTCCGCACACGTTAACTGTACGTGACTCTTCGTTGTTGTGCTAATATTTTTGTTGTATCTCTCACTTTGTGATTCTTCGTGCGTTTCAAAATGGTTTGTAAGTCACAAGACTTATCGAATAGAAAATGCATTTTGAGTTTCTATTAATAGTCATGTATTATTCAATATTGTGCTTAATATTATTAGTGCACGTCTGTATAAATTTATATTCCCACTTCAAGAAAAAAAATTTTTTCAGCTCTAAAATGGTTCAGTTATTTACTGAATCAAAGTTTTTCTGAGATAAATCAATAACGAATTTCCCGTGTTTTTTATTTACAAATATTTTAGAAAATTCATTATACGCACTTGCATGAAACAATTTAATATTTCTTAAACATCTATTAAATACGAGTTTTTTTTAATTGTTTTTCTATGTATCTAATATATTTCAATAATAAAAAGACAGCAATGCATTATATCGTCAAACAGCATATTCGCTGTAAATATGAATCAGAAGTGAAAATCAGATTGTCAACGTTCTGATCATTGCTCGAGCTACGAACGATGAAAATGTTGTTGCTAAATATTTTTGTAAATACGGAAATATTTACGTTTATAATAGGTTTTTCCTAGAGTGAATTTTTCTTGAACATCAATTATGGAAGTCCATTGCAAAAAATTTTACATAAAACATATACATTTTGTTCCGTGAGTATCGACATTTTTTAAATCACACAAACGTCACTTCGGTTTGCTATTTCCCCACATATTTTCACTTATAAAAAAATGTAAGGAAATAGCAGAATTTCGATGAATATGTTGCGTCGACTATTCGAAAAGCGAGGTGCAAAAGGTCCAGGTCAGAGGGAACAAGTTTCCCTCGTTCTTGGTAAAACAAAGGACTCCGCGTCACACCGTCGCAAAGTTAGACGGCCCTTACGGAAAAACTCGACTCAAGTGGGAGGGGATATGTGATTATTGTTTGTAAGTAAATATAAATATATGAAGTTATGATACCAAGCGTAATAGTTTGATCCTGCATTTATTATAAATGTGAAATCAAATTGGCAATTCATATTTTTTTAAAGTTCTTATTTCAATGTGTCGAGATCATAACTTCTAGTACTCGGTCAAAATTCCTTGCTTGAGTATTAACGAATCGAATAAAATTTGAATGGTTACAAAAAAAGGTAGATAGGAATTGTATATGTAGTTTGTAAATGTAAAATTTCAATTGTTTTCGATAATATGTCATACGTTTTCGACTTATAATTTTAATAAAAATAATGTATGTAACATTTTTAACGCACGCAGTGAATTATTTATTTCCACAATTATTTACACAAAAACCAGCAAAAGTTACATCCAAATATTTGCTAAAAAAACAATTACTTTTTTCTACGTCCATAAAGATATTCAAAAGTTTTGTTATGATCGATCAATTATATAATTAAACAATATATGAATATTGCATTTGACCGATCCTTTATTATCAGATTCATAAAGCGTCGTAGATATACAATGACGTACCTCATTTTTTTTAAATAATACAAGTATTTCTTAGTCGTATGCTCCCTGTGCACATCTTTGGGGAAAATGTGGTGTTTCTGGAGGTATAAGTAATTTCCCGCGAGTGCCGTTTGTATACATTACTAGCTGGAATTGTTCTGAAACAAAGCACAAGTTTGTACGCGGGCGACTTCAACCTGGGATCTTTGCTAAGGGGCTCACAAAGAAGACAATTTGAGTTTTTTTTATTTATCCATTAGTGACTAGTGAACGTTTTACTAAGTTTTAGAAACTGTGAGTGAGTTACCGATTGGATTTTACACGTACTAACTATTTGCCCTGACAATATGTCTTTCACATTTTCAAATTTTGTTACAATTTAGTTAAAGCATAGAAATATACGTTGGGTTCCATCGGAGATATGCATTTTAAATATTTTACTCATCACTGTCGATGTGATATGGATACAAAGGAGCATAACAAATTTAATTAAATAGGAATAACATGGTTTAAATATACTTAGCTAAGGTCGATATTAATGATGACAATGTGAATGATGTGTTTATCGTAAACATTTGTTTGTTTCAAAGATCTTCTTTGAATGAAAACTGAACTCTGAGCAGGAAAATATTCTGTTAACAAAATTGGAATGCGAAATGCTTTCAATCAATATCTTTCTTCTCACTTATCTTTGAATAACTCTTAAAATACTTTTACACTTCATATTTTAATATTAGAACTTTTTCGTTCTTTTTCCATTATGTCTTATTCGTAGTTTAATTTTTATAGCATTATTTTTTATAGTTTACTTAAGTAAAATACATACATTTTAAATTAGTTATTCGAGTTCGAAACCACGAAAAACTCGATATCATATCTTGTCTTAAAGAAGTAAATAGATACTTAAATATCATTAAAGTAAGTCATTTAAAAGAGATTCAGTAAGCTAAGTAATAGATGTAATTAGTAGATTAATTTAAATAAGCTTTTTAATTAATACTGCAATAAATACTGTAATAATAATAACAATAAATATATGAATCTGGATAAATCATGCAAGCGATTTTATTTCAAGTAAGATGCTACTAAAATAATAACGCACCTCAATTTTTATTTTCATGGGAACTGAACTCACACGAACATTCCCCAGCTATCGCTTTATTTCTCTACAATCCTGTAGCCGAGCAAAAAATTAAGTAACTTAAGAAAAATAAATTAAAAATCAAAATCAGTAGAACAATGAAACTATGAATCCCAAAATATTCTTTACTAGATTCATTTTGCAAAACGACTAAGACATATTACTTTGCGTGACGCTCAATAATGACGTCAGTGCCCAATAATGCCCATTCTTTGTAATCGAAATATGAGACATTCATGTTTAGTTATTAGTTAATTGTTTATTAATTAGTTATCGATAAAACTTTTAATTGTCATAATAAAAAAAACATTTCATAACCTCTCGCTCGCAGGTGAACGGCCGATGGTGTTTGATCAAAAACGATGTTCATTTCGGTCGGTCGTTGTCGCGGCGCCACTTATCTCCGATGTGCAACGTTATTCGAGAAGTAGCTTTCGGGACTAATCGCCGTTTCAATTAATTTCGCAACTAATTAAGCTACAATCAATTGATTCGGGATCGCTAATTAAACCTATCGTTTGCAGCAACAGATTAAATAACTTGAATTAATAATAGTTACATTAGAAATTATTATCATTCCGATCGAAGGAATATGTATTGAGGTAATCTCTTCTTAGTGAAATCAAACTTATAGCACATATATGTAGCACATATATGGCATATATATGTTATGAACGTATGTTTCTATGTTCATAATATATAAATGATTTAAATATCTATGTTGATCTATTGCTGATAAAAATTATTCCCGGTTAAAAAAAACCTATGAAAATAAAGAAATAATTTTTTTTTTTATTGAAACAGGAGCTAATATCCGCTATTTAATACAGTATTATTGATTGATAAATATGAAAATAACATTATTTTAGATTCCCCGGTAACCCCTTCAATTTGAACATACGTTTATGAACATGTATTCTGGTACAGATTTAAATGAACTCTACTTACTAATATTTTAAAAATGTGGGTGACGTTGCCTGCAAACCAGAAATTTCCTGGCTCGAATTCTGACACGACGAATTGATTGATGAGTTTTTAACTTAAATCAAGTTAAGTCACTCGTTCTTGCCTCAGAGATCAACCTCGAACCGTCGTACTTTTCCGAACGTTGTCATTGTATCAATTTGTAACAACCATCGTTAGCTGCTTCCAAGTCTGGATCCGCGTGTAAGCTTTAAGCTCGAAATCGCTGAATCCGAAATAAATAGATCCTTGGAAAATTTGCCTCAGCATTCGGGTGATAAAATTATTGCACAATGTCTATTTTAAATACGTAATTATATTCTAGCAAATCAATTTTATCATCGCGATGCTTTATGCGGACCATAGGGAAAGGATTAATATATCCATATATAATAAATTTCGTTGTGAAAATGTATTCAATTTTGTATCGAGTTAGATTTTAATTACGCCTCTCCTAAGGCGTGCCCACCACCAATCTTTTTATTTCATATAGAAGGTCTTACACCTTCACGCTTCCAAGTTAGCCCGGCGCAGGGCTCTGCTTACCGACCCTTTTCAAGGATGCAATGACATTTTTAACTACCGACGGCTTAACGTGTTCTCTGAAGAACTAAGCGAGAAGACTCATTTGACTCCAGTCAAAACTCAGTGGTCAATTTTCCTGTGATCGGGGTTGAACTCAATACTTTCTGATTGTGAGGCACCATTCTTAACTATTGAAATGTTTTCGTTTATGCTTAGGAACTTAAATCTTCATGGTTAAACCGTTCTGAAAAAAAAAATCTAAAAACCCTACCCTGGCCCTGTTTGACCCTGCTGGCTTTCACTAAAATCTTCTTGCTATGATAATTATCGATAGGATTTTGAGCTCCTTAATTTTTAAAATATAGTTGTTTATAATCTTTTTATTATAGCTTTTCGAGTTCGAAAATTCGAAAGACCGTTAATCCTGTAGATGATCCCTGAAACTTTTTTACTTTTTACGAACACAGTGCGTTTAGAAATATAAAAAGCATTAAACTTTATTACTTTTTTGAGTTCCCTAAGGTCAAAAAATATAGTTGTAACGTATTCGACTAATAGAGTATGTGTTATAAATATGTTACATGTTACAATTTCAAGTTAAAAATTTAAATTTATTTTAAAATAACTCATTTTTTTAAATATTTAAACTACGATATCTTTCGAACACGTTGTTCGAAATTGATTCGTTTCATGGCATTCGACGCAGTTTTTTTAAGCAGAAAAAATGACTGAGTACCAAACACAATTTGACATGGATTTTATTTTATTTTGAAAAAGCCTCTTTTGTAAATTTTTCGTTAACGATAGCTCTCAAAATGATCCAACAAATTTTGATGTAGTTTGCGTTGGCTGACATTGCCTATTTTTTAAGAAAATATCTATTTATTTTTAGAATTTATCGGTTGAGTAGTTCATAAATATTCCAAAAGTAATCCATTTAAAAAAAAATTCTCCAACCATAAGAATTTTTTTTTATGAAATTTCTGGCAATCGATGCAATCGTTTGGGGAAAAGAGCTAATTAGATTCTGGTATCGATCGGCAGAGTGGTCTAAAAGTTATTTCATAAAACATTTTTTCTTAACATTTCTCAAATTTTTTAGGTTAGGTTAGCATTAGTTCAAATTTTTTAGGAAGCTAAGTTGAGTGAACCACTTTTGATTGTCTCTAAATACGTTTCGATCGTGTAATTTGTTAAAGAGTTATAAAAAGTAAATACAATCAATCACATGCATGTACAGATACACACATAAACACACACGCACAAGCACAAATCACTCGAAAAATGGTCAAAATACATTCTTAGGACCCTAAAACGTCAAGATCTAATGAAAAGTCAATTTTCAAAATCGAACTGAAAGCAGTATTTTTCCTATTTATTTATTTTTTTTTTAATTTTCACACCGGGCAGTTACAAATAAATGTCGGTCTGCATAGAAATTAATTTGAATCAGGGATCACGGTAGCGGCCCTGCTAAGTCGAATAAAAACGAACACCGGAAAACCTTTCTTGGAGCAATTAAGGCACTATTAAACTTTCTAGATTACCTTTATAAATGTATGATATATGATTATAAAAGAAGATTATAAAATATGTGATTATAAAATATGCGAACAAATGTCTAGTAATCACGTTGACGATTTCTTCTATTGTCTCTAACTAAATCCTCAAATTGCTGCTTTCTAATGCATAATTTTTGGAAAGTATTTACCATCGGCTTCTCTATTCTCTTCACTCACTCACTCACCAGTCATCAGAATTGCAACATACTTTTAACAGATCTACAAACTTGGTAGTTATATTTTTATTTATATTGGTAGATATATTTTAGTGAAAAGAAAAAACAACTTTTAATTTTTTTATTTATTTTCACATGTATGCATAATTTATTTATTAACGGTTGGTAATCTGAATACCCATAAGTACTTTAAGCAAACTCTTGACTCCTTAGGGAAACTTGAATTAAATATCTAAAACAAAACTTTGTAAAAGTTCTATTCGGAACAGAGTTCCAGTTTAATTTTAATTTGAAAGTTGTTTCATTTGGATTTGGTAAGGTACCACGACAGTAGCCCTGCCAATTCGAATAAAAGGCCGCCTGCGGAAACCCTTTTCTACAAGCAACTCGAAGCACTTCTAAATTTTCTATGCCCCTGATCTTTATTGAAAATGCCAGTAGAAGATTAAAAATTACGTTATATTATAGATTTTCTTTAACATACTGAACTAAATTTGAAAGTAAATACTAATTTCTGATGAACAGAGTTTAAAAAATGTATGCCATTAAAGTTTCGCTATTTCGTCACATACTCATTCGCCTTCATGAAATTTGTTAGTTATTTCTAGCAGATCTACAAACTTGACAATTAAGAAAACGCACTTGTCATAGAAGAAGAATTGTTTACAGAAAAACATAAGATCCTATCAAAACATTCCTGTTAAAAATTAATTATCTAAAGTCTCGCAACATTTTAACTGTAAAAATCTTTTTAAATCTCGCGAAGAACGAAGTCAGCCATTCTTAGTTTAAGAATTTGGAAATATATTCGATAATCGTATTAAAACTGCAAAGCTAGATTAGAATAAATTATAGGTAATATCTTAGAACTGTTTATGGTAAATTATCAAATATAAATTTAATTGAAATTTGCACCATTTATAATTTTGTAATCATGAGGCTAAAGAATATATCAGAAATAAATTTTATCAATATTTTAATAATTCACATAAATGTTCCATGGCTAAAAAGCGATCTCACATTATATTGCATGTTAATACTTTATAATTGCAAAGTTCCAAGCGTCACAAGTTTTGAATAAAATTATATTGGGTCACTTACCATAAATAGTAAAATGAGGGTCAATCTGATTCTCTTTAGAAAATAAATAAATGAGCAAACTAGCAAGTTATTTTTGCTATTATTGTTTTATAAAATAGTGTCCTTTGAGATAAATATATCGCTGCATTCCACAAAAACACTGAGACAAACAATTTGGCGACTTTCACTTAGAAGTCGCTTCGACAGACTTTCCATATGCAGCCACTACTTCCTCCGCATCCATAAGCCACTTTCCCGAAATTCATCTTTTATTTTAAAAAATACATAAAAATTTCATAATGCGAGGTCAGGATTGTAAGGCGGGCGAGCCAGTATTTCTACACCTAACATCCTCAAATAGTTAATCGTTTGTCTGGCGGTACGTAGTGACGCGTTGTAGTGATCGTTTTTCCCCGAAGTTTTCCCAAAACAAGAGGTACAATTGTTAGTGTACCGTTCTGCAGTGATTATTTTTTTTATTTTCTAGAACAGTTGTGTCATAATGACCTTACTACCTTTATAGTTTCATCATGTCCGTCCGTCCCTATGTCACAGGCATTTTATTCAAAAAGTACAACACGTATATTGATGAAAATTATAGTATAGATGTCTTGTGTAAGCCGCTACTTAGTTTGGTGGTTAAATAACAAAAATAAATATTTCTAGAGGGGGCGCACCATACATGTAAAAGAAGCTGAAAAAGTTTTTATGCAGCATACATCAACGAGTGGCACATATTTTGACAGTTTTTTTTAAAATACTTTATGGTTTCTAACCAAGTTTTTTGATGTATTGAATATTTTCGGGAATAATCTCTTTGAAAGCAGCAAGAATTGTAATAACCCTTGTTTTATAAACTCTATATCGAAAAAATATGGGAAAAAATTAAAAGGTAACGCTTAATAAATACTTCCAACAAAAATGATTTTGAACGTGATTAAATATACTTTTTTGAGTTATTTCCGAAAAACTGTGCTTCTCAATAAAAGGGCGTAAGTGCCATGAAGATACGGTCTTTTGCTGATGCACTTTAGTTTACACTAGTTTAATAGTAGACATACCTACTTGTTTTACAGTGCGGGAAACATATAAAAAGTGTAATAACGTAATTTTTTCATCTGCAGTGCATTTCTTTGTATTGATGGCTTCAGAACCGTATAATGAGCATGGTTAGACATGCTTTTGGCCAGTATTTTTTGTAGGCAACTCCTCGAAAGAAAATAATGTTTGTCTTTTGATTTGACGTGACTGTCTTTTGATTTCGGGATCATAACAGCAAATCAAGTTTTCGTCGCTTTTGTCGTACACATCATTTGAATAAGCGTCGGCAAATCTTTGCATCATTTCGCGACAACAATCAACACAACAGAATTTTCGAGCTTTGGTCAAATTACGATGTATCCACCGAGTATAAAGCTTCTCGACCGCCAAATATTTATGAAGTATTTCGTGCACTTGATTCCTGCAAATGCTTAAGTTTGTCCAAATCTGATGGTAAGTCACTCTTTTGACAGTTTCTCTCATGAACCGCACAATAGTGATAATGTCTACTGTTGTCGCCGTAGAAGAATGTCCTTCACGCACATTATCCACCGGTTATAACAGTTATAAGGGATGGAGCTTCATCGTGAAAGTCCAATCGAAGTCTGTTATGACTTTGTTGCTGGCTTAAATGGTAACGAAAGCCATAGAAAATCATTGCGCAAAAGTTTTCTCGCGTTAAATTCATGTTGATATTAGACGAAAAATTTTCGTAAAAACAAATAGCAGCAAAAAAAAAACATAATAAAGAGTTACATTTTTAAAATTTTAATATGATTTTTTATCTTATATATTCCAAGTGATTCATTCTAAAAAAATTGTTATCATTTTTTATTTTACCTTTATTTGTGTTGAGGCAATTGTCGAGTATTTTTCTAACTTCATAGTTAATAATAATAAAGAGGCTGCCTTTACTCTCATTGAGATTTAAAAACCTTTCACGGTGACAGTTTTGTGAGACTTAGCATTGTTCTTTACAAAAATGTTTTTGATGGGATTACAGTGACTTGTAAAGGAAATCACAAGGGCTGAATTGTATATTAATTGCAATTGATGGTGATACAAAAGTATTTATTTGTTTTGCCATATCCTTTAGACGACTATCACAAAGAAGGCTTTTAATTTCACTGAATTTTTATATGTAGTACGTGATTTTGCTGGTGGTAGTGAACGCGTTGTAATGCTATTATCTTTGAAATTAAGAAGAATTATTTGGGATTAAAGCCATATAATTTCATCTAGAACGGATATAAATAAAGACAAATTCTTTAACGACCTGAACCGCAATACATAAATGTAATAAATTGAAAGAATAATAAAATCGAAAGCAATTTGGCCACGGCACGTGAATGGGCCGACTTGACCGGTCCAATACCACTTTCTCACAGAAGTGAAGTAACAGTTTCTGCTATTCGTTTCGTCCAGCGAGTGATAGTTTCGATGGCTCACTCCCTCTCCGTCGCCCCACAACCTCTCTCCATCGGTTCCTCACCTTATTTATCACTTTTTCCTCTATTAGATATCCTATTCCTACCCAAAAGGCCGGAAACCCACTGGTAATATATCCGGAGTTGCGAGGGTTCATGGGCAGCGGTGAACATGTGTACTCTGGCGGCTCCTATGTTCATTTACCTCTCAAAAATGCTATAAAAAAAATCATACCCTGCAACAGAATACTCATTCTGATAATTCTTATTTCAACTGAAAGAAGTAACACTCGCACAGGATTTATGTTAAGAGTTTTTAAATATTTTTTCTCACAATACTCACAATAATTTTGGACAATTTTATTTGAAACACGGTATTTTCAATTTGGTGTCTTATAATTTTCAACCAGTTAAATTCAAGCTTATTCTGTCAAGTTAATAAAACTAAAACTATTAGGTAAAAATTCTCTATCATCGAAAGAGAATACTTTTGCGTCCACCCTAATAAATTTCAACTCAAAAGTTGAACAGTTAACAATTCTCGTAAAAAGTAAATTTTTCGGTGCCAATTGGGAACGTAGTAATGACGTATAAATTCTATGCCCCATTCATACTGAATGATTTAATTTAAAAAATACTTAACACTGAAAAGTACGTAATAAATAATACATATAATAGTTAAAAAATATCAATAGCGCCTAAATTGCTTTTTTTCCATTTTCATGTTTTTTTTTATGAAAAGAAACGTAATTGATATATTTGAACTAAATTCCTACCTAAGGCTTCTAAACGTATCAAGATCATTGAAGTCCATTTCAGGTCGGTTTAAGCGCTGAAAGGGATTCAGCGTATTTTGATTCCAGCGCCTAAGCCAACGGGCTTAATGAAATTGTGTAAACACGATCAGCTTAATTACAGTAGGAGCGGATTGAATTTTAGGACAAATAAAGTGTAATCTATCAAGTGAGGCAGCTACAATTGTCTGTTCCCTCGTCATCTGCAGGTTGAATGGTACTCTCGACTTAGAAATAAATCGAATTGATGATCAATAAATAATAAATAAAATAAATATAAATGTACATTGTTATGACTCTATACGCATTTATTATGTCTCTACATATATGAATAGCCGTTTTTGATAACTGAAATTCTAATTTGGGTCTAATTTGTTTTTTTTTTTCAATACTTACGTAAAAAATAAATTAATTCTGAAAAGAATGCTCTGAAAAGTTAGAACAGTGGTGACACTCATTACATGCATCCTTTGCACAGATAAAAAAAGGGAAACCGAAAATATGTACGCAACAGTGTTATATTTATGCAATTTTTCAAATTGTTGGTTAACAGTATCCCGTACCAACATTGTAAAAAAGAAACACAAATTGAATAATACCAACTGTAGTTTAAAGTTTGCTTTTCATATATTTTATTTTATTTGTTGAGACTTTTAGTTTCATTTATCGTCAAGAATAATTTTACGTAATTTTCAGATCGATTGAGCAAGTAGATAATCAAAAAGTGAATAAAATATCGAATTTATTAGAAAAAATGACAAATTCAAATAGTTTTTTTTAATCCAAATTCGTTACGTCTGGAACGACAACACAAAATAATTTTGTTATGTATTCCAAAAAATAAACTTAATTTTAATTTTCAACTCCTAATAACACAATATGATCTGTATAAATATAAAATTTACACTGTTTTACTATTCCACCCATTTTTGTTTTAGAATCGAAATCAGCTTGAACATATTATTATTAAAATATACCAAGTATCCCGGTACAATTTCAATACTGGCGTGATATCAACTTATTTCTTCATGCACGAAGTAATATAACGTATTATGCAACAGCGGTGCGTGTATCACGTGTAATGGCAGTAACGTGACCGACCGACTCGTGACGCGCCGTCGTCACTAAATGAAATACTTAAAATAGTTGGCGCTCATCGCGTGATTTCCGATTGCCACCCACAGATCGCTGTTCATTCCACAAAAATATCAAATATAAGCCCACCCTCTCGCCGTAATAAATATCATATTGCAATCAAAGTTAGATATTTCAGATAGCTCTGTATTTTATAAATTTCCTCCTTTTTCAACATATTGTGGTTTTTATTTTTTTTTTATATGTACATGGAAAATTAAGCGGTCGACACGTGGAGTAAATAAGTAAACATAAACGAGAGTTTTAAAATAAATTACGATTTTTCACGTGATAACGTCTTATAAATCGATGAACGCCGGCTGCACGCACGAAAAAGCATGACTCATTGTTACGTTCCGCCTGAGCCGAGCGTGCGAGCGAGAGCGCGGAACAACAGAGAGGCACGATCGGCCTAAGCATTCGACTTATGACGCGTGTATCTCTTTACTGTATAATTTAAGTAGAAAAATATTTGAATTAACGAGTGCAAATAAATGTTAATTTATCGAAAACATTGTCATTTTCAATTAACTCCTTCTTTGTATTATACAAAATAATGATAATTCAGTGATAATAATTCAATTGAATTCATAAAAGTGTGCAATTTTTCATCATTTTTTTCTTATGACGTTATCACGTAAAATTATCGTCTGTAAACCGACTTTACAAACAACCAAATTTATTTTTGCCAAAAAAAATGTCGTTTTTTTTATATTCAAACCATCATATTTTGTTTTGAAATGAACACTAGTGCACTGTTAATGATTGTAACAACAATTATACATCATTACAGATTACTTTGTCTTATTGTTTTAAGCATTTCTTGTATCTTGGAAACGGCTTTAATGATTTCAATGAAAATTCATAGTTTGATGGTGTTTTTATTTTCAAGTTCAACTATATAGATGTTTCCTTAAAAAATGTTATTAAAAAATACATTTTTATAAATGTTGGTTTATACCGCTTTCTCATAGAATTTTGAAGTAATCCCGTTGTTTCTGTGCTATTGGATGTAGTGGTGAAGTACCAGTAGGCTTAACGTAAGGTTTACAACAACAGATGGCACTACATTGAGAGGAAGTAGCAGGTAAATTTTGCATATTATGGGATGAATGCATATTATATATGTGAATATTTATTGTAAGAAATAAAGCAACTTTCCCTGTAAAAAATGTCAGTTTCCCAAATACTTTAGATTACTAGCAAACCTTTTTGATATCGCATGTATACCATTTCCCACTCGATTTTTATATGCTCGTAGTCGTCTCTTGCGATATCTTGTAAAATTGTATTTTTCTTTTTACAATCAATAATATGCTATAATAACTATAACGGTGTTTTCGGCTATCGCCACGTCAGCTCGCATTTCGGATTTCTCTTCACAGTCGCCTCGGAGAACGGATTTCTTGCGGTGTGGTGGGCACAATGATGGACAGCGTTTTCAGACGATCAAGCTTTTTTATTAAAGACGAGCTTCATATGTGGCGGTCGGAGTACAATTGCGACGGATGCATTTTTTTCCCCTCTTGCGACGAGGAGGTGGTAAAAATGCATTCGCACATCCGCGCGCCCGTGCGCACGGGTAGTGTGGGGGTGAAACCCACTAAAAAAGTCCCCCTGAAGATATAATTACTGGTACGGCGATGCTGTTAGCTGGGACTCTATTCAGCTTCATCTGACGCGGCCGGACAACACACGAGGGTGTTAACGGCGCGTGACTGCTTTGTGGAGAATCCCTTAAAGAGGTCCTCTCGGCACAGGAAGTCATTAGGACACAAACACGGGTTGAGCCTATTCGATATTTAGACACAGGAGCGGTCTAGAACTTCGTCCCATCAATTCCTCTGCAATTTATAGATGGCATATCCACCTGCACATATGAGTTGTATACATTTTAATCGAAGGGGTGTGATTATGCACTTTGCATTTTTGACGCATGAACGCCGTATGCTCTTGGAACATCGTTTCACGGTCGTACCGTAACGACCGCCATGGTTCTCGGCCTCTGGTTGGTCCCCCCGTCAAGGCAAAATTTCATACGCAACTCATTTGCTGATCGCAGTAATTTCGTATTTACAATTAAATATGACAAAACACGGTATACACAATAAAATAAACAAGACAAGACAAAAGTACTAAACATAATAAACATACAAGAAATTCCATTAAAACTCAATAAATATGCAAATTAGGCAAAATAGATAAATATCCCACAATTAACGATTTCTAACAAGTAATCCCTACCCGATAATAAAACACAGCTATTGAAACTATTAATAAACACACACAATATTCGATAAAATAAAAACAATTCTTAACCTAAGTACGTTCGTATAAAACAAAATAATATATATCGTCCAATTAAACATTAAGAGCGTGGCTGTGCGTAACAGTAACTGTACAACATATAAATAACACAATAAGTTAACAAAAAAATACAGTAAAAAGTACATGTTATGTTTTTCGTATAGTTAATATACAGAAAGTATTTTTATTGATAAACGCATTCCAACTATCGACAAACTTTTTTGGATTTCTTTTATAAAATAAGCGCGTAGCAAGATGTTTGATAACATTTTCATATTAGCTTAATTAAAAGTCACAATTTTGGATTGTATGAAATTATTATGTAATGGAATGTGTAATGAATTAACGAGTTATATTTAAAATAAGACTTAAAGAAAAAAAAGGTAAGATATTGAGAAACTGAGTTTCAGACAGTTGTCGAATTTTTATTTTCAATAATTCATTAAGATAAATTCGAAGCGTTTTGGAAGGCTGTTGAGTGGCGTCGCCGATTTGCATGTCAGGCATCGATTACGGCATCACCGCAGAAGGCACGCTACCGCCTGCACCGGGCGAGGGCGAGGGCGGTCGCCGGCGCCCTCGGCGCGAGTCGGGCGCGCTCGTGGGCGGGGCGCGAGCTGCGCGGGGGCGGGCGGGGCGCGCGTGCCCGGCGCGCCGCTCCCCGTGTAGTCGCTTCCATTGATAGTCCGTACGGATCGACGGGCTCACGGCGCTGCAGCTCCGGCTCCGGCCCGGCCCCGGCGCGGCCTGCCGATTCATCGTCATCCGTCGACGCGCCATCCCTATGCGTGAGCGGTCGGTGTTTGTAGTTACTTAAATAAAGAACACAACGCCGCACCGCTCAGCCTGGCACCGCGGTCAGTGTCGAGGTCGCCGCCACCGGTCCGACAGGTTGGCACGACCGCTCGCTAACGAGTCCGCCGTACGCGCCTCTCGCCGCTCCCGCCGCGGCCGCGCCGGTGCCACTACCTCTAGGCCTAAAATAGTTCTATACCGTTTTTCATTAAAATATTAATTTGTGTACGTTTTATAAGTGCTAACCGATCATAAACTGGAATCGTGCGTGGACCACGTTACCTCGGCGGTGAGAGCATCGGAACCATATATTATTATAGATCGAATGAGTGCTTGTAAAACATCACGTCATGTCGAGACATTGATAAACTGCGATAAGTGTACGGTAATGTACTCGTAGTTGCGTTCGGCGCGTGTGGGCAGTCGCATAGCGCGGCACGGTGCAGCGGAGCGGTAATGTAGTTAGCGCACCGTCAACAATACGTGCGATGCACCGGTCTGAGTCGCAGGGCGAGGCCCTGGGTGCGGGGGGCGGATTCGCCGGCAAGAGCTCGGCGTCGGAGCACAGTATGGCAACCGGCGTGTCGGGCAGCAGCAGCGGCGGCACGCTACCGCGCACGCTCAGCACCAGCGTACTCCGCATCAAAAACCGCTCTACCTTCTGGGATAAATTCTGGGACGAGCGCACTCGCCGCGACGCGTGAGTATCGCGTGGCTCGCCGCATACTGCGGCCTGCCGCGATCGCTGAAATGGATAGTTACCACCATCGACGAATGTTTATCTTAGGCGCACATGTTACATTAAATGCTTCACGTATTATATGCCGGTTATTAACAGCGTTCGTGTGCAGTCTATTTCAACACTATGTATATTATCAATCACGCTTTTTGAACTTGATTTTTATGAATGTTCAATATTTGAATATTGAACATTCATTCACAGTTGGAACGCAGACTAAACGAAACTATCTTATCTTGAACGGCATAAACCGCTAATCCAATACAAATACGAAGTTACAGACGGCAGGTTTGCAAACTATCAGTTTGTTGAAGCCGAATGGCACTAACAATCGTTTACATTTCAAAGACAATCTAGTTATATAAATGTCGTTCATTTTAAGGTTCTAATACTAATGAATGAAATAAAATAATAATAAAAAAAAACCTTGTAATTGTATTTCTCTTTTACTACATAAATAAACTACGTCTCAGGTTGGTTTACATAATAGAGATAATCTGAAATACAAATTGATTTTATTTCATATCCATTTTAAGATACGTTGTTTTATCTCATAATCTGTCTTTTTTTTGTATACTTGAACATATTTTGCTAGATAACAATTACAGACAAGATTTGAAAGCCACTCGATAATTACAATTATCAATAACAAAAATTACTCGATAAGAGTATTATTTTAAAGCTAATAATTGTAGAAACGTAATATAGGGTATCCTAAGTTTTCAAAATTTAGTTAACATGAAAACTCAATAAACTAGATCATTTGCATAGTCTTTGAAACCGAGTCAAGTAATTTTCTCATCGGCTAATTATTTAAGACTCCTTTGTCGCCTAAGATTAATTAAACTTTTCTGAAGTCAGATTTAGATTCTCAACAATTAATTCAACGTTGGTGAAAAATAATTTACGCCCAAAAAAAGCACGTAGTGATTTAATGCAAACTAAAAGCATTATTTTACGTTTTCACTTTTAAACGTACTATTATAGAACCATATGTCACTATACAGGTACAGCTATAGAATCGCATAAGCATATCATCATCGTTGTTGCTGGTATGGATGAATCAGACCAAAGTCTGTAAACCAATAAATCGTTATTTCAGACTTATTCAGAATTCCCAGAAGGAATTCTAGTGCCGATTGAAATCTTCATAAATTATTTGCAAATGAACGACTAATAGCAATCAAAAATATATTCCTATTGATTGATGGTTTTTGTTTTTCCCTTAACGCCCTTACAAAATGATCGATGGTATCGATAGAATTTCTTTTCCATTTAGACATAATCTCAACATTTGTTCATTTGCGCCCAGCTTTGTAAGTATGACGAATATTACACAACAAATCATGATTGTAAAATAATGTGTTTTCACCTATTAGGTATTCATTGAGTTTAAAAGAGGAATTTAAAACAAATGCATTCCCTTGCTGAGAGCCATTATAGCGTTTAGGTCTAGATATCAGAACCAAAGAAAATATGTCCATATTTCTGGTAACAAAAGGAATCATACTCATTTTCCCCGCCTAGAAGTCTAATTTTGGATTTTCCGTTCCTATGAGACCGAAGTAAATATCAAATTTTCAGGATAATATTTTGTCACTGTTAAACAACGAAAGAATTATATTTAATTTTATAGCTTTATTAGTGGTCACGTTAAATATTATGAAAGTAAATTAAAAAAAAAATGGCGAATATTATATGTAATTCAAAAACATGTAGCCTAAAACCATCTACAAACGATTCCGCGTTGAATAGTCAAAGTTCTATACAAATATGTTCAGTAGTTTGTAACTGATGCCTGAACAAAAACAAAGACGTGTTTATTATATAGTTTATTCTTTATTAATGTGATTCATTCATACCTGCAACTACGACGATAGTGTGGTTATGCGATTGTGTAGTTGTACCTGTAAAGTGTCATATGGTTCTAAAATAAAAACATCACAGTGATCGTTTAAAGGTGAAAAATTCAAATAACGCTTTTCGTTTGCATTAAATCACTACGTGCGTTATTTGAGTTTAAATATTTTTTCACCAACGTTGAATTAACTGTTGAGATTCTAAATCTGACTTTGGAAAAGTTTAATTATCTTAGGCGACAAGGGAGCCTTAATAATTAACTAATGCGAAAATTACTTGGCTCGGGTTCTAAAACTATGCAAATGATGTAATTTATTGAGTTTTCATGTTTACTAAATTTTGAATATTTAAAATATTTTGTATTGAGTTTCTATAATTATTTGCTTCAAAATATGCTTATCGATTTTTTTTTTTTGATATATTGAATAAGATATTTAAAGTTCTATAAATTCATTATTCACTCGCTATATGATGATCATCAAAGTCTTCAAGGTATTTGTGCGGGGTTTTGAAAAGTAAGAAGAGAGAGTAAAATAGCGGAAATATTACACTATTTATCATAAATGCTCTCCAACTCCTCACAGTTTTCGCCTTAGTCTTAGTTCCAGCTATTAGACTTCCACTGCTAGATGCATAGACTTCTACTTAGATATACACAATGTACGATTTTGAACCAGCTGAATCCAGCGACCTTTAGCAAATCCTTAATCTACTCAGTAGGTGGCCATCCCATATTACGACGTCCAGTTTTTGCTCACTACTCCATTCTTCTTCTTCCATGGTTATCGATTCTACGAGGGATATGACTTGCCCATTGCCTTTCCAACTCATCGATTCTGTTAGCTATCGTTGATGGTTTTGTGCATTTATTTGTATTGAATTTTATTTCACAGTAAAACCCCAAACATTGTTTTTTTTATGGCAAGTTGAGTGGCTCTGAGTTAATATCTGTAATCAAAAGTAGAGGTCCAAATATGGCATCTGTATTTCGTCATCCTCATTTTGTTAAAACTTTCGTTTAGAAGCACTAAAATATATTGGCCTATATCACGTAATCTCCCAGATGATGCTCAGTCGAGCTGAATTTATCGCGTAACCTCTATCGAAGTTGGGTCTACCTAATCAGACAGTTTATCCCACGTAGACGTATTCATCGACAACTTCGATTGGATAGTTTTGAACTATCTTTGAGATGGGTACAACATTGGTGTTCGACATAATTTTCGTCTTTATTTCTAGACCATCTTCTAGACAAACTCTACTAAGGTCTCTGAGAATGGCATCTAAGCCTACCAGGTAAATTTCGCCATTGTGGCAAATTTTCAGCAGATCGATGTAAGCGCTATATTAGCAGTTGACGTCGCTACTGTATCCTTTCTAATTCAAAAGCTTGAAGAATCTCCCAATGCTATGGTGAAAAAAAGTCATCAGAGATATGATTTTTCCCAGTCTCTCTCTTTCCCCACTCCGCACTTCATAATTTTGACACTGTTGATTTTAAATTATGTATATAAAGAAAGCATTGATTATACCTCAATCGATTACCAAGAAATTTTACCCCAGAATCCTGAAACTACAATATTTTGTCTAATAACCACTATAAGTCACGTCTATCTGCTGCATCTGTCATTATAGATTCCCAGAATGCTATTTGTTAATATAACATCACCGTACAAAATACGTCCATCATTATCTACAACATTTAATTTTCAAAGCGTTCATATGTTTATTAATTGAGGGTGCAGACCTCGTAATACTCGGCCACTTGATGCTCGTATCAAGATAATCTCTATCGCCTTATCTTGTCCAGATAATTCGACAACATATTGATTGAGTGTTCGCGGACAAGCCATCGGGTGAATTGCACAAACTGGTCGATATAGAGATGCCGATTTATCCGACTTCGCTTGCGACATTAACGCATTTTGCCCTTTCCGCCTATTTGTAGTAAATAATTTTATTTACTTCTATTCGTATATTTAAATAGGAACCTGAACAAGGAATTTATGTATGTACAAACACAAAATATAATGTCACCACATTGTTATTCTGAATATTGAAATAATGTAAATATCAAAAGAAAATGAATATCAATTCACGTGGCTATAAAATCGGGCTAAATATATTACGACTACAATTTATTAAATCAAAATTCTATTTTAATCCGAAAATTATACTTGCTTCACTTAAGTGTTTAATAAGTTTATGTGAAATTAAAATTTAATATTCTCTAAGTCCCTAGAGAGTTTTTATTTAGCGAAATGAAACGAAATTGTGTAATAACACTATTTCGTTTTTGCTTTTATATGGAAATACTTATTATATCTATTCGTCAAATTTACTTAATTAAATATTTTCAACAATTTTACTTTCGGAATAAATAATACGAAATTTATTTACGAGTAAAAATAAAATATTTGTCACAGGTAGATTGTAGTTCATTGCGAAAAAAGTAATCTGTCTTTATTATACTATAAAACACACGATTAAATTATTTCCATACAGGCACTCCTGTCATAATAAAGTAGTAATTTGTATAAAACAGAAACGTTTGCCTGCGTCTTAGACAAGTAGGCATTTCATAATTATATTATAAAATAATAATTAATATTATCACCTTATATAAGCATCTTTAATTTCAGAGAATGTATATTAATAATTATTCGTATTTACCAAAATAAGATTCACGAAACGGTTTTCGGTGTAAACCGATTACGATGTTATTCTCCTTAATGTGTACGGCTGTTTGTCTGTTTCCCGAAATATATTTCTCTTTTTGTATTATCACTTTGTATATACAATGCTACTGTTTTATTTTATGATTAATGATAATTAGATATATAAAATGTACGTCAATGATAAAAAAAAATCGAAATTACTTCTATTTGTCTAAGAAAGATTATAGAATTCAGTTCGAAAAATTTAGAGAGCTTTTACTACGTGAAAAACACATATTTAATTCCATTATATATAACATTATAAAGTCAAGTTCTTCAGACGTAAAATTATTCGAAACTTGTAGATAAGCAGAGATTATTAGTTTTTGATAATACACCTATTTTGCTATACAAATACTGAAGCCATAGCGTTATCGACCTAGATATTATTCATTGTGTTACTCATCAAATTTTAGCTAAGAAAATGGTCAAGCTTAGCAATTTTTGTTCCAATTTGTGAGGTTTCACATAGAACTAAATGTATTATTACTGCAAATTGTAACATTTACTTATTCAGATCTCTTTAAATCTATGCCAATTAACAACATTTTGAGATGCTATAACAATTATGCATTCATTTACTGCGGCGTAACGACCATGTCAAGACTTTTCAAATTAAAATTTAGAGACTTAGACTGATTTTAAAATAAGATATTCATCTTTGCACTTATGTTGTGGATGTACAAACGTGGAACCTCCTAAAAATTAGCACGAGAGTCACTCGATCCCGAAAGAACGTGTATCATCTTCTAGCAAGGAATATAAAAGTTATATTTGATGAAGATGTCTCTAAACTATAATTTGAAAGCCTTATTTTGAAATATAATTAAATCATTAACTTTAGCCCACAAAATCAATGCTTAGACGAGGTATAAATTCATCTATTTTAATAAATTAAACTTATCGTAATTGAAACTGATATTGAGTAACATTTAAGGATTCCACAGTCGACTAAGAAGCCTTACGTTTTCGTTGTATCTATTAATCTACCTTCGTTCGACAGTCCTCCTATTCCTTAATTTTTATACCTATTGAAATTATGTAAAGAAGTAATTTGAAAATAGACATGAAAAAAATTTCTTGCATCTAATTTTTTTGTCAATTGAAAAGTGAATAAATATGAAATTGTTATTCGTGAGAGATTGGGTAAGAAATAAATATTTGTAAAATATATATTTGAGGCCATCTCAATTTTAACGTTTCATTCAAGTAAATAATAAAGTTTTTAAAAGTCATTGTCAACGCGCTACCCTTTTTCTATTCTTGCTTTTTCAAAATTAATTATTTAGAGTATTCATCACGAAACCCACGCATGTACCTAGACCACGAATTGTATTTGGTATCTATATTGACCTGAAAAAATCATCATCACATATAAAATTTCATTTCTCACGCTTAATATTCTCTTTTTATATAAGCGTACGTAGCATATATCTTGATTTTAAATTTTGCGATCAAAACTCAGACTACTTAATTTTAGAAATCGAGAATATGTTCGACAAACTTCACTCGAATTTAAGTTTCTCTTCGGCCGTTTCGTGTTCCCTAGGACTTCGAAATGGGTTTGCTTGCAGCGATCATACCTCTTCGCATTCCTACTTTAGCTAGCGGTAGCTGGAGGGGGTAACAGCATAGGAGGGTGGTAACACCACCCGCTGCGTTGGTAGACTCATTCTGACGTCATGACGAACACGAAGCGTCGAGTGGTGTGCGCACTCATATCTAGTTCACAATCCACAAGCTCATGCATGCGTTCAACTATTCATTATTATTACCTGTAATAGGTCTGTTCCAAATTAATTTATTCATCATATAAATATCAATTTGCATATGCATAACCATTTCTACGATAAACCGATTGTAACGTTTCAATTAATAAGCAAATTCATTAATAAATAATAAACATTGTAACGAACAGTATCCATAAAGATATGGTATTGAAATTTTCGCGTCTAAATAGCAGCTTCTATTAGTCTATTTCGCAAGACTATTATTTTTGATTATTGATATTATGTTATTTATGAGTTTAATGTTGATAGATCATAAAATTGTGAAACAAAGAAGGGTTCACATGAAATTCGTTAATTTTAGAAATATCACTATCTCATAGAATATGAACGTGAAGTAGCAGTTTGCATCTGCTATTGTGGTTCGTCCAATGAATAAGAGTCACGGCGGCCCACTCCCGCTTCGTTATCCCACTCCTTCTCCATCAGTTCTTCTTCCATCAGATGTCCTATTCCTGCCCGAGAGGCCGTCAACACACTACTCCTCTGGGGTTGCGAATGTCGATAGGGGTGACCATCTCTCTGATGGTTTGCCTGCTCGTTTGCCCTCGAATATGCTATAAAAAAAATACTATACGACCTATCCGATACTATACTTGTCGCTAATTTCGTATCAATCATATACTCTAGTAAATATTAGAAATATTATCTATTAGATATCTAACCGCAATGTGATATATAAATACTGACAGTTCAGTTAGACATGATGCCCGAATGGATTTTAGACATTCGGCACGTAAAAACTGCCAATAGCACACGTATCACAGGTATTGACATAAATGTATTCGTACTAAAAAAATATATAAATTCACCTGTTACGAATATGCGCGGGACAAAACGGCGAAAGGCAAACGCGCATCGGTAACGTGCAAATAGAGCTGAATCGAGATGTCGTCGAGTACACACATTAGCGGGCGTGTAGGGCCCTCGGCTGACGGCCCGACGCGGTCTTATTAGCATGGATCATCGCCGCCTGACATGCATACGTACTCACCCATCGCTTGTGGTTATATCTCGATTGCACTGGTGTATTTTATGTGTTTCACAGATTAGATGCAATGTACATTGAAGATTGAATTTATTATATCGTTGAAAAATATTTAATTTGTTTTATATTCAAGATGTGAAAATTTGTAAAGTGATTCACATATTAATGTTAAATATTTTTTCGATTTTGCTTTATATGACTGCCATTTCATTAAATCCGGTATATTTACTCTCGGAGTATAAAAAACATACTAATTAAATGTAATTATTTTATAAAATTTGTATTAGCCTGCTTGAATATTCTATATCAAATTATAAAATTTCAAATCATAGGGCAAAGCAAGTAGCTGTATCTATTTTTCACGTGACAACATCTCACTCCACAGAGATGTGTTAAAAGATAGTAAAGAAAATTACCCTATATGTCCTAGTATATCGTAGATGAGGTATAAAGGATAAATTATATATGAATATGTATGTGTATATATATAAATATAGAATATCTATATGTTATTGAGTAGCTCACATATTGCTGAACGCTCGCATTATATATTTTACACTCCAACTACGAAGGGAATCGCAATATACATTATAACCATATGAATATTACTGAAAAATGCGATCAGCTCACTTCAGTGCACTATATAAAATGGACGCAGTGATCGATTTAAGAAATTCCCGTATCATTTTATTTGAGAATAGTCTAAGATTCGAATGCAAATAACATCATAGTGATTGCACAATATACTTCTTTAATAAGCGACTTAAAAAAGTATTCTGTCATTACTTCTGTACTAATAGCTGTTCCACACTCGCCGGTCAAATCAAGAATATGAAAAGTACTAGACAAGACAAACGTAATAACGAAAGTATTGGTCATTGCGTTTGTTCCCGGGGTCACGCTGAAACATACGCGGCCTTGCAGGTGACATAGCCTACCCCTCTTTTTCTGTAGTAAGGTTTTGTGGGTATAGAATTGAGCCAACTAAAACCAACCAAGTACGTGTCAAACTCTCGTACCATGGTTCCGTAAAACCATGCAATATGATATTAAAAAGGAGGTAAATGCGAAAATAAAGTGCATAAAGCCTGGTTTGCTTTTATAAATAATGTTTCTCGACTAGCACATAGCGCTATCTATAATCCGGTACTGCCTCGTATACTTAATGTACGATAGTGTAAATTGGGTATGGTATGAGAAATAAAACTAGAATCATTGCAGTGACGATGCGACCTATGTGCAGTATGATTGGCGTAACTTTGAAAAATAGATATACGAATAAGGATGTAACAGAATGGTGTGATTTGGAAGATTTGGAAGGAGATATAGTGGCCACAGCAGAAAAAGGTATGTTTCAGTGGTTAACCATATGGAAAGGATGAATGAAATTAGACTAATATAGCAACTATATAAAGCAAATATATGTGATAGAAGTATTAATATCGGGATTAGCTAGGGTCTTAGAAGATTTTCTGTAGACCAAATTGTGTCTAATAAAAGAAACCGAATTTGAAGCTAGCTTGCATGAAATGCTTGATGAATGTAAGTGAAGAAAAAGCGATATGCAGACCGTACCATGAGAGAGAAGAAAGTAGTATCTGCTTACCTTTCTGGGAAAAAAAACTTGTATTCATGAAAATATAATGAAAATGATCGAAAGAGAAGAATGAGTATACAAGGAAAGTTTCTTTTTTAGGTGTCAAAAATCATTTCAAAACATTTTCAAAAATGATAACCAATTACACTTTTGAACCACAAATTATGTTTCCTAATTTGTAATAATTTGAAAATAACGGAATGCAACTACATTTCTGCTGTCGTATCATTTGTAGATACTTTCTATTACATCGTCCTATTATAAAAGAAAATTTCCTGAGAAATAGTAATCCGAAACGAAAGTCTGCTAAAGTTCATCATTAATTGTAACGTGTTGCCATAGAGTACAATGGTATACTGTTGAAAAGCCATATGTAAAGAGAAATTTAAGTGGTATATGAAAATGTTTATTGAAGCTGTTAAATAGCGTATTTTATGGTATCAAGCTTGAACAGCTTAAAAACTTTAGATTATTACTTTAGCGATCGCGTGACCGCATGTGTTAGCGCCCGTCTAGTCTAACTTCTGTTTACTTACTACAGACGTGATCACCCACCGTAATTTCGTCTGTAACAAATAAACCGTCTGACAGGATAGACGCAGTACAGGTTTTCACGAAACATACGCACTGGCGTATCCGAGGGGCCGTAACAACCTCTCGCCGGTCGGGGCGCGTTGTCGTCCGGATGCGCGCGCGCCGTGACCGCCGCAGCGCCGTCGCCGGCCCGCGGAGACGAATCAACGAAGACGTCCTTCTGGGGCTGCTACATTTTCGCACGGCTATTATCGCGTTTATTCGTATACCATTTTCCGGACCGGCGAACCAAAACTTTCGCGAGCGCAAATACATATGTGAGAAACGAGGCGGCCGAACGTGCGCCCGGCAACGTGCGACAGTTTGGTTCCGTACGCGAGATGAAGTCAGTTTTTTGAAAACTTAATTTTTATTTCGCAAATGTACTAAGTAGAATAGCTTTTGTATCTTAGATGTACCATTTTTCTCCTTTGCAACTCGGAGTAACAGCTATAACAATTATGTTTATAGTATTTATTAAATACTAAGAAAATTAAGAAAGTATATCATATTATGGCAAGAACAAATTTTGCAACCGTTTTAATATATCTAGACAATAGTTGTAAATTATTCCCTTTATACTTGACGAGCTATCAACATTTTGAACAAAAACATTATTTGTAAAGGACGAACTCTGTAAATATTATACTTAATACATGAGTATAAAAGAAGCAGTTTCGAGACTGCTTTTAAGGCAGTTTTAAGGCTTCATAGGTAAACATCGATGTTTACCTATTAAGCCTTAAAACTGTAGATATTATAAAACTAAAAACTACAAAACATTAATATAAAATGGAAACAACATTTGCCCACGAAACCTTAAAACTGTATCTGAAAAAAAAACATCGTATAGCGGACCGCACCCGACCGAGTATCCACTGAAATATTGATGTTCTGTCACCATGAAAGGTTCGAGACCTTTCTTTTTTGTCCAGTGAAAGTAATAAGTTTGGAAGGGGCATGATCATTTTTTGTTTCGTACATTGTTAGTTAGTGGATTGAAAACTTCATACATAAATATTACAGATATAGAACTGAATGTCCAAAGGCGGTGAAAATATTCACAAAAGAATTATTTTTATCAGTTTATTTCGCTTAGTATAGCCTGTAATAATTGCACATATACTTACGTAGTTCTAATTTTTAATCAAATTTCTTTAAAAACTAAAAATTATTCGTCAAAGAATTGATGAATAATACAATATAATAATGTGTACGAAAGAACGTGACATCTCATCTAGTTATTTAGTAGCGAAATAAGAGTACAAACCAGCTAAAACTGTTGCAAAGTAACTATGTATCTAGCACGAAATCTCATTTAATGCTGTAAGAAGAAGCGAACCGAGAGCCTGCATTTTGCAGCTGAATATTTCACGGTGATGGCCCCAAGCGGGCGCCGCGTCCGCCCTTTTGACGTTACATCTCAACTTTATACCTCATCTTAAATAGTTTCTGAAGCTGTCCTGTCTTAATACATAAAAAAGTGTGCCATGTTTAACTTTATTTTAGAAATAAAAAATGGACAGAAATCAACGTTTAAAATGCCATATTAGTATATACGGTATCCAATTGTCGAAATCATCCAAAGCGACAAATTTGTGCTTATCTAATTTAACCGATTTTTTAGTTAAAATATATCACTGCGCAGAGGGTAATAGCCTGTGGTAACTCCGTAGTACTATGCCAGTTTATCACTGAACAGCTTTGTATTGGTAGATATAATCAGTTGCGGCAGATAAGAACTATTTGATAAATTTATCTATCAAATGTTTGCAAAGAACTTCTATTGCAAATTTCTGTGTTTTATTTAGCTATTAAATAATTTATTTTACAGTAATATAGCGTATCTACAATAATCTATAAGAAACCCTCTTTACAAACAATTTACAGAATAAAAAATTAAAATGTACACAATATTTGTATTTAGTATTTAATTATGTATTCTAAACTAACTGTTTACTAGGACAGCGTTGGTGTCTACATAGAATTCTTTTATTTTGGAATCGATCGGTCCCGTTATGGGTTGTACTGGTTCCGATTCTGTTCATCATTTTAGTTCCAATTTCACTTTTGGTTCCGATGGTCTCGATTCCAACCCCGCTCTTGTTCTCAATTCCGAGCCTGGCCAGTCTCTTTATTATTTACCTCCTCTCCATCATGTTTCATGACATTATTTTATTACTGTGATCTACACAGATTACTCATACTACTAAACACATATACGTTTACTACAATTTCGCTTGAAATATTAATGAAAACTGCATCAAAATCCGTTTATCCATTTAACGCATATACAAATTAATTTATTAAACGGACAGACATTAGAAGGTCAGCCTTTTATTATGTTTATGTATTTTCTTACCACTCAAAAACCCAGATTGATCACAACTCTGTTTAACGCAAAATACATAAATCTCAAACCTCGTTTAGAGTTTATTCTAATTAGTCCAATATTTACGAGGAGATATTTAACCGACTGAGCTCTGAAGGAATCCAAAGCGGTACCGAAAAAAGCGATGGAAATCTGGAAAATTTAAAAGGAATTTAAATAGAGTTAGCAACAGAAGCGTTTATCGTGAAACGTCGGGCCGCGAAACCAGAGGCGTCGGATAAAATATCACACTGAAAAATATACGAGCCGCCCATCAGAGCGAGGTTAGCGGATCGATTGATCGGCTGACGTCACCAAACTGATATTTATGCCGGCAGAGCGTTCGCATGCGATACGGACACCTCTTATCAGGAAGAAGAAGCGAGGGTTGAGCTGTGAAAAGCACGGCTCATAATATTTATGGTTAGAGACTTCCATAACCTCCGGTGTTACCGTTCGGAGATGAATACTTTTTTTTTTTAATAAAATTATTTTATTCGCTTCTTAACCTGCTCAAATACATTCTATAATTTGAGACGAAAAATGTATTTTTTCCGATCTCACTAATTCATATGAGAATCTCTCTATACATTAATTTTGTGTGACTCGGATGTAACTTTTTTTTATTTCGAGGAAAATCAACGCGGGCGACTTTAATTCACTGAACAATTTGTTATGTAATACCAGAGTCTATGCAGTTTGCAGACGGGCAATCAGACGGATATTCCAACGAAGTTAATTGGTTTTGTTTTAACCCTTGTGGAATGATACCCTAAAAACTAATCAAATCGTAGAACTGTGTAAATACGTTTCAAGGACTTTTATATAATTGATTCCATATTGCACATTAAAAGATCATATGCGCTTCTTATGTTAACGAAATTAAGATCTGATTTCACAAACTAATTTTAACAATGAACAAGCCGTTATTTAAAATTTAGAATCTTTTGTTCATACAAAATAAAATAATTGAGGACCTATAAATTTTTGACGCTGTTGCTGAAATTGAATCTTAGACTTACACATTATAGTCGTGTACTTTTATAATGTAATGCAATATTGTAAACAAACTACAGTTCGTATGGATAGCGAAAAATTCAGTATTATTTAATATCGATTCTAAACCAGATTTTTTTTATATATAATAATAAGTAATACATGTATTCCATTCAAAATTGCTCAATAATGTCTCTAAAAACATCGGACTGGGTAGTAAGTTAGAGCTGTAAACGCTATTTTTTTTAATCAAGCAAACAAAGTTATCAGTTCACTATTTTGTTACTCATATTCTATATCTATCTTAACGTGAGTTTTATTTTCATTTTTAAAATTACAGTGCGTAACTTCTCTACGGGACTGCCATAACTTGCAAACCGTACATTTCCAAATGACGTATTTTTTCTAAGATCTGGTCGACTCGTTCCGTTCCGGAAATCCTTCGAAATCGATCGCAATTGTTTTTTTGAATGCTTTTAAAATGAACTTTTTTTTAACTCACAGCATATTATTTTGAAGAAAAGCACATTCTTTACAAATTAGCTGCAAATAATAAGCTTAAACAGGTTTAAACCCTATACGTAACTTCGAATCGTTTAAATTATTAAGATTTCTCTATTATCGACGAAAAATGATTTGGAACAGCAAGCGGCGGCGACTGATTGCCTATTTATAGACCTCACCCGTCCGCTAGCTCTGAGCGGTAGGCGAAACGCCCGGGGGAAGGGTGCATATCGCTATACGAACATAACCGAAAACATTTGCATAACTACGACATACTTATTGCAAATACACGTATTCAGCCAAAACGGTAGGGCTTTTCAAAGTAGATAGACACGCGTTTTGTAAACACACTCATTTTGACGGAACGTCGTCCGTACCTAGAGTAAATACGCTCACCGAATTCACATCAATTATACCTGTAAGCAAAGCCGCTGACGGTACTTAATTAACGTGCGTCCATAGGGATATAGGTATGTACGTTTACAATCCTCGCCCACTGCCCGTACGATACTCTGCAAGTTGGTGAACTTCTTCGTGTGTGCAGGTTTGCTTGCGTTGTTTTATTTTACTTTTAAAAGTAAACTATATTGGATAATCCGATATATAAATCATATGATATCGTACAGCATCATTTTGTACACATAGAAACGAAGTCAATTTATTATCCATGTGCGTCAATCTTTTTGATTTATGAATATCACAAAACTTAACTGCTTTTGCACACGTTGCAAGTGATGCACAGTAATAATGAAATTTCCATTGAAATTTCCGTGTAAAATTCTTATAATAAAGTAAAAAAATAGGTACTTAAACGACGTAAGTATAACTTATTAGTACGATTAAAAACCAATTATATATTCTTTCATAAACGTTTAATTGTTGAGTACTTGAACGGTGAAATAAAATTATTTTTTTACTTCTAAAGCCAAATAACAAAACAATGAAAATAATAAGTTTTCTCTTTCTATGTTTATCCGTGAAAACTGAGAATCTTTGGAGTTGATTTCTTTTTATTGAATAAATAAATACTTATGATTGATTAATTTTGACCTATTAAATTTAATCGAGAAACTTAAAAGAGAAATTATCTTATATGAGAAGTATCCAAAAATTAATAACATATTGCATATAGACTACATCAAAAATAATTAATTTTTCCATTTGTTTCCTCAAATGTTTATGTAAAAACATAATTTGTATTATTGTAGAGATCTACGATAACGAACACAATTTCAGTCTGTTATTTTTGGAAACGTAGATAAATTATTAAGAGTTATTCGTGATAAATTTAAGAATAAATCAGCACTGAAAAACACCGTAGGGAAATCGTGTTGCCTTCAGCGCCGGTAGGCATGAAGAAGAAATTGGTTTTACGAGCGGAAGCGGAAATAATTCTGGTATACACATGCTCATCCACGAGATTGAACTGGAAGTCTTTCACAACACATAGGTCGTTCTCAAGCAAACTGGAACAAAGTTATGCGATGTTTTAGATATTTCCTAACAATTCTAAGTTTACAGTTTTCGGTTTGATATTAAACAAAATGATTGTCGCTTTATTAAATTATTTGAAAAATAATAAATAGAACATATGAATGGTAATGTAATCGTTCAAATCTTTTTCAAAACAAAAGAAGCTTTATCCCCAAGAAATCTTCAGTTTTAATTTTTTTTTTGTTTTATGAATATATGTTCGCATTATGTCTATACTAATAAAGTACCATAGGTAGAAAAGTATTGATTGTACAAAATTTAAAGAGAATGTTGATCTTCTTTGATGTCAATGTATTATAATGATAAATAATTGTATAAACATCCGTCTAGCTTATAAGGTCGCTGTAACATATTAACGACTAGACAGGTGCCTATTCGATGTCAATAGGGCTTCACATGAGCACTTTGCATACGAACTCCTAAAAATCATATCAAGTTGCGATCTTTAACATATTTTACTAATCCATTATATTTGTTTTAATACCTACATACATGAACATTATGAAAATAGCTTCTTCCTATAATATGGGAAGTACATTATAACAATAACAAAGTTGTATCATTATATTCTATTTTTTTTTTAAGATAATACTTATAGATGAACATAATATGTTTGAATCTCGAGTTTTCTCTCACCACATCTTTAAGCATTGCTTTCTCTTTTGAAATCCACAAGTAAAACAATCTAAGTGATTTTTTTGGCGAATATGTGAATTGCAAGCGAATATTTTAAAATCTAAACTTATTTTTCTGAGAGAAAAAAACACTGCTTGAGCTATCGTGATTTACATTGACCGCCAGCTGTATACTCTGCTACCGGAAACATGTTAGAACATTTTTATTTTCAGAAACGTAGTATGTTTCGCTGACCGAGAATCGAATTAGAACGCTTCCCTCTAAAAGTGGCCCTCCTATTTTTTTACCTCACGTACGAAATACCGATACACAGATGTGGCAGGTAAGTGTTAGTGTCGACGACGGTCCCGCAGGATCGACGAGCCATGGGCGCGCGCAGCCGCGCCCGCCGAGGCGCCGCGTCGCTCGTGCCGAGATCGATCTGCGATAGTCTTTATTGCGAGTGTCACGTTCTTGTTATAAGGAGCTCCGATATACGAGGCGGCGATCCCTTTGCTCGTATTACGTTCGATTGTGCGTTATTGAATCGTCGTACGGGTGCTTCTCGGCTTTGCATGTACTTACCCGTCACGTGCTATACGTACGTCGACGTGCTCCGCTTGGGTCGGAGTATCTGATCGATTGCGCGTTTTAAACGTTGCGGCGCCGTCACAACTGTTGAAATATAGGACGAGATGTAATTTTTAAAGTTTCGTCCCGGAACATTTCCCGGAAAACCGAACACGAAAAAAAGAATATGAATCGTGAACTGTTTTTTAATACCTACTGTCTGCAAACTATGTGTCCTCAAAGATTAACCTGCAAGGAAAATATATTATTCTTTCCACATTAAAAAATTGTTAAGATTCCAAAGACTATTCTAACCGATCTAATTATGTAAGGGATTTCCAGTAAAGTCCGCATTTAGAATCAGTTTTATTGGAAAACTCTTTATTTACGTTTTAAAGATAAATCAAAGCTCCGTTTGTGAATTGTTGTACTGTAAGGCTCATATTTCATTGGGATTATTTACACATCCCGTGATTAATGCTTCGTTATATTCATATTGAACTAAATGTTCTTTTGTTCCATGAATTTCAACTGATATTGAATTTGCTCTGGTGTATTTTATGAATCGAATAGCTTCCGCCCGTAACTCCGTCTGCGTGGGCAAGAATGAACTCTTTAATCTTTTACATCGACCGATCTCGGTGCCGTCTTCCGATTTCGATTTCGGTCTCGATCCAAATTTCGGTTCTGCCTTCGATTTCGATGAAATTATCTCCGAGGAACCCATACTTTTACACCGAAAATACACACACTGGCGCTATTTTTTGACATGATAACGTCTTTTAAATCGATAAACGCCGGCTGGACGTACAAAATAGCATGACTTATTGTCACGTTCCGCCTGAGCCGAGCGTGCAAGCGAGAGCGCGAAACAAACGATAGAGAGACACGATCGGCCTAAGCGTTCGGCTTGTGACGCATCTATCTGTATTTAATAATTATCATTATTTTGTATCTCTGATGATAATACAAAATAAGTATCATTACAAGATGATACAAAATAATGATAATTCAGTAATAATAATTCAATTCATAAAAGTATGCAATTTTTCTTCAATGTTTTCTTATGACGTTATCGTCCGTCCGTCCGTTACAATTATCGTCCGTAAACCGACTTTACAGATAACTCGTCCTGCTCGCGTCTCCGATCCTAGACAGATGTTGAATTTCATCCTCCTATGAATAATATAGTTACTAACAGCCTATCGATATAGCAAACTAAGTAGTATCCTTTGTATTTTTCTATACATTTGACAACGTGTACGCAAAATTTCATGGTGATGAGTCGGATAGTTAAGACGTGAAAGCGTAACACGCAGGTAAAGTCTCTATCGCATTTATAATATTATATAAGATATCACGAATAGAAGAAAAAAAACGATCAATATTTACGTATATAAACGAACTGGCAGGGCTGACACCCTCGCTGAGAAAACACATCCCTTAAATCTGTTCGAAAAAATAAACTCTACCAGTTGCATTAGTCGAGACCCGTGTCGTATACGATACGATTCCGCCGTACGACTGTAGCGGTTGTCACATCAATTTTCATATTACAGTCTGAATAGAGGGCGGGTCGGGATATACCTCACGCTTCGCTTTCGTGTTGGCAGGTGATGCGGGTGACATATATGTTTTGTGAACATAGTGATATATTAGATGGTAACTAAATACCTGGATATTAAAGTTAGGTATTTAATAATTCACAAATTTCAAATGTAGTATGTAAATGCTTTAACGCGACGTACCTAAGAACAAAACGAAAATGTAATTAACGCGGGAAAGGCAGTTTGCATGATTAAAACATATATGTAAAATAAAGTACTGTATCTGCCTTGTATTAAGCCACGCGAAATATTTTGCAAAAAAAATAGTATTTAATCAAAAGAAGCTAGGTGGTTTGTATTATGTAATGAAATTCTATTATTTACGAGTAAAGGTACGAAAGTTCGAAATTCGAATTTCCCTTCACATGCCTTACGAAAAAAATTAAAATAATCTGTCTCATTGACAAACCGATCTACAACAAAAATATGTTTATGCGATGATTTTATAATATATATTCCAAATGTTGACCAGAACCAGAAGAATCATTTGCAAGACTTTGGATATCGTTCAATCATAAAAGCACTTCTAAAGTGACACTTTACCGCTAGTCCAACGAATTTAGGTGTTATCGAGTAACTTTTGCGTACGAAAAAATAAATGACCATCCTTAGACCGCTGTTATAGAAGAAAAAGTGTTGGAAAAGAAAAAATTAAGAGAACAGACGAATTGTATACGAAGATATCCAGCATATGAATATTGAAGATTGGATTGGCAAGTGTGCATGAAATCCTACACCGGCTGAATTTGAGAAGGCGGTTAAAGAAGCGTCTGAAGCAGAATGAAAATTGTATCTTGAAAATTGGTTTAGACGCACAGAATTTTTATAAACACCATAGAGAATCCTCCGAAAAGATGTAATATAAAAATAATAACCTGTAATATATTTTTTGTAGTATCGTGGAACATTATCCGTGCAATTGTCTGCAGTATATGAATCAGAATGGAAATAATGATATTTTATTACATTTAAAACGTAATACAGGGCCACAATAATAAATATGTAATAATCTATTACTCTTCCTGTTGAGACAATTTAAATCTTTTAGTATCTCATAATATGTCGTACCAAAATAGTTAGTTCGGTTAAGTGGCAACACCACAATGTTATCCTGTATTTATGTGTTCTATGACGCGATTCGCTAGCAACTTTTATTGTTTTCCATTAAGTTTGCAGGCTCGATCTTTATGTAGAATAGTGTAAATCAAATACAAAACGAGGAAGTGAAGGAGAATCCGAAACGCGAGTACAGTGGCAGTCAAAGCGTCGCGCAAGTGACTGTAATTGGATTTTTCTAGAATATCACCATTGCATAATGACAGAACGTGGTGCGACGAGAGACATCATAGTTTTTCGTCTGTATAGGTAAAGCGTGTGTCAACGCCACGAAGAAATGAACGGAGATGATCCGGGCCGGCGAAGACGCGACGCCACCGTTGAGAGATACTTTGCGGTGCAAGACGTTAAAGAGTGATCGCATCAACAATTAAGTATTCTAGCAAATGTCGTGAAGTTCTAGGGTTTACTGCCAAAAGCACCTGAGCTCTTCAACAAGATGAGAGTGCGCCTATAATTTAGTACTGCGTCGTAGCTGGGTTAACCATATTCATGCCCACGGAGCCAGTACGCGGTTTATTTTCGACTTATACCAGACGAATCACTCGGTACCTACGTGTATTAGGTTCCGCAAAGAAACCCCTTAGTCGTATTAGAACTAGGTCGACGTGAAGGCGATCTCCAAGTGTAATCGTTCGTAACATGAATATAGATAGAGCTTGTTGCACATGAATTCCAGAACAAACTAACTTATGAAATCCAGCTATAAATTATTGGTTTAAATATCTTATTAAATTGTATAACCATCGTTAGATATGGATCATTAAGTTTAAGTATAAACATAAAGTTTTGTACCCGACTGCAATCAAAGAAATTGTTAATTATGTCGTAACACAAAACTTAAGACTGTTTCACATGTCGTTATAAAGATCATAAAATTACATAGACTTATTACGATAAGTGGTACATATGAGCGGTGGTAGTTAGGTGATCAAGACTGTTCGTTGCCTCCAACCCAGAACGTATCAAGTTGGAAATCTCATTATGACAGCAAATTGACCAATGATTTTTTACTTAAGGTCACGATCTCGTAGAATAACACCGTTTTAGTTACAAATCCGTATTGGGTCGGCGTGGAGGACTTTAAAGCCGAAAGTCCTCAAATTAAAGTAAAAAAATATGTAGGGATACCTTGGCCGTGGGGTAATCAAGACTTTACACGACAGCATTATGGTAACGTCGGTTCGAACACACTATATCGATCTAATAGTTTAGAGAGCCTTGTTCCATGACACAACCGTCTAAGACCTTAAATGGAGTCCTACGACGTACTAAAACTTTATTAGCCTTTGCTGTACGGTTGGAAGCTTTAATGCTTTAATTACAACGGCCCTAATCCGAGATAAAGTAAGACCGAAACTTTATATGACGATTATTAATTTTCCAATATGCGTAATAATCCGTTTGAAAATGTCTATACAAGAAAACTTACGGGCTTTCTTTGAACTCGTTTGATAGTTTTGAAACTTTTATGTACATGATATGAGAGGTGTACAACATTTTGTGTATCTCACGCATGCCAAATGCCTCACAGTACGGTAGTTCGTTATCCAACATGATAACTTCTGTTTGAAAGTGAGATCATGACAAATTGTTTTGTAAGTGACATTCAGACCGTGTGTTTTCATTTAATTTTTCAAAGTTAGGGATATAAAGGTATGTATTATTGACCTTTGTCTATTACCCATTTCTTTGTAATGTGTATTCTAGTTCTAATTTTTCTACCAAATAATTAATACTTAACGATCAATTTAAAGATTTTGAATTTGCTATTCGATCTGATTCCCAAGATCAATAATCCGTTAATATGTCAACGTGTCCGCAGCTTCGTCTACATGGACAGCATGACTTTCTTTACCTTTTATATCCGGCAATCTCTTTGTCAATCATGATTGTTATCTCGGTTCTGTTCTCGATTTTAATTTTCGTTCCAGTATTGATTCTGCCTCTTGTGTCCTTTTGAATTCCAAATCCGGTCCTGCTCTAGATTCCGATTTCAGTTCGATTGGAGTACAGAATTCGATATCGATGCTGGACCTTCTTTACATTCCAATCCACATTCCGCTCTCATCTCCAATCTCGATTTCAATCCCGTTTTCGATTCCCACTCCGATCTCACTTTCGTTATATCAAATCATTTATCTACATATCAATAGATTTGAAAATAGTACTATAATTTGGCTTCAATATATACTGACGAAAGCTGTATTTAATCTTTAACCCACAGTTCACCGTTTTATTTTTATTTTGAGTTTCTAAAAACTCTTAAATATGTATTTCTTTATTTGTAACAAATACTTCAAACACCAATTTTTTTGATTCCTACTTATGTTATTTCTATATGGAAAGTATAACTAACAAAACAAATTAATAATCACCTTAATATGTCGTCGTTCCTATCGTCAGTTATGGTCGAGACTTTGTACAAAAATTACAATTTCTTGCAGTTGTCCGAATTTTGCCAGTTTTCTTTGTAATTGTCCCTAATTTTTTTCTGAAAACTTATCGAGGATCATAACGAATAAAATAAAAAAATATGCATCTTCATAATTCCTTATGGTCTCGAGTTCATACCAAAATCCCATAGAAAAAGCACCTTGTGATTTTCCCATATTTTTTAATTTCCCTGGGAATTCTCCTGTTTTTTTATTCTCTAAAAATAATGTTCGGATTATTACAAACATTAAAAAAAAATTAGCCAAATCGGTTAATCGTTTGGCAACCGTTTTCAAGTGATATGCTCACCAACCATCAATGTTTAATTTTTATTTACGTATATGCGGATAAGTAAGTTTCTTTAGTGTCCGATCCCGTATTTATCTCTCCGCTTACAAACTTTGCGGATTGCGGACAGGGACGCGAAGGCCGATTCAATTGTCCGAATCGAGTTAGACGTAAAATAGATCAGAGAGACCGCTGCCGCTGGCGGCGCATCCTTTCACCACATCCTACTCTTCCCGCCCAGCACTACAGAGCTTTGGCTTCTTAATCAGATCAACGTCGTTGATTTGGATTTACGAGGGATGAAGATTGTTTACAAATTAACAAGTGTAGGCTTTAAGTTTATCATTATGTACATTTATGAAGAGCGGGTTTTCCTTGGTGACTCCTTTAATATTCGAAAAATGACATACAGATGATACGGCTGCTGCTTGATTACGGAACTAGTATATAAAGTTAAGCGACCTAATAATTAAATTCGTGGAAAGGAATCGCGTTTGAGAACAAGACGTCTGCCGTGCTAACGAATACGGAATTGTGGGCAAACGCTAGAATAAAATTATCGAAAAATTATAACAATTTCTATGGCGTAGCCAGAGGATAGATGATTGCCACGGATTTGAGTTATTTCAAGCTTGATTCATTGTTGGCGTAATAGACATATTTTTTTATACTTTTTGTCTACTATTTCAATCCAGGTACTGTGTACCCCTGGTTCTCACGAAGTTACAAACTGCCGGCAAGCGAGCGCCTCTTTCACAGAATAAGTATAGTTTACCTGGCAAAAAAGTAAAGATATAGCTTTAAGTTTTACTTTGAGAAATAGCAGAACAGGTATATTCATAATACCGATTAGTGTTCTAAATATAAATGTCTATATAAATTACATTTTTGATTAGTTATCTTTTGCTAAGGGGCCGTTCATAAACACACAAAATTTCATTATTTTTGAAACACCCCCATCATGCTGCGTCACATTCTTTACGACCTCCCTATAAATATTACATCGCGAAAGCAAGACCCCTTCTATAAATAGTTCATTTCGATTAATAGTATTATAAATATTTTAAAATATTCATTATTTCAATAATAAAATTTCCTTTTCTTAGACCCCATCTCCCTTGTCACACTAAGAGATATCCCCTACCTCCACGGTTTGCGAACGTTTTTAGAATGGCCCTAACCTAATCAACATAGCACTAGTATCTAAAAATAAAATTAACAGGCTCTAAAGATGTTAAAGAAACTTCGCAAAAAGCGTGTTAATAAAACTTAAAAAGGACATTAATAATAAATTAAAAGAACAACGATTTATTATGCCGGCAACACTTGTTGATAAAGAAAAACCGTTTCAAAAAAATATATAAACTTGAAAAATAAAATATAAATAACCAAATAACTACCGTCGTAGCCAAAATATTTACTTTAATGAAAATTATATTTTTAAGATCAAGCTGCAAATAAATTATAAATTATTTTTAAAAGTTCTTTTAGGTATCAGTCTCAAAAATAACACAAGATCAAAATTAATCCGATCGCGCCATTCGTCACGCCACGTAAAAAACAACATATTCCTTTATACCGCTTTACATTATTAACCACAACACACCGACCTCTAAAGTACGAATGTGTTTCACAGAATTTGTAAATTTCAACTTGAGATCTGCAAATCCTATTTGTGTAACGAACCGTTCATTATGAATAAGGCAATTCACGGCGAATTGAAATTAAACCGTATTCTGAGCTGTGATTCATAAATTCGCCAGATTATTATTATTTTTTTATTTCAAAGGCTTCTCTTTGAGCGAAATATTCGTTTATATTACGAATTGAGGGCGACTTCTTGTAGAATAAAGGCGATGCAATAAATAGTTATATTTTCGATAGCATCGTTGTTAAGATAAATATATGAAAGTACAAAATCTAAGAATTAAGGGGATCCTTAATTTTGTAAAAAGTAATTTCCTGTGTAATTTTTGATATGCGGTAACAATTCTACTTGATAATTTAATGAAAGTAAATAACATTAGGTAATTATGTTATACTTTCAAATGTACATGAAAATAACATATAACTATTTTTTCTTATGTTCACAGAATTGTCTTATACAGACACAAATTAATAATGTTCGAAATCTCAAGTATATATTATTATCTATATTATTCTCAATGCTAGCAACAGCAACGTATTCATGAAAATAATATTTATTTTTTGGTGATAAAATGTATTTTAGTTAACGTAGTGCTCGTTTTATGTGTTCAGGTAGATAATATCAACTGTGTAATATATTTTATTATACGATACGTGATCACGGTCTGAGACATTAAAGCATTACAATAGCACATGTCGTCTGTCTCTCGGTTTATTCCTTCATTATAGGTATCTTTTTTAAATACAGACTCTATTGATTGATGATAAAGTTAATTGATGATACAGTTAACTGATTCTAAAGATATTTTTTATTAATCTGCGTTACAAACAGCTTAATTTCTTACTTAATATTTTGTGAATTAATATTAGCCCAAAAGGAACTATCGATTTGAAGGTTGACACACTTTATTGAATGTAGGTACGTTGGTGCTGGTTCGTCCGGAAAAATCAATAGAGGGCACTTCACTCATGAATGGAAAATGATAAATGTGACTTTCTCGTAAACGGATTGACTTAATTACTAAAGTCGTATTGGATACGTCACTTGAACATTATAAAGTCAAGAACTTTTCGAATTGTTTGGTGATAATCGCTAGGGCGCACTCTGTAATTCGTTACCATATTTGCCTAATTAAATTTGAATTACATAAAAAGGATTCGTTTAATCGATAAAAAATATGGTTGCTGAATTAATAAATATTGTTATCTGTTTCATAAAATTCACCTTTCCAACAACAAAAAACTTTTTAAAAATTGGTGCATAAATTATTTCAGATCAAACAGGTTTACGGCGGGTTACATGAAAAGTAAAAATTTATTTCGTAGACGTAATGTGTAAGATGTGACAGATATGTACAATCTTTCAAATCTAACGGATTAAGTTGATAAATTACGTTTTTACTTTTAGCGCAACGCGTCGTTAAACCATACTAATATTATAAATGTGAATGCGAGTTTGTTTGTTAAGCTTTTACGAAAAAACTATTCACCCGATCATCATGAAACTTTGTACACATATTTTCAAAGTTATTAGAAAGGACGTAGGATACTTTACAGTAAAAAATTATATTTTTACGCAGGGTAAAAAAAAAAATATTTTGGCTGTATGATTAATTTTCAAAAAATTTGAATGTGTAGCAACTTCAACGCCATCTACCATTTCAGTAAGTATATATTTAACTGGCTTTTAACCGCGCCTTCGCTCGCATTGAAGCCCTTAAATAAATATCAAAGCGGCACCAAGTGGCACTTGGTGCCACTATTTTAACAGATATCGGTAGGGAAGAAAGTATTATGATACCTCGGATTCCAGTTATTCCCACTGACCTACCATTCCAATTCAAAAGGGTTCAATTTCCCGTCAAGCTTAGCTTTTCTATTCTATAGACAAAGCACAAGAGGAGACATTACAGGAAGCAGAAGTGCATTTAGAAAAGTCATGCTTCTCTCATGGCGAACTATATGTAGTTTGTTCGCTTGTGTCTAATGCCTGAAATTTACACATTTTTGCACCGGACGAAAAAACTTACAACATAGTATACAAAAATACTCTAGACTAATACTCTTCATTTTTTCTTTTTAAATTGTTAGAATTTCAAAATTATTTATTTTTGTTACAGTGAAATATATTTTAACTTTTGTTGTAGTAATTTTAAAATACTGATGATCCCAGCCAAGCAATAAAATACAATTATCACATTGAATCATTGCTATTGGAATGTAATGATCTTTAATATTTATTTAAGGTCTTCATTGTTAGCGAAGCCGCGGGTTAAAGCTATTATTATATGCATAATAGTAATGAAGAGGACTTGTATAGTTTGATTGACTAGAAAGCTTTTTCCAACTGGCAAAAAATATTCCTGTATCTTTCGTTGCGCCAATAACGTTACCTTAAATATTCATATTTTTAAAGTTTCCAACACGATACAGATATTAATTTATATGAAATGCTCTATCTGTATATATATCAAATATATCTGTTGCAGCTGTTTTTATTTGTAATAATTTATGTTTCACGTTCAAATCAAAAGTCTCTTTAAAGTCCTTAAATCCTCGACAGAACGACACACGATCTATCGACAATTCTCGAAGATGGTTAGCAAGAATCAATATAATTTACGTATTCGTGAAAATTTTTCGTGCTTCCACGCATGGCCAAGGCACAACACGGTGTTAGACGTGACAACCTCGAGGGATCTGTTTTTTTTCCGCCCTCCGCGATTTATAGTTTCGTTCTGCACGTGTTTCATTACAATTTATACCCGGGCGGCGCCCGCTCCGGCCGGCGCGCTTTATGAGTTACGGCCGCGTAAACGATTTCGGGCGGTGGCGATTAATTTCCTAAAGATGAAAAATAAGTTAAAAAAGAAACAACCCGCATCTAAATCGAGTTTCGTCGTTATCTCGATTTCTATTTGGATTACTGTTCCTTTTCTATCTTTCAGCGAACAGCAGGCCTAGAGGATCGGTGAATCGTTTCTTTATCTATAAACGGTGTCGCTTTAACGTGTCCGATATTTGTCTGTTAAATTTCAATTCAAATTTGAAATTCAAAGATCACGTCAAATTTCGTCAACTAAAGTCAAACCAATACGTGCATGATTCTTGGACTCAGAGAATTAAAATTAGATGAATATAGGACGCGATAAAACTTTAGTATTTGTAGAATTGGAATTGATTTGTCACTTGTCTCCGCGTGCAGATAATGGTTATTTAACGAGCTCGTCACTAATCTTTTATATATTTGGGTATTTCCAATTGCCATTTACTTTACTTTGTAAGAGAATATGAACGTCAGGAGTGCAATCTCTTGCCAGAACGACTATGAACGGTTTATCGCTGAAAGATTCATCGCAAAGTTGTTGCAACTTTAATCCTGTCGAGATCTCTCTTTTCGCTCGCTAAAAATACTTTAACCGCTATCCTTTAGATATTAAACTTGAGACTGTATTTCTTCCATATATACTCTAAGGATTAATCCTCCGATAGTTGTCGATGTTATTATTAAAAATATACTTGTAGATAGTTAACATTTGTACAAACTACGCATAGATTAAATCTGTAAGCATATCATGTCTTTACATCATGTGATGGTATTGTATAATCTTTGACAGATCAATATGAAATTCACACAATTCGTTTCATGTGTGAATTTAATAAACTATAGTCTATTTTCATCTAAAACTTTTTTTCAAAGCTTCAGATCGGGCATCCCGTACTGTCGCAATAACTAATATAATCTGAGACTCACCGTAATCATATACAATTCACACTATTCGATTCAAAACGATATATTACTGATGCCCTGTATAAGAGACCTACTAACTTTTTTAACACTACATACAATTCACATTTGTCTTTATATATAACTCAACTAATTCAAGCCGCGTGTAACATCTTATAAAGTGTAATCGTGTTTACCGGCAGACTGTCGAAGCCGATTCTCTAAAAAAAGATAATGAACCCGTAGATACTTCGGTGTCGTTAAAGGCATTAAGGGTGGGTAAGACGAGCAGACCGCTTTTTCCTCTCGTTTTCGTAAAATACCTCATTAATCCCTCACACGTGCCTACTTTGTCGACGTTGTCTCGCTTTGATGGCGGTTTGGAGGACCGCCCTTTCTGCAAAATATCATCATTTTCTTAAGAAACTTACAATCCCATTGTTGCCTACTTTGTAAACTTCGTCCCGTGCAGAATTATTTTCGTATACAAAGAATAAACCTTCGAAGCAAAACGAAGGCAGCTTTTTATACTTTCCATAAATTGTCGCCGCTTCACCGTCGATTGGCTGATTTCCCACGAGTAATGCGTCCGATGTGTTTAGTGTTTAAACGTCTTGACGAATGTTCGAACAATCCTCCGAACTTTATATATTTATTACGCTTAAAAATTACATTTCATATTTATTTGTTACGGTCGAGCTTAATTATCGAAACTTGGTTCAAATCTTCTGTATTTTCATGTATTTATGATATTCTATGGTTTTCTTATGCGACTTACTTTGGGATAAAATTTATTATCTATTTTATTATATTTCAGTTAGATAGTGATCGGAGGTTGGAATGCATTGAAACTGGCAGCTCGTATAAGTCGTTTAATACTATTATAAAATATATTTAAAAATAACACACACAAAGTCACTGCAAAAAATAAATGTGTCATTTGATCTCGTGTCAATTTTACACCATGCACGTTGAATTTCACAATCGCAATAAGATGATGAATATTGTTGGCATAAGTAACCGCATTGAACTGAGGTAAATACAAATTTAATACTAATTGGACTGTAGATTTATCAACTAGTTTTGTATCTTCCTCCATATTTCTTGAACGTACTCTCCTAATGGATGGTATTATCGGAGTTTAAACTTACCAACCAGTATTATACCAAATCTTAAAAGTCAACACCCACCCAACAACGACTTTTATAATGTTGACGTTGAGGTTTTGTCAACGACTGCAGAATTGCCATGATATTAGACTCAATAAAGTGAACTCAACGTACACGCCCAAAATATTTTTCCAAAAAATTTAAACATATCTTGTCCCACGTTTACATAAAATACCAAATACAAATATATTTTATCGTAGTACTTTTCTTATTACTTGAGACGAATGTTTTACATCCTGCATGTAAAATTAACCCATTATTATTGCCACACATTTCCTGGAATTAATTGAAATATTTGGCCAAAACATTTTATGCAACAACGAAAGCCTCAATAAAATTTCTGCATCCCAATAAGTAATTTCAATCACATAAATACAAAATAAATATAAGTACTCGTGGACCAAAAAAGTCCATATTTCATAATACCTGAACCCGGCAAGTTTGCATGGAACGACTGCTGGATGTCAGAGAAGAAAGAAAGGTACAAATATCGTATTATGAGATCTGTGGTTTGTGCCTACTATTTTGAGAAATAAGCATGAATTTGTAAATAAATAAAAAATGCATGTTCTTATCATAATAGTATTCGGAAATTGTCAGAAAATAAAATTTTTTGTGACTTAATTTTTATCAATGTAGATTTTTTTTATTATTAAAGCAAATAGGTTTTTTACATGGGATGAATGTACAAATTGTTGGATACGACCAGTTTTTAGACGGCTTAGTATTTTATTATTTGACAAGCAACTAATTAGTTGTGTTTAGAATCTGTTTAAACAATTATTTAAAATAAATTTTTGGAAGCGTTTTTTTTTTGTTTTTGTAGAAGTTATTTTATTTCTCATTTTTTTAGTTAACTTGTAATTATAACTTTGTAATTAATGTGACAGCTATACAAGAGGATTAAACCATAGTTAATGAAATTGGCCAGGCCAGGCATCCTTTTCTTTTATACAGAGCTCGCTGGAAAGCAATTCCGGTTCCGAATTTATTTATTGTCCGCCGGTAACCATTTAAGTCTTTGCATTCTTATTTGAAGTATAACTGCGAAATTATTTTATATACAAATCATGTGTCAATCAAATCATATAATATAAAAGTTTTAATATTCATACAGATCATCATGTTTCATTAATTTCCACATTAAATTAACTCACCCTATTTCTACTATTATCGCTAAAAAGTTCCAATGTGTTCCTGCTAAGATTGTCATGTTGAAATATTATAAATGAATGAACATATGTAGGTAGATTAATAAGTAATTTTAATTCTGTGCATACTAATTTTTACTAACAGTCATTGAAGAATAGTTTCTGGCGACAAATCGCATCATTTTCCTCTAACTGTTAAGCGTTAAGGAACGACGTGACTTCTATCATCAGCTCAGCACCACGAGATATAACTACCAGACGCAAAAACTTGACTAATTAAAAAAATGTGCTTAAACACATTACACATGCCTATAGTATTTTTAAGGCATTCACTAGATTTCTCTAGGATCCCATCATCAGATCATGACTTGGTGACTATGACATCATCTCGAAAGTATACCCTTTCAAACAAACAAAAAAATCAAAATCGCTCCGCAATTGACGAAATTATCGCTGAACATGCAAAAAAACATGTATAAACGAACATAGAACCTTCTACTTTTTTCGAAGTCGGTTAAAAAATTCTTCGAAATCCGAAAAATTTCATGTCTTTTTAACTGCGTGAGTATCAGAACTTGAGCTTTTTCGCCGACCCACTAACTTATTGTAAACAGATTATTTAATTTTGATGCGAATAATGAAATATAGAATTTCATGTCTATGATAGACATGAAATTCTATAATTAAAAAAAACGTCATTTGGCTTTAACATTAACGGATAATATCACGGAGGAAAGTAATATTCGTTTTTTTTTATTATTATTACCTTATTTTGGTATCGTTTAGTTACCCTTAATTATTTCCAGCCACTCCTGAACTAGCAACATTACGCGGAGTTGAAGTACCGTAGGTGGGAAGCATACCTTTTGTAAATAAATGGGCATACTAATCTTTTAGACATGCTTCTACACTTGATTCGTATGTATTTTGATTTCTAACGTTAACATGTTTTTTAGCATACATATATCTCATATTTAAAAGGATTTAATTTAATATAAAATTGATTTTAAGAGAAGCTTCTGAATAAGAAGACGCGGTGATCTTTCGACGGCTATTTCTTTGGAATTTTGAAATAAAAATTGAAAATATTTAAATACGCCACATGAAATTCATATTTAATTTAAATTTAGATATATTTAAATACGCCCCAATAACATGATCTAATCCAGCATGAAATCTAACAAGATCGCAAAGCAAATCAATAGCATGCATACTACTCTGAAGTTATTTGCGTTTTATAAAATAATAGCTGAAACCGTAAAATAAAGACAGGCCGGCCTCCGGTACGGCGGCAATTGGCGACTACAGGCGATAATAAAATTGTTTACGGCGAGAATTGTGTCAATCTGATAAAGGCCGATGCTCAATATTGGCCACTTTGAATTTATTTATCGATCTCATTCAGTTCTGAAGAGGGGCCGAGAGGGGGCGCCACAGCCGTCGGTTTCAATTACACGTTTTAATTACAAAGTCCTTTGCTCCGTTTGTGATTGCCAAACAAAGTGTTTCGTGGTGTTCCACTAAACAACAAAATGTATATTTATAGCACAAAATGAACATAAAACGCTGTTGATTGTACTTCAAAATATCACTGGTAATTCTTCAAATTAATGGTTTCGTGAATTAAAATAAAGCTATCTCAAACCTGATTACAGTAAAAACGTAAAACAATACATTAACTTATTATAATTTATTGATACTGACAAAAAAGGGTATACTCCTAAATATGTGTGATTGTGTAACATTCATGTAGAACCTTCAGTCTATGCGGTACACGCACAAAACTAGTTAAAAAAATCAATACTCCGAAGTAGATACGTTCTTAGAAGAGAATGCCGCACAAAAATGTATTAAAATATAGCCGTTGTTATGCAATCGATGATTACATTTGAATTTTTAAATTTTGATTCCTTGTCAATGTGATGAATGTACGTATGGTTTTTATATGATTTTGAATATACAACGCTTTGTATTCATTGATTTCCATTTGAAACGATACTTCTTAACGCACATGTATGCGCGCCGAGTGTCAGGGACTGTCTGCATGCGTGCGTACGTGAAAAATCTCGAAAATTATATTAAAATGTAGAAATAAGTATCCAAGCACGCATTATATATTTTGAGTAGACGTGAATAATTCATTTCTGTTAGATCTTCCATGACACCTTATAATGTCTTGCTTTCTTTGAAAAAATAAAAAAAAATTTGTACAATTTCAGGATATTTCATCCGTAAGCATATAAACCTTAGCATTTGTGGGATATCTTTTGGTCATATCTCACAAAGCGCTCTCGTCGAACTAACACAATCCGTACAGCGTCTCACTGCTATACATCGGCTATCCTCTAAAAAGAGGGTATCATATCGTAGTCCCCTCGCCGCCGGGGGCCTAATGAGTATTAGAAATTCACACGTCGGCGACGATTCTGATGGACTTTCACCGTCAGGCGGGTTTCATCGCGGTGCTTTTCCTATTCTTCAAATCGAGTGATAATTTACTTTACAATCTGCACATGATTTAGAAAATTTGATGACGTATCAAGAATTCGCGTTTCGTGCGTTGCGTACGTGAAAATCACGAAGCTTATACAAAATTGTATTTTATTCTATGGACATTCATCGATATATCGTAATCTGTTCTTAAAATTTATAAAACGAAATTCTCGTTGTGAGACCTCGGCGTAGGACTATCTGTGTTTTACGTCCGAGTATTTTTCAATAAATATTATTGTCACGGATGGTAATTTAATACAGTTGCATAAAGAGTTGTTTAATTTTTTTTTATATTTCATGTAGTGCCTAATACTTAATTTAAAATTCAAAGACAAGATTAACAGAGAAGACGCTTGCGTTTTGATGAATCTTTATACGAAATGCAGGGTTTTCACTACAATCTATTGTGTACTTTTACGTTCTTAAATATACAACCACACCGACTGTTACAAAATAAAACTCGATTTTCCGAATGGAGAAGACAATGCCGTTGGTTTTTTTTTTTTATTGCTAGTGAAACAAATACACACTTTCACTCGAGCTAAGTGGCTATTCGATTAGCGGGCGCTTATTATTCGTCGCTCGCACCCTCGCCCGTGTACTGCGCAGTTCGGAAGCTGTTTGTAGGACAAAAAGTAGGACGAAACTGGGCCAGCACAGCAGCCCGCCGGCGCCGCCGGTCCTGCGCGGGCCGGGGCTGCCGACTTACATATTCCTCCTCTACGCCTCCGCGTAAACATTCGAATAATGTACCCAAATAATTAGATGAAGTGCTCTAAATGAGATTACGGGGAAACGTACAACACTCGTTTGTTGCGTTTCGTGACGATACACGCGAATACGTGGTAATCATATTTCAAACAGACGTCAGGAGAATCGTAGTGTATCAGAAAAGAACCAGAATTTATTCATTATAGTTGCGAATTTGCGCCTCACTTGAATAATTCGTTTATTAGCTGAAGTAACACTGAAATGAACTCTATGTATACGGAGTGGATGTCGTTCAACCAAAAATGCTGTAGGGCGCGATAAATTTCATCTGTACATACATACGTTAAATATTAATAATTTGAAACATAAGATAGGCAAAGCTTCGCTTGAAATATTTTAAAACTTTCCTATAGGCTGAAACTTCTATAACGTTCGCGTTCAATTCCAAACAAGACTTAATCTCACAGTATATAAGTTATGTATAAAGCTTTTTCATCTTTGTTGAGATTGACGGCAGATCGCACTAAAAGTTAAAATGTAATTCGTAAACGTAATCCATAAGATGGATGTTCAGTTTGGTGTTCTGTATACAATGTACATAATAAATGACTATATCTCTGTGTTTATTTTTGGTCATACGATTATTTTATAATTTTAAATTGGATCAATTGCTCTTACATCTATTTTATGAACTTGAGTTATACAAACTTCTTCAAAACATACTTAATTGCGAATTTATGTGGGTAGGGAATACAAACTTATGATTCATGGAAAATATCTTCGTGGCTGTTTCGAAATATAATAAATGTACCAGAATACGTCAAATTGACTTATTTTAAGATTACTAGTCATAGAAATGTAATAATACTTGGCTAAAGTAATGTTAAATTGTTATAAAACATTTTAATGTTTAAATCATAAATTGTCTCTATATTAACTGTCAAGTCTTATGTATTAATTTTTACTCTTGGTGTAACCCGCTGATAGTCACTTGGACAATGTTTATTTTAAATTAATTATAACCATTTGATTACTATTAGATTAATGTTTATTTTTGATTCCGTTATTACGTTTACAATCCGTTTTAGCGTAGAAGAAAGATCTATATTCTCGTTTACTGTCTAACGGCGAGTAAAAAGATAATTTTTAAACGTAAATCGTAAGATTTGACAGATTATCCATACCTTATCTGTCACATCTTACTGATCACTTTTTCGATACACATTTCTACGTTTGGCGCAACTCGCCCTAATCCTCCATGTTAACTTACGTTTATTACATCAATATCTTACACCATATTAATACAATGACGCATCACAGGTCGCTCACCCTATGCACATCTTTATTTTTAATGTCCCAGCAGTAATCTAATGGCCTATATCCCGTCAGTTGTAAAAGGCGTTACGTAACTATCCTCCGTCACGCCAAATAAAAAAACGTCAAGTGCTGACCTCCTTCTGTTTCTCACGTTTTTGACAAGTTCTATTTACAGTTTCATGTGATCCAAGTGTGTATTTTTAGTTCGTCGATTTACAAGGGAAGGCCGCATAGATGCTGTTGTTCCCAGTAGTGTGGTTAATGGTTGATTGCCGTTACGCACTCGCCGCTATTAATGGCCGCTAGTCCGTCTATTTTTAAATTGCTGTCTGTATCTGTTACAGTGGCTTGTATTTTAAATTATTACTTATTAGATACTAGGCGTTGGCTGCGCAGCGGTTAATATAACATCAATTGGAATATTAATTGTGATGCTGATTTCAAAATAATTATCATTGTTGTGTATGTAAAATATTCACACCTCGTAGACATGGATCTTTTTTCAAGGAGGTTTCTTTTATCCATGTGCTGGCCTAATGCAGTCTCCGAAACCTTCAAATACCCTTGAAAGTTTTGATCTGTGGGCCTTTCCTTGCACCGCAATTTTCCTCGTGATATTTGTATTTGAGCATTAAAATAAATGATTGATTGAAAGTTAATACCGTGTACGTAATTACATGTCTTTACGTCTACAGCTGTGTATCTATTTTTTTTTTTTTTGATGTAAAATACTATGTGACATTGAAATTTATATTTATGACTACCAATGATTATTCAAACGAATATGAATACATTTGATTACAATCAAAAGAAATCTAAGAAAGACAGCAAAGTATTTAAGGTAATAATTTGTTCAAGAAATATTAATATCTTCACTAATTTTTTTTTAATATTATATACAATTTTATAAATTGTACATCGCACACTTAATAAAATATGATTTTATCAATAAAATGTTTTATAACAATTTCACATTACTTTAGCCAAGTATTGTTACATATCTATGACTAGTAATCTTAAAATAAGTAAATTTGACGTATTCTAGTACATTTATTATATTTCGAAACAGCTACGAAGATGGAAATATCTTGAATCATAAATTTATGTTCTCTACCTCTATATTTTATCCAATAGCTAACTTTCAACTACATTTTTTAAATAAATTCGTTTCATAATTTTATCTCACAGAAAATTTCTCAAACTTTTCGAAGTAAAAGTAAATACAAAGTACTAAATAAATATATAAAATTTAGAAGACGAATTTAAATATTAGGGAAACTATTTTCAAGAGCACTGCTACAAAGTTTAAAGTTTAACTGAAAATAAATTTCAATATAGAATTTGTCGCGTGAAAGGTCAACATTTTAAAACATATTTTTGGCTCGATTTGTCATCCAATTTATATTCTGACTATATTTACTTCACTGATACATTACACACCCGATAGCGATGTTTTGACAAAAAAAATGTGCTCTATAATAACGGGTCTTTCCTCTCATCGATCTTTCTCTATTATCCCTTAATATTATTTACATGGAAACGTTATTTTAAAGGGCGCCTGATTTTACTTTATTTTTTTTAATTTTCACCCATTTTAGAAAGGATCTAAAATGGGTGAAATTTGTGTTTCAGTAGTATTATTATAGTACTATAAACCTACAGAGCGGACAAATGGGCAAATAATAATTGTAAATGTCTAAAAAGCTCGTAATAAATTTTGTTCTAATTCGTTTAATTTATTTATAGGGCTCTGATATTGTGATATTTTTTCAGATTTTAACAATTCTTGCTTCGAAAGAAAACTAATAACTTATAAAATGTGCTCTTGAAAGGAAAATTTACTTAAGGACTTTTAATCTGTAAATGCCTATCCAACGACATCCCATACAATGGAACGCACGAAAAAAAAGCTAAATGTTACGGCCGATAAGCTCTCACTAAATTATTTTTGTAATTCATTTACATGGTATATAGCGGTTTGCATAATACATTTGTCTATACAATTTCATCAAAATCGGTGATAAACTTGCGTAGTCTTATTACAGTATATTTGCTTATCTTTTTATAGTTGCATTGTTAAAAAAATATAAAAGGAAAGATAACAACATTTAAATACAGAATGAAAAAAAAAATGCCTGTATGATTTGAAACCCCTGCTCTGATCCAATAGTTGGATGTCTTATTAACGAATACAATACTCATATAATTACCATAATGTTGCAAATTATTCCGAGCTTGCGAAAAACGACTTTTTTCAAAGAAAGAAGATTACAAAGGGTCAAATGCCAAAGAATCCCAATATACCAGATACATTGTTCGCCCCTGAATACTCTAAACATCGAAATTGTTGTAAATAAACAAACAAGTATATATAGAAGTGCTTATTTAACAATGTAGGATTAATCATTGACCATATAAAAAAAGAACGCTTTACACTCGCAACATCTTACTGTGCATTTAAATATCCACTTGTACGCCACTAATATTAGACTCGCCGTTATTTCGACACCTGTTTACCTATTTACCCAGTAGCCAGCGGCCAAAATATTTGTAGTGAGTCGTGTACGTGAGAGGCGACACGCCGGCCTCAGCCCTTGCGATCCGGCGGGCGCAGCGCCAGCGCCGGATATTGTTAGAAGCACCCTCGTGACATCCAAATATATTATGTCTGTCTTTGATGGGAGACGTGTTTTTGACTCCTAAACGAATTACTTGAGAGTAATTACTCGCCTTGACTATTTTTAGTAACTGTACGGCCTTACGTAAAATTAATAAAGTCCATGGTTACGCAAGTGAGTACGAGAGGTATCTTAAAAGTAATTAGATACTCTTTAGACAATAATTTGATACTTTCAAGTTATACTCCATCGTGAGTGCCGGTTATTTAGTGATAAATGTGAAAATGGAATATATCTGAATTCAATTATATGGACTTATATAATGTTCATTTTTGTAAGAATCTAGCGAGAATTTGTTTACAACAATTAAACTTAGTCGATTTTATTTACGCGCTGTGATTTATTTAATTACAAAAAATGTTTAAAGCCCCAAGATTGTTTTGAATATTTGGTCAATACTTTTGATGAGTCTACTTGTTCACGAGCAACAGTTTCTAATTGATTTGCTAGATTTAAAAGAGGACGAGGAAACTTTGAAGATGAAGCGAGGACAGCTCTGATAACAAACGCAGCCACTTAAAAAAATGTTCGATCACTTGTAAAATTGTTTCAAGAAAAACCGAAGAATTACATATGTATAACTTGAAAGAGAACTGGGTATTGGATCAGCAGCGATGTAAACCCATATTCGCGATCACCTTTCTCTCCGTAAGCTTTGCCGCCGCACAAACTGAGCGATTAGCAAAAAGACCGCCAGTCAGATTGGTGCCGATTAAAGATAGAGTAATTCGGCAGAGGCGAGTAAAAACCTATGCGATATATTTGTCGGTGACAAAACATGACTGTACAACCACCCTTTTTGACAATCGAACGTATGGTGTTTTGAAAATTAACCGACACCCATAAAATGCCGCCGTGCGTGAAGCACACAGAAACAAGTTATAACTAGGTTTTTTTGCAAGGCCGGTCGTATTGCTACTTTGTTACTAGAGGGTCAAAAAACAGTTAATTCTGAGTGGTATGTGACAGTTTGTGCCCCAGCAATATTATCAACTTTGTGTGACAAGCGACCGATGTCTAGAATCCGGCACGCACTCATGACCACGCCGCTTCGCACTTAAACACTTGATTCATTTAATTAAAAAAATGTATCTATCCTACCTCACCAATATATTCCCTTGACTTAAGACCACGTGATTTTTACTTGTTTCTCGAAAGCACAAAAAAATAATTGAAAGGCAAGATATTCCAGAGTAAGGAAGTTACACTGGCTTCCGAAAGCACAAATTTCAAGCATAATTAATTGCATGTGAAATCACTCATTTCGGAATTTTTGAAAATAAGTGGCCAGATGTATTATTCTAATGGTTTAGAAGTATATAAATTTTCACGGTGAATTTTATGAAATGATAGATGTTAGTAATAATTAATTAATTATTAATAAACAATGTTATAATTTTTAAGTATTAGTTTTTTTTTTGGTAAATTTCTCGTATACACATGCATAGGTAATGTCTTCGCGGGTATTTTTCTCGCCTGCATTCTGAAATTGGGATTTCCAAATCTCCTTCACGATCTTATCTTGTATTGTTTGACTTTTACTTTTCGAACTCGATATTGTTATTCTTATAATAAACCTATATCTTTGCGATGGTCTTTGCTATACGCGAAATTAAGAATTTTCGGCTTCATATCTTTATTCACGATTTTTGCCCTTATTATTCAGCTTCATCTAAAATTTCAGCAGAAAAGTAAATAGAGAATACCTTGTAATCTTGGTCTTTTCTTGGCATGATAATACAATGGAATATTACGTAATATGTTACATGCTAATGAGATATTAATTTACCGAATTTATTTCCAAGAATTATTAACATAATTTTAGGTTATTTAGAGATTCGCCTGTCTCGACAGACAGACGCCAGAGATCAGTGGCTACGTAAACAAGATAATTATATTATCTACCATAAGAGCTAATCAAAATGTATAAATGTTTAGTATTACGAGGCATTTAGAATATTTATATTGGCTATCTATTTTAATAATTATTACTTTCATTATGAGTGCGTAACATTTCAAAGAACTACAATACCTACGGCTGATTCTGACCTTAATAAAATGCGATTTTACGAACTTTGTTGAAAATGTGCTGAATAATGTAACAAAATAGATAAATAAAAGAAATATCTCCAACGGATTATTCAGTTGCCACCGTTATCTTCGTAAGTATTTCACCCGACTTATTGTAAATTCAATCTTATGAAGATGCAAATGTTTAAATTAGTCTATAAAATATGCGTCCTTTATCACTAGTACCTGAGCAACTGTGCTTTGTTCGAAGTCTTTCGAGTATACGGGAAAAGTTGCTTGTGTTCATTTTCAATAATAAATAATTAAATGCAACATGTATAGTGCCACCTGTAGTCTATCTCATGTAGTGCTGTATGTCGTTGAGAAACAATGAGATAGCAACAATGTGATTAATTTGAAATTCCACGAATGGCGCTATATAACGTTAAATAATTTTTTTTTGGCTGGTTTTTGAAGGAAAACGATCAATTTTATAAGGAAAACTATCAACTTACAAATTTTCATTGAAATTGTTAGGGCCGTTTTCGAGATACTGTTCACAATCTCCTTAATTTTTCGTTCGATAATTATCGAACTAAAAATTAATTATTTAAATTAAGTAACTAAATATCGAACTAAAACTAACTAAATACTATACATACAATGTTTCATGTATCTTTCAACAACGGCTTGTTCAATTTGTCATTACTTACAACAGTCGTGATATTTGTATGGTTTTATGCTTTTAAAATTGTTCAATGCATACTCTGCCTACAAAATTCAATATACGTAAAATATGTTGTTTGTAATAATTTCTGCACATACATAACTTTTATTGGTTCAAGATTTTGTGTCGAATTTGTTACAAAAAATTACGTATTACTTATAAAACATTTCTAAAATGAATATCTATAAAAATATAAGCATAAATGATATGTACTGGAACAATAAGATAGATAAGAGACTTATTAATATTTATAAATACCAAAACAAACTTGTAGGTAATTTTGTAAACAACGAAAAACCATCTAGAACAAAAGCTCTTTATAAGGTATCAACATAATGTGAGTCGCTCTGATAAAGCTTTTCATGTTCTTACCTCATGAATAAATGTCGTTCAATATCCACGAACGAAATATCTAACGGCAAGCGACCTCAGATTTTTCAGAAATCCCTAAAGTAGATACACAGTACGTTAATTAATATTCTTTGACACAACATCAAAGCGTTTTTAGTAGTTTTTATTGCTACTCAAGTTGGAATTTTCAGAGCATTCCCCAAAACAGCTTTGACTCGTAGTTTTGTTCGTATTAATTTTTTCCGGTCATAAATTTCCGATCGGATATATTTCGTTAGGTAGTAGGATTATCCCCGAAATAAACATAGGTCCTTTTGGTTCGAATCGTTGTAATTGCTTTTGTATAGTTTCCCAAATTGAGTTGTATAAAAATTATCGTCGTGCAAATCTGACGCATGTTTATTTTTTTCTGAACTGATTGTTTACCATCGTCGACTGTCCATTTTCGATTTGGATATGACAAACGCTATTTTTTATAGCAGATTGAGCCACCTAAAAATAGGTGGTCACCGCCGCCCATGAGCATTTGTAACCTTAGAGAAGTCACCAGTGCGTTGCTGGTCTATTGGGTAGGAATATGATATCTGATGGAGGGTAGTGGGCCACCGGAGCTCTCATTCACTCGATGAAAGAGACAACTGAGGCTGTTATTTCACCTCTGTATTCTGTTAGAGTATGGTATTTCACCGATCGAACTGCCTCATTTTCGTGCTGTAAGCAATTTGATCACGTTATACCTGTAATCATTTTCAAAGAATACTATTTAGTTTTGCATTGTTTAAAAAACACACAAATGGCTAAAAAGTTGTATACTTGCTACATACGTATTTTAGTCAATGTGCGATAAAATGGGAAGGAAAAATGACAACTTCCGTGCGAAATTATTCTAAAGTTCTATTTATGATACTGAGTTTTATCATATAGATTTTGTGTATGAGTGCGCAATTATTTTTGCTTTTCACGGAAATAGCTTAAGTGATTTTACATTAGATTTTCATTTGAAAGTAATGGTTGCGTTATTGATAGCTCTTAATTCTGGTCGATAGAAGTGAAACCTATCATAATATTATCAGCCTTCAATGTATAACGTATATAAGTAGGTGTCTCATGCTCTTTCCAACTTTAAATGTCTATTGCAAACGTGAAATTCAGTGTTAACGGTTGATTCCTTCAAACTGAAGATGTAACGATAGTCAAAGCGATTACTCGAGTTAAGGCGTGTAAAAATTAAAATCCTTCTTTGAATGTTTGTTTATGAAGCAGTTATGGCGTCAGCAATCTAGAAGGTCGTATCCGAATTCGAGTTCGATCTTGGCCATGGACGAAGTGACAAATGGGATTTTAACTCAAGTCAAGCAAATCATTCGCTCCTCGGAGACTACGTCAAACTGTCGATTGTTACCACAATGATGACAACGGTCGTAAACCGTCTCCATCGCGCACGGGACCATCATAGAGCATTTTGGGTCCAAGCACTTCGATCCAAAATACAAACAACAAACAACATGAAATAGTTCGTTGTCGAACGCAGCGCATAATGTATAAATTATTATAATTTTGTAAGTCACAACAGTATCAATCTTCCCGTATGCGCAACTTACCGATAATGTCGAACTGTCGCTATAGTATGGGACTCACAAGAGCAACATTTAAAAGTGTAGGTTAAGAAACGTCGTTTCATAAGCAAAGAGCTTATGAAACGACGACAGTGGCGAAGAAAAAATATATCATTTCTCGTCAATAAAATAAAAACCTCAAAACTCAGTGCATCTTATTATTTTTTTCAATAAAAAAAAAATACGCCTCCATTTAAAAGTGGCCAGCTAGCGGTTGAGCGGATTTATGTAGAAAGTACAGCTTTCTTTCCTTTATTTTGAGCACGTAGAAAACGTTCTTGAATTTCACAGAGCTCAGCGAAACGCTTCTAATTAGTCCCTGTACAAGTGATACTTTTCCTGCGAGTGCTTAAAACAAAATAGAGGAAATTCCTTCTTCACACAGACATATTTCCTTTTGTAGCGACGTCTGTCATATTATATTGAGAATATTAATTACTTATGTTTCAATTTTTACCAGATTCTATCACGTTGGATTCTATATCCAATAATAATAATAATAATGGAATAACACTGAAACACAAATACGATAGATCTTCCGAATTTATGCAACAAGGGGTTGAAAAAAAATATTCTTGTTAATTTCTTTAATTCTGTAAGCATTTTATTCGTCGATACTAAATTGCATTTCTAAGAGACATAAAAATTATATGGCGCTGACATACTTACGGAAGGATTTTGCAGTTGAATACTTTTTAATTTGAATAATACGAAACAGAAAAACATAAGAACATGTATGTTGAAATGTTTTCTGTGTTTGTTCCAATATTATTAGGAACGTGAAAGGTTGGGTAAAATTATTCATGACTGCTGTAGCTTTTGGTAATATAATCACCTATATTTGTTGCTGTAATATTTATTTCATATTAAGTTTTCTATATATTCATTTTTCTTGCAGATATAGGACATTTATGACTGATATATCGTTAATGATATTACTAAATAATCGAGTATATTTAAAAAATATTTATGAGTAAATGCTAAGGTTGCTTTTAAGTAAAATATGAGTATTTTTTTCCCAAACCGAAAAGGACAAAGACACTAACCACGCATGTCGTCTGTTTCTTTTCCAAGATAATCGCACCCCAGCATTAACTTCGCATGGCAGTGGCATAAGTTTTTGTAGCTCCGCGAGCTCGGAAGTCAAACAAGAGTATAGGACAAAAGAATTTTTTTTTTTCAATTTATTAAATTCGGCTTCCCTTATTTACCTCATTCTTTTTAATGTCAAACTCATTTTATAACTTGAGTGAATTCCGTAGTTTTTTTTTTAATACATTATTTGCATAAAGGTGTTTTGATACTGAACTTTATTTTTATATTTGTCTGTAGCGCAGTCAAGTGCCTTTTCTAAGGACATGAAAGTAAGAACTATATAAGGATGATACTCTACATATAACAATATAACCGAAATCCCTTAAATAAGCTTTTCGTATTTTATTCAGTCTCCTACAATGAAATAGCCTTTATGTTAATTGTTATTATCACAAAATTCTGACATGGCTACGGACCGTGGCGGGCGAACGGGAGTCGAAACGTGAAAATATGGGCAGGACCTTCAATCTGCGCACGAAATACCTAGGGATGGCTAGGGTTGTTCAATAATTAATTGTGATTATTATTCATTAAAAGCTGAAGGTTTTTATGTATTGTATTTGTAACATATATTGCATAATTAAAACATACAAATATACGAACCTACAACGTCCAGTGTCCGAGGTGAACTTATCTATTTATCCACACAAATCTATGAAGGCCGTTGTCATACATCTGGAACTTGGTTTGGACAATAAAAAGTGTCGTTCTTAACGGAATATATGTTATGAAATATTTTTAACTTACTTCAAAAAATGGAGGAGGTTCTCAATGCTACTATATTTGTTATTAGATCATAATCTGTCATTTATTAACTTTTGATTATTAACCGATTCCGATATTTGTTTGATTTGAAAGATTTAATTCCCAGATTGGTAGTATTTTTGCCATAACTAAGATCTGATGATGGAATACATGAAGATACACATGTACATAGTAATATGTTTTTCACGGATTTTGATGAGTTCAGTACCATCTCCAAAAAAAGCTAATTATTTTATTAGATTTTCGACGGCGGTTTAAATTTGTTTTTTGATAAAATTGTAACCGAACAATTTGAAAACTTACTTCTTTATTGGGCGACTGTTGTAATTCGCATCCACTATTCGCCGGCCGTATTAATTAGCCATAGATAAATGTCTTGCCTAAAATGAGCAGGCAAGAGAGGAACGTGGGCGAAATTCCAATCGACATTCTGTAACAGCGCCCCCGCGCTGGTAAATATCTGAATTTTCATTATAAGCCTTGTTAACTCCGTGTTATAACGCGGTTCTGGAGTTACCGAATTTTTTCCGTGCCTTCGCGAATAAGTACGAAATTCGTCCTCCTTAATAATATTCTCTGCGTGTTATTTACCATAAAATTTACATTACAGAAGAATTTCAAATTGCTATTCGTATATAAATTTTTTAGGAGAACCTGCATTCGATATAACTTTCTGTGTAAGGCTCTCATTTTCACCCTTTTCGACGTTCGATTGAATTCGATTCGATTGAATGCTGATTCAATACTAGTTCGATTCCAAGTAATTGTTCATTTGTTCCATAATTTGAAATCCGAACCAGTTTTCGAAACGGATTCTAAGATTCGCTCATATATACGTTCTCTCGGCTTCTTCGTTTTGTGAGGTTGGAATAAACGATAAATACACAAAAAAAAGTATTAAAATGAAAATTGGACTGACGGAATATTTTAATTGTTGAAATATGGAGAACACCAGCTTAACGACCAAATACCAATCACAATACCGTTCATTATATTAACGATCGTTGCACGCACGAAATCTCAACATTATTGAGTGATGACGTCAATAAGCGAATGGCATAGTCTATAAAGATAAGGCCAGAAAAAGAATGCATTTAATTAATGTTTTAAATATTTTAGTAAAGTACATAAAGTTTATAAAAAAAAACGGCGTTAAATTGGTTTTGTCACAATTTATTTGTTTATAACATCATTAAAAAAATAAATTTAAAGAAAAAATGATAACTATATGCAATAACGATTAAGAAGAGCTTTTTCCCGCCATCATTTGAACTCACTACCCCGGTGTAATAAACAAATGTTTTACCACAAAGCGTTTTAAGTGTTTTACCAATGAGCGAATAATGCTAAATACTATAAATATTGCGAAATACGATAAATACCAAATGCCATTTTTTATTTTTCCAGGTTGTTACAAAAACAACATTTCCTGTTTACGAAAATATTTATTCAAATCGTGTCAACACGCGAAAACGCGAATTCGAACAATATAAATTGTGTTTAAGTTAAAAAATATTAATATTACATATAAATTATATTTTTTCGTATAATATCACTAGATTCTGTGTTATTGCTAAACCACATGAAAGTACCACAGGAAACCGCAGAGAAAATATTTCAGTTTGTTAATTTAAATAAAAATGTTTTCCGTCAAATGTATCCCCTTTTCAATAAATTTACGTAGTCGACGATACAAAACTTTGGTGACATTTGGTTTGGAAAATCTTTGTAAATGAACCCTTTTTTATTATGGATATACCTTATTCGCGTCATTTACGTAATTGTCCTAATGAGTCAAGATATTAAGTGACTCATTAAGACAATTGCGTATATGGCGTGATTTAATTATTCATATTATGCTATTGAAATATTGAAGCAATGCGTTACAAATTTTAGTAGGAATTTTGTATCACGTATTAAAACTTCTTCATTTACGACATAAAAAAATATTAAAATTTCATGATCGACATAAAACTCACTTGCATTTAAAGGCATTGTTTTTTTTTTATAATTATTAGATGTAATCATTTGAAACGGCCGTGACTCTGAAGATAAAGCTGCATCACAAAGTTGTAGAGAATAGTGTATATAGATTTTTTTAGGGCTTGTTCCTTTATCACAATTTCGATGTTTCCAATTTTTAAAACAAATAAGAAAACTCACAAATACGGGTGCTGAATTAAATTCGCTTCGATGCAATAATTTGTACAGGCCCTATTCCAGAATATAGACAAGCAAAATGTCACTGCGACCTGGCAGATTGTGCGATCCAGAACGAGATAGCCCTAAGTTAGGTAATTCCTAACCCCAATTAAACTTCGACGCGGCGCCGCTATTGACTCGCAATTCGCGTACACGCAATTAACGTAGATAAACCTAACGAGTCGCTTAACCTTTGCCAACAGTTAGATAGGGAAGCGGTTTTTTGTTTGCATTTTTCCTATTGCTTCGGTTATCGGTTCTCGGCTGTCTCCGTTTCCTTTCTGAAAAGGTATTACTTACTTTTTTCAGTGGCTGTTGTGGCATAATACGTTTCACGTGGTCGTATGTGGTGTGGCACAAGAATCGTTCACACGTCTACTTATAACTGGTTCCCATCTTGTATTTTCATTTATTGTGTTTACATTTCTATTTCTTAGCTTTATAATATATAGTAAAGATAAATGAATACACAATTTCCATTTAGGAAATAGATTGTGATTTAGCTTTTTTTTATGATGATTTTCCACGCATTTTCTCTGTAATCATCTCACAAAACGTTATGATTCGAAGGTAATAGATGTTTACTCATTAACGTGGATATCATTAAGTTTACACTAATGACGGTGTATTGTGTTACAGCCACGGCGAGGATCTGATAGTGACGCCGTTCGCGCAGGTGCTGGCCAGCCTGCGGAGTGTTCGGAACAATTTTCTGTCTCTCACCAACGTGCCGGTCTCTAAGTAAGTACCGTTTTCGTCTCTAAGTATCTATTTTCTAATTTATGCCATTACGTCTGATAGTTGTAACACAAAATTCTTGCCATTTTCATACGATATACAAAAAAAAATGGTCATAAGCAGACTAACTGCCACACAAAGAAATTTCTGTTTTTTGTTCTGCAAATATTGTACTGATACGAATTTTTTTTGATACGATTTTTTTGCTATTACAAAAGTACGTTTTTTTTTTTATACAACGTACAGGACCAGAAACGTAGTAGCATCGAGGACACCCAATTTGAACAATAGGCATGGGAGATGATCAATTTATAACCTTAACTTGGCCGTGAACCCAACCCGGACCTAATTAATTTCGGAACAAACGTTTCATTCACAAATCCACCTAGATCTTTCCGAATGAGACCGGTATGTAACATACATACAATACGACAGTAAAATTTGGACTTGGCGTCCGTGAAAACGTCAACCCTCGCAATGTATACATACCGAATTACGCAGGGTCCTTCCGTCTCCATTTATTTGCCTAACTGTTTACAACGATCAGATAGACGAGCGATCCGCGGGCCGATCCGGCGATAAAACCGCATTACGTGCGGGCGTAGCCTCGGCATGGGAACGCGTTAATACGCCGTTCCAATTTTATGTGCGTACACGCGGCCCCCTCACCGGTCTTACATATTTAATGTAATGTTAAAGGTTAACTTATTTAAGCTCGCCCCGGGATTTATGCTTTAGAATAATTGCACGATTAAATGTCAAACGTTCACGGGCGCTGTTTTAAGTAACTTTTACGTTTCAGACGCAATTAACTTCGAGTAATACGTTCTTCTTTACTGTATAAGGTTACGGAAAACTTGAGGCATTTAAAGAGAAATTTGCCTATTCTCATATATTTATTAGGTCGGGGAAAAAGTTTTTTCGTATTTTATAAGTGAAAAGTTGCAGTAAATTTCTTTAGTTGTGCTGTTTGAATCTGGCTAGGTTTAATATCATTAATACTAAAATTCATCTAAGAAAAAGTAAAAACGGTGTCCCGCCATTTTTCTATTGTTTTTCTGTTCACCGAAAAGTGAATTTTGACGTAGAAAGTCGATATATTGCGAAGTTTCATTACAAAAGAAAAATGAAAATACAACACAAACCGCGAAAAAAAATTGCCACGTTTATGAATCTAATGCTGCGTTGGTAAGAGTAGCATAAAACTTGTTCGAACGTTTACAGTCCGGTAATTTTGATGTCAAAGATGAACCTCGCTCTGTTCGACCTGTTACGCATAAATTCGATTTCATTTTTGTACAAATAGATCTTGATCTGTATATTAGTTCTTACAACATAGTTGAGCTGTTTTAAGAACTAATATATTTATTAATATGTTATAAGAACTAATTGAGCTGGGCATTGACCATAAAACAGTTTTTACTCATATGGAAAAAAGTGAGTATTCAAAAACGCTCGATACTTGGTTCCCACACGAACTCATTTAAATAAATCTAATGAATCGCGTATTTATTTGCGATTCTCTATTGAAACGTAATGAAACCGAACCGTTTTTGAAAATATTGATCACTGGTAATGAAAAATGGATAACCTACGACAAGAACGTGCCGAAAAGACCATGGTTAAAAGGCAAGCAAGCTTCATAAACTATAGAGAAACTCGGATCAATTCGCAATAAGTTGCTATGTGTGTAGCGGGATTAGAAGTGCATTATTTATTATGAGCTTTTCCAGCCAGGAAAAGCAATCAGTTCGAATTTCTACTGCCAATAGTTGCTGGGACTTAAGCAAAAAGTAGAGAAAAAACGGCCGGAATTGATCAATAGAAAAGGTGTGGTTGTTCATCATGATAAGGCCAGACCATAGACATTTTTAGCCACTCGGCAAATATTAAGAGAGTTTGGTTGGAAAATATATAGCCCTACCATATAGCCCCAACCTTGCTCCCTCAGATTTTCACCTGTTTCAGTCTCTTCAGTATTCTTTAGGTAGTGTTAAATTAACATCAAGGGAGGACTTCAAAACTACTTGTCGCAATTTTGTAATCATCACTTTTAACTTCAAGCCCCTTTTGCTGGCTTAATCCATATCGGAAACTGTTAGAAACCGTTGTTACCAATCCGACGACAATGTCGAAAACTGATGGCTCCTATGGTTTCCGAGGCACAGAGGGAGTGGTATAATTTGAATCTAGTTAAAAAAAATATTGGTTTATTTGCCCTTGATCGGTATAGAACCCACTACCTTCCGAATCTAAGAAAAACGTTCTTAACTACGAACCTACCGTGTCTGTATACGTTTAGTAATGTTCAATATACATTACCAAAAGTTTCAATATTTTTCATTTGCTTAAAGGAAACTGTCTAGATTTATCAATTAGCTTATATATTTCCGCAAAGTTGTTTGCATTTATCAAGGGAAACAAATAAGGTGTTGACGAGTAACTTGGCATAGTTTCGACAATTCAGCTATTAAATAACTATGCACATTTTATACGATTATAATGATTAAATAAAGAAAAACATTTAAACATGTCTAAAATATAAGTAGACATAGAAAAAACAGAAAAAAATATTTAATTAGGATATGAAATAGATTTTTACTGATTTTAGATTTCCTTATAACGGTGCCTTTTATCACCGCATTATTGAAGCATACTCCCCTATAATCTTTTAATTTTAGATTAGGGGTCTAGTATTTATGTATTTGTAATTGTAACATTTCCACGCTGGCCTAGTGCGGGTTGAGGACCAGCTTTTTAGCCATATTTATATACACAAAATCGATCTTCAATTAGGTGTACTTTAAATTTATGACGATCTATGAGTCAGTAAGTGTCCAAAATCGTGACTTTAAAGTCTCACATTTTGAAAACTATTTTACCCCGTATTTTAAAATTAAAATACTGACTTTTATATTCTGTGAGGTGTTAATTCGCGGAAATCCATAGTAGACGCTTGCCTGCAACATGCATTAACATGCAGCATGCAACCCACCGCTGACTCTCAAATCTGCCCCTCCACTACGAATCTTGCATGACAGGGGTTCACTTAACGAGGTTGTGTCCGCATGTGTCGTTTGTTTTTTAACACACCTTACACCCTGGTGGATGTGACTGTCTGCAATTTCCTGAGGATGTGCCTAGTTGGCATGAAACGTACATAGAAATTATCATTATAACGATTAGCGGACTAAGATAATTATAAAAAATAAAATGAACACTTGCTTAGCTGTTCTATATCTGTCAATCCTTTCGAAGCAATACTCAATTCTTTGGATAGAGATTCGTAGTGGAGAAGCAGATTCGAGGGTCAGCGGTGGGTTGCATGCTGCATGTTTATCCATGTTGCAGGCAAGCGCCTATACTGACTTTTGTTAATAATTAATCACAACTTTTTAGAAAAGAAAATTTACCATGCAAATAAAAGTAGAAGTAAAGAATGATCCAAAATTACTTACAATGATTTGTGTAAATATCGCACGGTAAACAATGCATGACGTGTTCGTGCGAAGAGTGACCTGAATCACACGTACGTTCAAGACGTAGATACGTCATTGTGTATAATTAAATACGCTACGGGAATTGTATGATTCATGTAGCCGGTTTAAAGAGAAAGTACGTTGGAAATGTTATGAATTTGTAACAAATTGCACGAAATAGCCGAGACCGTGATTTATACAGACACGTGTCTGCCACTCTATTGTGTTATACGAGTAAATATCACAAAGCTTTTTCCAAATTTTGTATAACCTAGATTACAAAATATAGTGTATTGTTGCTAAACAGTTTCATAAGCGTTCTGAATACTTGGTACGTTTTGTTTAATATAATATAAAACACACACATATATGTACACTCACATATATGAGTGTGTGTATATATATCGTTGAATATAAATAAGCGGAACTAGTGGTGACTGATAGCGAGAAAAAGTAACTAATTCGACTGTTTGGCAATGAAACCCTATACGGTGCGACTTTTTCTAATCAAGTTATACATCAATGAATCCAATACAAACATTCCGGCAACTGCATCAGGTCTCTCAATAGAATAGCGCTGTAGGCTACATATTCTGTAGGGCAATGAGAGTTTGCACTCCAACCTAATAACAGTTCTATTTTAGTTCTGCTATTTATTGACATAAAATGTGAGCACACTGTGCTGACGTTTCTCTTAGTTTAGGACTGTTATGGACTTTGACAGTTCTATAATTTCAGCATTTTGCGTTCAATGAATCAACCGCTACTATTATTAGATCAGTATTAGACAAGTACTCAGTATAATATCATTATGCAATATATTACGTGTAGGGGGGACATTTATATGCATTGAATCATGTTATAGCTGAAGGGACATATGCAATGTGTGTATTGTCTGAGAAATTATAGAGTATATTTTGTATTAATTTTGATTCATGCATTCATTTACTTATGCGATGTACTTAAATGTGTGCCGTAATAAAAAATTACTGTATCTATACGTATAAATCAGGGCATTTCACTAATTAGAAGCTCCTTAGTATACTAGACATTAGTCCAGTCAAATGAGACTAAAAAATAATTTGGCTGGACATAATTTATAACCAGATACTTTAAATGTTATCTTTTAGATATATTTAGAAATGCTATTCTTAATATTAGATCAAAAAAGTGCACTTTGTATATACTTTTTTTTTTAATCCGATTTTTAATTTGTGTCTTATAAACCAAAAATGTCAACTGTTATTTTATCAAGTAAATATTTTGTGTAGAATTAATTTATTACTAAGTTAAAAATTAAATACGACAGACTTATGCATATATGAATTTTCTTATGAAACTATTATGAAGTCTTAATATTTAATTAGCAAACTTAATTACTTTTTTATTGCGATAAGTTGTCGGAATGTTTCATATTGAATGAAATACTCGAAAATTAAACATTTGTCGTTTATAAAATATATTTTTAACTATTAAATTGCAATCTGTAGTTATATATGCTTCGATTCGCATGTACGTATAAAATAATTTTTTAGCTGGAATATATGAAAAAATAATATTCGAATTTAATTTATTTCATCTAAAACTTATAAAAAGATAATGAAAATGAAAACTACAGTCATGATTGTGTAAAGCGATAGTAGATGATAGCAAATGTAGACCGTAGAGCCGACGTAGGATCATGGATCATCGGTTAGGTTACTTTTAGATTATTTTGTTTAAATCCTTAAAAATAATATTATTTTTACCTTCATTGAACACTCTCAACTTATTTTAGCATATTTTTTACGAAAATACATATTTTTTTAAACACCTTCTTGCGTCTTTTTGTAAATATTCAATTTTTAATAATGGTGTTTTCGTTTGCAATAAATTACGAATATTTAAAAAAAATTGCAGGTTTTCTCTGCGCTTGAATCTTATTTTGGCTGGACTATATTAATATTTTGCCATGGCTTCATCGATATATTTATTCTATTGCAGATTCTAAAAATTCTTTCACTAGTAGAAAGTTACTCTATCACCGGGTAATATAGCCTAAATTTTGTTTCCATACTATAATTTGCCCCGGCTTCGTCCAAATTGTAACCATGACCGGTAGCGGAATCGAAGTTACAAGCGGGACGGGGAGCACCAATCGAAAGTCGAGACGAGAAGGGATCGAGTTCGAGTGTGAATTAAATACAATTAGAATCGAGAGAGTGACCGGAATCGGAACAACATCAATCACAATTGAGATTTGATTGAACAAAATTAAATTGAACAAAATAAAATGAGATTGAAGAAAATCTAAATTCAGGTTCGAAATCAAAAACGGGACCGCGGTCGAGATTGAAAGTGAGACAAACTGACATCGAGAGCAGGACTCGAATCAGAATCGAGAACGGGTTGGTAATCTAGATCATACTAGATTGAAAACGTAATCAATCCATATACAAGATGAAGGTATACATTCTGTCTACGAGGGTGCGGCCACGAGAAAAAGTTAGTTTTTAATAAAATTCTTATAATAGTTTACATGACTTACCGTCGCGTCATGACGAAAGTAAACGGAGCGGTGTGACGTGACGTCCGCGTGAGCATTGCGTAAGGTCGCCCGCCACTGATAAAATCACAGAACTACGAAAGTGTAGATAAGATTACAGTTCAATGATTTAGGACGATCAGTAATTATTCAAAAATCATTACGTTTACACCATCTATTTTGATTGCGATGTGAAACTCTTAACGTTTGTGGCAAAATAAATTATGGAATACAGTTAACGAATACAGTCGATTTCCTTTTCTTATCTTGATAACAATTCCAATATAAATTTGTGCAAATAAATGTTTTATATCCTCCTGTCGCTGTCGACCCTCCCGATCCCTTCCTTTGATATCGGTTCAGTAGATACGCCTTAAAGCGATACAAATACGGATACAATCAATGTCACTTAATAAATTGCTGTTCAACAACACAACAGCTGTCAGTTTTGTGTAATATTAGTCGTAATATCTAATTTCCATTAACAATATTTGCAAAGTCTCTTACGTGTACTAAAGTTGTTTTTGTCATGTTTATTATTCTAATAGTCTTTTACGCTTTTAGTACCCTTAATATAGCGTTGATATTATTACCGTTTCCATAAAAAAAATAATACCGTGTTTATAAAAATAGTCTCATCAGCTAGTTGTCTAAGTTGTTTATCGGAAGTTGGTTAATTTAATTAGGGACGATTTATATTTTTATTTCATATTATTACTGCAACTGTTTTTCTTTTTTATGATGTCATTTCCTCCATATATTTAAAATAGAAATTGTATCATTGAAAATTAATGTTTACTACGATACTAATATAACCTTTTTAAAAATATTTAAGTCCATTTTTAAATAATAAACTATATAAAAGAGTAAATATGAAATCAATACATATTTTGTTCTAAAAAGCAAACACAATAGTAAGTACAAAAATAATGAATTATTAATTCGCGTTTTTGTAAGGTTTCATCATTAGAGACATAATCACTAAAATATACTTTGCATGTAGACTAATATCCTTATCCGATTCAAATAGCAATACTAAGATACAATCTTTGAGATCTTTCAAATAGCTTCATTACGAATAAGCGATAAACTATCAAATATTTAGCGGAAAAGACCTATTAAGAGTCTACTCGATGTTTTTGTTATCTTTAACAATAAGATATTTACGGGAGCACAGTTGAAGTGCCATGTCTATTTTCTTTCTAACCTTCATGCGCGACTCGCGTGACGTTTTGTGGCGCCGGACGAGGCGCACGCGATATCCGCGTATCGCCGATGCCGGGTCGATAACCCAAACATTATCATTTCGATCTGGACGTTACAGATCTGACATCGACCGTTGATCATATGATTGTGCAATTTTATTTGCACAATCATATTTATAAATAGAAAGATTATTCAATTCCATCTTTTTATATAGTACTCGATTAAATACTCTTCTTTTTTTTTGTTAGTTAAATAAGGTATCAATTATAGTTTGGTTCAATAATTACATTTCAAATATTTTTACCGTTGTTTATAGAGAAAATTTGAAATTCATCGAAATGGAACTAAAATTATCTCCAAAGTGTTATTTTCGTTATGCTAATTTTATTACAGAGGCTTACCAAACCGTAAAATAGCTATAAATCATTTAACAGCAATGAGAATATCTTAATAAAATAATTTGTAATAACGTGACTAAAAGCAGTATCATTCATTTAATTAATTAACAGAAATAATAATCTCTAAAGAGAGATAGATAATATGGAAATTGTGATTTTAAACCCTTCGGTATTCGGTGGTTTTAATTTCTATGAATTCCATAATTATAAACAATGGATAAGTCAATAGATTCTATTATAGACCCATTACTCCCTCATTCTGAGACGAGTCTGTACGGCTTGCTCCTCAGACTTCCCATAAATGAAATGTACTTTCGAAAGGTTGTGGCTGACGTCAGAGCCCTTAACCTTTTCGAGGACTGTTAACACTTATAAAGGTAAGGGGGAAAGCGAAAATGAAACAGATCACAACGTCATTCCGATGAAGACGCTTCCGGACGTGAAGAGTCCGCATAAACCAGAAACCGAAACCAAGCCTGGAGCTTTGCGCGGGTAAGACATCCGCCAACTTGACACCGTCGTCGCCGTTACACGAATACTCGTTTTGTATGTACAACGCCTCCGTCGTAGAGACACGTATAGTGCACTTTATGGAGTTTAAGTGATTCCAAAACACACGTTTATTCGTTTGACATTTAATTGTTATAATTTCAATGCATTACATTATAATAATTAGTTTATTTTAATCTCAAACTTCTAAATTTGAATCAAATTAGACCAATCACTCTATGTGTAAAAGAGCATATTTGACCGTCGGTCCTAAACATTGTCACCGCACCGGTGACAACTCTCCTGAACTCTCAAATACAAGTGCATTTGAGTCAAATGACTGATGTGAAGAATTTAAAATCCAAGCCTCTCAATCTGAAAGAAATTTGGGAAAGTACGAGTCGGACGTGAAGTGATAAATGCCTGCAAATCATGTCATCGTTACCTATAACAATTCTAAATCTCAATTTTCTAAATCGACAAAAGGATTATGATATAGTGTAAATAAATATGCAAACGGTCTCTGAAGTGGCCCTAAAATTATTCCACGTTTCCAATTCAAAATATCTAACATTGAAAACAGTCGCATTTTGATCGTTGCCTATTATTTATCTTTCAATGAATTACTACGAATCGATATGACTATGTCAAGAATCGTGACAAAACGTTTATATTGTCATATTCCACGTCACATTATTCATATAGAATTCAAAGGACACTTCTAACTGAAGTTAGTCAAAATTTCCGGTGAACCGCGAAAATATGGCAAACTCGCCCAAACTGATTCGTGTGCGTACTTCACGCAGATCGAACGCCTTCAGGAGGGCCTCGGCCGCGCGGCGGTCGCGGCTCGTGAAGATGTAACGAGCTCGTTAGCCCGCCGCGGCCGACGCCGACGCGGGTCCGTTTCCGTTTCTCGTTTTGTTTAAGCGGTGTCCTATCCCGAAACGCATTACCTAGTTTGTGATGTCACCAACAGTGACAACGACGACGACGACGATGACGTAAGAAGTGACGTCACGCGTATAATCGATCTTAAATTGGTGACGTGCGATACGATTTTGTTTGCCTATTTAGTGGTTATATATAATGTAATCGAAATTAACTTGCTGTATATACAGTTCTCACATGATCAAAACTCGTTCAGATTCGTTATAAAGTACGCCATTTTTTAATAAGATAATAACTGATTATGTTGGGTTTTTCGATTTCCAGACTTCCATTTTTCTAGTACCTTTAGAAACAGGCCTGTGTCCTATTCAGGGTATATATAATGTGCCTCTATGCGTTTGATAGCAATCCGTACAACGGTTCGAGCATGATTGAAGGCCAAATATACAAATAAAATACTTTCACGTTTACAATATATATTAATTAATGTTATAAGTACATTATTAATTTGAATAATAAATAGATTTTTTTTAAATAGTCATATCACTAGTTTCTCTCCATACAGCAACCCAAAATCGCAACAATTTGAAATTGTTCAGATTATTTGATTTTTAGACCTGGTTAGTGATCCTAAACGAGTATCATCAAATACTCACTATTCCACCGAGATAAATGTACATAAGGAATTAGTCATATATGCGCGTACACGATGCAGAAGCAACGACCATTTACAAGCACATTCATGTTTGATGCACATGCGCAATAAGCACTAATAGTCTAATGGCTGCCATGACCGCTTGCAACGCTAAAGAAATTAATTCGTGCCCCGGCTACCACTGAATATTTTTTACAACTCGTATGCAGATCGAAAAATTAAATACCTACTCATTACGATGATGAAGTACAACGTATATAATGATTAAAATTATAGATCATCAGAATATTCAAAGACACCCAAAATTTCCAACATGATTAAGCCACAGTAGTAGATATAATTCCCTACATAATTACAAGTCGTATAATTGTAATGTCATTTTATAAACAAGTTTTAGTTTATCAACAAAGTGTAAAACCTCGCATATCACGAATTCCTGACGCAAAAATATCGTTGGACGCTACGCATCTAAGGCGGGGCCCGATTTCGAAGACCCATTAATATTTTATGGCCGCGGCTCACATGTTTTTATGACCCTATTACTCTCGGACCTTGATTAGAAGTTGGAATGAGTTCAGATTAAAACGCGAGATAGATCACTAACGTACGAGACGTCTGTCCTTAACGATGCGGTCCGTGAGGCCTCGCCCGCTCTAAACATAGATCTGTATTGATGGTTTGTTTGTGATCGCACAGCGGATATTTATAGATCGAGATTGTTTTGACGCTTCGGTCGATTTGTCGACCGCTGCATCAATCCAAGTCGATATATGACGATAGCGTATCTAGTTCGAGGCTTGATTCTGGTAATTACTGAGATCGTCGAAACTGACAGTGATGAGAATTAAAAAAAGGTTAAAAGGAGACTGACGAACTACTTATGTAAGATTGTCCAGTACTAATTCGTTAATTTTCAAATGCAAGAAATCTTATTGTCAAAAGTATTTCTAAAATGCTATAAAACACGACATCTTTCTGTTTGTCCGTTTGTGTTCTCGTAAGCCGAGAACCACTGGTCCGGTTAAAGTGATTCATTTTATTTAGTACGGAAACATGTTGTCTGGTTAAGATTTAAAGTAGCCTTTGCCAATGCTTTTATTTATACAAACATAAAAAGAATTCCTTACTTTCATATACGAATTGGTTATTGGCAATAGCAGTGTCCAAACACCGTTTCGGGATTGGAATCCCAAGCAGAATCGAAATCATAATAAAAAAAAGAGCAAAGTCAGTTTACAATAAAATAATTTAACGTCAATACTTGTGCTTCCGGTGTTGGAATATTCAATCCTTTGGTACAATAAGAGCAGAATTAAATTAATATAAATTATTTATCTAGATCGAGAATGGGATCGGAAATGAGAGAAAAACCTAGACTCATAATTGAGTGTGAGATCGCAAAAGCGGAACCGACATCGGAATCGAGAATGCGACCTGAACCGCTATCGACGGCGGCACCGGGATCTAACCATGGTTAAGTGCGTGATCGGTCGATATAAAATATGATGGAGTTCACTCTTTGTTCACGCGGGTGAATTCGCGGGTGAAAGCTAGTTTAGAATATAATTACAATAGGCATTACAATTACTATTATGACATTACTAGCTGTCCCGCCCGCTTCGCTGGGTAATTTTTATTTATAAATAAAATGGCGAAGGATTTACGGGATTCGAAAACTGAGTAGCCTAGAACCATCTACAAATCATTCCGCATCGAATGGTCCCTGTCCCATGTCTATACGTTTAGTAGTTTTTACGTAATTGGCGAACAAAGACAACCTATTTTCATTATATATGTATAGATACCAATAGTACTTAAACAATAGAAATAATGAAAACCTATCAGAATATTTTATTTTCCAATAATAACTTACACGCGCTACAGCAATCAGTTACAGAAAATACAGAAAGTTATATAGATATTACATAACGCTGAAATATTGTATCCCATACGTATTTTGAGAACCCATTTCTCTCACATGATGTTCTGCTGTAATAAAACACGCGTTATATCTCAAACATTGACAGGTGAAACATTAGCTTGTTTATATTGATCTGTTTCGATGCTTATTTTCATCACATAATTTAATATAGCAATGCACGCAAATAGACTTTTATCATTTTAAAAGTCATACATAAATAACATTTTAGATAAATTACCCAATGGTCCGTTCCACTTTTTTTTCTGTTGTATCAGGATCGAAACACACATTCCATTTCTGATCCTTCAATATCTTGAGACGATTTCCAGCCCTGTCATTGGTGAGCTCCCTCCGTGTAAAGTTGCCAGTAGTCGAGATTGTGCGCGGGCACTCCAACAGACACTCAGCCGGCCGCCCCCGCACCTCTTACCCCAGTACGTTCCCATCCTCGTCTTTATTCTGAACAAACATCAAAGCTCTTTGAACACGCGAAAAAAAATTTAATCTCATCATCGATGTTGAGTGCTTTTCGTGGAAATAAATTCTTATATTTATTATATTAAAAGTACGAATCGTATCTGAATGATTCTACTTGCGACTTCTGCTTTTTCTCGCTTCGATTGTGCATCGATACGATGAAATAACTGCTTGTAGTTAGTCGTCAGGAAGCTTTTTTCACTCATCGATAGTCGATGTGACAATATGATTAATTTTCCTTAATTTTGCGTTCGTGCTATAAAATGAATTCTCTTTGGTCATGCATCAATACGACAAAATTATAAACATTGTTCCCAATATACAAATTACAGTGACTTTATTGCTACAAAACGAAATAACCGTTTTGTTTAAATTATACAGCGAATAGAATTAAATTCAATTCAAATCTTTTTTTTTTTCAACGAAAACCAATTAATTGATTTGAAAAGTAAAGTCAACATAATTTAAATACTCATGCTTGACAATAGCGTCCTTTCGTATTTATTGGAAAGTACATGTTGAAATTTTACCATACAATAAAAATGTGTTAAAGCACTATTCCACTTGTATTTTTAGTAGAAGTATATAAAAGTAATTTCTACTTGCACTTTTTATATGCGAATGCCTCGATGCGACACCTACTCTGTTTTTAGATGCTTTTACAAATATTTCATGATTTCGTGTAATTATAATGATTATTGAAACGAACATTGAATTTGACTAGTTCTTGGCGTTTAAATTAATAACAATCCCAATCCCACTTTCATTTTTAAATGGTATAAGTATTAAATAATTAATGAAATTGTTATGATCATCTAAGCTTTATAGCCTTAATTCGCACATGAATATTAAATAAACTCGTTCATCCTCATCACCTCATTCTCTCAAGATAAACACCTAATTAATCCTTTGAATCGCCTTGGCCTGACGTGGGGCCTGACACAGCGGGCCGCGAATTAGGAAGATGAATCTGCGGAACACACGAAAACCTTGACGCCGTACGTACAGCGATAAAGGCCGGCGTTGAAACGGTTCGGCATTTCATTAACAAAGTTACACGACGGTCGTGAGAAACGAAAACCAATTAAGTCCAAATAAAAAACTCTCGCTACGAAACTTCGGGAACAACTCCGTCGATGCCTTGTCTTGTCGCCGATTTTCCCTTTCGCATTGAGCGGCAAGCCGGATCACTTTCGTCCGTCAACAAATCGTTTTTGACAGCGATACATTAACAAACAAATTGGCAAAAGATGATGAAATGTCTGCATTACGTGCCGTTAACACTTTGTTTTGCTTTGCTTCGTTTAAGATGTTACTTTTTCAAAAAAAAATTACTTTCGAAAAAATTTCCAGCATGGAATATATTTTAGATTGAAGGGTTTCAAATTCAAGCCCCCCACTCTGGCCGAATGCGTGTTGGGAACTGGTAGCGCCCTCTATCACCAACGAGATCACAATATCCGCAACCGGCGGGCTTTTGATGCGGTCTTGAGACATGGAACGAGTAATTTCATGTAGCGAGTGTATCTATTCAACTTTAATTTTAAACTCATTTGTCAATACGCCCACGTTCAGAATCAAACACTGTACCTATCTTCTTATTCACAGCGACACTCATAATCACTGGATCAGCATACTTGTAATACCTTGTAGGAAGTTCATGACCAGAGTTCATTGTACGTGTATTTTCGCGCAATCAAAGGAAAAATTCTATGATAGATGCGATAATCGTTAAGAACGATAAAAGTAACCGAAAAGCCCTAGAGCTTTTCAGTAACAATGCAAGATGTCTTTCTGGACGTCCTCTGTATAGCTTTTAGTAAGAAATCCCATCTTTAAAGATATTGTTTTTCTGAATCGTGCTCAGCGACAGACAATCAGTGTCCGAAGGTTTAACCGCATTTGCTGACGAACTAGCCATTATTTTTCGTGTGACGCTTGATAGAAAATAATACGTGTATTTTTTTAAATAAAATATATCAGTTCATTGAACCTTTTAGTTATACAGTTACATAGAACCATTTAGTTACATAGCTGAGAATTAATACTGTGATTTATATCCAAGCGTTTATTTTGGTTCAACACTCGGCACGGGAATACTTCATATACGTTATAGGGTATATTCATGTAAAAACTTAGTCCGGAAAATCTCAGATAACAATGAAGATGAAAAAATCACTAATGCCGTTTAGCCTTTAAATTTAGATACCAATTTTCTATCTCGCATTCTAAAATAACATAAAGGCTATGTTCGTTGACATCCCAAATGCGCTTCATACTCCATATTTATATCTTTAAATAGATATAAACAAAATAAATATACAGTAGTCTTACTAAATGTGGTGAAAATGTAGTAGATATTTTTAGAACGTTTGAACCGCGAATAAATAAATAATTCATAGAGAAATTATGTTCGTCCCTCGGCTGCCGGCGGGGCGACGTTTCTGGAAATAAAATTGAAGTTACACGTTAAGGCCTCCCGAATAAACAACTCGATTGTTTTTCTGAGAATTTTAATACGGAACTGAGGAAAGAACATCTTTTTATTTCCTCTGTACAAAAACGTTTTGTATTTTCTCCTCAAACAGGCCTATGTGCGTATGGATCGCGGTATTTTTTTATCATTACTTGAGTCATTTAATTAGTTTTGTGTACAGTGTGTTGTGTTGGATCTAAAATTCTTTTCGTGTAAACGTAATTTGGATTTTCTTTAACAAATTATAAACAATTCAGATGAAAGTCTCGGATGGATAGTTTCTTTTTTTATAATTCTCTACTTTTAATTTAAAGAGCAACTGCAAGTTAAAACGTGTGTTGACAGTGAAAAGGAACATAATTGATATAAAGTTTGAAAGAATTCTAAATAACTTGTATACTTCAAAAATAGAATTACAAGAAAAAATACTTTATTTTTTCTTGTAATTCTATTTAAAATAAAGTGCAGTAAAATAAATACGTGTTAGTTGTTGAAAAAACATAATATTTAAAATGTAAAATATTTTACATGCGCTTTCTAAATCGGCTTTAATTTTATTGTATTTATTTCAGTAACTATTAATGTTATTAATGTTACAATAAAATAAATGTGTCTAGGTATGGGTAGTAAGGTATATTGGACTCATTTCTAGACTTTTTTATGGTATTTAAAGGGGCAAACGAGCATGCGAGCAACCAAAAAGGCTGCAGTGACCAACAGGTGATCACTGCAGCCCATGAACGCTCGCAACTCCGGAGTCACTAGTGGTTTGCAGGCCTTTCAGGAGGAAATAAGATATCTGATAGAGGAAGGATTGGACCACAAGAAAGAATAGGATATCTGATGTAAGGAGGAATGAGAGTTCCGGTGGCCTTAGTGGAACTCATGCATTGGACGTAATGCAACAGCAAAAGCTGCTTCTTTACCTCTGTGTTTTGTGAAAGTGTGGTATTTCACCGGTCCAGCCGGCCCATTTTCGTGCTCAGTCGAGTTGGCCACATTAAGGCTCTGTCACATTTATATGTGTCCCTCAATCTACAATAAAAAGATTGTGGGAGGATATGCCCCGGGACTGAGTGTACTGCTGTCCGGCGAAATTTCGTTAACCATGAGTATGTTTTTCAGGTCACGAAGGTCCTCCGGCGCAGCGACCGCAGTCACGCCTCAACCGAAAAATCTCAACCCGGGAGGTGAGTACTATATCAAAAATGAGTATTAACGTTTTTATTTTTCATGTTAATGATTGTTTTACGGGGCCGTCCGCGGTTTGGCCCGCGAGGACATATTCAATTTATTTATGCTCCGTTTCGATGCCATAAAAACGGTAACGGCCCTCGTGCAGTATTATACCGCAAATGGCGGCCACTCGCATCTTAGTCTTGTGTAAAGTCGACAGCTAGACCGTTATTTGTAGTGGCTACTTATGTAAGCCATAAAATGAATAGTCCGAAACGACTTTCCAGCACTTACTCTACTCAAAGCTATTGTTCTTTGCATATATATATATATGTGTGTATATGTGTATGCGCAATTGTTAGCTTAAAAGTCTTTATGTAATACACCATGCCAAACTGTACTTATTACATACATGAATGAATCTGCCATGAACTAACTTGTGGAATTATTGATGATATTATACTATCATTTTCATTTAGTTTCAATGAATATTTTTTTTAATTTTCGATCTTGTTTAAAAATGTACTTATGTAAAAAGACTTTAATGAAACTGATTTAAGTTTACTTTATACAGTATTTTATTGAATATTTTATAATAGTAAACATAATGCAATTTTGTAGTTTAATATACTTCTTGTGAAACATATTATTAAATTTGTATCGATACTCATATTGTACAAAAACAAAAATATTTGATAGGTTTTTACTATTACATCAGTAAACCGATTTGGATGAAAATCTATGTCAGAATATTGTTTACACGACATTATGATGAAATGTTATATAAAAAAAAACCCGATAAGTGTGAATAATACTCAAACCCCATTTTCTTTTTCGATATAAATTTCATTATATATGAACATATTTTATCCATTGCGAGTCTCTATAATTTTTTCCAGTTTTTGATATCGATTCTCGCAAGATATAAACTTCTATTTTTATGACATTCAAAAAGTCTTATTGTACAACATTTTCGGTGATCATTAATATTTATACCGAGAAGTTAAAAAACACTTTCGTACGCAATGATCTATATAATGGTCGATACACGGATTATAAATGCTAGTTTGCAATCTCAGAGTTTTTTTTTTTTATGTTACTTGTGCTGTAAGAACTTGCATTGTACAATTAGTGAGTTTCCGACTACCGAAATATGTGACAAAAGGGCCGTATCTTTTGTTTGCGTTGACTTAGATGCTTAAATTTTGTATACTTCCTAGGGATGGTAGAATTAGTATTTATTATATAAATTTCAATTCGATATCCCTATTTTTTACTGAAAAAAAAGACAGACGAACAACAAACTTATCCTATAATATTTTGTTTAAGGTACGGAATCCTGAAAATATTTATCATCATTGATTAACGTGCAGTTGACTATGTTTGTGGATCGTGAGCTATATGTAGATATCGAGAGTGACACCGGGATCACACCGAGAACAGATGAATTAATTTTGTCTATAGAAATAAAACAGGTTCTTTTAAAGTCATACTTTTTTAACGGTGATATTATTTAAATATTAAAATTGATACATCCTATTCAAAATGTTTTCTTTTCTTTGAGGACGTATTGACTGTTTGTGGCTAAAAATTTTTTTTAAATTTTAGCAATAGAATTTGAATAATTTGTTTTTATCAATCTCTTAACATTTAATGTTTATGAGTGTATGAACGGTTGGTTACAATACTGTATATTGACTAACATTGTGTAGTTAACTTTGTAAAAATACGACGAAAAATTTAATTACGTCATCACTTTTTTTCTGTTTGTTTTTATTCAATTTATATATCGTCTAATAAGTTAATACGATACTTATTAGACGATATTGACGTAATAATTAGATAATTTTATTTTCGCACCTCATATATACCTAATTAACGTATTGTTTTTTTGATTAGTTTCATTCTTGTCGTTTCTAGTTATTCTGTTTTCATTTCGTTCGTGGATTCATTTCGCTCAATGAATCCACGTACTGACGCCCTGATTCATGTTAAAAAGCCTCCATTGACATACGACCAGGAAAAAATTCGAGCAAAAACGTGTACTCATTTCTTCAGGAATAGCACTTAGTGTGAGTTTCTTAGAAAACATTTCTCCGTCAGTACGTTAATAATAACAGAGGAAAATACTTTACTTTGAAGTAATAATTTATACTTCAGCCGCTACCTTTTTTTTAGAATTCCGTATTAAACATCAAAATAGTCACTCGTAGGTGAATCTCTTTATCTGTATGATTTTTAAAAATATTTTATGTACCATACTTACAGAAGCATTAATTAAACCACGTAAAATAATTTCATAATACTATTAATATTAAAAAAAATAAAATGAAATGCTATATTCTACATATCAAATATACTCAGAGCATATACTTGATTAAGGACAAAGGAAATAAATCAAAAATTTTAGTATGTTGTACTAAAAAATCGTTCTCTAATAATCAGAATATTGATAATAATTATTCACAAATATTTTGCAACTAAAAACCGGATAAATTCTAGTCTAAGTCTGCGATTACTCTTTCTTACCACATGTCTTCATATGACTTTTACTGTTTGATAAAGCATACTCACAGAAAATATCCGTTATCGTGGCCAGAGATGGCTCACTTAGTGCAGATCCACGTTTCGCAGTTTGAGCCCAACATGACAGGTTATCAATGCAGGTTTCATATGGAGCTAGTGTACTTGGATTCTTATTTACCCACATATTTTTTGTAGTTATAGTTTGTTACCACATTTTTGGAGTCATACTTTGCGCAATAGGCTCGTGGTCAGTCTTTTGCAAAGTTTTTTTTTTTGTTTTTACAGGAAAAGTTAGCATAACGTAACATATCGTACGTTTTCGATACATTGTGTCAAAAAGTTTTCATATAACGCCCTGAACGAGGTTTCTTAAAAACAATTATTATTTACCAATCAAACTCTTGAAAGTATCTAAGTCGAAATTTTTTAAAAGACATCCTTGTATTGAAGTGTAGGTGTATTTATGAATGAAATTCAATAACCATATCTCAATTTTCAATCACCCACCTTAAGTAATTGGACGCGGTAAATAACTCTTATCAGACAGATGGCATACCCGCGTGATTTCACAAGTTTTTTTTTGTAATTTCACTACGGAACACATAAAAAAATTTGCACCTTAACAGTAATAACGGGGAAAATTTGCACTTTGCTTTTTTCTCATATTATCCCATATGGCTCGCGGAATGTATTCTTCGTAAATGTATAAATTATATAATATAATCGCAAAATTACGTTTCATCACATTAAGGTTCTTTTGTGAATTTTTCGTATATTCTTTTTCGTAGAATTCTTCCAGTTTCCACCGACGCGAGCCCTTCGTTTCACTTTGTTTCACTTGAGCCTCATTTTTTATTTAATTTCAATATATAGACTCAAATCTTACGCACTCGTGAATAAATCTAATCGGGCTTACCAAAGAATAACATTATGAACACCCTATGTCGTTAAATACACTGTATTCATTTTGTCAATAGTTGTTTTATTTTTGATATTACTACCGCCATCTGTTGACAATTACAAAAACATAAAACATTCATTTCAATCTCCATTTCAGACATTTAAGCGAAATGACTATATCAAGCTATGATTTTCAATACATCGTTTTCAATACAACTATACAACCCAATCGATTAGGGACGAGATTGAAATAGAAATTAAATTTAAAAGTTAAATAGTTTTTTAATTATCGTTATTACACGGTATTTTCAGACGACAGTACAAGCATACCTACGCTCGCGCTTAAGGCATGAAATATTTTATAGCCTCAATAAAATTATTCGAAGTCATGAACTCCATATGCCTGTATTTTCTTTTTTTGATTGCAATATCTATTTTTATTTCGAATGAAAATAAGCAAATGTTTTGATAAGAATCGGTTTCCTAGAAACGCACGTTACGCGATAGCGCCTAAATCTGATAGCAATGGAACGGATAACATCAGACGAATGCTACATGAATATCTTTAATCTTGTGTTTACTTTTTGTATGTGAACTAGAAAATATTATTCGGCATTAAAAAAATTATAAAAAATAAATTCCCCTCGAGTGTGCATCGTCGGTCGCCTGTTTCTTATTTACGCGGATTAGAAGCGTTCGTGTTAAGAAAAAAGTATTAAGAAAAATCTACTACTTGACTACTTGCAAGAAATTAATTATTAATTTAAAAATTAAAAAAATAATAATTTGAAAGACAAACTATATCTTTAAAATGATAAGTTTTCGCATTCTTCTTATAGTATTCCAGATCAGTTTCCTTTAATACAGATCAGCAGTAAAAATTTCGTAACAAAACCTTATATCGATCTTGAAAGTTCGTACTTGTTGATGTAAATATTCGCCTTGTGCGTCGCCCACACTGCCTAAGTTTTCAGGAAAAAAGCCTAAATGCATTTGAATGAAATATATTTTAATAAATGTGTTCGCACCTATTAATTTTGCTCCAATAACTAACAATAATTTCTATTTAATCCCATGTTTTTTTATTTTCCTAAACTCTGGACAACTTTTAGAAAGAAATTTCAAAATTTCTTCTAGTCTTAACAACCTTTGCAAAAATAAAAGGTTATAGTAACCTTTTTTTTGAAACTTAACAAAAGTTACTAGAGCTCCTGTGAGGTATTTTTTTCAGTAGTATCAAATTCTAGGGGAAACTAAAAACTTGAATAAAAAAAGAGATTCTATATTTGCATACTTGTTGATAGATATTCCCAAATTTAAATATGTATTCAAAATTTCATTGTGTATGAGTGTGAGAGGTGGATGTGCACCTACGTGCGTGTGTGATTTTTGTTAGTACTTCAAAAGTAGTTTACGACCCATGAATCTACTTATTATAAGTCAATCCAGCTATTATTTTCTCATTAACCTTTGCTCCATTTAATATAGCATTTTTAAATCAATAAATATGAGATTTTGACTTCTTTCGCATTCGTTAGTATTGTTACGATATATTATATAGGAGTTCGAGGATTTAATTTAATCTATAACATTGTGATATGGAACCATTGCACTATAGAACCATTAAAACATTTCTGTCAGCACTCTAATTCTAGTATATATGAGTATTTGAGTGTGGTTTGTGTTCATGCGTGCCTGCATGTGATAGGTATGGAAATACGCAAATAACGTAACGTTATTTCTATTATTATGTCCACGCATTTCTTCAAATTAAACAAGAGGAATCATACTCTGTTATATGTTTAAGAAAAAAATTATCTTATTATTTTATTATTTATTTATAAGCGTAGTTCTCTACGATACTGTTAATTGCTAGAAGTCTTGTAGGAAACGTGGCAGGTACCAAATTATTTCTCCCCTTTACTAATATTTCTCAAAAATTAAGATGTTTTGATAGAAATATGTTCTTTAACCAGTATACATTTGATTTCAATGGGTAACTAAGGATAATGGTAGTAACTATTCTAATGCATCATTTTGGAAGAAAATCGCGACAGCACTGTCTCGAGAATCACGGGATCAATTTATATTGACCTTATTTTAGTCTGAAAATGAGTTACTTTTTTGGGTTTTAGTATAAATTTAATTCGATAAGTAGCCTAAATCAATAACAGCAACAATGTTGGTGCCATCACTATATTTTTAATTTTCATTTTCAACGGTTCCTCTATTCTGTTTACGCTTCATAGTTTATTACTTATTTATTTAGGATCGTTCAATGCTCTTTTTTATGTCTTTAAAAATGATACCCAGTTTCATTCCTATAGCACTATCAGACACGAAGTTATTAATGCATCAGTGTTAATATATGCGCCCAATTTGCAGAAAAGCAATGACATTTACTATGAGTCACCAATGATGATGTCATCACATGATATAGATTTTCTATTGTTATCATGTCCGGCCAAGCTTCTCGCGACGTACACATGTGTCGCCGCGCTCGTCCAAGTGACAATTGGATAGAAAGCTGATACGCAATGGGTGGTTAGCCAGCACACAGTAACGCCCATACCAGTATCGGTAAGGAAGGATTTCCTGTCAAGATAATGGAAAAATAAATGTCTTATAAGGATACTAGTGCCCTGAAATATTCAGGGTCGCTTTATCTCACGATCTATTATTTCATAGGAATGAAACAATAGATCGGGCGTTTCTCTGTAAAATAGAATATTCATATCCTTATGAACATTCTATGTTACAGAGAAACGCCCTCGTGATGCTGATGTGTTTACATAATTATTATCAGTTTGTGATTTATAGCGTGTTTTCAGAACCGACTGACTCAAGGCTCGATCGTTATTAATCATGTCGAAAAAATCCTATTACAAAGATATTGCAGCAAAATCATAATCGTGACTTCAGTTTCAGCGAAACAATCTTATCTGTTGACTTGTTGCTCATTAAGCAAGTAGCGCCTATAGGGGCGTGGATACTGGAAATAATAATTCTCATTTTTTACTAACAAATAACATGTTCAACTAAACCGGAAAATAATATTAATTTAATATATTTTTTTTGGTTTTATGAATTTATTTCGTAAAAATAATGAAAATCTGTATATTGATACGAAATCATTGGACGTGAAAGTTCCGCACTATTATATGTATGGATTGCAAAAAAAGAACTCAAAAATATTACCATTTTTATTACACAACCGTTTAATGAAGGTGATATATTTGCAGTGAAGGTTATGAAATTAACAAATTTAAAAATTATATGTATATATTATCTCCTGAATTATATTACGTTCTAACGAAGCTAAACGCACATAATCAGATTTATAAACACATACTTAAGAAAATATGATTAAAGCGAAATTCGAATTGAATATTTATTAATTATTTTAAATAATGTAAAACAAGTTTAAATTGAATATCAATACAACAACGTAAAAGGAGTAGAATCATAAAATTTTAATGAACGTAGTGCCTTTCTTCTTGTTCTCAGTTTTATAACAAATTATTGTAGACTCGATGTATAATATATAAGAATGTTCAAAATGATCATATGACCTTAGAAATTTTATTTTAAGGGTTTTGTACCTAAGAAGAGAAAAAGGGACGCTTCTCTTTCCGTCCGTCCGTCCGAAATCAGCTTTAGACCCGTCTATCTATGCATTTTCCCCATTCAGATTCGCTGATTTATCACGCTCGCAGCTCACAGGGAAAAATATTCTTTGTTTACCTCGCGAAATTAGACCGCGATATCGAGCGAGATAATCTGAGAGTCGGACGATAGGCCCGTCCGGGAGGCTTCTGCGCATATTCCGATCGCCGTTTCGAGGAACAATCGCGGCCGTTATCGCCCTTTTTTGCAACAACACTCGTCTGCCCGCCGCGATAACGGCGTGCCGGATGTTTTGACGGCGGGCCCGCCGGCGGAGACCCGACATTATTTTCCTTCTGCCTTTGCGAAAGTTAGGAACCACTGCGTGGAATGTCACGTTATTTGCGTGTTAGTCAAATTGTTTAAATGCCTACGTGCTACCAGCCGTTCGTGGAGCGATGTAACGCCATTGCAATGTGTTATCTATATTCTAAAGTATGTTATTTACTCGGGTAATCATTAGTTTAAACAGGTCTAATAATGTTCGCGTCGTGTCAGACAAAAAGGATCTTCGTTATGAATCCTGCTGTTTTTTTTTTTTTGTATTTCAATCAAATATCGCAATATCAATGTCAAATATCATATGTCAAAATATCAAATTTGTTGACTTTAATTTTTATTCAGTTTTATCTTGTAATGTCCACCAATATAACACCCCGCGAATAATCACAGGTTTACTTTGAAATAACTATTTAAACCCTTCGCCGATCAATTTATGCCGGAAATTTCGTGTGTACCTGAAGGTTTCCTTGAGCTTTTTTCAACGAATAAGTTAAGCGACTTAGTTCACTGACTCAAACTCGTCTTCCGCTAACGGAGACATATTATGCTAGCACCAACTTTTTTTATCAAACCATTACTATTTTTGACACTGACTGAGTTGAGTTCACTGCTGTCACTGCTGCCAAGTTAAAAATTGACCGAACTGACAATGTGAAAAATTGGTGTTCGTATATTAAAAAAAAAAAAGAAATTTCCAAACCTACAATTACGGTCAATCTAATTGCTTTTTATCGCATATCAATAGTTAAACATCTATTATTTATTGAACTGTATTGAGTTATTATCTTGATAATAACATAATCGATTATTGATCGCCTTTGATCATAGGCTTTATCTAATCGCTAAATTAATAAACTGGCCGCAACTTATATCCCTTTAACTCGCTTTTCTTCATGCTTTATCGATTGCATATTATTTTTGTCGTAGAAGCTTTGAAGATGTAGTACAGTTGAGTTCCGGAGACACGGTAGTGTCTTGCGCCAAGTACACACAGTTTGCTACTTAGTATTAATTTACTTGTCTATTTGTACTTATACATATTACCCCTCTAATATTCACTGTGTATAAATTGCAAAAGAGAGGAATGTAGGTCTAAGAAATGAATATACGTCAATCAAAACATCCTCTTCATAATCGAAATTGTAAACAGCACCTACGCGGATATTCACAATAAATATTTAAATATAATAAAGGACCGCTTTTTTAAAAACGTTAACTTGCTAGTTTTCTCTGATAAGAAAAAAATGTCCTGTCGTAAAATTTCGTTCTAAAATGCAGCACCGGTAATACTCGTTGCATCAGTTGTATACAAACGTTGTCAAAAAGTAAAACATATCCTTAGATGACAAAATATGGACATATAGTCGACAAGTAGTCAACATAAAATCCTTAACGACGTGATAATGTTGTGTCTTCATAAATACATTTTATAAATAGCTTCTTAAGCCGTTCATGCTGTCTGAGTGCAGGCTAGGGGCTGTTTTATCATTACTATTATTATTTTTCATTCATCATTTATCGTAATGAGGTAACAGGACACTGTTCACCGAAGGCTTAACATGCTTTCCAAGATGAAGACGGAGCAAATAGTTTCATTCCAATTAAGCTTAAAAATTCATTGGTCGCTTCGAGAGGTATCAAACGATGACTAGCCGTATGTTTTGATACGGAATTAATTTATAAATTAGCATTTAATGTTGCTAATATATTTCTATTTGGTTATCGGACGGATACTGACGTTATAAACCGCCGGCTTGTTGTGCACTAGACGCTAAGAATAAACTATGCAATATGTGCTAAGCGTATTTGATAGATATGTGGTCTGTACTCCTCCTTATCAGTTGCCAAACTATTAAAAAATTGGAAATACGTGGTCATAGGAAACGAATACAATCTTACTTAACTAAATCTTACTTAACTAAATGTTTCTTTTATAGTAGTACTTACACAAATCTAAATAATATAGTATGAAATATCTGTAATTAACGATTATTCAAATCAGGTTGTATTGATGTTGTGGTCAGGTCTTAATTCCTCTGCTGAGGCGTGTTTCAGACTGAGGACTTAAAACTTCTACCTGAATACCTTCTAATCCGATTTTATTATGATAAAATCTTAAACATAATTTAAACCGTTACCATTCATAATAAATGAAGCGAAAATGATTGAGTCATTTCTTTTTTTTTTTTTTGCAAAAGAAAATATCGGTGTGCATTAGTGCGAAAATATTTCTGTAATCGCTGTCTCACAAAACTTTTAATCACCTAAGTTTTGTTTAGAGATGGCTGTTAACCTAATGATGCGTAAATTTTTCCGATGTTAAGACAGGTAGGTAATTTGCAACATTAAGTTTAAGCCTACAAAATCATCATGATATATTGCTTTGGGAGAGTTTTATTTGGTTGTTTTTTATATTTTTCACGAGAACTATTGAAATTTCATAAATAATCTAAACAATTTATTAAAAAAAGTAAACATCAAAAAAATGCCTATATTTGCCCTCTTCCATTTTATACCACGAGACCAGCCATATTATCAAATTACCTGTAACAATGTTAAAGGTCTCAAAGTTTCAACTCGTTAAGATAACCGGAAGTAGGTTAGATCTATGATCACCACGATGGTATCCTATTACTGCATTACTACCAGCAGGGGCCGCGGAGGCAATGAAACTTTAATAGCCATCCTTCCGGATGGCCATTAAGATTGTCCTCACCCTCCTACCTTTTCACTGGCATGAAGTACTTTCGTAGTCATTGTCTGCCAGAAATTTATAATATAATTGAGGTTCAAATCGATAACGACATTCTACACTGGGTATAAATTTGAAAATTTGGATTCCCAATTTTTCCCCTTTTAATGTATTGTTACCGATTCTAAATACTTTTTCAAGATTTCAAATTATTAAGATGTACAAGCGTCAAATAAATAAAATCGACGATTTACATAACGTTTGTGTTATGCTGTGTAATATATTTTTTGTCTAGTCAATTTATATGAAATAATCTGAATTATAGGTTCTAAATCGAAAGTTGAATAGTGGTACTATTTAATAGGTTAGCCGTATATTACAGGCTAATACGTATCTATAGATTTATCTACTTTTTAAAACGATTTCCTTAAATTGCGTATTTTCTTAATCAAAACAAGAACGCACATTTACCATAATTTTGGAACACTTATAAGCAAGTAGACAAAAAAATTTAGAAGAAAATCGCGACAGAGCAGTTGACGCGCTCACGACCGCCCCGGGGACCACTCGGCCCGCCCTCGGCCCGGCCACTGCGCGACAACTGCCCATAATGACTGTATAGTCCTCCGCTGGGAGTACGAGACGCCACATCCGCGGGTTATCGCATCACTCGTTGGCATATATATATTTTTTAATCTGTACGCTTGTCGCTTTTGTGGCCGTAGGTGCGACATTGAAACATATTAAAATGTACATTACAATACACAAATACATTTAAATAATTGACGGCTTCACGTGTCACCACCGGAACGTCTGCGTCAACAAGTTTGTTATGCACGACTTACAAGGATTATTTTTGTTGTAATATTAAATGACTAATGCAGTGATTGAAATTATTCTCGATTACTTAAAAGATTTGATTACATTTAAGAATTTTCCATGATTGCTTCCGCTCCTATGTGACAATGTCATTATCGGACAATTAGTATAAACGTTGCGATTTCATCACATACTATCTTCTACACAACAGAACCCTGCTTTTAATATATATTTTCTCTGCCACCAGATATGCATGTGGTAAACCACATTTTTAACATGTATTCGGTAGCAGGCTTATTGGTCACGAAATTGAACATTAGCGATTCTATTGTTCTTTCAAATATACTATTGTCATAATATATCCTTGTTGCTGTAAAGAAAATTGGTCAGATTTATATTGATATGTTTCATTATTATTTTTTATTTTTATAGAATGGGACACATCCATTTAGCTGATTGTTATGTGCCAAAATGGTAGGTTAATGTATTTAACAAAAATAATCAGAAGTATTATTGAATACTAGCTGTGCCCGCGGCTTCGTACGCGTTAAATTTATTTTTTTACATGGACTAATATTGCAATTTTGATAAAATGTATATATGTCGTCTCAAGGTATACTCTAATTACCCGTGAAAACTCTATGTAAATTCATACAGTAGTTTTGGAGATTTGAGTAGATTAACAAACAGGTGAAATTTTTAAAATCAATCTTATTTTACTCTACATTATTGTACATTACATCTAGTGATGCCGGGAGATCGTAATCATTTTTGGAAAATATTTAAAATATATAGATAAGACAATTCTATCATTAGCAATGTTTAATAAGCAGTGGGTTATGGTACATTCAAATCTGTATAGAATAGTACTCTATACGCGTACAAAACATTAAAAGTATTTCTTAAAACTCATTTTCAAATTTTTAGAATAGTTTTTAAAATAACCATGAAGATATTTAAAAGGAAATTCAATTTCTAATCTATATTCCAAATTATTAATTATTAAAAAAAATTTTTGACTTAGTTTTGAGCTGTTCCGCAATAATAAATAAAGCGCTCCTACTCTAACCCAACCCAAATACATTCCACTCTGTGTTTTTTTGTAAATAAATTTACACAAAGTTGCATGAAGCTTCGATGCGTTTTCAGCATATTTGTTTGTTGTGTATTAAAAAAAATATTCGTTCTTGAAAGTTTCAAAACAATTTAATATAAATTATGCAATTTTAATGTTAGTAAAATAATATCATATCCAATTAAAAATATATCAAAAAATGAAGTTTATACATTATGCTTTTGATATATAAATTTTCATTTTGATTTAATGCAAAATATTAATCAATAAAATTGTAATTTAAAATAATCAATCTACAATAGATTTTGAATTAAATCTAGGAAATAATACATGCATAAATTTTAGCTGCTGGTGAATTATCCCAATGTCATCGTGAGTCAGGTTTAACATTTCATTTCTTATTATATAATGAATTAATTATAATAATGTTTATTATGTAACGCTTTTTGACCTTTAAAAAGTGTCACACTTGTGATATTATTATTGCCATTTACAAGTGATATCATATTAATTTGACATTGTACGTAAATAGCGTAAAAGACCAACTAAGCTTCTGTTAAACTAATCAATTCTTTTTTTTGTGCTTGATCTAATATTCAGGTGATCGCCTTTTGCGATTTCGATTCATGTAACCTCGTGCAATTCAAGGCTAACATCGATTCAAAATAATAACTTTTAACTGTAAGACAGTTACTACAGTCACATGTGGTACGATGACATGTGGTAACATGATGCTTGTGCTTTCTTATCACTGTCGGTGATACACTTATCAAAAGTGATAAACAACGCATTATTATGATTTCCTTGATCTGTGGCCTAATTTTTATGAAAATAATCCATCTGATTACTGTGTTGTGTATTTCAGTAACAAACATTATTTTTTCTAAAGCATTATTATGCTATTACACAGAAGCATAGCGTTATCGGGTATATGAACACTGCGACTATTAAAAATTCAAACATGAAGAAACAATTTATTGTTTTATCCGATGTTTGTTTGTCTGTATTCACAATTAATTTTTGGTCCGAAGCAAACCTTTAGTTTTGCGCTTACATTTTGCAAACATAAGACTATCGAACCGACAACAATAAGAACATAGAGTCGGAGTTGATTTCGCGTATTAAAATTTCCATACGGAGTTCCATGAACACTCCGTAATTTGTATAATATGAGTATAAAATAATACAGATTTGTGACGCCATGGGGATTTCTAACCCCATACTAATTGTCCTGAAATTATACGATTGGAATTTTTAAGGCTTATAAAAATACTTATAAGATTTAAAACGAAACACATGGGTCAAATGAAATAGATAATTAACTTAAATGAACTATTCATTCATTTAAATTAGTTACGGTTTTACTGTATTGCGCTAGACATGAATTGTCATGTGAATTTTCTCAAAGTAGGTAACTACTCCCTCATACTCTTTAATATTGCATGAATCTATATTTTTCGTTTTGAATCTTACAAATAAGTTATATCAAAATTAATCAAAAATTCCTAATTAATTTTCAGAACAATCATGGTCTAGGTATCTGTATGGGCTTATAAATATATATTGAAATAACAGAAATTAATTTGTACTTCATAGTCCGTTTTAAAAACGTGGCATATGTTTTTTAATTAATTGATTATTTTCTGCTGATCTTGTATGTGGGAAATCTTTGCAATCAATTTGAAACATCTTGATAAAATTATCACAGAACATATGCAAATTTTATATTTCAATTTCTCTTTTGCCTGATCATATCTGAAATAAAAAAATTGTTATATCTTCCTAATAATGATATTTCACACTGATTTCTTATTATTTTCCTGAGGAATAATATAAAGTAGCTAATAAAATTAATTTTATATTATTTTTATTTCAAAATTCAAACTACTGTATGAAATCCTTCTTAGTTACCAATTTTAAATACATGACACTCTTGCAGTGGACGCCCTAGCTGTTGCATTATTCTCAACCTGAAACCTGTTGCGAAATTTGTACCGAACAATTAAAGAAACACACAGCATAAAAGAAAATTCATAAAAACGTGATACAATCATCGCTATATGTAAAATAGTCATTTTTTGCATTATTCTCTCTGTATAGCCTTGAAGTCACTTTTTATTCCACCCATTCAATGTAATTTATTAAATATATTGAATGAACAGACACACTGATGCTACTCTTTTATTATATATTTAGATATATTATTACAACCAAGTAATTGAATACATTTGGCTCTAATACTCTAGTGCTAACACAAGCTCTAAAGCCATATAAAGTGGTGGCCGACTTCGCTCTGATAGGTTGGTGGGGATCCTTAAATAAGAAAATATATTGTGTTAGCATCTATCCAAATTTTGTTTAATCTTTTTCATCTCTTAATTTTATCCTTACTAATCTTAATTTATCATTTCTCTACTTTCTCTCTCAATTCAGAAATAATGGATATCCTAAATATATATGAAGCCATTTTTTTTTTCTAAACGCTTTCTTATGTTCACTCGGCTACAAAATAAACATGTTTATATAAAACATAAATTAGGGACGCTTCAGCTGCTTGTGAATAAACGGGGCTTTTTTAACATTCCGTATTTTTCGTCGATGGACAAACATGATCCTATAAAGTGTTTGTGTTTCGTGAGACCGTTTTCTTTCATTTGCTTTTTCATGTGATGTATCTAAAACGAGAATAATATACGTTCGTATAATCATTAATGAATAAACATATTGATATCAACATAGTACCATTCATTGCTTATTGCAAACAGGCGAGTTTTAGAAATTTTATTCGGAATTCAACCTGTGCTTACAACATACCGATAATATAAATTAATACGACATAGTATGTTATACATTATGTTTATAATAATAATATTTATTGTGCTATAAAAATAGTCAGACAAGGTTACACGTTTGTGTAGGTATTCTTTGACTGGTGAAGCGGTTATAAAATAATGAGCCGTTGTGCATTTTAGTTGTAACATTGTTTTACGTGTTATCTGAAGGTTGTAAAAAAAATAAATGCAAGACAATTCTTAATAGTAGAATTTTCTAGATCGGCACAAAAAAGTAGAACACATTTAGAAAGTACAAACAAAAAAAATTCAAATGAAAGTGAAATAAATGCTAGATAAAGTGTATACGTTAGGGGAAAAGTATGTGGCTTTATGCGTGAGTGTGTATGTGTGTGTGTGTACTTGAATACTTAAGTGAAAGTGTGCGTGTATATTAGCCAACTTTACTTATGCTTCAAAAGCAGGTTAGTTTAGCAGATTTTCGGATTTTCGGACATTGCTTTTTAATTAGAATTTAGTTAAGTTAAGCAAATGAAGTTTTTTACATTTATTGCTCAAGATTGAGGCGACAACGTAAAAGTAGCATAAACGAAGTTGTGCACAACTTCGGAAATCACCAATAGGTTGTGCCGTACACACGAGTGTGCTTTGAATATATAAAAGTACACAACTTCTGTTACGGGTTGACTATGAAAAATAGAACAAGAAATAGACTTTCACAAAGAACTAAACCGCAACTCGATAAGCGTTGGGTTTCCATAGGGACTTTGAGCCGGGACCCCTTTTCAGAATTGACGTGTGCTCTCAATGGGCACACAATTTCACTTATAAAATGATTGTTTTTGCAATATACGTCGTAACATATATCGCAATTAATGCTTCGGCCCTCCAATAGAATCGCATTTGTCAAAAATAACCTTGAATTCGCACTAACTTAAACCTTTTAACTGATACGGACAAAATTTATACGTGCTCATTTTTCGCATACTTCGCTACTTAGTATAGTTATAATAGTAATCATATTATAATATGACAAATAAATCTTGAAATTGATTTTTAAGTACTTATACGCATGAAATGTCACGTCTAAACCGGTTTGTGTTTGACTTGTATTTTTACATTTTCTAAAATTAACAGGCAGCCATAGTTCACTCAAACTAATCACGAAATCTTTTAAAACGTCCTACAACGTCCGCCGGGCTCGTCGACCACCGAGACGGACGTATGCACGAAGAACGATGGATGGTCGTACCTCATCGGCCGGCCCGAATTTCGTGTTGCCGACTTTTCCCGTAGCTTTTCGCCGGGCGGCGCCGGCTATAAAAATTGCGCTTTAAAAATATAAACCGAGAGCGTGACAGCCACTAATGAGAGGTGGCAGTCGGCGTCGGGGGCGGCGCTCGCGCGCATTCCAGGAACGCGGTATGTAGGCCGCCGCTCCGCCTCGTATATAAAAGTCGCTGCGCTAAATACTTCGCGGAAGGTTATTTTACGTCTCAATACGCTAGGGAAACACATAAATTGAGTGAAAATATCGGTCGTCCGTTCGGAAATTAATGTCTTCACACGATGTAATTGGAAACTGACAATAAAACAATTGGTTCTAAATTGCTGTTGTTATAGATTATATCATTACCGATATAGAATACAATTAATTGATAATTACGATGGTGAATCTTACACATAAGACCAGGTAAAATCTACGTCTTTTGATATTGTTGAGATTCACGTCACCTTAAATTATGAACCATTTTGTAAACAGTATGACATGTATTTTTTATGGTATTAATGTAGTAATTCATACAAATGTAACTTACAAAATGTACTTGTCGAATAATAGTTATTTCATAACCTTTGTCAAACAATTTAGTAGAAAAATAATATATGGTGCTTTATGGAAATTATTAAATATATTTATTGTTCTCACCATTTGCAATCAATCGATAAAAAGTAAGTTTATATGTATAAAGTAATTAAATTGACAATGCCTAAAGCAAACAATAATTATGCTTATGTATATTTTTCAGATTTTCTTTTCAACATGAGTAACTAAAAACATTAAAATAAAAAAGTCGATTCCAACTAGAAGCTAGATCCATACTGTATTTACTGCATAAAAAATTATGCTAATGAAATTTCCGTAGTGAGGCAGTAAAAAACTCTTTTCTTAAATACGATCGAGCAGAATTCATAATTTTTTTCATCGATCCTTAAATAGTTGTTTATAACATTTTCCAGCCTTACGGCATGTCGGCAAACAATATTCCAACATCAAACTAGTAGATTTTATATCATAGTATCTAATAACAAGAACATAATAATGCGTTCATCATCTTTATGCTGAACCACATTATTTGATTCTGTAGATAATCTTTAAGAAAACGTTGAAAATTTTCTAGAATTAACTATTAATTGTAACCTCATATAAAATATACAAGTTCAATTTATCTATTTTAGGCTAACGTGCCTACAATAGATAAATATGTATAGATATAGCAGATCGAATGACGAACTTCAAAATATTGAACGTATCAAGTACAAAATTGAAATAATACGCGGGATAAACACTAGTAAAACGCACCACGGCCTCATCTGAGAACTGGCGAGTACTAGATAAACAATTGTGTCCGAGGTCGCGTGCGGCCGGTGCGGCCTGCTACAATGAACGACTCGACAATGGAGGTCTGTCGGATGCTGCAACGATATTAATAAACCAGTTGTGTCACCATTGGTCCGAGAGTCATAAATTATAGAAATATGCACAATGAAACGGTAAAAATTGTTAATAATCATACGACGTATACGAAAAACGATTACCAGTTTTGTTGTACACATTATTTATTTAATCGTTACGTGTTCTATCTTTACCTATTAATAGCTTATATAAATATCACGATAACTTTATTAAATATAATATCGATATCGTGAACAGAGTTTACAGAAAGAACCATCGATACAAAAGACGAAGGAATTCATTATATTTGCACGTTAGCGGAGCCGTAAGCAAAAACCAACATATAATGTAAGTGTGAATAAGTAAATATCTAGCTAGCGTTATCTTTTTCTTCGTTTATCAGATGATTAACCAAATATTTGCATAATAATAGGGATCAAAGTTCGAATTGAACGATTGTAACAAATAATAATATTCATTATCACATATATAAGCTTAATACAAAACATGCTCTTATTAAAAATTGTTTCTCGACTTTTTTTTATTGATAATACAAGTATACCCCTTGTTTACATCCTCGCAAAAGAACAAAACAAATAAAAAAAATGTTTATCGTATCTTCAGTTCATTCAAACGTCGTCACTCGTGTTCTTTCTTTCATTTCTGGCATAATAAATATCCACGCATATGCAATACTTCTTAGATCAGTGGTATATAAAAATATAATCTAAGATAAAAGTGGGATTTATTACTACTAAATGAATTTAACATTCCTTGTCATCAGTCTACAGCAAAAGATTAACCTTTCGTAAAGGGCATTAAATCAAATAGCATAACAAAATATATGGAGCTGTATATGAATCCACGAGTAAAAATCGATTTATCGCAATTGATGTCATCAAAGTTTCGTTCAGTCGAAGCTGACTAACAGTCACCCCAGACACTCAGCGGTAGGTACGCTATGATACATCCGTTCTGGGTCGAAGTTCAAAGGTTATCTCCGGAAAGGTCAATCGCTTGACGCAAAGCATCACGAATGGACGCCGTGCGAAAACAAAATTCTGATAAAGGTCGACGCGTATCGCCGCCTGTCCAGAAGCGTACACGTAACGGCTGATTAAAACGAATCGGGAAGACTCGAATTGGAAGTTACTGTATGATTACAGCTGTCAATATTACAAATGTTAATTTGCATTAATAATTGTTCCGGACGGCCGGTACTCATCTTATAAAACAAAATAGATTAATATGCCGTTTATAGCTACATTTATATGTGGGTACGCGAATGGCGATATCACAATAATGAGGATTACCGCCTCTGCCCCCTCATCAGTGCTGTAATACTGAAGAAAGGGCGGGGATTTTGTAAATAACCAATAAGAAAAAATACTCTCACTCCGTTACAAAGTCGGTGTTACATTTAATAACTTAAATAGACGTATAATATTAATATCTACATAGTGGTTTATATTTGTACATTGCGTAAAATATTATGTAATTTGATAAATAAATTTAGCATGAATAGAGTCGGAAACGATTAAAAATCGGATACGGAAATCGGATACGTATAAAATATCCTTAGAAAGATAAAACACGTTTCCAACGAGATTCATTCCGATGTCCTAGAAATTACGAAAAATAAACAGAACTTCTGCTTTGTCGTGGATAAATTTAATAGATGGTTTTTATTGGAGTACTTAGTAGGAAATCAATGCAGAATCGACGCTCAAGCGCACGGGTCCTGTATAATATTAATATCAAAAGTAATAGTAGGGTAAACGCACTAATAGATGGACGGCTATGCTTATCAATCAAAACAATGCGAAAAATATAAATATATTGTAATAAAACTAATTTTACGAGTGTAAATAAATATTTAATTAGCTAAAAAGAAATTAAAACTTCTTATAACGTAGTAGTTAATTATAAAAAAGGGAAATTAAAAAAAAAAAAGCTAATATCCTCAGTAGTGGTGGCGCTCTTAAATCATAACGTCGTAATATAAAATGAAAATATTTTTTGATTATTACAGATACAAATTTAAAAAATATATTTTTATATAAACAGAAATACATATATGCGTCATTATATAAAATGCTATTTTACATTTTTATTCTTAAAATTAATGCAATCGGTTATTGAAATAACATTTGTTCATCTATTGGAGGGAGTCCATCTATTGGTGTATTTACCCTAATTGATGGATTTCTTTCACGACACCTCTTGTAATTTTGGACGGTATTTGGCCATTTTGCTTGCCTTAAGCGCGAGCGTAGGTATGCTTCTACTGTTGCCTGAAAATCCGGTGTAATCACGATAACTAAAAAACTATTTAACTTTTAAACTTAATTTCTTTTTCAATCTCATTACTAATCGATTGGAAATAAATGTATTGAAAATCATAACTTGATATAGTACCGATTAGCTGTAATTGGATTTTTTTAACTCGCAGTTGTTCATGTTTTGATCTGTCATGTCGCTTAATTAACTGAAATGGAGATTGAAATTAATGCTTTATATTTTGTGATTGCCAACAGATGGTGGTAGTAATATCAAAAATAAAACAACTATTTTCGCGCGAGGATGCATTGTACGATTTAGTTTAACTGTTTTGCTTTAAGTCGCGCGCGCAGAGTACCCGGCCGGGTTCAAATATGTCCTAGAATTTGTTTTTTTTTTAATTATTTTTAATTACTTTCAAACGTTTTAATTAATTCCAAAGTTATTTTTTATGTAATTAGTAATACGTTTATATTAACAACAATTATTGTATAATAATTTTAATTAGTGACTTCGGGAAAGTTTCGAAGAACTTCAAAAAAGGATTTTTGGTGAAAAGCTCATAAATTATCATTAACCTCTAATTTAGATAACATATGTATGTCACGAGCGCTTAAGGTATGCACATGTGGTTTTATCAAACTTTCTAAAATTAGTTTTTTCCTTTGACATATACTCCACAGATCAAATTAAATAACGGTCAAATAATCTCCACCACATTAGATACCTGCATCGATCCAGTCCTCATCGGAATAATATTTCTTTTAAACTATGAAAACACTTATGTACTTATAATAAGTACAGTATTATCAATGAAACGGAATGTGATTTATTTCACACTTAAATATGTATATAGATAAATTCAGTGAACTAGGATACAAAAATGAGCTAGTTAAGTTTGATTTCTTACGTCGTTTTTTGTCACCATAGTCTTTTACAATTTTATTTTACGGTGACGGTGTGACCCTCGCCTCGCCACGCAGGTCCGGCGCGGGTCGTAAACTCCTAACGGCCGATGTCAGCGGTGCGGTGACACTGTTCAAATCGATCGTTTAAAGATATTTTCATTGCTAGTAGCAAATAGTATTGATCTGATATAAGTCAAAAACTGAAGAAATCAAGAAACTTACCTGTTGCCTTAGCTCGTTAAAAAGCGTCGTCTTGATTAATGTTTTGAGTTTGTGTACAGAATTAGATTGTCTATCGATAATTTCCTACTTTCGTGATCAAACCGATGTTTGTATCGATTGCATCGATTGTACAGATGAATTGATCTGAATGATACGACTAATTTGCTTTAAGGGATAATGAATTAAAATCTGTTTTATATTATTTATCGGACTTTAATTATGAGAAAAAAAACGTACACAAATATCAGCTATTGTATAAAACATTGTGTTCTTTAAGTCGCAAACAAAAACAAAAGAAAAAAACAAAAACCTTTCGTAAAGTATTTAAATATACTTTGTGGTTAAAAGCTCTCACTGAGTATTTCACATCATCGTCACAGATGAGTTTAAAAATACATTACATTGATGACTGACGATACATTTTATTAATTGTCTAAAAGCATAAGGGTTAACGTTTTTTGTCTTAATCTGGTAAATATGATGAAAATAAAGAATTAAAAACTTATCATTCCTAATAGCAAATAATAATCCCATTTTAGCATTTTCTTTATAAATTAGTCGGCAAATAATAATATGAATTCCGATTAATAAATTTGTATTTACTCACTGCTATTAGGACTGTTAAAGTAGCCGATGAGTAACAATATGAAATAGAAAATATCTTTATTTCTTACGTAATAGAAATTACACTTGAAATGCGTCATAAACTACTGTTTTCGACATTAAAATTACCGCCCATTCCAAATTCTGATTCAACATGAGAAAAATGGGCAAAAAACTCAAGGTTAGCTCTTTGTTACTCGATACGAAATATTGAATAAATAACAATTTAGTACAACACTTAGTAATAAAAAGAAGCAACCTGATAGCCGAGCAGTTTAATCCCTTGAGTTTTTTTCATTAACATATTCAGACACAGTATAATAATAGTTCTTGTCATGCAACTTTCTTTGAACAAAACGTTTAAATTTATAATATGGCAAATTTTTAATTTCAGCGGGGATTTTATTATAAAAGCGTACACATTGCCTCTTAAACGATTTATTAACTTTGCTTAGACGGGTTTTAAGAGCAGTAAGATCGTTCTTATGTCTAGTGTTAATGTTATGGATGTCGGTCCTTTTTTGGAACGATTCTATATTTCTCTTGACATATACTAGGATTTCGTATATGTATTGTGATGCTAATGTTATCATATTAATTTCCTTAATTTTTTCTCTGAGAAATGCCATTGATCTTATATCATAAACAACTTATACGCAAGCGCGTTCGCCATGTTACAAAACCAATAATATAAACCTTTCGAGCACTTTTTATAAATATGGCTGGACAACAAGGAGGTTTAACTTTATTATCTGTGCAACTAAATGAAAATATAATTGATGGTGCTTCATTAGTACATTCGACAACAGAAGCGCAAAATAGTACTCAACTATAAAGCTGATTGAAATATAATGGCCGCCAACAATCTGGGAACAAAGCAGATCTTGTCTTGTTGGAGAGTAGGATAACAATTATATTCACGATACAATTAAACTAATAAATATACATTAATTGTAATGAAAATGAAAATGAATAAAAAATATAAATTGTACATTTTCAAAAAATGTGTACTGTAAATTTGACAAAGGTATTATTAATGTATTATTTATATTATTAATATGATATTTAATATGATATGTAATTAATATAGTATTACATATTACTAATATGTAATGTATTATTATTAATATATTAATGAAACTATTGCATTTATAATAAAATACCAGAAATTACATGATTACATAATTTTTTTTTCAAACAATAATGATGTCAGGTTGTTCTTATGAATATGCAAAAAGTTATTAGTGGGTTAAGAGATCTTAACTCACAAATTACATTTTGCACATTTCGAACAAACTTTGAAATGTTTTTATTTTGTTGATTTTATTAATTTTCGATGATATTCCAGATAAGGCTTTGGTAAACTGATAAAATAATACAAATTCTCCAAAAACGATTCACTACGTGTATTATTGCGACATTACCCACAACAACGTTTTGTGCTCCGTTTTTTTTTACTGATAACATTGTGTTTATCTCGATAAAAATACTTTTATTATTATTTTATCATACGTATTTAATAAAAGAAATTGTATCAATCGTTAGTTAATAATACAAATAACTTTTTAATATTAATAAAATTCTCAATATAACATTCATGGCTTGTACACGTAAAAAAAATTTTTCCCCAAAAACATGGCGGAAGTTAAGGCATGTGCACAAACAATTTTTTGAAATGAAAATATATATTTTCATCAGTTCGTGACTTATGTCAACGCCCAGTTTACCCATAACTGTTGCTACCTCAGGTGTAGATTATTTCAACAAAATACATAATCTACAATCGATGTTGGCCTCGATACTGTATGCTTACACAGGATAGATAAAAACATAAGGAAATGATTGGAAGTAAACAACTTAAGTCATCGCGTATTATTTTTCAGCTATCCGAATAAAATATCTGATCAGGAAAATGTATATGTTATGAATTCAATCCGATCTCATCAGACACAGGCTTTGAGATTAATTATGTTTTTTCAGCGAAATATTATTACAGCTTCCTTATCGATCGGTTCTGTTGTTTGATTGGTTCGCGTTTGCGGGCCTTCCACGTTTTGTTTGAAGGATAGGCAAATAAGCCTTAAGCGTTTTCTTAAACCTGTTCATAAAATAATTCAAACACTCAGCGAGAACTCTTTTTAGCTAATAGACTTTAAAGGCGCTGAGCGGTTTAAATCTGCATTTAAAATGTGCTTACTTTCTTTTAAGATTTTATCATGAAGTGTTTGAGGTATTTTTAAGGTTTTTCCTACCATTAACTAGCTTTGTTGTCTATTTATTTGCTTGTCTAATCATGAGGAATTTTACAATTGATTGTATACCAACTTTCAAATGAGATACAGACTCGTGACTTTAAACATAGCTCGAGATTGAATAATAATTCTAGAAAATGTGGAAAAAGAAGAAAAAAAATAAGATTATCTTCGCTAGACGCTTCGCTGAATTTTTGCCCGAATCAGTTTAATTTTAAATCCATTGTAAAGTGTCACAAAACATAATACAGAAAACCATAAAATAACAATATTTTACCATGTTTATAAAACGGACCAACAATATAAAAATCGATTTTATTTTTTGATTGTAATAAGTGAGCGGTAGAGTGCAATACGTGGGATACATTTGACTTGATATATATGTATATATTTATATTTATACATCCTTACAATTATTAAAGAATAAATATTTTACCCAAATCACCACGGTTAAAATTAGTAAAAAATTAATTTAATTATTTGTAAATACAATGTATCTTACAAGTATTAAAATAATTGTAATATTGAATTACTATTGCAAACGTTCCATGTATTTTAGGGTTCCATGGTCAACAAGGAACCCGTGTAGTTTCGCCATGTTTGTTTTTTCGTCTGTTTTTTTTATATAGGGATCCACTTTAAGGTTTAACTTTATTTTGAATTTATTATCCGTTGTTATAGCAACCATAGTAATATGTACTCTGAAAATTTCAAGCTTATGACGATATAAAATATACAACTCTGTGAAAGACGGACGGTCAGCGGAGACTTAGTGATAGGGTCCGGATGTTATCCTTTGGGTACGAAACCCTAAAGACAGTAAATTGTTATTTTTGTATTTGGTTTTTTATATTTTTTATTCAAATTTTTGATTTATGAAGCCAATTTCAGTACTTAATTTTCGAAATACATGTAAACAATTTTATAAATAAGAAGGAAATGTAAATAGCGTTTCGAAGCTTTCACTGTTTAAGCTATGTGTTTGATTTTATTATTCTCTGTTTTACTAGAACAGCTAAATTTATTGCTTTTCCACTGATACACACCGTTCCTTAGACCGGAAATTAAGTGTCGCATTACCTTTTTGATTAGCACAAAAAGGCATCTTCAACACTACAAAGATCCAGTAAAGGTCAATGGGGTTTTAATGGAAACATAATTTTAGACTCTTGATGCGCAATAAAATACTACGTTTTAATAAAATCTGTGACCTTTTTTCAATAATTACAGCTTTATAATTATTTAGCATGCATCATTCAATCAAGTACCTACGCACTTCATAGGTATGATAAAAGTTTATTATTTAGATATTATTTTTATAGTTATGTTACGAGTATAAAAGAGCATTACTACTGGGCGTCTATCTATTGTCATTTGACTTTCAGATTTTCATGAAATTTTTAGTTGAATATCGGATTTTATCTCTTTACTCTGTAATATTTTTAAAAATATGATTCATCGGTAGGCGCCTGTCCAATATTAAAACACAGTAACTGACAAAATTTTTCAAAGTCGAATTTATGGCATTTTTGGTAATTTTGATAATGTATTAAAACCGGAAAATGCCAAAAAATCGAATTCAAAACAAATTTATCAGTTACTCTATTTTGAAATTAGACAGTCGTAGGATGAGAGATGATAAAATTGAAAAGCGTTTTTATATTGTTTAAATTTGAACCCGAGAAGTACATAATCGATCTAAAAGGATTTTTTATCGTCTTGCAGTTATAAAAGTAATCCAAAGGTAATAGCCGCATCTAAGTCAAACACGGAATCGAATTCAGGATCAACATCGAGACCATATTTACTTCGATAGTAAAAAATGTGAACCATGGACACGGCGCTACGGCAAGCCGCGCGCGTGCTAGCGTTCTAGCGTTCCATACCAAAGGGCAGATTTAGTTTAATCGCCTGCTTAAGCGGTCTCTCTACTGCTGGCGTGCTAGCTAAGGGTACGCTGCGAAGTTCGACTACGTCTCCAGCGAGTGCGTTGACCATTTCGTTGCTGTGCACGCCGTCGCTCCCTCCCCCGCCCTCACACGCCAGTACAGCCGCATGCGGTACATTCGTGGGCGGCGTATCTGAACGCGCCGCAGGTCTGTCAGCGACGTCATACCGTGTACAGTTCGTCGGTGTGTCGCGGCGGACGAGCCCACTTACATTTCATATAGAAGCGAAGCTAGACATAATTGATGCCGCGTAGCTTGTCCGTGCGCAGTGATAGGGCGGCGGCTTTAACAAGCGTACTCGGTCTGGTCGCACAAGCACTCGGTTTGTTGTCCGTGAGCATAAAATTGCTTTTACTGCTATATTATATTGTATAGACAATGTAAGTGTACGGTGTATATAAATATTTTGGTATTTTGAGCTATTATTTAATATTGAATTTTCAACAATAGATGCAATGAATTCATAATTAAAAAAATGGATTGTATATTATGATATAGAAAATATGGGATAAACGATAACATGTACTGTTTTATTTTTACGAAATAGGTTTGATAAAGAGTTTTTGTGTTGAGTTTATTTATTTTAATATAAATAACATGTTATTAAAAAGTCCTTATCTTAGTTAATCGGATTTATAACCAATAAATGTCCACTTATTATTGGTTTTATCCGTTTCCGAACGTCAACACAGGAGGCCCAGCGCTATATAGTTATTGTTTTGTCATAAATTTTTATGAAATTTGTGAGTCGTACAATCTCCACACCCACGCGCACTGATCGACCAGCGTTCCTAACGGGCGTTTGTAGCCGACACGTCCAACTAAAAGGGGACATTGTCGTTAGTTTTAAGTTAGTATTTTTTGTTATATAGATATGAATAAAACATGGTTATAGATGTCGACGTATCCATTTGTTGCCATTAAATTCATAACTCGTGTGGGTTTGATACGGTCCCCAACGTCGAGCTTCTTATTCTAATATGAACGACAGAGTAAAACAAAGAACAAGGTATTTTATTTTTAATGAAAGGAAAGGCGCGGATGGTTGCTATTGGAGACATGACATATAATTATAACTAAATAATTGTATCGCTAAACAGTTATCGATTATAAAAGTAAAACCAAAATGGGTATCTAAAATAAATATTTGATTTGTTCCCGCCAAGATAAAATTGCAAAAAATATTTTTTTTTATTTTATATGTAATAAATTTTGGAATTAGTTATTTTTTATTGGTCCACGGAATCAATACCTACTTATATCGAAAATGCAAAAATCTTAGTTCGTAACATTATGTTACTTTCCAACCGCAGCTCTCTATAATCCATAAAATGAACGCTGAGTATATGCAGAAGCATCAAAAGATTAATTTAATTATTAATCTATATCTCCTTATTAATTTATCTATATGGGCTAATAGGCTCTTACTGCATAATTTATCAAAGGGTGTGGTGCGTTTTAGCCTAAAGCCTTTACTGATCGTACGACTATTATCATTATCCTTTTGTTATAGACGAGGCATACATGAAGCTGGCGCTGGAAACGGTGGAAGAACTGGACTGGTGTCTGGACCAGCTCGAGACCATACAAACGCATCGGTCGGTCTCGGACATGGCGTCGCTCAAGGTAAGCCTTATCTTTGCTTTGTTCTATTGTGTTTATTTGCCAGTGTTAATGTTGCGATAACAGAAAAAAAAAATGTTATACTGTTGTGAGTAACATCTCATTATCTCAATTAAAATGATCTAAATGAAGAAATATTTCATACAAACAGCTGTTATCTCCAATGTTTTTTTACGTATTAGCAAATTAGTAACTTCATGTCATGCCTTTGTCCCGCTTGATACAATAGTAAAAATATGTGTAAAATAAACAATTGAACATGTATGTTTCGGTTATCAACTATTGCATTGTTTACATAATTAATTCTACTTTCGACTCTCCCTTCTAAAAAAATATTACAGTACAATACAATTTAATACAAACATTTAAAATTTAATCAGTTTTTATTATATAGTACATAATTGGATATAAAACTTTGTTATGTATTTCGTTCCGTTAACCACTGTCCCGCACGTTCTGTCTCTACTGCAGCGCAGCGAAAAGTTTTCAAAACAAGTTTAACTATAAAAACTTTATGTATCCATTCAGTCTGTTCCATCTGCTTTCATAAAATATTTCGACTCCGGATAAGTTCTAAGCAACATATTCAATGGAATATGGATACAAAGCGAAACAAAGATCGAGTACGCTAATTCTTGACATAGAAAAATATTTTAATAAACGGTCATAATAATAATTTTGACGTTAAATTAACATTCGTGGCCGTTGTAATAAGTTAACAACGAAAATTCTAGATTATCGTATCACTTCAGGCTTTTATCAATTTTGGTGAAAATCCATATACGTTTTATTTAAAAAAATATTTTTTAATGGAAAGGCAGTCTAGTCGTCTTACTATCTATTACCGGCTGATTGTCGGGTGGGCAACGCTTTCAAAGGGTTGCTGCGTTATTATCAGATCGGTGTCGTATTTCGGCAATCGGTCGTCTGAAGTATTTCTTTCAGTCAGTTTTTGACTGACGATAAACTGGTAACCGTTTAAACCTCTTTTTTTTTCATATTTTCATTCAAGCTCCGTTTACGAACGGTTAGTTTACAAAACGTGCGTAACATATGTCTCTGTGTTTTTTTATATATTCCATAAAATATACGGTATGGGCGTTGAACTTATCATCGATTTAACTAATTATTACGGATAACGACGAGAAACGACACGCTTTATGCGTACTAACTCGGTGGATTTTTATGCATTTCACTAAGCTTCTAAGAAATTGCTTCCCGTAGAAATATCTAGAATACAAACAACAATATTCCTAATGTAAACATACCATAACAAACGTCATAAAATCGATTTTATCTGTTCAACCTGGTTCGCGAAAGTCGAAGGGGCCAACGCTATAAGGGAACTAGAACATGCGTCATGACCCAAAATACCGAGAGTGGGTGCTTCAGATTATTGTATATGAAAGCTGAATTTATTGCGCTATGATTTTAGCGATAACTAGATCGGCGCGGATAAGATATGACGTCGATGCCATTAATTACGAATCAGGGCTTTTCCTACTCTAAAAAAAAGCTCTATTTAGATAAAAAGTTGTTTTCGTGATTGGAGTGTTCATCGGTTATCTATGACGTCAGGGTGGTAATGCTACAAGTGTCGTTGAGTTTGGATAAACATCCTAATGATGCATAATTCGCATTAATGTGAAGGGAAGTGCCAATGGAAATTTTCTGTTCGAAACATGTTTTGTACTATCATTTCAATGTACAAAAATGAGGCTACTTTAAAGATTTATAAACAGTTCCATAGTTGAGGTAAAATGAATGTAAATTATCGAAAAAAATTTTTTTTGATATTGTGAGGAAGATTTTATTTAGACGTATCTTGTAAAACAACGTCGTCACGTCAAAATGTTATTACTTCTTCATATCATGATCTCGTTTCACCACCGCCAAAGATGTCACAAAGACAAATAAAACCGGTAATATTTTCCTTTTGAAAACGGATTATTATATACGTTGTGAAAACATTCTATTCCCAGGTAACATGGTTTTGGGGTTTATCTCGTCTTAAATTTTTTCAACTCTAAAAAAAATTGAACGTCATTATCGATTTCAGAACGAGTTTAAGCGATGAAATATGAGGGTTAAACGGTGAAAACAGATTAAAAAGGTGGTTGAAACAACTGAACAGATTATATTATTATAAAATTTTAAACTAGTAATAGATTACTACGTCTAACAGGATATAGGATAGAATTGAATGCAGAACCGGGGTCGAAAACGAAAGTAATACTGAGATAGAAATAGAAAACGACAACTGAATTGGAACCAATAGTACAATCGAGATTGGGATATAGATAACAGCAAGTTCAGAATCGGAATCGGAAGTTAGGCTAAGATTTAAATCGAGAACTAGTTGAGGATCGAAACAGAGACCTGGACCGGGATCGGATGCAAGTTCGGAATCGAAGTTGGAATGACATTGAGGTTGACAACGAGGTTAGGATCGAAACCGACATTGCATTTAAAATTGACAATGAAATTAATAGAAATCTTACGACATTAAAAAGCACGTAAGCGAAGCCGCGAGAAAAAGCTAGTATACAATAAAGTGACATATTAAATATTATTTTAATTAGCTAATAGGTTTGGACATTGTTTAGGAAAATATACATTCAAGTATTATTGGCACTTTGTCAAATTATTTTAGAGGTGACCTTTAGCAACTTCACAATAACTTTAGAGCCATATACGGTCATTACGAATTAACATCTATAAATAAATATAACTGCAAATTAAATTTAAATATTTAAGAAACTTTAAAAACATACTTCAGTTAAACCTTTCAGAAAATATCATAATTGTAGATACATAACGTCCACAATAAGACACAGCAATGAGATAATTAATCAGGAATTGTCTTCTGTTCATAAAACGTCTTACGATATTGACTTCGACGAAAACACCTGTCGCTAATTTATGCCAATGTATTATCCGGCGGATTGTTCTATAGGAGACTCGGTACGATGAATGAACGATCGCCAACGACGTCTGCCCGCATGCGTGTAGCTGTGTACCTAAGTTGTATCGCTGAGTTAATTAGCTGTGCTCTCGCTATTGACTTGAGGTACGGTTCGTTTGACACATCTGCGCCGAGGGACGTGTCAGTGAACCGCGACGTTTAATCAGACCGGTCGCTTGTATTAAATTGCGACATACAATTTCCAATGGGTACGGTGCCGATATAACTCACGTAAGCGAGTTTCTTCTGGGGCGTGATGAAGTCGTACACTCGTTATTAATAACCGTACTATTAAAGTTCTTGAGAGGTGTGTGCGATGAGTGAACATCGATAGTTTCGTCAAATTTTGGTTACATGTGATCTCTTACTAAAAACAAATAATTGATGCTATGATGAGCTATTTTATCTTAGGCCTTCGTGAGATACGATACGCGGCTGGTATGCTGTATTAAGATGTACAAACGAAATAATTAATATTATATCCCTGAAAAATTAGAATATAAGAATTAAATGTAGAAAGTCAGAACAAAATGGGTGGAACCCATCCAAATACTCACATCTGTGCATTTTAAACTCCCGGATATTAATACGTATCAACTTGGGATAACTTTGAATTTGAATAACAAACCTTCAAACTTTGAACTGAAGTTTGAAGGTTTGCAGTGTATGTGTATTATAACATAAGCTATATAGCTTTTTTTAATTTGCATTATAATTTACATAATTTACAACATACTAGCGTCACCCTCCTGCTTCGCTGACTCTTATAGATTATAATATTTCTAAATGAAAAAGAGTAATGGGAAGGCGTGTGTATAGAATTAAAAAAAGCAGTAGCTTTAAACTCTAATATATACCAATCTGCTTCCAATGGAAAAATCCCACACTGATATGGTCAGTAGTTTTTTAGCTAATGTTCTGACAAAGAAAAAAGCGTTTTCATTTTGTTTGTGTGTGTGTGTGTGTGTAAGTAGATAGAAGATAATTTAAATAAAATATATAAAAGATAAGATTACGATAAGAAAATATCAAGAACTATAAGCGCATATAATCCTTTGTTGTTATTGGAACATGAATAAAAAAAAAACTAAAAAGATTACAATTTTCATTTGTTCTATATAAATAAAGGGTTTTAATAACTTATTATGTAAAATATTTTTTAGGAACAATTGTATGACTGTAGAAAAAAAAAATAGTTTCACATCGTACAACTTATACAAGTGACTAAATATATTGCTGGAGAGAAGTTTTCACTGATTTATGGGACTTTCTCTACCCTTAATTTAGGTATTTAAACTATTACAGCGTTTGACATTTGTTGCAACAAAGTTTTGGCGCCGTTTGACGACCCATAAAAACTACGCCATAAAAACGCTCATTGGTGATAGAATTTCATCGCATCGTCCTGTTCTCTTTTTTATAATTAATTTCATTCGTAAATTAAAAATCGAATACTAAGAAAAACTAATGTTGGATACAAAAAAAATTACATAGGCGCGTATTGTAACATCTATCATCCATATAAACTAATAAGTACTAAAATTAAATTGTATTCTATTCTAAAAGACCTTTGATGCAGAAATTTCCAAAGATTGATTGATTGATTGCGGCTCAGCGATTCAAAGGAAGGTCGTGCATTTATCAGTCTGTAATGTATGCACGTGTGTATGTATCTGCATACATATTATGGTTTGTTCGTTTGTGATGCTCGAAATCTCAAAAAAGGTTGCCCAATTTCAACGGTTCTGGCATCAATAGTTTGCTTTGATATCATGCGACTCAGTGACGGTAAATTAATAACCGAACGTAAGATGGTCACCATTAACCGCCCGACGCCTGTATTGCATATTACTATAGTAAATAAAAAAAATTAAAAGAAACTCTGGGATGTTATGTTGAATAGATTTTTAAATTATATTTAGATTAAAAAAAATTAAAAAAAAAACTATCTGGAATCTATACAACATTACTAGATTTGTAATGTGACTCCTATCTGTAATTTTTAAATGCGTTCTTCGATTTTGTAATATTTCACATGTAAATATTTATTTTGATGTTACGAGTTCCCCTGAAGGTATAAGAATGGCTAAAATATTGACTCTGCACGCAATCCCCAAAACTTTCCGCTGTGATATTTATCGATGTGTTTTTGAGGTCCTTGAATTATAAATATTGTCAATAATTCTCATTCATTTCAATTATTAACGCCGTTTTTAATGAAAACTACTGCTTAGTTTTAGGAATTTCTCAGTAAAGTAGTTAAAAATATTCTAAAAAACAGTTTATGAAATAATTTTCTCCGAGAATATTTCTTAAATAAATCAACCAATTTTTATGAATTTAGCAACGATCAACGTTGTTTTCTGAAGAGAACAACCGTGCGAAATTTGGAATTTATCGATAGAGTAGTTTATAAAATATTGTAAAAAAACACTTTTTAAAAATTTTTCTCCATTGATATGTTTGAATAAATTAACCTATTTATATGTAATTTGCGGTACTCGGTGCAATTGTTTAGGAAAAAGAGCTGATTAGATTTTGGTATGGATCGATATAATAGTTAATTTATTTTAATTACAAAAAATATTAAAAAAAAAATATTTTCGTGAAAACTTTATTTTTAAAATTCCTCAAAATCTACTTACTTGTTCGAAGTTTCAGGAAGTTATATACACAGACAGAGAAAGTGAAAGATACAGACGTTACTCGGTAAACGGTCGAAATAGCCTTCGAAACATCAAAATTTCGTGAAAACTCGATTTTCAAAAAACTAGGGTAAAAACTCTTTTTAATTACATTGAACAATTCTTACAAAAATCTGCTTATGTTTCAAATTTTTATTCAATACTTCTGCAAGACTACATCTTTAATTTTTAAACAATGAAATTTGAAACTCAAAAAATCAAGAGACGTAGAAAAATAGAAAGAGTAGCATTTACCATAAAAAAAATTTAACGTTGTACATAGTGTTCATATTTTATTTATTTAGTACATCTATTTGTAGTTATTGTTTAATGTTCCCTTTTGGACTGTTTTGTTATCGAAGATCAGTTAGCGAGATCTAGTTGAAATTATTAAACGTATAAACGCTTTAGAGTCCATTTTTTTTCTACTTTTACCCAGGAACTTGACCAAAAGAAAAAGTAAACATGGTGTTGTGACCAATAGATAGGAGAATATTCATCGGAATCGTTTGAAACAAATTTTCAATCTTAATTTATTTCGTAACAAGCGCATTAGGTCCAACGATAGGAGGCAGACTCGGGAGGTACCCTCGTCTAAACGGACGCTTGTCGGTCGCCGGCAGTGATTGGTTTTTGTGTTTTACGTATGTTTACCTACTTATAAATGTATTATTATCGATTATCTTATTATTTTACGATATCAGATACAATTAATTGTCAATGTATGCTAAAAGGTAACAAAATTGCAATTGAAAAATATTTGAGGATAATGACATTCAATTCGACGTACACGTCGTCTGTAGAACACATCGGAATTCCACACAAAGATACTAAAAGGGCGATGTGCACCGTATAACGCGAGGAGCCCATTAAATACGCGACTTACAGTTATGACTGGAGCTGCATATGCTCCATAAACTTAATACTAACCAGCGCCTATTGCCGGTCATGAGTAGCGGGCGAGGCCTCGATCGCACGGGCAAATGGCAAAAGTCCGTCGCTTTAGATTGCGATATCTCGGACAAAAAACTAAGAAAGACGTTTCTTTGATTTAGTATAAAGCGTTAAAAAAGCGATGAAAACGTACAAAATATTACTCGATTTGCATAATGTTAGGTTATAGCAACGGCAAATAAAATATTCTATTTGATCATATACAGTGTGATAATATACTAATGACGATCCAAAACTGTTCTGAAAAGAAAACTCGTCATCACTTTGCTCGTGTTAAGAAATCGGTTTCTCTCAATGATGCGTCGGCAGCATCAAGGATGGATAAACACGCCGTCGAATGTATTCATAAAGAATCCACTCTATGGAGACGCAACTGTATTATTCGAAGTAAACAATCTGAACGTTTGCGTTTTTGTGGAACTTCCTCAAAGTCAGCAAATGACGCGACGTTGGTCGACTAGACGTCGATATAATTTGCAATACTTGATTAATCCGACCCGTGTTCCGACTCTTCCGTTTCATCGGTCCCGGTAATAATGGGCGAGCAAGCCAAATGGAAAATTGGAAATGGAATCCTTATACTCCTCGTGCACGTACCGCAAGGATGTAATTGTGTTGTTCCTTTAAAAGAATTATTAGGGTCGACTCGATACGCACTGTCCCGTGAATTCGTACATTATATGAGAGATTGAACGACCTTAAACGTAGGCAGACTATTTTCCTTGGTGTATTAGCTGATTCTAAATGTCCTCTACAAATTGGCAATTATGGTTTTGGATAAATTATAATTGTAAAGCATTGTGAATGATCACTTGATGTCAGAATTGAACTACCTACGTATTTTTCGTTTTATTAAAAAGGATGAATTATTGCGCTTGCGTTAGCAATTATTGCGCATATAATTTCTTTGGCCGATACAGGTATTTAAAATATTATTTATGTAGTGAATTTCAGTATTACCACTTTTAAAGTACCATTCAGTGTTAGTATATTAGTCACCATAACAAAATTAAAAAAACAGAGAAAAGAAAGAAAGATTGTAATAGTCCGCAAACCATAATTGTAATTTTAAATTCCTCGCAATAAAATTGAGAAAGTTTCAAAATTTAGGGAAATTATTGCTTCCGGATCTATTTTCTAAAATCGTAATTTTACACGTATTTTATGCTAAAATTTAGTATGTTGAAAAGTTCGGTACACATCTAGGCAACAATATATATATACTAGATGAAAACCCGGCTTCGCTCGTGTGAAATGCGACTCATAATGCACATGTAGATACAAAATGTAGGTAGATATTTTTGTAGTTATCGGTTCTCAAGGAATATTAAAGGCATAGATTCTTATAGCATCGTTTATTGTGTTTAATAAATATAGTCAATTAAAACTGCAAAAGTTTTTACATAAATAATTTTAATTTTAAATCGACTTTCAATATAAATTAACAAAATATATAGCTTTTAAGGTTTTTCTTTTTGAACCTCTCTGTTTTAAGCACTCAGTCTTTTTCTTTACTTTAGTAGGTAGGTAAGTACTTACTACTTTTGAAAATAAAAAATGATAATGTTTTTCTTTATACAAATTGGCTAAATCAAAAATAATATGAATATTTTTTTTATTCGCTCAATGTTTACGACAAGACGTTTAGTTTTACACAGTCACATGAGTCACAGTTTGTTTTTTAAATGAATAGCGCGGCGTGCTGAGTGGCGAGGCGTATGTGCGCATAATAACCCACATTTATTAATCTACTCGAGATGTCATTCGGTGTCAGTGACGTTTCGCTAGAGTGGCCAATATGGCGAATGCGATTCGTCTGTCACCATCATTAGAATTTAACAAAATACTCGACAATTCGAATTTTGCGGATATATGTTGTCGACTCGAAATCTTTATTTTTTTATGTTTTATTATTCAAGTAAGTTTTCGATAGAGTCTATCGTACCCCTAGACGAAATTATTAATATAGATAAGCGAACCACTGACTGATTCATCACGAGGTCTCCGATACTATAGGTCCGATTGACTTGAATTTTAGCATAGCTACTCTTTTCGGGATTTAGATTCTCACTAAAAACGAATATTAAGTATATCCTGTACAAAAAAAAATTGCATCTACCGTCACATATACCACATCTATCTATGCGGGCGGAGCTGCGGGCAAAAACCTGGTTTAATAATGAATTCGATGGCAGAGGACACAAACACATTTCGCAATCTATATAATTACTGAAAGCTTTTCAGCAATTATAGATTGCGAATACAGCGGTTACGAGTAACCTCGCGGGGACGAGTTGAGGTAAAAACCAAGTACTTTGGGGACCGTAATAAGTGGGGGACCGAACGAGGTCAGATGAAGCCGCGGCCGCGACCGCGGCGCTGAGGACGCTCCTTGACTGCGGATATTTATTTCAACTCGGCTCGCTCACGAGGACCTTTTTAGACCGCGAACAATGATGCGACACATCAAGGGCGCACAAATATCACTAAACCACAAAAGGCCCTTCGATAATCCAACATGAAAGCTAATCTAATACAAACCCGAACGCTCAGACGGCTAATCTTGGATTGGAATCTTTGCTATTATAAGTGTGTATGCTCTTAATTAGATATGTATATAAATATGTAATGAGGTGGATACCTAACAATGTATATGTACATAATCACGAACCACTCAGTGTACATATATATATAGATGCTTGTTTGTTTGTAATGTTGTGTGTCTGTCACCCCGTAAACTCTAAACATACAATTGTCTGTAACAACACGCTCATATTACAATGTATGGCTGTGAATACGTATCACAGTTCGTTAACACTGAAAACTGACAGTACTGAACACATTATAAATAACTTAATAAAGAAAAATATTAATGTATATATCCCACATTAATCAGGGATAGTGTAACTTTCTATTAGTTGAAGAATTTTTAGAATAGATACGGTAGTTTTACAGATTATTATTTACATTGAACAAAAAAAAAACAAATTTTTTTTACCTGTTTACAATATAAGTGTAGATGAGAATTTAAACCTCAGAAAAATAATTCCCATGGTTTTTTAAATTTTAAATGTCGCATAAGAAGAATCCACAGAGGATACTTTCGCATCGGTTCCATTCAAGTTCCCGCTACATATAATGAAAATATTAAAAACTCTTATGAATTATTTTTTTTCTAGTCTATCGATACTTCTTTTTTTATTGAGAGAACTTGTTTCAAATTGATCAGAATTTCTAATTAATAAGTATACAAGTAGAATTACAATGTATAACCGAAAATGTTGAATATAACTGGACGATACAAGTCACATTCCTTGTATATTTTATCTGAGAACAATATTATTGTTGAGAAATTTGAGTCTTTTTTATTCGTTATGTGAAATTACTTAATATCAGAAGAACTATTTTTATATTCGTTCTATGATGTAGATCTCGCAACTGTTAACTAATTTTGATTTCTTTTGATTAGCTATATCATAGAACTCGCCAGTGTTTCATTAAAATTTGTTGCATGGTACACTCACACTTTGTTTTTTATACTAAAATTTACCATAAAGTATCAAAAAACTTACTGTTTGAAAAAGGGAGCTTCATGTCTATAATAATTTTTCGGTCTGAATACTATATTTTGTCAGTATTTTGGCTTTTTCGTCGCCAAAACAAAAAGAATGCCACTGATACAATTTTTAACGGTGATATGCGAAAAACTTCAAAGTTTCATTTGAAAACTATAAAAAATAACAATACATATAATGTAAATTATTATCGATAAGCATCATTTAATATGTTGTTAACGACTTATAAATTTTTTGCTTGTTTAATTATTGATTCCATTTATCTGTCGTGCAAAATGTTATTTTTTTTCCAATTCATAATGAAAGTTAAGGAAAAAATCACCGCAATTGCGTTTCGCTATAGGAATTTTAGAAAATGCTATAGCGCCCGGCGCTCGTACGTATCTACAACAGCGGGCCGCATACAGAAATAAGCTCTACAAAAGCATTTCCTTTATTGTGGCCGATGTATTGATTATTATTACCGCCAGTCCTGTCAGCCGGCAGGGAATAATATCCTTATGTTCAGAATGGAGGCCCGTGGGTGTACTCCGCTCGCTTTTATCTCCTCGTTCGGCGCGCGCGCGCCGCCCGCGCCCCCCTCCGGGAAACGGAAAACGCTTTGACTTTTATAAGAGATTTTGCGTTTCCATTTTATACAAACCGCGACAAAAATGAAATTTACCGCGATTGTGCCGCGCTGTACTTTTGACATCGCACGAGGAAGAGGAAAACTGGATTTACGTTTTCACAGTCTTCTTCACCATATTTTTTTGGTTCTTCACGAAGTGGCGTAGTACGAAATCACGATAATTCTTACACATATCGCCAAAGACGCTTTACACTTTCAACTAGAAGTTCATGCTGTATTTCTTTCTCACCTTATTTTTTTTTTTAGAATGTCGGCGTTTTGCATAAGTGATTGAAATCATCTGATATCAATATCATTCTCCTTCTTTTGCATGCCTTAAGCGCGAGCGTAGGTATGCTTCTACTGTCGCCTGAAAATCCCGTGTAATAACGATAACTAAAAAACTATTTAACTTTTAAACTTAATTTCTTTTTCAATCGCATTACTAATCGATTGGGAATAACTGTATCGAAAATCATACCTTGATATAGTACCGATTAGCTGTAATTGAATTTTTTAACTCGCAGTTATTCATGTTTTGTTCTGTCATTTCGTTTAAATATCTGAAATGGAGATTGAAATGAATGTTTTATGTTTTTAATTGCCAACAGATAGCCGTAGTAATATCAAAATAAAATAATTATTTTCACCCGAGGATCGTTTAATTCAATGTTTAGTTTTAAGTCCTTGCAGGGTGCCCGGGTTCAAATTTATCCTAGAATTTGTTTTTTTTTAATTTATTTTTAATTACTTTTAAACGTTTTAATTAATTCCAAAGTTATTTTTAGTGTAATTAGTAATACGTTTATATTAACAACAATTATTGTTAATTAATTATAATAATTTTAATTAATGACTTCGGGAAAGTTTCGAAGAACTTAAAAAAAGGATTTTTGGTGAAAAGCTCATATATTATCATTAACCTCTAATTTAAATAACATACGTATGTCACGAGCGCTTAAGGCATCCACATTTGGTTTTACCAAATTTCTTAATGATGTGTTTAATCTTTCGATCACATAATTCCATATTTTTCGTATATACCATCGTCTTAATAGTTTATTGCTGCACATAGACCGCTTCTGAAATGCAGTTTTAAATATCTTCTTGTTAGGAAAATGACACGCTTGTTCACAATGACATAGATATATTATTATCATATTCAGGTGAAGTAAAGGTTAGTCTTAGATTTCATAGTTATAGTTTAGATTATATAGTTTTCAATTTAATATAGCATTTAACGATATGTATTGTTTTTTCATTTTTTTTTTCTCAACAGACATTCATGTCTTATTGAAAGTGACATTGAAATGAAAATTATTTCCTCGTTATTGTGATATTACTCACATGAAATACCCATTACATCAGTTCTTTGTTTCATTTAAAAGCCACTAATATTTTTTCAACATTACAAACACCACTATTGTCCGCGATCTCAAATCACGAAACTAATTTGAATATAACTAGTGACTGATAATTTTGAATGATTTTTTTTTAATAGATTCAATTTCCGTAGTTCACCAAAGCTATCGCTCACTGTGTGTATTTGCAGTTCTAGTATCGCTCGCTATGAATGAGTCCGAAATGGTATTCTAAATATACGGTACGCTTTTGAATGGGTAAATGTAAACGAAGCAAGAGCTACCTGGAACGTACCCCAGACACTAATAACGTCCGCGTGAAAAACAAGATTTGCCGAACGCCATGTGGGAATTTCTGCTGTACCATATACTTCTACGTCGTAGAAGTTTAGGAAGGAAGCTCATGCTCAAAACGGACGCGCTGTGGCCGCAACGCCATCTTTTTATTGTCTATAATAGAGGTCGATTAAAAAAATATATATTACATATCGGTATATAGATATTCAAAAATTAAACTTGTTTCTTAAACTGAATTTGATACTAAAAAAGCATGCGTGTTTTTCTATTTCGCGACATCTTTGACGTCATATAAGCTGTTGGTGATTCCAATTTTGGCGGCGACTTTATGCACGCACCTGCCCACATAAAATGTAGTGGCGCTACTTCTGAACTATATAATGTGAAATTAACATGACAATTCGATATTGAATTAATCACAAATGCTGCGTAAGACATCGTCCGGCCTCGTGAACGGAAACGATACTCGGAAACATGTTGTTTGATTCTCCTTTACCGAGAAATTCGTTTATATGCGATTCGGAAACCGAAGATACGCTATTGCATAAACAACATCATTTCGTTCAAATAACAGGTCATCTGTTATCTCGCGATGTATGTGATCAATTTTATGAACGTTATACGTTTTGCTCATTGTTGATTGCATAAACTTGACGTCAACACCTCACGCGTATATTTATTTTTGCCGCTGATTCTCACAAGATATTATATATATATGTGTATACAATTTTACAACTTTTGGCTGTAGATATAAAATTAATTCCTTCGTCTTGTAAACCGCGCCACTACAAAATCACGATTATCGATCGTCGCGTTCTATGATTTGGTTCCAGTCTCGCTTTCTATTCTAATCCTGGCCCCGTTCTCGATTCTGCACTACGTCTCGCATTATGTATTCATTAAATAGAAAGGGGGGAGTAGTATATGTGTTGGTGGATGAAAAATATTTTTTTTTGATAGGGTTTACGTAAAATCCGTTCTTAATGAGCGTCTGCGACCCGCAAAAGAGTAACTTTGCCAAAGTTCAAGTCCGTCGGGCCTATAGTTTCGGAGATCTCGTAGTGAAACATTACCACAATACACCTACAGTAAACTCCTGTTTATCCGAATCGCGTTTATCCGCTTTATCCGAACAAATTTTACCGATTTTTTTTTTTTTTCTTTGTTCAATACTTTAAAAATATGTTCATCAAAAACCAACGTCTAGTAGGTTTTAAACAGCCTAACAACGTATGCTCCGACCCCGTCTCCACTCACCGAATACCATCGCGATCCATTACTTATTTCCTTGTGACATCTCTTCATACGTGTGCATACTCTATCAACCGCGTAAATTACGCGGCTCACATCGGCACTCTCTTGACGCATCGCGCCGCTCGTGCCGCAGCCACCCTCGAGTTACGCTATTGCAACATCCAGGCTTATTCACGACCATATCATTGGCATTATACATACACACATTTTTCGATCATATTTCGCGATATAGTCGAGATTCGCAGTGTTTCACGCCGAAAATCCGAAATTTTCGTTATCCGAACCGGCCGCTGTTCCGATCATTTCGTATAAACGGTAGAAATATATATGTGCACACACTAACGCGCGTACGCACTCCCTAACACACACCAACACATATACACACATTGTGTTAATGTTTTCAAAGATTTTGGCCCGAAAAAAAAAACTTTAAACCTAATAAAATGAAAGTATGTTAAAAAAATTAAATACAAAACACGTGATTAATGAAACGCACATATTAGAGAATATATGGTCAAATCAGAATGAAAATTTAATTGAAAATAATGAAATAGAAAATTTTGAATTCAACTCGCTCAATTTACTTGCAACAACACCTGAGATGTCTCGAGGAAAACAAGAAGAAATAACTAATGAAATATATTCTTAAATACTAGGCTAAGTTTACTCATACGGTTAAGGATACTCTGACACTCTTGTTCATAACTCTTCATTTCTCTCAATAAGTAACATTTGTTGATTTTAAATTTGTCATAAAAATAAATGACAAACGTGAAAGAGCCCATATTCAATAGGCTTCTATTGCTCATGAATCCGGTTATATTAAAAAATAAATCAAATGAATTGGGAAGCCAATCGAGCTAAATCGTGATCATATCTTTATGGACCAACTACAAACCAATTGACGGTCCAAAAAATAATTTTCAGTAAGGTTTGTTGTTATAATTATATCTTGTGACAGACTTGAAATGATATAAAGTTTGAAAAATAAAGATTCTTCTTAAAAATTGTACTTTTTAAACTAAATAAATACTTAATATTATCAGTAAGAATGATTAAATTTGAGTAGGCTTCATGTTTCCGCTGACCATATGTACAGCTGCCTTGTGGCACACAATTTATAATACAGCATTATCCGTTTTCTTATATATCAGAGTGTAATCTGGGTATTAGACGATCAGGTTAGGGTTACCGTTAACTTCGTACATTTTGAACTTTTTGAAACGTTAGAAAAACGGAACCCTCATATGTGGAGGTTTTATAAATAGAATACTTTCAATGTTCATCTAGCTATCTTTATACTTGTTAGTCTATCACAGTTTTTTTCATAAACCATTCAAGACGAGGATCAAAATATATTTTGAACGATAGAAGTCCAGACCTCGTCGCAATTTTACTTCAAAAATTATTTTCTATTACTGTTGTGACATAAAATCGATCCAAAGCAACATACGTCCTTATTAATTAACACTGTGTATATATATATATGTTTATATATTGCACGACATTGTTAATTAATAATTAACATTCGTTAATTCATTAATTGCATTCAATATATATATTGAATGCGAAACTACATCAAATTAACTAACAACAACCACTGGTAATATCGAAAATTGGTCTAAAGTTTCATTGTTCATTTTTACAACTCGCGCAAAATTTAAGCGTGCACAGCATAACGACAGCGCACCAGCATAACGAATGCAAAAAGCGTGCGTACGCTTTTTGCGTATGTAACTATAGGTGCACGCAATGGTCTAGCCACACAATGGCCACTGTCATCGACGCCATCCTGTGTCCTCTGAAAATAAAACGCCAGCACTTGGCAGACACGCCATTCGCACTCTTCGTCGTTCATTTGTCGAACCTATGCCCACAGAATCCGAAGAGGCGGGCGAAAATTAAACAATGTCATATTTAATTTTCTAGAAAATACTTGTACCTATGACGTCTTCGATTTGTAGAAAACGCACGTGCATTTACCTATAACGCCCTCGAATATGTGATACCTGAAATAAATAGTCACTATAATACCTAAAAAGTAAAGAAAGGTAAAACTGAAAATTTCTCTATGCGCATTTTCAAGATTTTCAATTAGAACCCCAGCTGTAATACGTGATCGTATGAGCGTGTCTAAGGGTCTTTAGCAGTTGAGTTATATGCGACGCGAACTGCATTCAAAATACGCCCGATCAAGGCACTGTATACATCTATCGAGACATACAAAAGTTGCTAATTTTTCGTGTAATTTTCGATTTTCAGTCATCCCAAAGGATTTATTCACAGAAAACGCTTTTAATATAAATGCTAATAGTCATTGAAACCGACAATAAAGCTTAAGACGTAAGGGAGGGTAAGGCGTTCGCGGCTTTGCACGCACTCCACCAGTTTTATCGCGTCATTGAATGAAACTTTTTTCTTTATTTAATCGACACGTAGGGGTGAGTTCTACAATAAAATCGAGTAGTTGTTTTACGACCGTATGCTAACTAAATGAAATACTATAAAAGTTGTCATAGGCTCTCGCTCGTTGAGATTATATATCATTGGTTGAGTTTAAATGTTACTAAATACGGAGTATGTGTTAGGTACGGACTTAAGATATTTTAACAACCCGAATGTCAATATATAAAAACATTAACAAAATTTAAAAAATGTATATTTAGACACATTGTTTGAATTTTAAAAGCAAGTAATACAAACGCGTTTTACATGATTTGAGGACCGATTCATCAAAAGAAAATGTATGATATAATCAAAAATATCTTCAGAAAAATACACACGTAAAAATGGACACAGTTTTTATATAAAGATATAGATAACGACTTTATATGTAGGAATTAGCTTTTTCCTGCAATTCTGCCCGCGTAGACTTAAAATGAGTTTACAAAAGAAAAAAAAAGAGAAATGTATTAGTATCAATTTATATTTTTTCTCTCCTAGAGAACTCATATTTGTTGCATAGTGTCGCGGGAAGCATAATCGCTATTATGAATGATCAGGATCAAGAGCGGACAGTTAACGGTAACCGATATCGGAACAGATAGTGCAATAGGGGTCGGTATCGGGATCGTATTTGAAACAGAGACGGCTCGTTGTAAGAAACGAAGAGATTCATTTTATATCCACGTCGGCGGTGTCGCAAGCTAAAGCCAGCGCTTGGTAGTATTTAGAGCGACATGCTAAACATGGGAGTCTCAGATTTTCTGACGTGCAACGTGAACGTATCGCACGATATCCTTTTTATTGCTAAATCACGCGTATAACCGCTGAAGAGTAAACTGATCGCCATTAAAGTCTCATGCTTACGGCGGGTTGTAGGATAAGTAATAACGTAATCCGTAAAATTTGACAGATTGTCCATAGGTTTAATATGCTAAATTTTATGGATTACCTATACAAATTACGTTTTCACTTTTTGTACAAGCCACTGTTAAATTTCTTTTATGTGCCGTCTAGAATTTATTGTCGCTCGAGTGTATAAAGAAATATTGATCTTACAGCACCATTAGTCGTTTTAGCAACTATTTATGACGTACGGAGCCGACAAAAATGAATTGCCAAAATATACATATTCGAAATGGAAATGTTTGTGTACAAAATACCACCTCAACGAATAACTTGTTTTTTTTTGCATGGCTTTTGATACAGGGCTTTAATTCGAAAGCTAAGAGATTTTTTTCTATATCAAATTCGCTTTCGCGATTTCGAGATTCGCTTCATTGTTGAGGCAGGTTAGCTTTTGCTAGGTTCTAATCTGGGTTAGGTTCTTATAGCCAACGTTGTATAAACTGTAATAATAACAAGTAAACAAAACTAATATCTGAATAAAGACATTTTATTCTTGTCATCCCTTTTCATATGTTAGCCACGAATCAAAAAGGAACATTAACATTGTGAGTGGGCCTCACGTTATGTATCCGTATTAAAAAGTCTTTTTTTTTAATAAAATTAACATTTTCCCGTGATATTTTGTGAATGAGGTGATTTGAAATAGTGAAACGTCTGCGAGCCAATGTTTTTTATCGGACGACAGAATCGTTTCGCTCTATATAATATTTTTTCTTGCCAGAACGACGTCAACGTAGCACGACACGGTGTTACAGTTTGTTGTTAATTTGTACAGCGTTTTGCGCACTCTGGTGACATGTGTCGGTGGCCTCATCTGTGGAAAGTTACCGGCGGATCGTCACGATCCTTAACTTTAGTGTTAGCACCTTCTGTAGTAACGCTTTATTCTTCTTTAACCTGATACGTCAGATATGATCTTGACGCAGAATTCGTTACATTGAAATTAAATATAAGTAACTGTTTTTTTTTACATCAGCACGATATATTAACAAATTATGAGGAAAATATTTATTTTCGCTTTGATTAAAATGCAAGGAACCATTGAATACAGAGCTGTGAGCATAAAATTAATTGGCATCTTGTCTCGTTATGTGTAAAATTTAAGTTAATCTAATAGTTTTATTACTTGAACAATGATTTAAAAAAAAAAACTTAAGACATTAACCATTGCCACATGCGTCTTTATTAATTTAAAACAACAAATTTATTACGTTCTAGAGCATAATCTTACTATCACATAAAACGTTGTAATGGCAAATGAACCATTAAAGCCGAAATATCAACTATTCGAAGGCTTGATTATAATAATTCTCATGTAATTGTTCTACTGATTCGTTCTAAATTGAATTTGCTGTAAAATGTCGAACGATCGCTTTAATCTCGATAATCAAGACTGTTGATATTCTAGATTATAATCTCGGTATATTTATTCAATAACTAACAAACAAATATGCTTAGTCTTTTAGCCGTTTGTTTTTTGATTTTTAATTGATTTGAACATTGTGAACGTAGTGAAATAATGGACCATGAAACTTAAAAACGTAAGGTGCCGTCCACAAATACTGTCACACGCTATGGGGAGAGGGTGCTCAACAAAGTGTGACAAGTGCGATCCATATTATATATGTCATAAATCATAGCATATAAATTTAAAATCGATAAACATGTGACGCCACACTAGATGAAGTGGAGTCACATAAATGTGACCAATTGCGATAAGGACGGGGGGAAGGGTAATAAATAATAAAAATCGTTCGACGTAATTTTTGGATGGCCCCTAAAGAGTCGTTAAATGAACATAATAATTAATACATTTAGCTGCCTGATGTGTATTATCTCCGCGTGAATTAATTTATTTGTCAAAGTGATGGAAACTGGAAAAAGAAATGTTCCGAGAAATTTAATTCGAGATGAACGCCGACGACTATAATAAATTCGAACAACTCCCGAGAAAGATCGAAATAAACTCAGTTCAGGAGATTCATTGGTACTTTTATAACGTAATTAATTTTCAGAATCTCATAAATTATAAAGAGATTTCTTTGGACAGATTTCGTATTACCTTCAGATATTCATCGGAACGTTAATCAATATAACTTGATAATGAAAAAGTCGAAGCCCTTATATCTCGGAAAGTTAAATGAGCTTTTTCTCTGAACTTAAAATCGTCAAAGCATCCGGCCCTGCCGTCGCCGTCGTTAATGGCGGCGAGTTGTGGTTTCAAAAGGACGTTTAATTTTGTTGTAGTTTAATTAGTTCTTGTTTTCTTTTTTTATTTTATAAAACTATTACAGTAAAACTCTTGCATTAAATAAATATTAATATTTTTTTAGCGAATGTTCCGTAATTCGCATGTCGCCGTAGTCGCTTTACATCAGCATGTAAGGACCAAGTCCTTTAGTTAGCTTAGAAATTATTCGCATGCTAACCTCACTTTACATAGTAATATAGTCAGTTCACATGTGCAAATTAGTATTTGTATTTTTAGTTTTTTTTTTTTATTCTAATTGACAATTCAATTTCGGAGATCAACTTGGCGGAAAGCATTAAAAATATTTGAAAATTATTAATATCTGCGAATGTCTAGAATTCTAGATAACGACGACGATTTTAAACTTAGAGAAGGTTAGTAGCCCTTGTGGTTTATTTCTCATTTCCTTTATCCTCTCCTTCCACGGAGTCCAACATGGCTTAACACAAGTTTCCGAATCGAAACGTGATCCTTTAATATTGATTTTGGAATACATTTTGGCTTGTTACCTCTCACGAAATATTTTATTAAAATATACAATTTTTAAACTAACACCCAAAGCAATCTTACAAATTACTAATTAAAGGAAAAATATTTTTTTAATCACTTATTTAACTTTAATTATGTAGATTGAGAACTTCCGTAGCCAGCGGAACACGTAGTTTATGGACGCTCCTTTATGTCGTGGAGTGCAAATAAAACAGACCATTCTGTTTCCTGATGCACGCTCAATTCCTTTAGAAAATTAATTAACAACTCGTTTAGGAGTACTCCTAACTTCGGGTTCGAAGTTCCTGCTATATCGGATTAAACATCTGACGTTGTTTAGGAATGCCAGATATTAAGGACTTTTAACTCGAATAGAATATCTGTCAAAAAGCGCTCGAACACATTCCAGAGTTTTCAGAATTCAGAACAACTTTGCCGAATCATTAACTTTAGCTTTTAATGGTTATAAATAGATAAAATAATATGCTGTTGTCCATTAATATTGCCAATAGTTTGGTATACGGTATTTCGATTTTAGCTAGATATTAATTAAACAAGCTGCCTACGCTGAAACACGTATCAAACATTATTTACCATGGTAAATTATCTTTGTTTGTAAAGATTCTTGTATTTGGTGTAATTCTTAAATGTTTTTATTATTATGTATATAATTATCGACACGTAGGAAGGGCGCTTGAGGGGGTCAAGCCGAATCTCCCCAAATCTTACGGCGGTGGGCGGTGAAGGGGGCTCGACAAGTATCACGTAATTTTTTTCACAAGAAACAGTGCAAATTTGAAAGAAAACAGGATAAAATTTAACATGTTTTTCCATTGAAGTGAGGTTAAATACTTGATAATTTTGATGAATCTCACGTGAGATTAAAGAAGGGGGGCTCGGGACAAGTATTACCAAGCCCCCTTGGTAATATTTAACCCTTTGGATGCCCCCTTATGATTTATTCTGTTTGCATCACGTTAGTTAAACGTACTTTTTTTCTGCATGTACGTAGATTTCCGCAATATTTACACATAATAGGTGCACAAAATGTTCTCAAAACTATAAATGTTATATACTTATACAATATTTAAGTAATAATGAAATACATTATATCAAATACTACAATTCGCATAAATATCGTCATAAAACTATTTTATTATTAAAAGTCTTAAGCGGACTTATATTACCTTATTTTAGTAGTATTTAGTTTTTTAGTTAGAGCTACAAATAAATTTCATTGTGATTTTTTTTTTGTATTTTTCACAAAAATATGTGTAGCCGATATAATATCTAATTCGATTTCTGCTAATACCTATAAATATAGTGAAATATGTTTTGTTATTTTTATTATATGAAGTTTTAATCATGGCGACTAGTGAATTGTACCCTCCCACAGTCTTCTTATTTCAGATTGAGGATCACACCTCCACCCTTCTGTTGTTAGAAACATCCTTAATTACATATCAGTGTAACAGTGTTATTGTTGACTTTTGCCATTCAGGCCTTAGTATCAAGGGAGACTTAATATAATATTGGATCAACCTCTAAATTGAAACATAATACGGTTTTGTTCCAAAATCTGTGAACCATTGTATTTTACTAGCGGCTTTTAGACAAAATTAAGCTTGTAATTCGTTATCAGTAATTACTCAGACTACGTTTTGGATTCGAGCACTTTAGACTTTAGTTATTGAAAAGTGTACTTTGAGAACTTCATCGAGTTCGGGAATTTCGTAACGATGTTTGAATAAAAGCGTTAAAACGGTCTTTAAAGGCGCTGCTGGATTTTAATCACCTTTACCTTAAAATAAACAAACACGTTTTATCACACAATTAACACGTGTTCCGTTCCCACATTCAACCTTCATGCCGGCTCGAAGGACCTTTGTTTAGGCGCCTAAAGGATGAAGCGAATGGCGACGGATCAAAATAATTATGTAATTCATTACTTGATCGTTCCAAGTTATACTATTATAAGTATGACGCTTTGAAGTTGTTTGAACAATGTTTTATTGAATAGTAGATAAAACGATGAAGGATAAATTCAAGAAGAATCACCATCAACTTTCGCGACACAGAAAAAGAAAACTACAATGTAAAACTATATTTAAAATAAATATATCGATTCATTGTTTAGTATTTATCTATATTGCTTAACTACCTTCACAAATGCAGTGGCTTGAGGAATAATCAAGAAAAATAAAACCTTTGCCTTTTCTTTATCGCTTATTTGTTCGTCTCACCTTATTTATGTATGATACTACGGCCATTCAAGTGATTTGATTCTTTTAATATATAATAAAACGTAACATAGCAGGAGCAGCTATAGATAATGAAGAGTCCATTTGCTTTTACGTGTGACCTTTTTGATCATTAATATAAAAATTCCCATATTTTACTACACTCGATTCATCATCCTTGCGCGGAAGGCGGCCGCATCTACGAAAGGAACTTCAGATGCTGCAGGCGTATCCGGTGAATTATATCCGACAAGTACATTTCTTGAACATATGCTCCGACAGACTTTAATCAAACTTAAACAACTTACCAGTCTTCATTACGATGAGTGCTAGAAAAGTATTCTGTGTTACGGAACGAGGCTCGAACCCGCTCTACTCGGCCGGGCTTATCCCTAGACTACCGATCCGAGCAAGGGGTCGCACCGAAAGCTGAATATATTAAATCTAAAAATAAACGTAATATTTGACTGATAATGTATGAGCAATCCTTCATATTTTACCGACTACGTTTACAAATTGAATTTGTTCTTTTGATTCCGCCCGCCGTAAGTAAACATCCTATTCCACGAAAATACGTGAAATCCCTTTGACGTAATAAGCGAAAACGTGCTGTTTTGAATTCACGGAATCTAAAAACGTAGGCATCTGTGTCCTAGCCTGCCACCACGTTAGAGGCAAACCGCGAGCACAAAAAAAAAGGTAAATTCCCGTCAAGTTTACCTTTTCGATGCTTTTTGGTTTACCTTTTTTTTTCTGCAAAAATTTATGATTTATGCTCAAAATCTTAGTATCTGGACTAAAATATAAGAAAAAATACTTTTCAATTAGATAAAATCTGTCAGACGAAAATTATAAAAGACTGTGCTGTCACTGTTCAACTTAATTTAATTAATTTATATTTAAAGGAAGTAATTTTAAAAGCTTCGAAATTAGAAAAACCTGTAATTCGATCATGCTATCGTTCTAAAGAAAAAGAAATTTTGGAAGATTTTGAAAGAACTTGAGATATTTTGAAAAATATCTCATGTTTTTACTCGAATATTACCTTATGATATTTCAATGTTAATAATTTATTAACATTGAAATATCATAAAATTAATAATATTGAATTATTATTAAATTTAATATGGTTGTAGCTGTCTTACATGAGAAACTAATTTTATGAAAATCCCTGAAAATCATTCTATGAAATTAAGATGAGGAGAGTTTTAGCCCGACACCAACGTCTAGTCAGAAAATATATTCTTCCATCTTTACCCTACCTTCATTTAAAATTATAGAATTCATAAAAGTTAGCTTTGTAAATTAATATTTCAGTCTATGCTATTCACTTTTCAAATCTATATTTTAGACATCTCAGAAGAGTGATTTTGTTTTTCATTCTCACCGAAGAAGACTCGTACAGAATTAAGTCTATTTGCATTAGCTCATCCTCTCTTTATTTTATTTAGATTTTCTTTATAGTATTTGGAATCAAAAGTCTTAAGGTTATGAAGCTTCGCCGACGCCGGGGGCGGGCGCACGGGTCGGGGGGCGGGCGGTCAGTTCGACCTTATAATGTTTTCAAATTTCTCCACCGTATTTTCCTCGTCATTTATTTTGCCGGTTTATCCTCTTTCGGGTCGATTGTGGGTTTTGATGTTCCAACGTCAATAGGCTGAGTTCGAGGAAACAATTTGTCCTATTTCATCGGTGCGACATTTTCGCGTGTCTTTTCCTGAAGAGTAATCGAAGGAAAGATTGATGAAATGTCATCAAAATTGAAAGAGCTTGATAAAAATACACATCGTAGAAGTTATTTTATTGGACGACTGATACTCGTAACGCGAAATAATTTCAGAGTGCTTTAAGATGGAAAATTTTTTTTTTCACCTCTTATCAACAACCATTTCTATCACTATACTCTACACAAAGTACACGAAAGTAATAAAATTTATATATCATTGTACAGATAATTTAATTGTAATTTAATAACTGCTTTCACCTTTTATAGCAATTTTATATGATTTACCTATTTTGGACACCGTGTCGCGTTACATTCTCAAACCGTCACCGACTACATCTAAGCGTTTTCGCATAAACGGAAGAACAGACACTAATTCACTCTCATAAATTTTGAATTCTTCCATTATTATTTTTTTCCGGTAAGAACGAACAAAAAATATCTCGAACGCGAACACAAACGATTCCTCAATCCGCACCCACATCCTATCCCCGCGAAGCAGCACCACCGCAATCGATACAGTTTACGTCACGCCGCCGTACTCCAGCGCCTCGCCGCTTCAGCCGTTGCGTGCGTTTCCGCTTTTGAGCCGTCCCGGCCTTGAGTCGACGTCGACTGTAACCCCCCCCCCCTCTCGCCACTCCGCCCGCACCTGCACAAGAATACGTTGGACGCCGGCCGCCCTCATAGCGAATAGGATAAAAACCGTGAAAATCGGCTTAACCGCTTTGGATTGATATCTTCACGCAAGCATTCTGTGGGAGGGCGCGTACCATAATGATGATTGTCTTCGGTTGTGGTAAAACCGCACAAAAAGTACGTTATACTCTATTTATATAATGGAGCGTTTAAATAATTTTTTTGTACACGTGTAACGTGCACAAAAAATTTCATCATCAAGGATAAATAAATATGTTATTAAACCAAAGCCATTAAAATCGAAAAATTAAACATTAAATCATAATACATACCTGCTTATGGGATTTCTTATTTTAAGAAATAGGAATTTCTAGCGATTAGACGGACAGAATATAGCTCAGAGTTAACACCTAAAATTTTTTTGAGAATGAAATTAATAGGCACTCCATGAAAGTAATTTCACCAAAAATTTAAAATGATTTTGTTAAACTAAATATCATTGCTGAACACAACGCAATTAAAATACAAATCCATATTAAAATCTAATACCATTATCAGAAATGCGACTATAGTCGTATCAAATAACCGTTTTGTTAAATAAAAACAGATGTTACTATCTTTCTTACTTTTGCCTTGGCACCTGAAAATCTCGGGAATGGAAATAAATAGCTCACGTACTAACTGTTTATTGCCTAGTCTTTCTGTAAACTAAGTTACAAACTTACGGGTCCCAGAAGTTAATGTTACGTGAACACAACATCATGAAAACGTGTTACGCCGTAATCTAGGTTAATCGATGATTACTCGGAGAGGGCTAAGTTTGTTTTAGGGCCCAGTAACTTAACTCCGTGAGTTGGATACGAGACCTTTACACACGATCGGATTACCTACACGGTCATGTATCCATTACATTTATTTTTACTTCGTGAAACAAGTACGTTTATAATATCAGATATTAATAATAATATTCAATGTTTTCTTATATTTTATATAAAACTCTTAACAATAATTTTTGACACTTTTAATGCACATTTGTTGTTTTACATAAAATCAAAATAGATTATTATAAGTAATATTTATAAAATACTTTTGTAAAAAAGCATTTTTTTCCGAAATGATTGTACGCAATTTCGAGAGCCATATATCGAATTTATATACACCTCGACGCAGACAGGTAAACAACTTTAATATGAAAGCTAGTCTATGAAAAAATTAATTGAAACAGTGACTCAGCGGGACGCGACAAAGGAAATCACATGAAATAAAAAAAAAAGTATAAAGGCGGATTATGATTTTACAGGGTTTTTTGCTTACACATTTTTCATTTTTTTTTTGTGGCGTCATCTCATTGTGACTCAGGGCGTTTTAGACAGTTGATTTGGAAGCAAGAGTAAATATTTCCTGCGTCACGCAAAATATATTTACTAAAGATGAAGGTATTGCCTTTATAATAAATTGTGTTAGTTTTTTTTCTCCTCTGTGCTCATCAATAGTTCGACAATAGGGAATATGCATTTTTTTTTAATGTTCTTATACGATAGCTCCTATCGTTACATTTTTGAAAAAAAATATTCACCACCCTAAAACTAAAATACAGTAAGAAAAAAATTTTGAAATTAAAGAGCTTTAGGAATTTTAAGCGCTCGCCAGTTGCCGCACTTCTTGGCAGGCTGTGATGTCACACACGGCTACCGCTATGATCAAATCATCTGAATAATGACATTGCGTTTCAACTATTTTGAATTTTACATATTTTTATACTTTTTCATAATTGTTTTCTTAAACCAAAATAAACAACATTAATAAATATTAATAGAGATGTTATGCTCAACCAAAAAAGTTTACAAAAAAAAAACATTTTACCTTTATCTGCTTCAGGCGTATATTCTCCATTCGCTACTGGACATATATTTCACTCATTTAATGGCGTTCTTTATATATAGGAGATTATTGCAATACGGTACAAAGCAAAGTGGATATATTGTAATGACCAAATTGCGTAAAAAAACAAATAGTAATAAACGTCACAAGAAAGTAGTATATTTTAACTAGAAGTAATGTTAACTTCTACGTCTTCTTATTTAATACCAAATTTCGTACGCGGTCCGCCCGCGTGGGCATAGCATGAATTCCTTCATCTTTCATACCACATGATCACTTTGTCAATGTTCGTCGAATGGTAAGAACACAAACGGGCAGACCGAGGAAGAGACGTTGTATTTTATTGATAAGATAATTTCGGGGAGTTGGACAATCAAAAGATTAGACGTTAAATTGGCAAATAGTGCAACTTTTCATTGATTTATTTTCCAACTTTGTTTAGCAATCTACAATCAAATAGTTTTTTTAGATAATTTTAAAATGAAAAAATGAATTCCAATAATAAAACAAAATTAATATTAACAAAAATTTATATTGTAAAATTCCAATATTTATATTTGAGGTTAACATCCAACCAACGAAACCTTGCACTATTTGATAATTTAAAATATTAATTTAATTTAAATTCAACACGAATCAAATACATAATTTCATGTTGTTTTTTATAATATATGTAAGGATATAAAAACTAAACTACTGGTCGTTAAAATTTTGTATGATTTACTGACAGATAACGCACCGCTTAAATTAACTGAAAAAAAAATGCGCGTCACTCATCGTGAATTTTTAATTTGTTGTTTTGAGTTTGTCTTAACGTATAGATAGATGGTATTGTGTCTATTTGAGAGGAAGAAATCCTTCATAGATTACATACACCCTAAGCAATATACGTAGCGCATACCAACAGAAAAGTACTTAAGTAGCATGTGTTTTCCGGACTTGACCGTCAAATATTACCACAGCTCAGGCAATTTGCACGAAACGCATGTAGATTATTAATTTATTAATTTAATTTTCATAAAAACACAAACCTTTTTAAGTCAGTCTAGCTGTGTATGAAAACCGTATCAAAATTCCTGCAGTAGTTTCTCGAGATTTCAGAAACTTTCACAGCAAGACAGACGTCCCGGGGATCATAAATTTATAATTAATAAATTATTTCAAGAATTAATTTATTTCACAATGTACTATTTATTCATAATTTTCAGTAAGTAAACTTTCTTATGTACACTCATACATGAAGCGTATGATTTTTATCAAAGTTGTTTGCTCATTAAAAGTTATACGAGTGCCACGGCGAAGGAATGACTCCCACGTTTCTCGATAACGAAGTTCAATGTTAAAAATATCATAAAAGTTCTTATGATTTATTTTTCTTGATTGAAAAATTTCAACTTTCAAGAGTTTGAACTTGTATAAAAACGTAAATTGCAATTTCCAAATTAATTTCCCGCTAAACACGAAGAAAAATTGAAATGTCTTTCTGACGTCAAGAAATTGTATTGTTGTGGCAGGTTTTAGATGTCGCCCCACTACCATACTGCCGATAAGTACCCGCCCACAATTTCTTTACATCGGTCTGAGGGCGATATAAGCTTTTCCAACTCGGCATCGGGCGAATTGGAATCCAGAATCTGACAAGGATTTTTGTCGCCAATAACGTGCACTTTATTTACATAACGTGCTTTCTGAGCCTCGAAGAGAATGATTTGATTTTATTTAAGTTAAAAACTCATTGGAATATGTTAGGATTTGAACCAGGTGTCTTCTCTTTTGAAAGTGACGCTCTTAACAACACAGCAAAAGAAATTGAATTGTCACTCAAATAAGTGCCACTTCAAAGAGATACGAGAATTTAAGATACGGTTTTCTTCTTCCCGATTCCTTACATTTTTTTTAACGTCGTCTTCCAGAGCGATAATATGTTTTTCAAACTACTTCGCCATGTGTATATATCGATTAAACATAAGATAGAATCGGCTATCTAATAAAATACTTTACTCTCGATCGGCAACACGAACAATTGGAAATCCTTAAAAAATAATATCATCACTTCGATACGAACGGTTCCGTATCACCCACCGACTCGATCGTTCTAAACCGTCGTTTACCTTGAAGGTACCTATCGCGTATCGCATGTAATTGACCGTTATTAATTGCGCGTTGACGCAACAGGCGCAATATGACGGACGGCGGGCCGGGGTCGCGGGCCCGCAGCACGCGGCGCGCCGCACGTACTCCGGCCGTCGCGTGCGCCGCCTACGTGCCCGCCGTATCTCTATTAACGATTCCGGCGATAGATCGACGTCGAGGATATCTCCCCGGTGTCCGCCTGCGGCGGCGCTCTCGTCCATCCTTCGAGTGCGCCTCCTCGTTGCGGGCCACTTTTTGTGAAGCCACTAAATGCTCGTGGATTGGGTACGCATAATTTTCTCCGAGGACGTTTCGATTGTACGTCGGTCGTAGTAAGCCTGTACTTATTATTATATTTTTCCGTTATGAAAATTATGATCGTCCGTATTCTAAGAAAGAGTTATTCAAGAATGATGTTCTATTCATATGTTTTTGGGGTTCCGAGCCGAAATGTCAAAAACGGAACCCTTATAGTTGCTTCATGTCCGTCGGTCCGTCCGTTCGTCCATATGTCAAACAATTTACTTAAAAACTACAAGACGTATATTGATGAAATTTATAGCGTATATATATTACTGTTAAGTAGACGTACGGATATTTAGTTACTTGTATCATGTATATCTCGCATATGATTCGCGCAGTATTTGTACAACTGGATTAAGTGAGACCAATTTCTTCAACATCACAGAACGTAGGAATGTCCGATCAGTATAGGAAAGTGGCAATGCTTCATACCAATAAAAGTACCTAAAAACACGTTAAATCCATAAATAAACTGCAACAATAATAAACAATCACGGTCTCACGCTAAGCGTCACGTTGCGATAGGTCGCTTTAATACTAAAACGGTCGTAACATTTGATCGCCTTCCACGACCTTCTTCATGCAATACGTATTCCTCTCGACTCCCGCCGGGCCGCTGACGCGCGCGCCGACCTCATGCGGGCGGAGCGAAGGTCGTAATGAATTTTCCAATATGAAAGACTTCTTATCTACCTTTACATGCTCATGGACCATCAGTACCTATTGGCTAAATATGTTGTATTTGCTCGAGCTCGACCCAAACCTCAAATAGCGTCACTTAGTTAATTGGTCAATTTATATCCGTTCGTGGCTCGAGAAAACGGATGATTCATATTTTCATGTTATCCTATAACTTCGCTTGGATATTCGTGAAGGTGACCGCAAAGGCACGTTCTCAATTTCGCTTTGTCGTCTGAAGATGGGAAAAGAATAGCAGCTACTTAGACGTGTTTCAAAGGTAATCGTCGGGACGTGACCCGGTTACTTCTGTATCGTCTATTGATTTTCTTGCTTATTACATTCGCTTACAGAATATAACGATCGGTAAACATTTCCCTTTCAACGGTTCGAACTACTTTCTAGGTCAGTTATCAATTTGATTAGATTGTAGTTATATAAAAAAAAATGAAATTTTAATTTTTGTACATTTGAAAAGAGATATGCTAAAAAAATTTTGAAAAACATTGACGTTTAAGACGAAAGTCTAAAAATACTTTAACTAGTAGAAAGTGTGACTTACCACGTGGATACACTTCGCCCAAAAGAAAAATTATTTCAATCGTTTTAATGTGATAATGACGAGAGAGCGATGCGCGACACTTTAACAAAGAAATAACGTAAGTACAAAACAAAGATATGTTCTTGTGTCGAATAATTATATATCAATTGAAATATCCTCTTTAGAATGGATAATACACAAACTTCCAAATCCAGTTAAAAATGAACATTTAATGGATCGAGAAATTGAAAATAATTATAAATATTTAAAGAACAGAAAGTATTATAGAAAATATCCAGATGACTATAGAATAGTCTATTTGTTTTTCGAAATATGAATAGCAATTTAAATAGAGCATTTCATAAAATGTCAATCTTGTAGTTTATTTATTGAGAAATATTATTAATCGTGGAGTAAAGCTCTTTAAAAATGACCTTTATTAATTTTAAAAACTTTAAGGTTATGAACGAAAATTCTTTAAATCTATAAAAGCGAAATGTATATTAATATTCGATTTACACATTTAAGTTCTAGTTATTAGGAATGAAAATTGTGAATTTAAAAGTGTTAAATTTATTAAAAACGCATGTACTTAATTTAATAAACATTTTTAATTGGCTCTCGATTTTTAGTTCTCTTAGTACGGCACATTTATTTTGTGCACGGACTAAATCTCTGTACATAATTTATTATTTTTCTGCGAATGCTCTTCGCTTCAAATACACGTATTTAGGTAGAGATATTTTGCGCGCTTCATACACACATACATGAATTTTGTTTTGTTCGTTTCACGGTTCATGAGCTTTAACGGGTCGAATCGGGGAAACGTCCTTCAGGATGTACTCACGTGGGGTCCACGTGATCGGATCAAATAGGATCTTAGTCCACAGACACGGGCTTTCGCGGCGGCCGAAATCGTGCGCGTGAACCTTCTCTGAAAATCGTTGCGAGAAAAGGTGCGGCGATGAGGAAGACGAGGAAGATTAAATATTAGTTTTTCCTCCCTTTTCTCGCAACAGCCTCTCCTTCGAAGTTGGACCGGCGGAGGCGAAGGAATCGCATATGCATCGGGCCCGAGTTAAACGGAAGGAAAGTCGGACAACGGGAAAGTGGAGGATAAACGATATTCCCCACGGGCGCTTCATTGTCGCCGCCTCGTGTCGCTTCTCCGAACGCTGAGCCGATGCTTTCGTACGTTGCAGGCGTTGAATGTGGGCCAGGGCCGCGTCTGTCGGCTTATGTACACTCGGTTCGTTCGCGTCTACAGTTCGGCGCGGCGGTCTCGTTTGTCGCCGAATCGTATTATCTTATCGGCCTCACCACTGTTCGGTGTTCGATTCTGTTCTACAAAAAGATACGAGCCATGTTTTTGGTTTTCGTGGTTATGTTTGTCTCTATGTTAGATTTTTCGTCCTCCGCGCGTTCGGACAAAGCCGCCTTTAATCGGCATAAACTGTCAAAATATACGTGGTCTATATTTGCTTGGTTATAGCTTATGGCGAATCCTAACCTTTTTAATATTTACTTTTCTTATAAAATGTCCATGAAAAGTGATCGTATAGGCCTGTAGTTACATTATCGTTTCTAATAATTGTGTTCAGTAATTTAATAATTGCATAAAAAAATTGGCGTTAGTATTAATATAAATGTGTGTAACTCAAATGTAATCTATAAACGAAATCTGTTACTCTTTTAATAGCTTCCTATATTTTCAGTTGTTTTCATTTTCTTTTTCAATTCAATTTTCATTTAGTTTTATATTTTAAAGTTAACCAAAAGTTTTCCGGGTATTTGCATTTTTTTTGTGCTTTAAAACAATTACGAGATTAAACATTTACAAGGAAACTGTCTCGATAAGACTGTAACATATTGTCATTTGTTATCTCGCGCACAAATGGTGCGATGTGGAAATTTTTGTGACATACTGACAATATCTACTGTTAAATGATATCTCTTACACTTTTTTTATGTCTTAGACCTTAACCATGTAAGTAATATTATATCACAACATTTATTGCGCTCAACCGTGATGTTCAACAGATATGAAAAGCGAAGAAACCTCACGATACTTATAATAAACGGGTACATTCTCTGTTTTATGTATAGACGTTGATGTGACGTCGTGTAACTCTAAACCAGGAAACAGTGAAGACGTTAAGATAATTAATTGTTATTAATTAACTATAAGGCTGCATAATGTTCTGTAATGTACGCATTTTAAAGGGAGACGAGCAGCAAAAGTCCGATGTGACGTCAGAACTTGGCTAACAGTAGGTGTGTTCACACGTCATGACGTTAGCTCGTAATATTCAATGACTAATATAATAATTGCTTAACTTGCAACGTCATATGACGCAGTATAAATGAATGATGCAAGTTCTTATTCTTTATGAAAATAACTAACGTCATTAGTTTGTATACGTCATGTTTGTTAAATGCATTAACATTTTATGTGTTTTGAACAATACTAGGATTAAAGCAACGAATGAATTCTTTTTGCATATAGGGTCTCAATCTATTTCTTATTTAGTAGTTTAAATCTGTGTCCATAATTCGTCTTTTGGATAGAGAATAGTGTATCTCTCAATAAAATTATTCCTTTTAAAATCGCTTTTAACTATAGGGGACGCAACGTGGGCTGTAGATGTTGAAAATCTTTTTCAGAGCCATCTAACGTGATTATAAATTGACATTATCTTAAGTAACCTAGTGTGACAAACTCCTGATCAGTCAATAAAATCATCCGCGGACACCTCACAACGGATGATCAAATCAAAGTTCCAACAGTTTCAAAATATATTGCAACAAATTTATAGCAAAAAAATCCCTACAAAGGCTACCAAACTACATCATGTTGTTAATTTAGGAACGATTTACAACTTTCAAAGACCTTTTGACAATAAAATAATTTTCCAAAAACCTATATCTTTTCCATCTCGTTTTAATTTTATAGCGGATTTAATTTTTAACATAAACAAACATACTTATGCGCAAAGTCATCCAATCATTCATATACAATAAGCATTGTATGACGTGTTAATAAATTACGCAAAATTCCAAATATTTCGTACAATTGCTTTTTATGATTTATTTCATTAATCAGTTGTCCAATGACAAGTTGTTGTCAAATATTATTCTATTTGGCGCGTTAGGTTTTTATTGCGCCACTACTTTCCCACCAGGACTATCTCCCACTATTTTTTAATTTCAAAATTTTATTTAGAAACTGTTATATTGTGAAGATTAATTTTGATGCAGTACTGCTGAATCAAAACAAAAAGTCTACAAAAATAACCTATTTAAAAAAAAAGTGTTTTTTTTCTATTTATCATGTAGTCTGGTCATGATCGAGTTAAAAAGAAAACCTCAAGTAGCGACTGTATGGTGTTAGTCCAATCATGAATCTCAGTCGTGGTACCGTTCACCAGAAAATGTCAGTCAGAGTTCTAATCCACCATCTCAACACGAGGATTCTTCGGTGCCGAATCTCGGCGTAACCGAGATTGCGCGAAGTTACTCACGACTACGCTGGCTGAGTGTGTGATTAAATTTCACAGTGAGAGTTATTTTAAACTTTCGCTGCACGCCTAGTCGACGATAGAACTTCGAGCGTGCGAGTTCAAGGGAAGGCGGGAGAAGGTGTTTGCGATGCGATCGCGATGTCGGCTGAAAGACCAAGTTTCCAACATTTCACCGGAAGCACTCTTCGTATGTCGATCGTCTGACAGCCGATACATGCTCTGACGTGCGCCGTTGGATAAATCGACATGCCCCGCTGTATTTAGTTGTTGATCTCGCGAACTGCGCACAAGCGTTTTACGTATTAATTCAATCACACGGCTAAAGGTACTGCCTACTTTGCCGGAGCTGTGTGGTCTCGCCTTGCCCGCTGACATTATCTTGTGAGCATTAACTAACGTAATGATGATACTGGTCCATTAAAGTGAAAAAATCTCATTTCAGGACTTCTCGGCGTGCACCACGTAAATCGATAAAATTATATGAAAGTCGTGTGTGCAATGGATTTTTTTCTCCGAATCAGCTCCAAAGATACGAAATCTATTACGTTTAACGCGTAATAACAAAAATTAAAACTTTAAAAGTACATGTAGTAAAACCGGTTCTTCTAAGCGTTTTGTGTAACAAAGTATGAACCCTTCAAAAATTAACCTGTAATATTTTCATATTAGATGTATTTTATATAAATTGAAACAATTTCGATCCAAACAGTTTGGACCAGTAGTTGAGCTTCTGACTTCATCCTGTCTGAAACTTTCCATAATTTTTGTTAATGGAAAGAAGTGGAAAAAAGTAACTATTTTATTCAACCTAAAATCACTTCATACAGTAGTAACACACTTTAATTCGTCATTAAAATTTGGTTAATTTAATTTTCTGTAAAGAAAAAGTGTTTAGAAGATTTAAATGCAAAATGAATTGATGAGACCATTTACCACTGCCCGCCAGGTCACCGAAGATTATTTTAATTCATCTGGCCGCAGACACTTAGTGCTATGCGTGCAAAGCCGTGGCAGGGCGCTAGTAAACTATAAAATCATTCACAGATGAATAGGCTTCTTAGAACGACAAAATATCCTTTTTCCTGTATACCGAGAAAAATATGTTATTGAACATGTTAGGTAAATATTTTTATTATATGCATGTACATACCAAACATTCGATAATACTTGTTATGATAGAATAATTTTTCTTTTACTTAGTCGTATTCATTACTAGATTGTAAAATAAAGTGTATTGTGCAGTAATTATTTGATGACATGTTAGCGAACGTAATAACATAACTAATATAAGCCAATCATTGCTCAATCGGAATGTTCGTCTTTAATCTAAACAGCAAAAAAAAATATTAGTCAAGAATACATTAAACTAAATGTGACCAGCAACAAAATATACCAATAAGGTAAATTGTAAATATATAATTTTATCAACCTAATAATATTTTTCCTAGTGGGTTAACACTAAGCTTTTTTATGTGGCATCCCACGATACGTTATAATAATTCGCAGTGTAGCCTTTCAAGGAAAATAAAAACTTTCCCTCAAAACCCATTCAATCAATTAATGCCATTACTGAAACCGATGAAATCACCACAGTCGAAGACGGCAGACCTTCCGTGATGTCATCATACAACAGACGATGCATTAACTAATCACCGCATTCCGTTTTTTTTTCAGTTTGTGACATTATCAGTAGTGTGCTACAAAGTCTCATTTGATATAATTAACTATTAATTGTTGAAATTAAAAGCTAAACACGTAGAAATATTGTTTTAACTTCACAAATGTCAGTTAGCTAAGACATTCTCAAGGATCTTAGCATTTGTGACATTAAATTAATATCACAAATACGAATATCCTTTTACCTTTTTTCTTATTTTTTTACGAAGTCTTCTTCAGTAGGCTTGTTTATTGATTTAGAAAATAATTAGAATCGGTTAAAAAACAACGAAACTAAACGTCATCAAAGATTCTTTACCGTTCAATTTTAGCTAAATTGAGATTGGGTATGGGACCATTGCACAATGACGTCACATGTTACTAGTGCCCTCTCCGTCTAATTTGTAATTTAAAAAAATCGTGTACAAAAGAATATCACTACACTTTTATTTAAATGAAAAAGCTTTAAATACGGTAATATATACTTAGCTGACCCATTATCTTAAATTATTAAATAAAACATTGCAATTATTTGTATTTATAAAATATGTATATTGGAAAATGCTGCATTTTCATATAAACATAAAGATTTATATTTAAATGAAAAAGCATGACACTTTCAAATTTTGTTGCATTTAAGTAAACACGCAAACTATTAATTACGACTGTATTTTTTTTCGTAACATATTTATGATTCACAATCGTGAGTGAAAGATATCACAAAAAACTTATTAATCAAAGGAAAACACGGCTGAGTAAAAATTTTTTATGAACGGATGTGGCACTGATTATGCATGTGATTTTATAGAAATTCTTCCTCAGGAAAAACATCAGTGTTTAATTTCCTCGTACAGAAATAAGACGTGTTAATCTACTAAGAGGAATTAAAGACCGGATTTCGATATGTGAAATAAATTTATTCTACTCCTGCGTAATACGCAACGATTTAAAGAGAAGTATTTTTTTTATTTACAAATTCGCGCCTATCTGCCTAAAGGGTAGGCAAAAACCACAAATCTACACATGATACAATTTTGAATAAATCTTTGTTGTCACTAACATCCTTTCATCATTTCATGCAGGATCCTACTTTCTCCCTACTTCTTTCTTGCTCTATTTTCCACCCTTTCTATCTCTTTCTATATCTATCTCTCAATTCAAGAAATCCGCCGATGTATCTGCTATAAACAGATTATCAGACGAGGTGATTTTATTACAACTGCTATTAATTGTTACAATCCAGGTTATAATAATTCAAATTCGAATCAAAGAAGAAGAATTAATACCCGTATACATGAACGATATTATATACTCGCAAACGCTATGCGTTTACTGTGAAAATAAAAGTGCTTAGCGTCAGTGAGCACATATAGTGCCGTTCACGCATACTAAAGTAAGACTAATTTGATTTATAAACAACGTTCCACCAATCACCTGACATACACACGAGCCGTTCTCATAAAGACGACCGAATTTTAGGTCATAAGTGACATTTGAGTCACCATATCCGTATTCGTTGCTACGTTCAGAAACTAATCGACTTCTAATCGGTAATATCGTTTGGAAATTAATATTTGTCGCAAAATCGATACTGAAATCGGCGGCAATTGTTCGATTCTACTGAGGCATCATCATGTATATGTATACATATCGAGATCTTCACGCAGATAGGGCGTAACTACAAAAACGCAATTTTACATAAGTCATTGTAATTTTAAGGGTGAAAGTTATGCAGCAGGAAGATAGACGATTTGTCACTGCATTGCTTACGCCCTAGGTCACTCATCTACCTAGCCAACCAGGTTTTATTACAAAAATCGTTACGAAATTTAAGTAAATGTAATTTTTTTAATGCGGCAATGCGTTATTTGGATAACACATTTCCACACTAAAAAAAATTACATGTAATCAGACCAATAGCTCTAGCTCTATATGCAACCAACTGGATAGACAGACAGACATGACTTTGTATTACGAAATATTTATGAATAATATTTGATTAAATATTAATACCTTGAAAATTTAATTATATAAAACACTTACTACTATTTAAACAATTTATTAGCATAATAATTTTATTGTTCCATATATAATATATATATATATATATATATATATATATATATATATATATATATATTCCATATATATTATAATTTAATAAAATTATCTATTTCTATATATATATATATATATATATATATATATATATATATATATATATATATATATATATATATATATAATATAAAGTGAAATAACTCTGACAAACTGACTTATCACAAGATCTCAAAAACTATAGGTTTGATCCACTTGAAATTTGGCATAGTTCCTCTTTGGAGGTAGACACACGTTAAGAAGGGATTTTACGCAAATCCTATCCAAAACAAATTTTCATCGTTTAATTTCTACGCGGGCGGAGCCGCGGGCAAAAGCTAGTTATGTATTTCAAAACGAATTACGTTTAGATATCAATACACATATATAAATGATTCACCACTCCATAAAATTTCCACTTGACATAGAGCGCATGCGTTGGAGCTTATCCTTGTTAATTGCTTTTACGGTATAGGTTTTTAACAAATGAACATTGTATACGTTGCGACACTGTCACCTAATTGCGCATCCCGCGTGCACAATATCTGGACTAATGAAAACTTCGCTCTCAACAGGCATTAAAAGTTTTTTATGTTAAATTAATGTATTTAGTTGTGTTCTTCCTCATTACAATCATTGTCCACTTTCAGGATTGTGTCATATATGACGACATTTAATAATGATGCGTCGCAGTATTGTAAAGTTACCTTTTGGTGTTCCCGTAGTAGTAACGCTTTTCCTCTTTCCTTTTCACTACTTCTAAAATTTTCATTGAAATGGCTTCGAACGCATTACGATGAAACATTAAAATTAATATCTCACAAAATACTCATTCTCAGCATTTTATTTATAAATATTTAGATAGTAAATGTATAAAATTTTAAATATCTTTTACTATGCTCATGAGAAATGCTCTTCGCTGCGATTCATTTCTCGGAGATGCGAACCGTTTCTTGTAACATCTTTGAAGCATCCGTTGCTCAATAACCGTGATTTTTTCCTCGATGGCAGCTTTCCAAAAAAATAGTGTGAAAAAGCACTCCGGACTTGGGCGGTTTTCGTGTCTAAAACTTAAAACTTAAACCATTGAAACGTCTGATACCTAATACATCGAATTTAACCAATTCTCTTTCAATATTTCACAGGTCATAAAATGATCGAACACACATTTTTTTTATCTCGTAATACGCAATTTTATCGTGCGTATCTAATACTATCGCGCCTGTGGTGATACGAAATCGAAAAAAATAAATAAAATAAAATCAATCTAACGTTCGACGATTCTCGAGTAACCCAGTTTCGAGGCGTATGTATGTCAGTTTGTAAGCGTCGACTAATTGGGCCCCGTTGCACTGGTTTCGTTGTGAAATTCAGCGCTTTTCAAAGATAACATATAGAGCATTTGTGTTTCTAGAGCACGTTATTGTTCGTGCGTCGGAGGTAGTTAGCCTGCTACGACCCAAATTCCGTATTCATGACTGCGACGGCGAGTTGCGGCCTTATTGATGAGAGTTTTCAGAGTACTGTGCCGTGGCGTTTCTTTTTTTTTTTCTTTATCAACTTCTATCGATATTCTGGTTTGAATTACATGAAGTTAGGGAAATAAGAAAATGATATAAGTGAATGTCTTTTTTTTTAACTTGTTAATTTTGTTAACCTTGTAAAGAGACAGGCACGAGGTGTCTTATACGACATTCCCTATATTTACGCTCCTAAGATATTTGCCCTGAACACTTATCCGTTGTTACTGTTTTAAAAAAAAAATATGTCACGGTTTTTAAGTGCTATTTAATTTGTACGTCGTTATTCACTCGATTCTGTACAGATCCTACGGGCCGATCTTGATTCATTATCAGATCTAAATTGTCCTAATAGTATATTTATAAACTAAGTCGGAGCGGAGTTCAACGATTCAACACGAAGTCATACGGCTACGTAGTGGGGCACGTCGCACGGACCCGCCCCGGAGCGTCGACCGGCCGCTGCGGTCGCGTGCCGCCGCGCCCGTCCGCGCCGGCCGCGCCGCGGCGTTTGCCCGGCCGACCACGAAACCTATCTAGTTTGAACTTCCGTATCTCGACGCTGTCGACGTAGAAAAATATACATACGTAAAAACTGAACGTTTCTCAATAAGTTCGTTTCGTTTTATATTTAGCTATTAGTGAATGCCGTGTTCGAACCGGACGCGTTATATAAATAGATAAGTACAGGCAACGAATTTTATGAATTTCTAAGAACTAATGTTTCGTTCTGTGACTATCGCTCGCTGAACAATGACTTTACGTGAACTTGATAAATTTTGCATTTTGAAGGAAAAAAAACTTTTAAACTGTATTGTATATGTTTCGCATCGGAGAAAACAAATACTTAGAGCTCGTTTGTTTTTTATATATTACTGATGAATTCGAAAGGCGTTGTCTTTCGTTCACAACCACTAACAGCACGCTTTCCCGTTTAGAACACATTTGGCCGTATCTAAAACTCCCAAAGCTTCTTATCCGATAGCGTCAGAGTATAAGCGGTCGAAGGAAAGATTCGGTCTTCACTCGAGATACGAGAATTAAGCCTGTAGAGATCGCTTCAAGGCAATACAAAATTGTGTCAAGAGCCTATTATTTTTAAAGCTGCGGCGTGTTACGTGTCAGCCGCCGCGTCTGCGGCCCCGCCGAAATAACCGTAATCGACTAGGGCGAGCCCTTATCGTGTCGCTAGGCGGAATGCCCTCGGTGGAACCTTCGCTCCACACTCCACACCGATTAGCTTACGAGTGACTATTTTGTTCGTTTTATAATATCGATTCCTTTTTTTTTTTCATCACAAGTCGTACAACCCTCCAACCTAGGCGATCATTTGTTTCGTCCGCTAACTTCGATCTTGAAGTCCTTTCGACGAAAGCCAATCACACTCTCGTGACCTCAAAACGTTTCTCGCGTCCAAATTTCGTCTCTCACCGCTTTCGAGGAAAAGCGTTTTCCATTCATATGCTAGAATCGTTTACATATCAGACGGGCCGACTCACTCGCTCACCAGCGTGTGACGTAGCGTGATCGGGTGCGCCGAATGGCTATAGTAGCGCGCGGGCCGCGGTCCGACACCAGTCTGTCGCTAGCGCTCCGCGTGTCGAGACGTCTGAGCGCATACGATCGTCTTCTAAAATCAAACTCTTAGTGGATGACATTTAGAAATCGATTAGAAAATCGAGCGGTGCGTACACGACTTCTGACAGCGGTGGAACAGTGGCGATGCGCGTATGTACGGAGAGACAGAGTGTGCGAGGCGCGCCGGCGCGCTGGCTGCGGCGACACGCGTCGCAGGTGGCTCAATCGGTGGGCGTGTTGCGTTTTCAGTTCAAAAGGATGCTGAACAAGGAGCTGAGCCACTTCTCGGAGTCGAGCAAGTCCGGCAACCAGATATCGGAGTACATCTGTTCCACATTCTTAGGTGAGTGCTCTTTCGATTTTTCATATTTTTCCTAATTTAAAATAGGATCAGAGATGTGATGGTACAGTGTGAAATATTGACGTGACAACGTCTTAAATTAGGTTGCGGCTGGTCACTTATGAAAAGTGTAACGCTCGGTAACGTAACGATGAGTCACCGAACGAGAGAGGCCCGCCGAATGCCTTGCGTCTCTCTCCCACTCAACTATGATCGGTCTGCCGCGCGCACTGTACTAGAATTAGTGCCTAGCTTGCAAATGTATTGCAAGTTATTGTATGTATATTTGTATATAAATACGTATGTATGTGTAAAGGTAAAATAAAATTTTGTTAATATGAAATTCAGTGCGAGATTCTTTGTATAAATTAATGTTTTAAATATAATTCTTTGTATAAATAAATGTTTTAAATTGTTACTATTATTTCATCCTTCTTCCTACTATACGAATGAATATTCACATTAAAATGATTTTACCATTCAAAGTCGTTGTCACGTAAAACTTTCGCCCGTATACCGACTTTACAGGCAACCAAATTTTTTATTTTTAATGTACTTTATACTTTTACACAGGTATACTTCGAGGTATAAATTCTATACTTAATAAAAACTATAATTAAAAAATTCAAAGGTCCGTTGTAAACTTCTACTAAAACCCTCTATACATAAAAAAAATTAAAGGTTATTTTTATTGTGGGATGTCTGGAGTATGCCATCAATAGGAGACATTTCAGTCCTATTACTTTCATATTTTGCCTTTACAACATGCGATAATGTGGTTATATAAGTTTTGCAATGTGGGGCGTTCGTTTTCAAATTAATGTCACACAATATACCTAACCTCTGACCGGTTTCGTTAATCCAATTTTACCAAAATTTAAAAGACAGAGAATCTCTTCTAATCTTTACACATCTACTTCTTTTGATTTGCTGATAATCGTTAATCATTTCATCCTTGCACGTCTATTTCAGATTCTTTAGATTTGATCCTTTTTCAGCTTATTTATAAATATTTAATCTGTAAAAGTTTTAATTAGTCCAAAATAATGTATTGAAATAGTTTTTGTTGAGCCTTTAGTGTTTGTATTTACCATTCATGTAAAATCGGAATATTTCTTTAGTACCAGTTCATATTGTTCCATTTAATTATTATTTTTCTACACTATTTTGGCTACCTCAAAGTTTTGCGAAATTCGAAACACTTAAAATTTTTAGTTTTATGAAGGCAGTCATTTTTTCTCATCATATTGATGGCTACATACTAACCATAATGTTTTTTTTTTTTGTTAAAAAAGGGAATAATTATACAATCGACTTTTGTTAGCTACTATAATTAATGTCGCAGAATCAACCAAAATTATCACAGTCAATTCAGAGTTTGCGACATGATGTACATACATACCTACGTAATGGAAATTGTAGCATCATGCCTTGGCAACAGTCTTCTTAATTGCACTCTATAAAATAATCTTCATGTTTACGGACAAAGCAAAGGATATGAGGTGTACTAATCACCAAAAGGCGGTAAAATGTTCAAATACGTCGTTTCGGTAAACAACTTTGTTTTTGCCAAGACGTAGCCGTAGATGCGTAGCCGTGTTTACTGTCTGTGAATATAAAATCGTGGTCTGATGGTAGATTCTACGGGCCACGTAGTCGCTGACGAGCGAGGTGTCTGCGCGCTACGCCAGCACGCCACCTACGACATTAGCCCAATTGGTTGTTCGTGGCGAACGATACGCAAAAAAAAAAAACTGACAGCGTTTACAATTTTGTAAATGCAATTGTCCTATACTAATATCGCGGTGCTAAAATTAATGAACGATTCAACTTTCTACTCGCTCTTAGATACTAAAATGAAATGCTATCTCGTTTTTCAATTTTTTTGAGGCATATTGAAAGCAGAAATTCCAAAAAGTCTTATTTTTATTTATCCTTATGAGATATTTAAGTATTAACGCTAGAAGTGTATTGATTTTCATCTGTCGATAATTTATATATAATAGTATCTCTTAATATAAGAGGTTTATGTTGAAAAAGCCATAACAAGTATTAATACAGATCTACATGTCGAAAATTCTTTATTTTTAACCTAATTATAAATAAGCTTTGTACTTGCAGTATTATTGAGTATCTGCTATAATGTGATTGTGCAAACTTATTTTCACAACTTAGCGAGGCGAGCAAAATAAATCCAGAAGTAAAATATTACGAAACCCACCTAATCAAAGTTAGCCGGCGGCGCCGTCGGCCCCTACAAAATGCCGTATAAATTATGGGTTTTCATTAAAGTTAATAAATATTCAAGGCGTTCCTATTGGTTCGATAAAATATACGGACGGCCATTTTACTAAACAAGAGTTGAACGGCGATCGGACATCAAACTCGTCGTCCAATTCGCCGCACATCCTCTAAATTGGTCTGTTTATTTTGCCTTCCCTCTTATAGCCGCACGCCGTTATTTATACTAATATTCTCAATCGATGGTAAGTTTTGAATCCCTCTGTTATTCCACCGAAATTATTGAAGTCGCTTGTTTTTCGACCGTTACGATTTTGTTTTCTCTATGGAGTCGATAAATAGAGAAGTTTCTTTAGTGAAATGCAAAATTACGGTTCGGAAGTCAAGCAATCTTTATTTCCTGGTTTTACAATCGACAAGAACATTTGCACATCTCTCAAAGGGTATGTTTCCTCATAATATTTTCGTTTATCGTTAGCGAATAATGTTGTTGAAGAGACGAATGGAATTAGGAAAGTTCATTGCTGTATGTTCGAACATGAACCCATGAACTTACGCTAAAAATTCGTCTTACCACTTAGCTAATCTATGGCTTTTGTTTTCAAATTAGTGCCTGTCATGTAATTCGAAAATCTAATATACGCGACGTTAAAACTTTTACTTTCTCATACAATTCTATAATGCCCCACTGCTGGTCACATGTCTCTAACAACATCATGTATTCGCTACACTGGCGTGATGCGTGTACAGTACTAGTACGTGGTCTGTATTGTGATGTCTACGAGATTTAACTAATTGCATTTTAATGGAGAGTTCATAACAACTTACTATAATTTTGGTAAAGGAAAAAGTAATTATGTTACTATATTAAAAAACAGATACTTTTTATTTGCACAAATAGAAAATATTCATTATTATATGATCAAGTGACGTGACTTAATTTTGAAGACGCTTTTACAAAATTACAATGCACATGACACAGACGTCGTATGACACGATTAGGCCACTGAAACGCTCCGTAATAAGATATTTTAATTTTTTTTTTAATACATTTTATTTATCGCCGTTTTTGTCCTTTTTCGGAGTAAGTAACATTTTGTAGATGGGCTCTACTATGTGCATGAAAAGCTCGAAGTTAAAACAACGTCGATGCTGATTTGTGTTTCGATATTAGTGATGTACTTAAAGGATCCATTCTTAGATACAAATTTGTAGTAATTAATATAGCATTTTATGTGCAATGTAATTTTTTCGCAGTTCATAGAATTAATTTTTTCTCGAGCATTGCTTTACTCCGTTTATACTAAAACAAAACAGACGGTAAAGTTATATATATATATATTATATTCCATATTAATATCTACCGCGAACATTTTAATTAATTTATTTATGCCGCTCGTCCTTCGGCGGCTAGCGCGGGCCCCGTGGTTATTTATTACGCGTGCCCATTCTTGCGCGTAACCGAGATAACAGTGTTATTGTTTGCGTTAATATTTGCATAAGGCAATAAGAGATATAACGTTAAATTATGACATCTGTTTGCCTGTTTCTGCTTTGCTCGTATCGTTCTCGAATTGATAGAATAACCCCAGATTCGGGTACGAGGTGCGCCTACCTCTATGCCGTCGTCTTCAAGTCGATGCCTGTAAAATATATTTTTCTATTGATTTGTATTGAAACGAGAAAAAAAAGAAAAACATTAATTAATAAATTTGTAATTAGTCAAGTTACTTTTGTTCATATTGTGTTTTATTTAGAATTTACGGCATTTCCATTAAAGTATGTGACCACACTAAGTCTTGTTTTGCAATACATTGTAAATCAACATCGAAGAAAAATAAATAATATTAAGTATACATATATTATGTAACTGAAATGAAATATTTTTTTTTTAATTTTCCATGAAGACATAACTGTATGTTACAATCCATAAATATGTATTTACCATTGAAAATAATTCTTAACAATATGTGACTGAAGACATAATGTTAAAATAGTTCATATATCTTATTTAAAATGTTTCATAGTGCAACGAACTCTTTGATTTAACGTGTCAAATGATCGAAACCTCGCGCCAATTTAATAAATACTAGTGCTCGCCCACTGGTCGAAATTCGACCATAATTATTATTGCGAATTTTATAAAAGCGTACATGAATTTGCACGTTTAGAATATATTTTTTTTTCTTTTTTTTTACACTTATTCATTCATCCATTATATATTTGAGACCACACACTTTTATGTGTATCTACCTAAAATACAAAACAATTCAGTAACGTTATATATATAATAAAATAAAATAACTGTAAACCACAATTTCAAAATTTTCTTATGAAATAAAATCTAAATAGATTTCTAAATAAAGGCCTAGACTGTACGTCGAGCTTGGAAAAACAGTTATCAATTTTTTTTTTATTTTAGCACATTATTCTAACACTAATGCTCGTCGATAGCTACGAAACAAAAAAAGAAAATTTAAAATCGGTTGACAAACAGAGCAGAAAAAGATACTAAACTGTTTTTTGTTTGCCTATTTATATATAGATAATGTAGGAAATTGTATCTGCTAGGCTATTAAATAATCGTTTTGTTTCTCTTGTTCTCCTGAACTTTATACCGAAGCGACAAGCACAAGCTACAAGCTGGAAAAAAAAAACAATTTTTAATCGGAAATTGCAAAAATTTTATAGGTCGAACAGAAACACTTGTTCGATATGATCCGTGACTAATCTTCAAAGGAGATCGATTTGACCGACGCTACATTAATAATTATTCGTATCAATATAACATAAACTCACGCCTAATCAGGATTTATTTGTTACTTTGTTTTTCCTTTCTTCATATAATATTTATTTAGAGCGAGTAATTGCGTGTAGTGCTTTAGTCAAACAATCTGAAATACGGTGACACACAAACATTATCAAAAGGCAGTATTTATTCATTATGGTACTTTTTTTTAAATGGTCTATGGAACATATTGCAAATCATTGGGATTCACGCTAATAAAAAAAACTTTTATGAACATTTACCCCTTCGCATACTATTTATTTTCACTCCAATTATAAAAATGGAGTCATACTGGAAACAAGAGGGAGCAACGTAAAATGCGAACGATCAATACTATTCAAATCTTTTAGTTATAGGTCATTAAACTTACAAATCTTTCAACTTAAACAAGGAAATGTTTTTCTGAACTCTATTTCACATTTCCACATGAGTAATAAATCGATAATATAGGTTAGATGTCCGAGTTACCGCTGCCAGTTCGCTGCCAAAGAATAGGTCCATTTCAGTTTTCTAACGAACGTGGGACAAGGGTCTGTTTGCAGGTGCGGCCTCCTGCTGTCCGATCCTATATTTAGACGTAGAGAGCCTTTATCTCGACGGAATCCACAGATTAGATACGAGAGGGTCTCAGCGTACTACTGGCGGTGTCATTTGGCCGGGGCTATCTGATAACTAATGATACGTAATCTTTTAATGTGTCTAGGATTATTCTATCTAGGATACGTGACGTTGCGTCAATATTGTGGAAAATTGTAACAGGGTTAACGGATGCATAATAGATGTAACATCATTGTGAATGAGCCAAGTTCGATATTAAACAGTGACGTTATGATATCGATACGGGGTTGGTAAAACGATGACCCGTATCGATTAAATCCAGTACAATGGTCGCTCAATCGAAGTTACGTAATTGGGCCACTTATTCGACACCGATATATCGACTAACTAGATTTAGAAAAACGGCGTATTACAAATATCTCCAAAAACTCGTTTAATATTTACGCAACTTGTGTGTTATATAAATACAACGTTCTAAGCAAAAAACCTGTCACTTGTATTTTCGAGGGTTCACATTTTGAACAACAAGGGATATTATGATTATCGATCTGGGGTTTTTGTTGCCGTTATAAGATAGCCTTTGGGAATAGCCAGTTATAAATCCATAAATATGCGTTGTGTTTTAGATTATTATTATCTTGCCTACATCATTACGAAGAAAAATAAGCAATAAATGATAAAACTGCTATTATTTGTTATACAAATTTTGTATATCATTCATTACAAAATATACAGATCATTTTTGATAATCGAAGAGGACCTTTGAATTTTTGCATTAAATAGTGATCTTATTTATTTTTAAAGTTATCATCAACGTTTTAAAGTATTATTTTTTATTTATAGACAAACAGCAGGAGCTGGACTTGCCGTCGCTCCAAGTGGAGGAAAATACCGAGCGCGTCAAAAAGAAGGAGAAGCCGCGTTATGTGGGGCCCGGCTCCACTATGTCCCAGGTGAGCATAACTGTCAATAAGCGAATGACGAATTACGATATAATAAATATATCTACTCCACAATAAATATTAACAATGTAGCATACGACTAATACGTGAACCAATCTCACAGATATCGGGGGTGAAACGGGCGCTGACGCACACCAACAGCTTCACGGGCGAGCGCGTGCCGCGCTACGGCGTAGAGACGCCGCAGGAAGAGGAGCTGGGCCGGCTGCTGGGCGAGCTGGAGCGGTGGGGCGTCGATATCTTCCGCATCGGCGAGGTTTCATGCGGCCGCCCGCTCACGGCGGTGGCGTACGCGGCGTTCACGTCCCGCGACCTACTCAACACGCTACAGATCCCGGCACGCACGTTCCTGGCTTTCGCTGTGACGCTCGAAGAGCACTACATACGCGACAACCCGTTCCACAACTCGCTCCACGCGGCCGATGTGACACAGTCCACGCACGTGCTTCTCAATACGCCGGCGTTGGACGCCGTGTTCACGCCATTGGAGATCTGCGCAGCGCTGTTCGCGGCCTGCGTGCACGACGTCGACCATCCGGGTGTCACCAACCAATTCCTTGTGAACTCGAGCTCCGAACTCGCGCTCATGTACAACGACGAGTCGGTGCTCGAGAACCATCACCTCGCAGTCGCGTTCAAGCTTCTACAGAACGACGGCTGCGACATCTTTGTGAATCTACACAAGAAGCAGCGTCAGACACTACGCAAAATGGTCATAGATATGGTGCTCTCGACGGATATGTCCAAGCATATGAGCCTTCTTGCCGATCTCAAGACCATGGTGGAGACAAAGAAGGTGGCTGGCAGCGGCGTACTGCTACTAGACAATTATACGGATCGTATACAGGTACTCGAGAACCTGGTGCATTGTGCCGACCTCAGCAACCCCACGAAACCGTTACCGCTGTACAAGCGCTGGGTGGCATTGCTTATGGAGGAGTTTTTCCAACAAGGCGACCGAGAACGCGATCAAGGTATGGACATCAGTCCCATGTGCGACCGACACAACGCCACCATCGAAAAGTCACAAGTTGGCTTCATCGACTACATTGTACACCCACTGTGGGAAACATGGGCCGACCTTGTACATCCCGACGCCCAAGATATTCTCGATACGCTCGAAGAAAATCGCGACTACTACCAGAGCATGATCCCACCCTCGCCACCACCTGCACCCGCACCGACTTCTGGTACTGGACCCGCGCACGACGACGACCGCCCGGACCAGATACGCTTCCAGGTACTGCTTTATGATTATTACAGTCAAATTTAATAAATGTATACTTTTGGTGAAATCATACATTTGATAAACACTACCGATAAATTAAATCAGCTGCAGGGTAATTAAAATAAAACCAAAATTAAAATACTCACCAGTTTGTGTAATGTGTATGTGTGTAAGCAGATAAGATTTATGTCTGCATAACAGGGAGATTATACCGACTTCAGTAGAGGAAATTCACGTACTTGCTATCATTTTAAATTGAATTTGTGTATTAAGAGCACTAATGTAATTAAATATAATAACTTTTTCCATCTACTTACGTACTAGAGTTTGGTGATAGTTTTATATAAAACATGTAAAATTTGCAATTCTACAATATTTCCGGAGAATACACACATAATCATGATTAATCGCTTTTTCTATACACCAAATTACACTAAAACTCGCGATTTTATAAAAATAAGCAAGTTCGATTTGACGGCAGGGTCATAGTACAGTATAACGCACAAAACTCTACCGCAGTGAAGTTAGTCACGAAAACGACGCAATGGTGTTAAGTAGGAATGTGGGAGAGAAGAAACAAGGATCGGGGAGAGTTAAACCTGCGGATTGCACGATTCGCAGGCAAATCAAAGCGGAAGAATTTCATGTGTTGTACTGTAAATGACTGTCTATCTCGCTTTGACACGCGCATACATATGCTTTTTTTTTTATTAGCCCCTCAATCTAATACTATACTTTTGTAAATGTATGATTGAAAATATTTTAGATTGCAGTATTGAGTGACCGCAAGAAATAAATAGCACACTCACATAAAATCTCACATTTTGTTCTATATGTAATTATAATAATTACAATACAATATTGCTTGTAAACCGAGTTGAACTTTTATTTATTTCTAATCCGATCGATCTAATCAAAAGATATTTCATAAATTGTTTAACTGATTAATAACGGTTTGATAATATTTCCCATTACTCCATTAAAAAGAAAAATAAATAGCACAGTTCCTAAATTCTATTTACATAATGTAGGTACATGCCTGTGTTATAGCAATCATTTTAATTTTTACGTTTTTTGCAGGTTACGTTAGAGGAAGGTGAGGGTTCAGAAGAGTGTGAAGGCGAAGGAGATGGCGGAATGTGACGGAAACTACTGGGAATTTGTAAGAAGCTCTCGGAAAAGATGCAGGTGTGGTGGAAGCTCTGGCAGTAGGAGGCCCGGTTGGTGCGCGGGCCCGGCCCGCGACGTGTAGATATGCGGAAGGCGCCGCTCCGGGCATGACTTGTAAATTATCACCTTGTTGACGCTTACTTCGAAGTGGAACGGGCCGCTGATGTGTCGCGACATTTCAATATAATTATTTCTATGTGATTATCGCTATGTTGTTTAGAGTTACCTAACGATTAAAGTATAATATATCCCTCCAATGATTGTATAACATTCGATCGTCTAGGGTTTTTACTACTGTTTTGTTTTGTCTAACCAAAGATGTGGAATGTTCGGCCGGTCGGCCAGTAACGCGTGCGAGGTGTCCCCTGTAAGTAGTTAGTCTTCGTTTACGAGTTAATGATATAATGTTCGTGTAGTTGTAATTGTCGCGCCTGCGCCACGCAGCGCGATTAAGTTAGGACATGAAAACGCTTATTAATCGGTATGAAAAGGGTAATTTATATTGTCATATCATCCACGTTTCTCATATTAATACGGGTTTGCGATAATGATGTTATTCACCAAAATATAACATAGGTATCCTGATATAAAATCTATTTTAAGGTAAATTTAAAAAAAAAAATGCCTTTCAAAGTTGTTGTGTCTTTCTGAATATTTGATATTCGGCCAAATTCTTGTAACAAAAAGACACATTTCGAGAGCCGATGTAATCTGGTAGCGTTACTTGTGTTTTCGTACTTTAGATCTACTAACCTCATTATAAGAGGATCGCTGGCGATCCATTTTATTTTCTCTTTAGCGTAATATTTTATATTAGTTATTATTACATTGGTTTGTTTTATCAAACTATACCTAGTTTTATGCCCGTTTCTAAAAAATATTAATGCTCTTGTGGACAACTAACTACTCGAAAAGTTTGGTTAAATTACTAACAGTAGATTGGTTTGCTGTATGATTACGAATGAAACCGAATTCTTTTGCGAGAAAATGCCTGTAATGTGTTTACTATATTTCCTTGTATTGATAGATATTTACATAAAATCCAAAAAATAAATTTGACACTGTAACTATATTCTGGAGGATTATTTAAGGAAACTCGTGTGAATGCATGTTTTAACTGAGTAACCCGTTTTAAGTTATAACTATAACTATTGTGTAATACACACGGGCCGGGTCTTGCAATAGCCTCTATTTCATATGTAGTCATTTCTCATTGCGCACAACGTCATATTATTAAATCAATGTACAGATAAATGTCCGGACAGTATGTACATCCTATTGCGACATCATATCGACAATGCATTAAACAGATCTGACTCGACTCATATTAAATAATAATATCGACTCATAATAAATCGTCATCGAGTGTTCATTTATTTATAAGTTAATTAAGTTGAAACGTGTGATGATTTTAGTTAAATATTTGTTTGTTTGTTTTCTTTCTCATGAATATGTAATTGCATATAATTCTGGCTAAATCTAGGAACCCTACTAGAAGCCATGTACACAGAACAAGGGTTTAAAGTGTATAATATTGACAAGGCAGGATATTATGTTATGCCCTTTCATTTAATTATAATACGATTAGAACTGAAGAGTTCTCAAAAATTGCACTAAATCTGTTGTACTTATTGTTTACTATTCATAACTTAAACAAATTAAAAAATATGCCGAATATGTGACAGCAAAATAAAATTAAAAGGTTATATTTTAGAAGAGCTGGGCTCGAATAAATTAACTTATGAGCTGTGCTCCAATTTTTATTTTCTTGTGATTGTTTTGTTTGTTGTTTTTTCTTTTGTAATATAAATAATTGGCTGCTATTAATTTATCGATGAAGTAGGTACATCTTGCAATAAATGTTCGCCATTCATCTCAAGAACCGAAATGAAGGTCCAATGTACATTACTTTCTTAGGTAAATTAAGAAATTAAAAAAAAGGCGAAAAGTATGCGTATAAATGGAATCGCCACAGAATATTTATCAAAGTGGCCAACTTTGAAAATGCATAGGTTAGGACTTGATATATTTGTGTCACATCAAAGTCGACATAAAACCGACATAAACGCTTAACTACCTGTGTGTTATAAAATAGGAACGTTACGCTTAGATTCATTTGTTTTTAATGTATGTATTTGTAACAAAAATTGTGTTTAATATTAAAAAAATAAATAAATATTCGTACTGCAGTAGATCTGTGTATAACAAGTACCCAATGTAACTTAGTGCTCGCACTCGCCTGCTACATGGATGTTATAGTACCTAATCATTTTTCTTATTATTGTAACATGACAAATAAAAGTAAGTTAAACGCTTAGATACGACTTTGATAAGTGATCACTATCGAATTATACAAAAGCGCCGAGTTGAAACTGTTCAGATCTAAAACGGCGACACCGACGCTCAACATGACAAAGTCGTAGTTAAGTAATTAGGTTATAAGTATCATTCTTCCATAAATTATGCGTTATGTTCACATATGGAAAATGTTTTGAAGCCATATCAAAATATCGTAATGTTTTAAAATAAATGGTAAATACCACACAGTAAAAAAGGCCAGTTGCGAGAATTACTGTTACAATTGGAACATAGAAAGATAATTAATACCCAAATAAAAGTGTGCAATGCTGGTCATTTGCATTACTTATTATTTATGTTAAAAATAAAACAAAATAGCTAATAGTCTAAATGAATATTTGAGTTGAATTACAGAATATTAATGTATTTAGAATAAAAAGATATGGGAGAAAGTGTAATAGTCTTTTTATTTTTTCTATCCACCCGTTCTGTGCACGATAATGATACTGATGAAGATGCCTCAGATCTCGTTGTTCCTTCGAACATCGAAGGTCATAGAAACCTAGATACAAAAATACCTTTATTAATTGTTGCATAAACAATACCTACACAGTCACCACTTGGAAGTAGGAATTAATAACTTTCAAATATTTTAATCAATATTATTACATACGTGAAAAACTATAAAAATAAAAACTAGTCATGATTTGAATTTAGTTAACGTATACACACGTTCAAAATTTATTGGAGTGCTGCAAATAAGAGTAGAAACGTAATTCATGAACGTAATCCGTAAGATTTGCCAGATAATATTGAGGAGATAATTGACCCCACCCTATCTTACCATTTTTTTTCTCACATGAGCAAAATAAATTGTTTCTACATCAATTCCGTTCAGTCAGCCAGTCATTAACATCGGGGAATGGGGTTATATTTAGTTCAAAATGGGATCTAAATTTAATCCACGATAGCAGCTAATAATGGCATCAGCATTGGAGACTGACATCAAGATTTTATGCGATCTCATACACCGGACGGTGCCAGATCAGACGATCACGGCCCTTTTATTGCTCGACAGTAACATTAGAACTACACTAAGATTGTATACGAATCATTAGTGCTATTTAGTTATTTCTCGCGATTATCCCTATTCAAGATAGGAATTTTATGACGTCACATCCCATGATTAGCATAGTTATTTAGATAAAAATTGCTTAGACCTTGTAGTCCTATTTGAAAATCGCTGAACGAACCAATATTGTTTAACTATTTAAAAAACTAACAGTTTAATTAAAATTTTCATTGCGTATGATACATTAGCTATGAAAGATGTGCCATAGTTAATGTGTCATACTTAGGTTGGTTTTGTCAATTGTAACAGCTCTCTGTTATGGTGGATCCACCAAGTTGTACCGCGTCATGAAAAATTATTTCGTCTGCTCTTGGATTACATTGCCAGCTAGTATTTCTCGATTTCTACCATTGCGATCCTCGGATATTTAAAGGGTATATGAAAATGCTTGCATCTGACATTGAAAAAAAATATTGTACAGACAATGTTTAGGACTCGGGTGGTGGCGCTGACGGAAGACGTACAGGTTTGGAGAAGCTTCTTGCATATTAGTATGAAATAAAAGCATATTTTCTATAAACACTTTATAGAAAATATGCATTATATAAAAATTTAAACTCCATACTCATTTTATTTTCTTTGCAAAGGACTTTATTTAGGACTAAGAAGTGCAGGTTTAGAGAAGCTTGTCGGATAATAGTATTAAAATAAACGCATATTTTCGATAGATACTTAAATTCTTTAACTTTATACTCATTTTGTTTTCTCTCGAACGCAAGAAAATAGATATTTTGTTTTGGAAACTATAAGTTACTCGCGTCTTCTTGAGGATGGGTCGCTCCGTCGGTGGGTGTCCACACACTAAAATAATAGATTGGAACAGTGTCGATCACGCTTGTGAACATTCCAGAACTAAAAAACATCCTCGATGATATTATAACAATGGACAGAATTGTTTCAGCTTTAGGGGCTCCCACCGACATTAGGATGCTTGTTGGGAACAGCTCGCGGGTGGTTCCGGCGACTTCAGATCGCGAGAAATGAACGAGAATGCCCGCGGATGCTGGCGAACTGTTGAGAGCCAAAAAACGCAGACCTGTGTTATATCAGCACATATTACACTATAGAGAATAGGCCCAGAGTGCAAGGCCTCCAATGCTCTATGAGAGCTTGTATTAAAACACCGAAATGAAGGCTGGAGCACCCTCATGAAGGAGATTATGCCTAATCACAAAACCTTTTGACAAATGACTAAGGCGCTCAGATCAGAAGGATATATCCCCACACCCCCTCTTTAGAAGACCAGATAACCTTCTCGCATTTAACAACGAATAAAAAAGGAATGCACAGTGGACCGCATAGAACCAATGCTCACACACTTTCCCACTAAACCAAATAGAACACATATATACACCACATTGAGGAGGAGAATCGTCACAAAGCCACCCTCGAAGATAAAGACGATCTGTCTTCATTTATTTTAACGAAGTTTTTAAGATTTTAAGAATTTAAAATCTTAAAAAGATTTTTTTAAGATTTTAAATTCTTTATTAATTTAAGAATCTAAAGACCAAAACCGCCCGAGCCTGGATGATATCAGCAACAAAGCTTTTCAATGCCTTCTCCTGTCCGGAGAACAAAATCTAGAGCTGACAACGAAAACGAGGTCGTCACCGAGTGTGGGATCGGGATTAGAATTAAAAGCTTGACCGGGATCAAAATCAGAAACAGTACCAGGACCAGAATTGAAAGCGGGAACGATATATTGACAGCAAAGTCATTTCAAATAAAAGATGAAGGGACACATTCTATGTCCAAGCGGGAGAAGCCGCCTGTGAAAGTTAGTTATATATAATTTCAGACATAACCAAAAAGGGCAAGTTACGCACCATGAGCATTCTGACCGTGTGCTGTCTGGTCGCGTTCAATGAAGCTATCTATAACCCTCGAACTAATAGCATAACCGATACAGCCACTTCTTCAGGGGAATATTTTAGTGAATTCCAGCCCCACATTACCCACACACACTGGCGTCTGACCAAATGTTATGAATTTTTACCTTCTCACCGCAAGAACGAAAGCAAATGAGCTATTTATTTTTTTTCTTACAAATATAACGAAAACTTAAAATTTATAAAGAAAAACCTTTAGATGCGTATTATAGGAAATGCCCTTGGTATGAGAGATAACTGAAATACTAACACGGATTGGGTTCATTTGTATATTCCGGCGCGGGAGCGTCCCGGTTAGTGATATATAATAATAAATAAAGATAATATGTTAAGGCGTTAATAACCATGGGAGTCCTATTCCTACTATTTAAACATTGGGTTCCTTTGCTTTCAATAAGCCTTTCGACCTCAGCTGTAAAGACTTTTGTTAGGAGTTGTCAGTTGTGCGGTTGATCTGTTGTAGTACAATCCGTGGCCTACTTATGGTAACAAGGGGGCGGCGCCGCGTAAGAAACTAGTGAAGAAAGAAATGAGGAAGTATTCTGATACGTCCCTCATACATTTTGAAATCGTAAGGAGTTCTCGATCCCTATAAAGTACTGAATTTCTAACAATCAGTAAGCATGTGGTAACTAATCGGCAGAATTTATTTGGGAGTACCTACTTAAAGCTTGTATAGTGAAGTCGGGGTTGCTTGAGCAAAGACAATATCTATTCGCCGACTTTATGCATATTTTGTATATGGTTTTATAAGGCTTTTCTCGAAGCCTTATTCGCTTAAATGAGTTTTGAGGACTTTCTCGAAAAATTTACCTAGACTCCTTAGAAGGCTGACTGGTCTGTAGTTCGCTGGAAGTCGCGAGGTTGCACTGTCTTTATAATATGGGTTACCTCAGCTTCTTTTTAGATGGGAGGGAAGTAACAGTTTTTGAGGTATGCATTAAATTTTTAGACCAGAAGGTCTAAGACCGCTTTCATTTCTCATACCGGTATCTATCACAGTTCCGATTTATATGAAGACTGAGTTAATTCGAGTAACAAAATGAAATACTACTCGGGGATAGTCTAATTTTATATGTGACAGAAAATTGTTATTTATAACAACCTCGTTATGCACTTGTGTTAAATATTTATAGCATTAAACACAAACACTTTGTATTGTATTATTGCATAATAATAATAAATTAATGAACACAAATATTGTAAAAGAAGTTATTTACATTCATTTCTTTGTAGATTCTTAGTACGAACCTCATTCACACTTAGCCGATTTTTATTTATTGTTTTCCTAAGTTTGCCCTATGATCACACCAAGTTTAACTCATATATATGACTACTTTTACGATAGAGCAAACATACAAAAAATAAGTAAACTAATACGCCCTGCTCTAATTTGTTTATTTATGCAATGAATATTGAAACGAACCTGAAGATTGCGAAATAAATACCTCTTAATGGTTTTACTGTAACTTTTATGCGAGGTATATAGAAGATGAGAGAGTCGAACAGTTGAAAGAGTTTGTATACTTGGGTAGTCCGTTTACAAATGACGGTACACATGATAAAGATATTGAAAGGAAAGCGAATGGGCGAAATAAAATGAATGGGGTCTTGTTTGCCATTATAAATAGTAAATGTCTCACGACAAGCGCGTTCGGTTATTGATAGTGGAGTCTTGATCCCTACTCTTATGTACCGTAGTAAAACTTGCTTATGCTAGAAAAAAAATGAAAGTATAATGAATGCGGTTCTTTACGTAATATGTGTAATGTCTTTCAAAGACAGATGTAGGAACAATAATGTCAGAAAGCGATGCAGTTTGAAAGAATATGTAGTGACTAGAATAGAAAGGGGTATGTCGCGGTCATTTGGGTATCTGGAAATGATGAATGCAAATAGACTGACAAAACAAATCTATAGAGCAAATGTGTGTGATGGAAGGGTAGGCAAGGGTCGCCCTAAAAATTCCTATGCAGATTAAATCGGTAGCATATTAAAAAAGGGCCAAATTTTCAACACCCGAACCCGAACGAAACAAGCTTGCATGAAAGATTGGTGGATATCAATGAAGCAATAGAAGTATGCAAAGATCGTTTCATCTGAAAAATTATAGTCTCTGTCTACCCTTCTGGGAAATTGGCGTAAGTTTATAATAATAATATAAGAAAAGAACTATTTTCTGTATTTTTTTCAAAAAATTTAGTTCTGTTGTATCGTAGATAAATACCTAACTTTGAAAATATTTACTTCAAAATTATGAAAAAAGAAAAATATTCCAAACCTTCTCAATTAACGCTTTTATTTGATATATCACATAGAACAGTTTACAAAACTCCTTTTTTTTACTTTTCTAAGTTACCCATCAAATATTTATAATACATTTATTTACATTACGTGCCCGTATATGAATCAGACACACATTTTTGTACCAAATGTTAACTTCATCGGTCCAGTAGATTTAGGGCATATTGGCTATGACTGATGGACAAAGAGGCAGACAAATACCCTAGTGATCGTACAAAGGTTCTATTTTTTTATTTGGAGGTATGGAACCCTAAAAAATCTTAATTCAAACATAATACATTTTCTTGTATGAGAGAGGCGGATCTATTTATGGGCTTTTTGGTCGGCAGCCCATGGCCCCTTGGATACAAAGGGCCTCCAGCCCCCATTGAAAACAATAGACGATACTTGTGAAGTAAAAAAAAATATCTAATATTAAAAAAAAATCTATAATAAGATTGGTGACCCTGAGATCAATCAACCGAACCGGTGAACAGAACGGGGAATTCCCTATCGCTTTTTTTGGTCGATGTATTTTCGATCGTACGTGTGCGTTTATAACGGGGAATTGGCAAAATGTAGAAAGGTTGCATTACAATTTATATAACAAATAATAAATAATGTGTATTAGTCTAGTCAACAAGTGCCTTTTAGGTCAAAACTTTTTCACCTTCTCGTAAAAATATGGTTGAGCCTCAACCTCCACCTCAACCGTTGAAGTGTCCTGTGTCACAATTTCTAGTTCATTTTTAGTTTTTAAAGTACTTTCGCTATTATATTTATCATATAGTATCAAAACTTAAAAAAACAATTTTTCAACACTATATTTTATAAGAAAATGTTATAAATTAAATAAATAATTAGGTAAGATTTTGAATTTTGGGTTTAATTAATTCTTTTCTATTAAGAAAAGAATTAATTAAACCCATTAATTGTTTTTTATTAAAAGATTAATTGTTCTTTATTAAAAAAACAATTACATCTTAGCTTTTTTCATCGTATCTCAATTCGTTTATAAGTTTAAACATAAAAAACCAAGTGAGACTGATGGAAAAAAGGAGCAAAGGATTTTTAAAATGAGATAAAAAATATAAATATTTTTTTTAATAGGGAAAAATTGCTCATTTGTTTTTGTTTCATTGTGCAGAAAAAGAAAAAATATACTAAAAAAAATTAATTGTTTATTTGATAAACAATGAAAATTTAAATAAATACGGATTTTTTTAGTTATCAAATTGCAAGATAAATTACAATTTTTAATGAAAAAATGGTTCTTTAATATTGAATACAAGTGGTAGAAAAAAATTGTTAATTAACAAAAACGTTTCTAAACTACAATTTTTTTTTTAAAGAATGACGTTTTATAAAAACATCATAAGTAGCATCGAATATTATATTTCCAAAAAGAATTTTTAAATTATCTTATAAATAACGCATTTGTTTATAATAATTTTCTAAACAATAAAAGATGAAAATTATAAAAAATATTTTTCAGGTAGATACCGTTAGTAAAAAAACGAGTAAATACTAATATTAGAGAAAAAAATGATTTGTAATGATTTATTTATTTTTTTAGTTTGTCATCGACATTAATTGTTAATAACAATGTGAAGATTAAATTTTTTTTTTATTGGCCCGACGGGAATCTATTCTAAAGCCTTTGAAAAATATCTCCACGAAAGGAAAAAATCAGAGATTTGTAGTTTACCAATTATCGTACTTACAATGTACGTACGATATTCAATGATACGAATTCAAGCTACATGACATTGTTAATTAACTAATGCATAACTTATTGAAAAATCGCGATACATTTTTGACCGGCGGATTATTGTTATTTGATCTATCCAGTGAGTGCCAGATTGTTTTCAAATTAAAATTTTAATATTTAACATATTTACATAATATTTTTTGTTGAAATGTTTGAAGAGGAAGTGGCTTGCGCAAACCCGAGTACCCGATTTCGGACGTATTTTTAACCTTAGGTAAAAATTATAAATATTGGTCCTTCAGTTCCGAGAGTAAAATTTCCTCTTATTTTTATATCTTTTTTCAAACTTGAAATATCTCAAATAGTTCTTGAGATATGAGCAAAAAACCAAACCCCTTTTTTTCAGTTTCTTTTTTAAAACTTTTGTAATTTTAGCGTACGCATCCTCAATTTTTTCCAAAACTATCTACGTACGATTCCGAATCGAATGACACCTCAACCAAAGTTTATTATATAGAAGTATCTTTCCTAACCGATAAAGATCTTAAAATGTGTTTTAGATTTTAATTCTTTTTCACATTTTCGAAATTATATCATTAATACATATGCCAAGCCGCGAACTGATATATTTGTTCATAAGTGATATACCACTGTTAGTTAACGAAATAAAGTGTTATCAACAAAAAAAATTGGAAACATTATCAATTACGAAACGAATTATATCATGATAGAATAATTTCTGAAAATAAACCAAGATATTGTTTAATTGTTACGATGTTAATAATCAGGACGTCTAAATCAAGTTTGGATTAACCATTGCGAGTATCAAACTGTACGTCTCTTGTGTAGAATTTAAAAATATTAAAATGTTTGCGAAAATAATTGTACGCAAGCAAGGATTTGTATGTTTAAATTTTTTTTCTATTAATTGCAATATGAGAAATCCTGAAATCGTTTTCCATATAATTATTGCTTGTTAGCATTTGACAACAGCATTCATAGTTGTGCTTTATGTGAATCTTTTTTGCTTCATGTTTTCGTATTGGATGATTTGCTTGTCATTGGGGCTGCTAAAATTGATGGTGACCATTCTTGACTATCCGTAAAAATACTGCGTGAACAACGCCGTTTCCTATTTGACCTGTATAATAATATGACCATAGTAATAAATTTTCGATTATGAAAATACTTTCTCCTTTTTAGGCAAAATCTGAGACAAATGTACACTAATTTAATGAGTTTAGACTTACCGTTATGTCATGCCAAAATTCACAAAATAATTCTAGACTAACGCCAACTTTATTTCAATTGAATATCTAGAAATAAACCAGGGCTAGACAATTATTATTGAATTTTTATTTTCATACGATATCAATATCCGATATGGAAATAATAATTTATCTGTTTTATCGGATTCAGAATATTACAGTGTATATTTATTTATTATCAAATATTATAAATATACATACGTAGCTGTTGTGTAACAATTATGGGTACAAAATAAAAATTATTTAAGTGATTATCGATTTTTCTTGTACAACACTATTTTCGTGCTAGTTGAAACCTGCACGTCTGTAATATTTAATTAATTCACTCGTTGCGACCTACACCATCATATTATACCTTCTATTTGATTTAAAACACTGCGCGGAACTCAGTTCAAATTATATTCTATTTTAATGCTAGTGATCCGCCCCTGCTTCGCACGTATAGCAGTAATTATCTATGGCCAAATAACTCTGATGGGTGGATAGGAGCGATCATGTGACGAAGTTTTAACAGGTATCTAGAGTTATGGTGCCTTATTACACCTAAAAAAATGTATTAACTTTTAGGGAAAATATGACACAAAATCGCCAAGAAAAACGAAAAATAATTCTGCTGATCCGGTTTTGTAAGGGAAACAAAAAGTTGAAAGTTTGTAAGGGAAAATAAAAAAAAATTGAATTTTTGATTTTTTTTTTTCTCAAAAATATTTTTTATCGAATGATTCGCCGCGGTGTTCTGTATACTCAAAAGCGGTCGGCGTATGATGAAACCGCAGCGGCGAAAACGTTAAAAAGAATAATATAAGAAGTTTTCATGACAACTCTCCAGGAACAGTTTTTCCAGTCTATAAACAAAGCACAGATGAAAACACAAAGTTCGGTAACAAAGATCCTATTTATCTGAACAAGATTTTTTATACGCATAGTAAAGTAGTCAAAGAAATGAAGCGAGTCAATGCAATGAAATATGCTGTAATATTTGACAATCGCAAAAAGGTTGTGTCTGCTTACAAACACAAACTTCTTGTCTTCACATAAAATCAAAGCTTTTATTTCGGCATTCACTTCAGAATACACCGGTGTTATCAAACATATCCCTATGGATTTGACATGTCAATATTTATTTGAGAAATTGATCAGTTCGCAAGAAATATTGTCTGTAAAGTGTTTCACGAAGAAAATCCTAAAGGCATTGTACCGCTACAAACAGTATCACTGACATTCTCAGGTGATATACTTCCCGATCACATTAATTATGGTCTGTGTAACATACCTCTGAAATAATACATAAGACCAATATTACAATATTATAAATGTATGGGATTCGGACACAACAAAATATCGCAAACAGGCAGTTGTTTGCTCAATCTGCTCAGAAACCCATTCATTTATGGAGTGTACAAATGTAAATAAACCTCTCTGTGTAAATTGCAAAGATGAACAAATTGCTGTAGTAAAAATGATAAAGAAACCCTGGGCTCATATTTCCCAGCACTAAATAAGACATTTGCTGAAGCAATGCATTCCCATCCACAAAACCAGACCAAAAAAGTTATTGCATAGTATTTTTTATCAACTTATGCAATTATAATTATTTATTTATTTTATTTATGCAGTATTTTTTTGAGGAGATGCCCTAACGCCGAAACTCTAAGCAGGCATGAGTCACCAGATTGCGGGGCGAAGAGGGGGATTACGCATGCGCAGTAACGCCGATACAACCAATGCCACCTAGAGGCGAGTTGCTGAACTAAAGAGACCAGCGTGATATTTCAAAAAGTCATTAAAAGTTCTGCTATTCATCGATAGATACCAAAAGTAAAAAGTATCACCGCTGTGCCGGTCGGAGTGGGGGGTGTTAGGTTATTTTCGTTACGGAATTTCTGGACGCAGCGGGCCTCCACGCTCAAGGCCCGCGATAGAAGCTATGCAATAGCTTAAAAGTTACTTAAGATACCAAAAAATTATTAACGGATGTTATAAATGATGACCTTGCTATGTCTTTGTAACAAGGATGATAAGTTAACAGTAAATACATATACAATTAAAGAGATGTTAATCAAAAAATTAAGTAACCATAATGGATAATGGTGGTCACCTAAAGATTGTACATACAATATTGAAAGTTTGAAACCAAAGATTGCACTTCTTAGTCAGTTCCTGTATAGTAATAATATAGATATTTGTATATTAAATTAAACTTGGCCCAAACCTACCGATTCCGTTCACTTTAGAGGTTATAAACTATTTAGAAGAGATAGTAACTATGGATACAGTGGTGGTGCTATTCTGTGTGAAGTTATATTAAGTTTTCTGAAGTTGCCACAGTAAGCACAGATAAAATTCAAATGCAATAAATATTCAAATGCAATAAATATTCAAACTAAAGATAGTCCTTTCACTAGGGTCATATTACCTTCTTAGGAATGGACGTTTTCCTATATCTGTATTAAGAAATGTTATTAATTCATTGCCATCTCCTGTTTTGATAATGGGGAATTTTAATGCATATCATACAGCTACTACTTGGATCAGCTACTAATAAACCTAGAGGAATTCAAATATACGACATGCTATATGAATTAAACATGTGTATATTAAATACTGGCGAACCAACAACTATAAATAGAAGAAATCAATTGACTTTTGTCATTGATATTGCCTTTTAGTCTTCTAATTTAGCAGCATTAGCAGAATGGTCCGTGTCTTCTGAAGACTCGTTGGGCTGCTACCACTTCCCTACAATAGTTAATTTAGCTATAAGAACCGAAATTTATGATTGTGCGCAGTGCTCTGATAAGTTTACTTACAAGAAAATTGACTGGTTTGGATATCACAAAAAATCTATTAACCTTTTTGATGAGTTGTTACTACAGCCTAAGGTTCTTTTAGCTTATGAAAGATTTTATGAGTTAGTGTATAAGCTTAGAAAAGTATTTATTCCAATTCATAAAGTTTCAAGTAATGGTCAAAAAACTCGTAAACCTGTTCCTCGGTGGAACGATGTTTGCGATAGTGCAGTAAACCAAAGTAGATTAACCTACAGTTGAAAATTATTTGATATACAAAAAACTGGACGCTTTGAAGAAGCGTACTATCAAAGAGCAGAAAATTATAAGATGGAAACATTTCTGTTCCAATTTTAACCGATATACTTCCACTAATGAAGTATGGAAAATTGTTAAGATATTCAACCGTAAAAACTCATCAGCAAGACCCAAAGACGATAGTTTTGTCGCAGTTTTAAATAAACTTGCTTCCAATCTGTTATTGAACGACACTGATCATTTAAATAAAATTTTTGACGATAATGAATTAAATGATCATTTGAATCTGGTATTATCAGAGCAGGAATTTAATTTATCATTGAATAGTAAAAGAGACACTACTCCAGGCTTAGGCAATATCCCATATATATTAATAAAACGTCTACATAACTCAGCCAAAACAATTTTTCTACAAATTTTTAATAACCTTTGGCAATATAATGTAATACCTGATTCTTGGAAAGCAATTACCTACCAAGTAGTACCCACTCTAAAACCTTAGAAAGATCCGAATCTGGTCGATTCTTACCGACCTATATCACTATCTTCATACATTGGGAAAATTTTCAAAAATATGATAAAGTCTAGGTTAGAAATGTATGTAGAGTCTAAATTAATAATTCCACCATATCAATTTCGATTTAGAAAAGGTAGAAGTACAACAGATAGTTTATTAAAATTTGGGGGTAATATACCTATAAGATGATTTTATAATAATAAATATTTAATCAGCGGATTTTTAGATATCAGTGATAATGTGTATTTAGAACGTTTGGTAGAGATTTTGCATAATTATAACATACCAGGTAAAATATATTAATGGATTTTTAATTTATTTTATTCTCGCACTGTATATATTAAATTTAACCGAAATTATCATCGTACAAAAGTAGCTTGTAAGTATGTTATGCAAGGGGCGACATTATCTCAACTAATTTATTTTTTGTATACTGCACAAATACACTCATTCATTACAGTAAATAATTTATCAATATTACAATACGTAGACGATATTGTGTTGTACACATCTAACAGAATTTTATTTCAATTCCAAAATGTTGTGAATAAAGGCCTAAATAACTTTTTTATCATTAAAAAGAAATCCATCAATTAGATATAAATCCTCATAAAAGTTCAGCAATTATTTTTAGTAAAAAAAACGATAATTCTTCTGTTAATGTAAATACTTCATATTGTTCTGTAAATATGGGCTATAATTGAGGACAAAAAGTTCTTAGGTTTAATTTTTGATTAGAAAATGCTTTTTAATTTGCATATTAATACAATTGTAAATAGAATGCAAAAAAAGTATCAACGTAATGAGACATTTTGCAAGCGTGACTTGGGGTATGGATCCAAAATTATTAAACATGATCTATTAAGCTATTGTTAAAAGTCACCATGATTACGGCCCTATAATTTATGGTAAGTGTATAAGCCCGTCTTTATTTCGCAAGTTAGAAGTAATGCAAAATAAAGAACTACGAATAGTAAATGGTGCAATCTGTTTTAGACCAATAAACTCGCTAGAAATCTATTTCTAACATCTATTAAGTATTTAAGCGAAAAGTTTTATACTAAGATATTGGTTAACAGCTAGTATTTGTATTCATATAAACATAAAAATTTGTTACAAGATATTAGTGAAATAAATGATTTATACAAATACATAAACCATACGGATCGGTGAGAATTCAGTACATTAGATATATAAGTAACAGTGCCTTCTATTTGCAAAGAGAATATTAAAAGCAACGAAGAATTTTTACAATATAATGAGAAAAGGCATTATAAAAGGGTTTATACGGATGGATCTTTAACAAATGAGCATAGAAGAATGGCATATTAAGATTCTCAAGCAAAATTTGGACGTTGTTTTCCACTCGATAAAAACGCTTCAATATTTACGGCTGACGTGTATGCTATATTTACAGCATTATAGTACAGAAAAGGAATTAAAAATGACTCCTGCTTTCTAATAGTTACTGATTCTCTAATTGCTTTACGATGTCTGGACACTCCAAAGATATCATATAAGAATAATTTTTATATTACTAGAATTCGTGAATATTTGTATCATATCAACAATAAGAAGATTGAATTCCTATGGGTACCCTCACATTCCATAATCACGGATAATGAAGTTATGAATAAATTATTTATTGAAGGTACAGACACCATTAATAAATTACGCTTTATATCCTGCGCCATCAATTCCTATAACTGATCATTACTCAAAGATAAAAATGCAGATGTTCGATTCATAGTCTCGGAATCGGGAGTACACTCGACAGTATAAGGGAAAATGGTACACAGATATACAAAAGAATATTCCAGTGAAACCATGGTACTTCAAGATAGCATCTCCAACAAGAAAATTTATTATCACAATAAACATATTGAGATTTGGCCATGGGATGTTTGCAGCTCATCTTAAAAGAATAAACATTATCAACTCAGCTGCCTGTGAATATTGTATAGCTTTATCGTAATGCAGAATTCTGCATTGCTCCACCTTCAAAATGCAAAGGTTGTTGCTCATAGATAGCTTACTAAAGATATACAAAGATGAGGAAATTTCCCGCTTCTTGTCATCTATTCTTCAGAACTCTGAAAGTTGTGAACTGATTTATGATTATATTAATTCAAACATTAAAAAATTATAAGCAATATCTACATTACTGAAGCATTATAAGAAAACTGATAATTGAAAATAAACCTCCGAATATTATAATATAAAACAAAGGAGTGTTTCTTTGGCTGTGTGGTTATACACCGAATGCTGCAAAACACTTATAAAAAAAATATCAAAATTAAAGCTTGTTTTCATTTTTCCTTTCTGTGACTTTGATGCTCTACATTGAATTCGTTATATGTAATCTGTGGAGCGCATCCTACAATCTGTGTTGCTAAACTTTGATGAATTCCCTAGCTTACAGGGAATTATAAGGTCAAAGGAGATTTATTTTGAATTGGCATTATGCTGGAAAAATGCGGTTATTTTGACATCTTAACATTAAATAATGTCAATATTTCGGGTCAGAACACTTCTATATGTAATAAATTCGTATTTTTTTTTATATTGATTGTCTGTGACCATAAATGGGAAAAAAACGAAATTGAACTAAACATTAAAAAGTATTAATTTTAGGCTTAAAGTAGTCAGTAGGCATCGTTGAAATCAATATCATTCCAAACACTTATATTTTTTAAAATATAATATTTCAATATTGCACCACATTATGTTAACTTCTATAAGACAATTGTTCATCTTTGCATCCTTTTATCATTATGTTTACAATAGCATTTAATTATAAATATAACTTTTGCTTTAACTAAAAAAAAATGTTTCAAATAAATATTTAAAAAAACATAATCAAATTCAAGGCCATCTATAAATTAGGTCACACAAATTATAAAGTATTTAACACCCCGCCCCAAAGGTTCTTGTCACAGGTGGTCACACGTAAATGAAAACAACAGTTTTTACAATTTTTTTTTTATGTTCAAATTACTTTAAATATTGGACAAAACAAAAGATGTAAACCTTTTCTCGTTTTCGTATTTCGGATTTGACCTCACAAAGCTTTTGACCAGCTCCTTGTCGCTTATTGTCACATTTCGTTGACCGCCCCAAAACGTGTGACGTAATTTATGGATGGCTCCTTATCTTCTGATAAAACATAAAATTATAAATTCAAAATTAGTAATCGGTACTATAGTTCTACTTTCCCACAATATTTTCTAATGTTCGGTTTACATTTGTTTTTTCTGTTCTATAGTCGAGGACCATAGATCGTACAGCGCAAAAATTAAATAACGAATCGCGAACTCACATTAAGATGGATTTTGATCGACATGGGCTTGAATTTCATGGTGATAACATTGATATTGAACGTTATCAAGGAAAAGTGTACCACATTAAAAACTGTGTACTATTATAATTACTTTGAAAAACAAAAATGGTGTTGTCCTTTTGATGATACTGTCGTTTCGAAAATATCGGTCGAGTGAAAATTTTGTGTCTTTAAAAATTTCAAAACAAAAATTGTCACAACAATAAGGAAAGGGATTTATAAGTTGAGCTACAGTGTCAAGTGTTAATCATTTTAATCGACGGGTTAACGCGTGGATTAAAATGCGTGCACCAAAATTAGAAGGAAGATTCCAGTATGAAAGATGGAAAATAAATATTACTTAAAAAAATTGAAACATGTTTCAGTATTTTTAAAATATTTTTGAGGGGCATTTGTGAGGAATCAGCAGATTTTTCTCCCAAATATAAGAAATTTGACTTAGTTTTTTGGGGATTTTGATAAATTGGTTTTGGCAATGTCTGCTTTACTATACTATGTTCATATTCTCAAATATTATTATATATTAGGGAAGCTGATTCTCTCAAAAAAGATCGATCTTTAAATCGATTCGAATCGAAGTAGTAAAAATCGTTCTATAGTAAACTCAAAGTCTAAAAAATCGATTTATTGCAAATCGATATTTTCTCGACTTACGATTTTTATCGTATGTCGAGAAAATATCGACTATCTATCCATATATGACATAAATACAAACTTTTGTTTGTTTTGATGTCATAAATATAAACTTTTGTTTGTATTTATGACATATATGGATAGAAAATAATAGAAAACATGGGAGACGCTGAAATTATTGAAATTATTATTCATTCTTAATGAATTAAACAATTACAACTCTAATCAAATGTAACATGTATAAGAACCTGTACTTAAGATAATACACATTCAATTCATTCTAAATAGTTGTATATTTCTTATCATAAAATAAAATAATTGAATTTCGATCTTCAAGGGTGAAGTATCGATTCACCGGAACGATTCACAACAAAATATCGATTTTAAAAATCAATTTACAAATGTCGAAATAATCGATTCTTGGATTAATCGATCCCAGATCGCATCCCTATTATATATATATACATCCTCGCAGTTCGTAGTAATGCAATAGGCAGGGTTCCCAACTTAGGGGTTTTCCCCCCAAATTTAGGGGGAAAAAAAGTAGGATGGGGTTTTTTTTTAGGGGTGTTATATTTTTAGGGGTATTTTTAGGGATTTTCATAACTCTCAATATTTTTTTTCCAAATTCAGCAAAATACAGGTGTAATAAGCAGTATAAGTCCTGAGGTAATCCATTCTAGCACATGTAGCAGATCATATTTAGTTCTATATATATCGCTTTAGCGACATCTAGTGTGAGGATTGCTTAATATTAACACTACAGAGTATAGAGATGTTTATTATTGAGAGTACAGAATAAAAGCTGCGTTTATGTTTACGACAATTAGGGGAACCTATTGTACCTAGGACAGTTTTTTAGATATATATTTTTTATTGTGATTTGACGTACAGCACATAAATCATATTTGCATATTTTGAAATGTCAATCATTTGGGTACTCACCACCAAAATATCAGAAATGTATAATTCATACTTACAAATATTTTAAAAGTTAAAAAAAAATGGTAAGTAAGGTCAAGGTGAAATTATTTATTTATTGTTTGAAATTTATTAATTAATGATATTTTATTACTTATTAACTATTTTTCATCCATTATTCATTTTAAAAGTAGTGAGTTGTTTATTTTATAAATAATGAAATTTTTTTTAAGGAGAATCCTTAATAATTGTGGGGATTTTAGGGGTTTTTGATTGAGGCTTTAGGGAGATAAATTTTTGAAAGTTGGGAACACTGGCAATAGGATTGACTTGACGCGTTAGTTATGCGTAAATTGTTGATATTATTTTGAGTTAAATATTTGAAAAGTAATTAATACAAAATGGTGAAGTTGACAACCGAATTAATTCAAAATTCTATGCAATATATGAATCCTTGTCGTGATCGTGAATTAGATCTTAGAGGTTAGTTTCATTCTAATTTTCTAGTACGATAGGATTAAGGAAGCTTCGACATGTGGGTACGTATTGTTTGTGGGTGTCAGATTTTTGTTGCACTGCCAAGAGCTGTTAACGACCGTTGTCACCAATGTGGTGACATGCTCAAGTTTTGTTAGGATCTAACCGGTTACCTTCGGCTTCAAGGACAGGTTCGGCTGCTATATTTCCTTATCCAACTCACGTTTTATTTAGTGGTTGTGGAATAGTTTTGATCGAGCGAATGTAATGTACGAGATTATTTAATAAATTACAATGTGATTACATTTAATGACAGTGACTACATGTCAAAGTATTTATACCTACTTGGTTTTTATACAAATCTTGTTTATAAGATTAGTTTAACAAAATAATACCATAAAAATATAGATTGAAAGATCTTAGATTGGGCATTATAATGAGATACCATTTTTATGCTCTACCTAGCAGCTGGTTAATGTTTTTGAGTATACTGCAAGTAATTTCAGATTCATTCTGTTAATGGAAAAAATCTATACTTTAATAAAATTGCAAATCGGACTTTTAATTTGGAAGATCTTGTGATGAGTGAATGAGTGGTATTTGGTTTATATAAATGTATACCTCTCTACTCCTCTCTTTCTCTTTCACAGCCTGTTTTTGTCTAAAATTGTAATGCTTTACCAAGTAATTTTCTAATATAAAAAATTAACAGTAAAATGAGTTCATAATAATTTTCTTAAAATATTTTTAGGTTACAAAATACCGCAAATTGAAAATTTAGGAGCAACATTAGATCAGTTTGATACTATAGACTTTTCAGACAATGACATTAGAAAGATTGATGGTTTTCCTCTGCTAAAACGATTGAAATGCTTACTCTTCAATAATAACAGAATTGTGTGAGTAGTATAAAATTAATTTTTCTCATTGTTTCTTTTTTTCACTTAGCCAATATTTATCAATTTGTTTCAACTTTTCAGAAGAATAGGTGAAAATTTGGAGCAATATTTGCCAAATCTGGATTCATTGATACTGACTAACAATAACATACAAGAGCTCGGTGATCTTGATCCACTTGCTACTATACCTAAATTAAGAACGCTGTCACTTCTACATAATCCTGTTGCAAATAAACAACATTACAGGTGATACATTTAGCTTATAATGAAGGTTATTTATTACATTGTTATGGTTCGAAGCCAATATGGCAAAAATGGAACCCTTATAATTTCGTCATGTCCGTCCACCCGTCTAACTGCCCATCCTTCCATATATCACAGGCATTTTATTCCAAAACTGCAATATGTATATATATGAAATTTATAGTGTAGATGTCTTGATGAATCGCTTCTTAGTTTGTTAGTTAAATATTAAAAATGAATATTTCTTGGGGGCCACTCTATACATGTAACAGAAGCCGAAAAAAATTTTTTTCTGCAAACATCAAATTGTACATATTTCAACTTTTCTTTTAAAAACACTGAAGTTTCAAGGCAATTTTTCAGATTATGTAAATAATTACAGAAATAATCCCTCTGAAAATTGCAGAAATTATGCTCTATTTATTTATTTAAATTATTTTCTACTCTCAATTTTCTAAACCGACGGCCAAAAAATATTTAAAAAATAATGAAGATAATGCTTAATAAATACTTTCAACGAAAATTATTTTGAACATAGTGGGAGGTACTGTTTTCGAGTTGTTGCCAAAAAACTGCACTTCTCAACAAAAGAACATAAGTGCCATGAAGATAGGCTCTTTTGCTAATGCACTTTAGTTTGCACTAGTTTGATAGTAATAGCCGACATACTTATTTTTTTTTTGTTAGAGGTGACTAAACTGCTTATAACTATTCTTTGTGAAAGACATAGAAAAAGTGTAACAACATACTTTTTTCACTTGTAATGCATTTCTTTGTAATAATGGCCTCGGAATCCTATAATAAGCATGGTCCAACATGCTCTTGACCATTTTTTTTTTATAATTTTATCCTTATTGTGTTTTATATCAAAAATTTAAATTGTTTCTTCGTAAAGAATTATTTTAGTGCATTTCAATGTCAATTGATAGTTTTGATTTGTTGAGGCATTTCGTCCAATTCTTTTTGTTTTACAATCTCTGAATTGTAAACAATGTGTGCTAAATCACATTTCTACATAATTATGTTAATGACAACATGATTTGAATCTTTAAATCAAATGAGAAAAATTATAATAGTTATCTAGTGTATTATCTACATGAGAACACCTTTCTTACACTGATGTATTTGTTATATATAAAAAAAAATTGACCAAAGTGAGAGTCAAACTCCTTTCATAGTTCTCCACCAACGAACATAACAATGCAAAATAAGATGTTTCATATGCAGCTTGCACTTTGTACATGTCCTACAAAATCAAATAAAAATCTATAGATTATTGAAAAAATTATAAAATATAATATTTGAAGTATTACTTTTGAGTAAAAACATTTTATAGTATGTTCTTTCCAATAGTTGTTAAGTATTAATCATAAATTAGATGTACCGCAAGAATTAACTTAATAACAAATAATGAAGAAACCTTATCATCCCAGATAATTTTATAAGTTAACAATAGACAAGTACTTATGTACACAGCTTTTTATATATCCTTTTTTTTTGTTATGTTAAATGTATTGACATTGTAATGATTTTCAAACATTTCTTAAAACTTCAATATGCATCAATCAATATAAAGTTTATATTCACTGGCAAGCATGTTCGACAGACAAAAAAGGATGCAATTATACCAAGAAAACAAATGTACTATATTATTATGCATCTATTTTTTTTTTCACTCGTATGACTCTTATCTCTATCTGGCTCTTGCTCATGAATATTTATTATATCATTGACACCATCTTTTTTTTAAATTAAGTGTTGCCTATACTTTTATGTTTGATAGTATTGTACAAAAAACTGACTTAAAATACACCAAAATAGTAGTCTCAATACTATAATTTATTAATGTCATTTTAAAATGAATAATGTACAAGGTGCAACCGAAGCTCAATACATTTGTTAAACATCTCCTTTGCAATTGCAATAAATTTAAATCAAACACAGGTACCATTTCACTCCTTATAAGTTTAAGTAATTTATCTAAATCGGTGCCATAAATATATGTGTGTGAATGGAATTTTTGTATACATATTTGGAGTGTAGCTCTGACAGTACCCCTCGGGACCTTTGATGATATCCAGGACTTCAATTCTTCAATAAAAAACAAGGAAAACACCAGTATGTTTATTTGTTCGGTTTTTTCAATAGCTCTGTTTATAAATAGTGTATAGTCAATCTATCGCATTAATATTTAACAACATGAACCCTCGTCTACATTTTTCTTTCTCACACTTGACTTTCTATTCTCATTCACTCTACTGTTTTGTCGTCTCAGCTTCCAACATTTGACAATCAAATTTCAACTACAACGTGAACTCACATTTGCGAGACACAGAGACTAGCTGCCTCATATGCCATCTACACCTAGCTCAGCTACTACAATATCTATATGGTCAAATTATTGGATTACAATAGAAAACTTAAAAATGGGTAATAAATTTGTGGCGGGGGGCCAAAGTGAACAACTTTGGTAGTGAATAACCTACAAAATATATACCCGAGAAGATAACTTTTTTGTTCAATTTCTATTTATATCCAGTACAAAATTATGTGGTGCTTCTGACTAGATAACTCAATTGCATCATTTTCATGAGTTACTAATTTATTACAAGGTTATAAAGCTGTGATGTACAAACAGATGGACAGATATGATGGATTTAATCTTCAGTTTTTAAACTTTAGCTACAGAACTCTAAAATGAAACATAAAAAATACAAATGACTAATGGATGTTTAACATTCAAAAGCATTCCAATACATGTAAAATATTTAGTAGATTCCATATAATATAAAGGCCATTTCGATAACATAAAATAAAGAGATTCTAAATTCTTTTTTTCATTATCTATCAATATATGTATATTTTTAGATAATAAGAATTAAACTTGTAGCATTTTTAGGGCTTATGTAGCATTTAAACTGCCGGAGCTTCGACTCTTAGATTTCCGAAAAATTAAGCAGAAAGAAAGGGATGAAGCAAATACACTGTTCAAAAGTAAAAAAGGTAAAGAAATCCAGAAAGAGATCGCCAAAAAAGCGAAGACATTTGTTCCTGGTGGCAATATGCCTGACACCAAAATCACAAGTTAGTATATAAATCCTAGATATATAAACATATCTAATAACTATTAGTATCATATTTTTTGCAACTTTATGTGGTAACCCTTTGCTTAGACATGTAAACTTATGTTTACAGCTTTTTATATTTTATTAAACACAGAACTCCATTGAAATTTGTACTCATGGAAAGTAAAAAACTATGTATCTGAATTGACAAATATATTATCAGCATTACTATTATATAATATATAAAGTATAATTTTACTTCTATTATTAATTATCTCAATTTTTTTTCATTATTTTATTGTGAATAACATTATTATCATACAAACTACAACTGTTAATCATTTTCTGACATAATTTTAGACCTAACCCCGCAAGAAATACACAAAATAAGGGAAGCCATAAAGAATGCTTCATCACTCCAGGAGGTTGAAAAATTGACTAGGATGTTGCAATCAGGGCAAATTCCAGGACAGAAGCCTTTACCTCCACCATCGCAACCTAATGGGCAACGTAAATATAAAATCTATTTCGTTATGTTTTACAATACAACTATAGTTAATGAATATATTCTATTAGCAAAGATTCATGATGAGATATCATTTTTTTACTACTTTTAAGCTTTTTTTTAACTTAGAGCTAATAAGTTGTTTTAAACTTCCCATCTACTATTATGTATTGTGCCAGTGTGGTCCAATTAATTGGCTAACGATACCTCGTAGCCTAATGCCCACAACCTTGGTTATCAAATGGTGGCAAAGAATTTTCCTAATTGTCACCTACGAAACGCCCACTTCACAGGCTACTTTTTATGGGATCGTTTATTGATTTCAATAACTGCATGAATGAGAGCCATCATTTCATCGTTATTGACACTGAAGTCTTCCTAGTTGACGATCGTTTTTATTGCTCGTTCTTCTTGAATTCAGTACATCAAAATTTTGTGATCAAAAATTCGAAGACCAAAACTCCTTGGGCTTCGAGGGCTCTATAAGCTTTTTGCATATTCTTATAACTTTGTTTTGGTTTTTTACCTTGTTAAGTTAAAAAACTAATCGTAGCGCTTTATTTTAAACTATCCATATTAAAAATACTTTATTTCTATTGATTACAACAACCAATTTCTCAGAAAGCATAAATCATAATTGTTTAATATCTTGTCTCACAGTGAGTTATAGATCACAAATTAATAAACATCAGCATATTAACAATAATTTACAAAGCATTTGCACTTTAAATTACCTACTTCATATATGATATGTAGTAAATCAAGCAACATATTGTAATTATAAGTTTACATACATAAAAATACCAAAAAGATATCTGATATATGCCCTTCTAAGAGCGATTTTGCGAATATACATACGTAATATAACATTGTATGTTAGTTTGGCCATTAGATTTTGTCCCTACATTTAATGTCATTATTCTTTTTTTCAGAAGAAGAAGAGGAGGAAATGGAGACTGATCAGATAAATGGCCAGTAGTTGAATGAGGTTACTAAATTCTTTTTCACGAAGCATGAGTGTAGAGATGTTTGGGTTTTGAATTTATATTATTGTCAAGATAGCTGATGACAAGATAAATTTAATTTTGATCACATTCATATAGAAAAACTGAAAATGAAATAAACAGAATTTCACTATCCATTTCTTCTACAGAAAATAATATGATAAATCACTTAATTCATCACTTATGTGAATTATTATTTCTAAATTTACATCTATGTTCATATTTGTTTCCCATTTATGATTATGCAATTATTTTGGTTTATGAGATTTCCCTTTTTCTAAAATTATTTTTCATTAATTGGCTATAATGTTTCTCATATTACATACTTCCTTCAAAAACTTTATTAAAAGATGGAGCCATATTTGCCGGTCAGTGTATTTTGAAATCAAATAAAAACCATACTTATTAAAATTATTGAATTATTAAACACAACCACATAGAAATACATTATTGTATTGTGCAAATTACAGTAACAGTAGTAGCATAGTGGTTAAAAGTATCACCTTTGGTACAGATTTTGATTGTGACCATGGACAAATTGACCAATGAGTTTTGAAATTAAGTCAAATTAAACCATTTACTCCATGACTTGAAAAGCACAGTCAGTCCCAGACGTTGTCATATAGGTGACGATAGTAGTTATCTTCCCCCGACCTGCAAGAGGCCAGCATGGAACGATGAAGGAACCTCAATCTAAAATAGAAAGATCGTGGAAAGGTGTGCTGTAGCAGTAGGGTGATTAAAACCTTACAACATTAAATAACAGTTTAATAAACTACCTCTCACTTGAGCCTAAATCAGCTAATTGAAATTATGCTGGCAATGGTAGGGTGGAAGTTTTAGTACTTCAGGAATGCATTGTTTTGCCATGTTATCTAGTTTATAAATATGTGCTTGGGACTTGTACATTTTCTCTAATTTTTCTAGTTTCACCTTTGATTTTGTTCTATGTGCTTTGAAGTTGTCATAGCGTGATATTGGAGGTTTGTTTTGTTGGATTGAATAGTATGATGCATTACCATACATTATGGTAATACATACATATTGAGTTCTTATAAATTATGTAGCAAATTTTGAAATCACTTCTTGAATGCTTTTGCATTCATGTCTTCCAAGATACTTGGCCATCTTTTTCCATTCAATGCCAAAGGCTTATTTGTAATAAACCCATTAGCAGTGCCTACATAACATATACTAATGTCCCCTTTTCTTTTTGGCGATTGGTTGAGATATTAGCAGATTATTGGTTCATATGACATTTAACCAAGTATCATCTGTTGTTGCTCCAATCAGAAATCATTTCAGATTTTGTCAAAAACTATTATCTTTCTACCATCCCTTTCTATTTCTCTTATTTACATTTTAAGTTGAAAATCAATTTTCTTCAACAAGTGCTGTGAAGAATAGGATTTCTAGGAATTAATTAAATGTGTATTGTTTAAAGATTTTAACACAAAAGTGTTAAAATTTTTTATAAATGTGAGTTTTTATAAATTAAGTGAATATTTTCGGAAGTAATCACTCTGAAAATAGCATAAATTATGTCTCCCATTTATTTTTTAAACAGTAAAAATAGGAAAAAATTTACAAAGGTAACACTTAATAAATACTTTTAAACAAAAATTATTTCGAACATGATCAGAGACACCATTTTTAAGTTATTGCCGAAAAACTGCGCTCCTCAACAAAAGGATGTAAGTGTAATGACGATACGTTTTTTTATTGGTGCTTTTTAATTTACACTAGTTTAAGAGTAATAGTCGACATACTTGTTTTTCTAGTTATAATCAACTAAAATTCTCATAATTATTAAGTGCAGGAAACATGGAAATAAGTGTAACAACATATTTTTTATCTGTAGTACATTTTTTTGTAGTAAAAGCTTCAGAACCCTACATTGAGCATGGTCTGACATGCTCTTGGCAGGTTTTTAATTGTTCTACTAAACTTTATGCCTGAAATAGAACTAAACAAATATCATCATACTCATGCTATGTGAAAAAGATAATAATCATAGTATTTTCACCAATTCATTAACTGTAAAGAACAGATACAAACGGCATTTGTTTAAATTTTGGTTTTTGTAATTAAATGTTTTAGTACTAAGAAATATACAGAAAGGAACTGATACTACATTATTTTCTAAAGAAAGGATACTATCGTAAACCATCATTGAGTGATTACATACTAAAATTAAATTTAATCACTTGAAAAAGTGACAGTTTAAAATAATGTGTTTGTTTATTTAAAATCTTAAATAGAACTTAAACCCTGTTCAAATGAATAGTGCTTAAGTTCATAAATTAATAGGTATTGAAGCAAAATAAAATTCTTTTGTCTTATGCATCCGTGTTTAATTTGTATTAATAATTGCATGTCCTTGATTCTGTTTAGTTTTGCCGGGAAAATCATTTTTTTCCTTAAGTCCACAATAAGTTTTATATAAAAAGTCATCATTTCCAGCATCCAAATAAACAGCATATAAAATAGGTAATATCACGAGTTTCATCATTACTTGCTTGATAGTCGGCCTTTTTTCAGGCAAAATTGAGAGCATAGAATCGATCAAATCCTGTATGCCTCTCTCATACAGACTTAGATTTATAGGATGAACACTGCCGCCAGTAATAACTTTAATTAAACCCACCAATGTCTGAAATCAAAAAATAAGAATTATTACTTGTTAGATTGATCGCCTAGTCTATTGTAAAATGTTGACAAAGGGATATGGAAATCTTTCAAAAAAGTGAAAAATATTAGTATTATTGCCAATATTATTGACAATCTCTCATTTCTTTGGTGTATACTATGGTATATTTGTTTGTTTACAAATGTGTGGCAGAATGAATGTGAAAACAAAATTATGGATTAAAATACATATTTTTATATAATTGGCCAGACATACGGAGAAAGTGGGAAAACGTTTTTAATGACGAATGATTCGATGGCGCTATCATTCCAAGTACTTTACATGTTTAGTTAAAATGCAACTACAAAGTTAATTACAATTTTTGTTGTCAGAAATTATAATTCAAACAGATCACATTTGCATTCACACACACAAGAAATTAAAATGCGTTAAAAGATAACATGTCCGAAATGTTCAAAGAAAATTGGTTATCTGTGAAATCGGTTTACGGACGATAATTTAACGTGATAACGTCATAAGAAAATTGATGAAAAATTGCATACTTTAAAGAATTGAATGGAATAAATATCACTGACTTATCATTATTTTGTATAATACAAAGAGAAAGTTAATTGAAAGATGCAATTTTATCGATAAATTAACACTTGTTTGCACTCGTTAATAATATTTTTTTTTTAGTCAGAATTGTAACAACCTACTGCACTCCCCGACCGATGCTACTTTTTTTTAATAATCCAAAACAAATAGATAAGATTATATTCAAATTCTTAAAGTGCAAGCATTCATTACCTTTTTGGCCGCAATTGTAATAAATAATGGAAATCACATTAACTTTTCACTTCACTTTATAAACAGTTGACAAAACAGTTCACGTGTAGGTTGAGTGCTGCCGCTGTCTCTCTTCTACTCGGACACAGATCGATGGAGTGGAAGAGAGATAGATGCGTCACAAGCCGAACGCTTAGGCCGATCGTGCCTCTCTATCACTTGTTCCGCGCTCTCGCTTGCACGCTCAGCTCAGGCTGAACGCGACAATGAGTGATGCTATTTCGTGCGTGCAGCCGACGTTCATCGATTTATAAGACGTTATCACGTCAAAAGACATCAAAATATTTTTGGAGTTTACTTCTTAAGAATCGATTTTATATTTAGGCCCGGGGTATGGAATTTTATGGGAGTAAAATCAAGTGTTAGATAAATGACGTTACGCTATCGTCATGGTTACTGAAATAAATAAATCGTCATGTTCACTGTTTACATTTCATATCATAGATTTATTACAAAATATCATAGATTTTCTCCACGAATCATTGTTATTGTATACAGAAGGGGGGTTCAAAACTATTGAAGAAACGATACCATGAACTTCCACTTATACTTGGTGGAGATTTTAATATTGATTTTAATGAAGAAGATGTTTTCCGTTTAGTACAATTTATGAACGATAAACTGAACTTAGATTTAATTTCTGACAGAACACTAGGGACAACTAGATATAGTACAACTATTCATGCGATGTTTTCACGATTTATCACACATGTATCTTCCGACATTCATGTATCATGTTTTAGTTACCATAAACCAATTGTTTCAGTGTTTAATGATACCGCTATTGTTCCTGTGATAAACATTACGCAAGATAACGTCAATGATAGAGAAAATCAATCTTACTATTAATTTTATTGTATAACATAATTATTTTCAATATTTTCTTAAATGACGAATTAATTGTTTTACTTATTAACATAAATAAATGAATTGTGTATTATGCTTTGAATAATATAATAGATGCTTTCATTTACCATTATACTAATCTATATGTACGATATCATCTTAAAGCAGTAAACTCCATTCGTGCGTCGGAGCTGGCACACTTTTTTTAATTTCAAACCGGATCCTTTTTCAAAATCAAAATATTTTTTTGAGCTCAAAAAACTACATCAAATGCCATAAGTACGGCAGGTAAAAATTGATTGATTTGTTCAAAAATATTTTTGACAAATAATAAGAAGAATAACAATTAATTTGTCATAAGCAGACGGCTGAACGGATTGTTATTAAAACTTAATCATTCGTCTCATAATCGTTTGTAGTTTGTTATAGACTATTCATAATACAAAAATGTTTTATTTGGATGTTTATCATGTGCTGATGACTGGAAGTCGTTTGTAGATAATTTTAAGATTTTTATAATATTGTATTTGTTTGGATGTCCGTTGCAGTATAAATAATAATTTGTTATCGCTATCGTTAATCGATGGTATCGGGATCACAAGATTAGTATCGAGTTTTTAATTGGAATCGAAAGCGAGACGAGAGCCGAATCCGGCAGCTTAACCAGAATTGATGTCGCGAAAAGGACCGTGATCGCGACTAAAAGTGACAGAAAAATCAGCCGATACAGAAAATGAAGGAATTCATTGTATGATCAGGGAGTGAAACCGGGATAACATTTGAATAATAAAAAAAAATTAAATTTACGCCCAACGAAGCGAGCGGGTGACCGCTAGTGCTTAATCGTTTTGAACGAGAATGCTGATAATTTTTAGGTTGAAAAATGAGTAATAATATTTTTGTACTTTCAGAGTTCATAAGCATTATTGCTCAAGCCTGTAAGGCAACGTTTTCCGAAATTTTCGTATAAGGGAGTTAGTTTACCATGTAATTGGCCCTTATAACATGAATTATGCGTTACTTACCTAAAGTACACCATATTGGTCGAAATCCTATAGACTGTCATTTGGATAATACCAACCGACAACAGTCAACATGGATATATGTCAGATTATATTTTTCAAATTATAACGATATTATTAGGTTTTAATAAAGTGGTTAAGTTAATGTAATTTAATTAATACAGTTACAGATTTCTTTTCATTTTGTATGCTGACTATGGTTTTGTTGATGCAAGGTGCCTACGACTTCCACGTCGGCTGATATTTATCACAGATAATATAAAAAATAAGTGCAATCTTAGACACTTTAGTTAACATTATAATTTATTTTCTCGTTATCACATTACCTATACGTTATTACTATTAAATAGTAGAAAGCATATACCTCTGCTTCAAAGGCCCTCTTATGAGTGCACATCTCGTATAACAAACATCCCAGCGCCCAAACATCACTTTTGGTGTCATATGGTTTACCGTCACATAGTTCTGGAGCTAAATAGTAAGGTGTTCCTATTATCGTGGACGTTTTTTTGGCACTGAAATGAATTAAATGGATTCAAAATTTCTCTGAAGATTTTAATTTAGCCTCTGAAAATGAAAATACCTTGCCAACATCTTTGATATGCCAAAATCGCCTATCTTTGCTATTACACCACGTTTTCCTGTTAATAATATGTTTTCAGCTTTCAAATCTCTGTGTATTATATCATATGAATGTATGTAATTCACTCCTAAGATTATTTGGCAAAAATTAAAAAGAATTTCCTGCAAGACAAATGAAATGTACTTAAATTATTACTTATAATCTTATTTTGTATAAAAGTATTTTGAACCCATAACAATTGTATTTTTTATTTTATTCTAGCAGCCGCCAATAACCTATAGTTCATGTGGATGAAAAAATATGAATATAACATGTTTATTTTAGGGATAGTCACTAATCACACAACATACATAATAGAATAATTATTTTGTGCTAATCGTAAATCTTAAAAGATACATGAGGGATCGATAATAAAATAGGCGTTCAGTCCTTTGAATTCCTTTAAATCTATCTTTACAAAAACAATAAACTCGATAATTGTTTCGCGACGATTACAGTTTTTACATACCTGTTGTGATAAGAGCTGTGGATATAGTTGATACATATAGTCTGCCAGATTGCCTTTGTCTGCGTATTCCATCGATATCATAACGCTGTTTTCCAAATAGAAACAGTCATAAAATTTTATGATATTTGGATGTTTCAAAGATGCTAATATTTTCACTTCGTTCGTGTTGTCCTAAAATAATTCATTCTGTATATTTCATTCAAGAAATTCATATGGAAATGTTAGAAAGAAATAAATTTTAATGTACCTGTTCTCGGCCTTTAATTTTTGTATTAAATAATATACACTTTATAACTGTAAGTTTACCATCATTTATCCTTTCACATAAATACACATTTCTGAAATGTTCGAAATAGCATGTATAATTATGGCCAAAAAAAAATATGCAAAGCAAATTCATTCTTACCCATAAGTACCACTGCCTAAGATATTCAATATATTTAAGTTACATTGCTTCAATTTATTATTAATTTCCATGTTTATAATATTCAATAAAATTTCTATTATCCATTTTATTTATTACTACCTTCATTTTATGATTTCTTTTTGAAAGGAGGTGATAAATTTGATGATAGTTTTAAAACTATAATTGTGGGATTTGGTTTGGATCTTTTGATTTGGAATCAGAAAAATAATCGATTGTCGCTTAGTTTTTTTAAAAACCGTTTTTTATAAAGGTAATTTTCATTAAGCAAAACATATCACAATTTTATAGAGAAATATCTATAAATGTGGTATATATTTCACTTCATTTGATTCATCGTAATTTGTTGGGTCATCCCTACTAATATAAATGAGAATGTAAGTTTGTTTGTTACGCTTTCACGCAGAAACTACTCAACCGATCATCAAGAAACTTTGTACACATACTCTCAAGGGTATTCGATAGGACATAAAATACTTTTTAATTTTTTTTCGGATGGTAAAAAAATATTTTGGCAGGTATGATTGTTTATCAAAAAATTTCAAGGATATCTAGCATTCAAGTAAGTGTATATTTAACTAGCTTTTACCCGCGGCTCTGCTTGCATTGAAGCCCTTAAATAAATATCAAAAATTATTACATTCCAATAGAAATGAATCAATGTATTGACTGTTTTTATTGCTTGGCTGGTATCAGATCATTAGTGTTTTTAAATTCTACTAATATTATAAATGTGAAAGTTTGTATGTTTTTTACTCAATCAAGCTTCAACAGCTGAACAGAATCAGTTGAAACTTTACAGTAATATAGCTCATGCAATCAAAATATCGTATAGGCCATAATTTATAAATATACTAGCTTTTGCTCTTGACTTAGCTTGCGGAGCATATGGCTCCGCAAGCTAAATCAAGAGCTTTATGCCGATTGATTATTGATAACATCAATAATAAACAGAGGGTCAAAATCAACATCACTTGGAGATCGGAATCGTGATCAGGACCGGGATCATCAACAAGAGCCCATTAGATGGTTTCATATTAAAATAATAGCGCATTACTAAGGGTCCTCCTGTTATAGAATCAATAACGGAACCGAGATAGGTATCATGGTTCAATGTAAAAGATGAAAAATTCGCTGTATGTCCACGTGGACAGAGCCATTGGTTAGTTATGTATATTTTATACCGAAATCTAAGTCAGTACCAGAATGGGAATCAAAAGCGGAGACAGGACTGAAGTGGAAAGAAGGAACAACATCGGTACTATGGTTGACAGCGTGATCAATCTATACAAAAGATGAAAGAATTTATTCGATGATGACGCGGTTAAAAGCTAGTATACTTATAATGACGTTAGCACGCATAGCGTTGCATTTTAACACAATTTATTACTTTGTGCTTCATTATTAACCTACATATACATATTTAAGTACTGTGTAACCTATTTATAAGTATGTAGACAATAATTTTAAATATATATTATTAATCTGCTCCTGGTTTTTATATTTCTGTATTATTTTCGCTCCTGTCAAATAAATAATAGATATATACTATAAATATATGGGCAATTTTTTTAAGTTAAAATTTTTAGGTGGTATATAATTGGACAACAATCGAGAGTGAAATGTCTAGGGTGCGTCACGTTTAGCTACATTTCGTTATGTGACAAAAAAGAAACAAGTAGAGAGGAGAAAGCTAGATATTCCGACGTCATGGGAATGGAGCAAAATGGAGCAACGTATACATAACAATACAAAGCGTTAGAATAAGATAATCTCACGTGTGCGTTCAATGTAGACGTACATGTCAGACGCTCAAGCGCGTTTATGTCATAAAGACTCGTAGACACCGCCTACCCCGACATCCATTAAAAAATTAAAACATTATACAAATATCCAAGCCATTACCGAAAAAAATCATTTTTATATAAAATAAAAACTAAACCTACGTAATACTTAATTAATAATAATTTCCTATCCACATACCCATAAAGGATGTTTGCCTACACTTCTAGATGAAACACTCTCAGGCAAAACACGCTTCTGGCTATATTCAGTATCTACTTACGTGCGCATACATACAAAAAATTGGTTTCTTATAGAAGCTAACTATCAACACACGAACGTAATTTTAGACTGCAGCTCATATTACGGATATCACTTAATCCGACAAAATTAAATCGTTTTATAATCTGAACTCTTTTGTGTTTTTAAATAGCGTTTTACAATCGATACATATATACGCTATTATACACTATAATTATATTGCAAAAACCAGAATTTCGTTATTCTTATATTACTTATGTTATTCTCTTGTGCAATTAGTGAAAATGTTTAGTTACAATTGTGAAATTTATGAAGAAAATGTTTGATTATGAAAATTGAGCGGTAATTCAAACGCACTTTCAGTATTCTTGTACAATTTTGTTTTAAATGTTATTCGCAACTATAAAGTCCGTTTGGAATTATTACGGGTATGTTGATTTGCGTAATTTGACAAATGCTGTTAAAAACACGACCAGCCAAAAAAAAAATACTTAAGGTCATGCTTAAAATTATATGGTTTTGGTAAAACTTACATCGAAAGAAGTTTATACAGTTAATATAAATTAGACCTTCAACAACTCAATTCAAAAGTAGATAGAAATTGTAATATTTTTCAATGTATAATCGATACAGTATGTTGGGTAAACAAGAATTACCTGTTCCAGGACATAATGAAACAACCTCTTCGTTTTAATGATAATTATCGTATAGCAGTTCGATGGTGAACATAACCTTCTTCCAGAGGGAAGTGTTTTCAACGAAATGGTGAAATTGACATTCGCTCTATCGAACCTATAACGTCAGAATTATCCTTTAGCATGACGTACCTCATTTGTTCTAGAATTAAATTATAGTATGTACTATAGTTAATTCCTAGAGCAGAAATAAAAGCGAGCATTCGCCTGTTTTATTATGTTACCGTATCTATTAGTAACATTCAGCGCTCTCAAACTTTTTATGCTTTTGCTCGACAATTAGTTTGATTTCTTTTTTTAGTAAGAGCGACACGAACGCGAGAAGTTCTTTATTTGTGTTGTGTTTTTTTTTTGTTACTTTGTTTTAGACTTTTGACAGTGAAAACACTCAGCAAAATAATTAATATTCGTTTTTTAAGCACAATATTACATTACATAGAAAATCAAATTTCACTGGCAAAAAATAATCAAGGTATTCAATTTAATTATGTATTTTGTTTTTCAAATCTGAATTCTAATGGGGTTATTATTGTCCAATATGATAGTATGCATAAATAAATTACGAGGTAATAATTTATATGAACATCTAAATGTACCTAACAACGATAACTTTCATATTATACACTTTTATACTAAGCTTTTAATTTTTGTATACATGAGACATGGATAATTTTTCATCCCATCATATTATATATATTTTATTATTTTTTTTATTAAAATTTTCACAAAATAATTCCTATTTTGACAAGGGCAGAAATGAATCAACCAAGGCCGTATTGACAAAATGAAATATTTTTTTGACCACGTAACCAACATTATTACAAAAAATGAATAATTTGTATACTAGCCAATAGCATTGACAGGTTATAACGGCAAAGTATCATCACTAGTTATAATGAATTTTTAGGGACGAGTAGTTCTGCCTAAGCTCCTGAATAATATACACTAATCTAGTATATATTAGTATATATGAATCTAGTATATATTTATAATATGTCGTGAATATGATGTTAAAAAAAGTTAATTCGATGGGTGATACAGCATGTTGCAACTAAATCTGTATTGCTCGTAGATCAAAATTCCGTCAAATATAAAAGTTAGATAAAGAATTTTTTTAGATATCTAGTTTTGTTATCTAAATATGATGGTATTTTTGAAAGCTGTTTACTCAGGTTTCCACTCAGGCTTTTACGGTCTTATGCAGTAGAGTTCAAAATCATTTAATTTCTTGTACTGCCTTTCTGGTACAGAGCAAAATTAAAAAACAGTCAAGAGGACTGCCGGCAGAAGTGAGAACTTACAACTATTATATAACTATTCGTCAAAGCACTTTTCTTTAAAGGAGCCATTCAAGTATTATGTAAGCACCGAAGAGGGGGTGTTTGCTTTGCTTACTTTTGATGACATGGGGTATGAGGGGGCGGTCTGAATGATTATTACGTAAGCAATATATATTTACTTTCAGTACTTGATTTTTCTGGAAAGCGATTCCCTTAATTACTTACTTGCCCTCGCGCGGTGATTTATAGTTAAGTTAGAAAAAAAACGAAGTAAGGGGATTACCGCGCGCGCTATTCGCTTGTTTAAATTTATTCGATCTCATATCGGATTGCTTCATTGAGTTTGAAGTCTTATAAGTTAATGGTTGGTTTACATGGATGTATAAAAAAAGAGAAGATGAGCAGTTCCGCGCTCAAAAACAGCCGCGATAAATGAGTACTGAGACATTTAACACTCATTGTATTTAGTGTAGTTTCCTCAGCCTTTCCGTTATGACGTTGAAATGTTGTGTCAAAAATGGCTAAATAACACGTTAAAAGCTTTGAAAGAAAAAGGATTTCTTATTTTGAGGAGTGAAATTTAGTTTACTTGTGACAAGTGCTTAATCGTGTATTATAACGAGGTTTTGCTAATATATAATAGTATTTAATTTTTTCATTTAGAGCATCATCAAAATATGAGATATAAACGAACTTTATAGGAAATACTTAAATATCCCTAGTGTTGTTCTTTCTGCGTTGACACAATATTCATTCTCTCACCAATAAAACTCAATTCTTACTCTAATAGAGTCGCCATTGTTACTTATAAATTTTTTGTTTCTTATGCAATCTTAAAATTACATCTAAAAGACAATTGTAAAACAAATTAAATTTAATTGAAGGAAATTAATATGGCATATATTTTGATTTGTTTTTTAACAGATTAAGTACAGTATATAATATATTGCTATTCAACAAAAAATATTTTAATGTTTAATGAATCGTCACCTGTTTTTTTATAAAAATACTTAAAAGCATTTGTACTATTGTACTTTAAACAAGTTAGAAATTGTTTAATGTATGTTTCAATCGAAATAATAATAATAAAATTTTACGTTAACTATAATATCATGTTATTACTACATTACGTTTTACTCTGCAGAAGAATATCCTACGATCATATTCATTCATTCAAACAAAAACAATAATAAGTAATTAAAACAATGTTAAACCGCTTCATTGAGGCATTGTTTTAGAACAGCACCTGCAAATTGTATAAATTTTTATTGTGACCCACTAACAAGATCATCGTTTTTTGTACTAATCGTATATAAAAATAAATTTTTTTCTTATGATCTTTCCATTGAAACGTCATATGATAAATACCTAGTCTTTCTTTTTTCGTATTGTTTTTCTTTGGTACAGTAAAATAGCATTGTAAAATGTAAGCCACACATATAAATGTATTTATGCTTTGACAGAATACATACTTCTATTGTGACTTTGAGCTGCATTTTGATAATTAAACAATAAGCAATTATGCATCTTCCCTTTTGTATCTATGTTGTTTTACCATTGATACATTTTACCACAGTTAAAATGGTCTCAATTTTTTTTAATAAAATAAATAACATTCTTATGATAAGAATACAATATTTTTAAAGTAGTTTGTGTAAATAAATATTGATTGTGCTACAAATTCCTTTAGAGTCTTAGAATACTTTATTTCTAGACTTCATAACTGCTGCTCATAAAAAACAAAAAAATATACAAATGATTACGTAAGATTAAGAGAGAGGGGTAAGAGCTTTGCTTACTTTTGTTGACAAGGTGGAGGGGGGATCAGAAATTATACAAATTTTGCTTACGTAATACTTAAATGTTCCCAAATATCTTTATTGTCCAGTTTTTTTTTTTTGTACTGTGTTATTATCTTAACGTATAAAATGAACTAGCTGAATAAATAAAATATTTTAGACTGAAGAACGGTATGAATAAATATCACAAATAAATAATGTTCCACTTTAAATTAAATACTGTAACACACACAAGATTTTCACTGAATCGATATCTAATTTTAGATGAATAATTTTATTCTTAACATTAATAATAATATATAATACTGTCTATTTAATGCAGGATTATTTTCAATATCTATCGCTATTCATTGATGGCTACGAGAAACAACAGTATATTCAATGGGAAATAGAAATATAAAACTCAAAGAAACCTCCTTTATTACGTAAAATTTGTAAATATGTATGGGAATAAAAGTAACCTTTATTCTGAATTGAATAGTACTGTATTTACCATTGCAAGACTCGTTAAATGTTGGTTCAATCCGTTCAGGGATTAACCCGTATAAACAGACAGATGGGATAAAAAGTGTCGTAAGTATTCTCTATTTAGCAGTGCACCTAATTTTATTAATGTTCTTAAATGAACACAACAAAAAGTTATCTTTCTGTGAGTACCCCTTAAACAATCACCTAGTGAAATTTGATTTTTATCAACATAAGAGTTTCTAATCATAACTAAGAAATTTTTCATGGGACTACTTGTTACGAAAAAATTCAATATTTGCAAGTTGATGAAACTATTGTCAAATGCAATTGACATACAATCTTACTGATTACAAAAGTCAGACATTGTTTTAAAAGCTTATAAATTATAAGTTTGTTGCATCGATAGTATTATGGATCAATTATTTGTTGACGGTTGTCGTCTTAAATTTAAATATTTTGTTTGTCGTAGTATTAATTATAGTTATATTTTTACGTTTCGGGTTAAAATTAATTTAGTCAAACAAAGGCAGGCTAATTTCACAGGGGATGAATGTATGGAATTTTTTAATCTGAATTTACAAATGCTTAACTATTGTCTATAAATTCCAAATCTGGTTCAATTTCTTTTAAAACGTTGAACAGTGTCGCTTTTTGCATACGAAAACGCTAAATAAACTTATTTTCATTATAATTTGTGAATCAATCATCGCTTTCACGAAATTTTCTAGGTTTACCAAATGATAAAACATCTCGTATAAATTTGAATTCATAAAAGAATTCTTGTAAATCGTCAAAAACGTCCATGATGTACTTGTGTAAAAATTATTTAGCTTAGGTGATTGTTTAACTGCGAGTCTATCGGATACCTAGGCTTAAGAAATACATAAGACATTTCACTGACAGTTGTATGTCGATAAAATCGGAATTAGTACTAGATAACACAGTCCTGGATTTGTCAATAGGTCGTGTACGCCGCAGCCTAGGGCCGGCAGATTTCGGAAAATTATTATTTTAGAAAGGTACTTGGGGCGACGGAAATAAAGTGGCCTACACTCATAAAAAATATAAATCCACCATTGAGATAACACATGAATGACGTATAGGTCTTCCCTAAATTTTAAGAATCGTTCATAAAATTGGCACAGTCGTTTCAGAAATGAGCCAGAACTAATAAACAAATAGACTTTTTTTATGTTTTTTTTATTATTTGGAAATAACAATGTGTGTTTATGGAAAATGTATTCTTTTTATTTTTAAGTTATGACTTATATCTATGGATAAGACTTAAGATACTAGAATTTTATTTTTGTATAGATAAATTCAAACATTGCAATATTCACGTGATCGACTCATTTTATATTGTAAATAAATGCAATACATTACATTTGTCACAAATAAGCAAGTTAAATGTATTATATGAAAATCGACGTCTGCGACAGAGCGGCGACGCGGATCGGCGCATGGTCAAACTTGCATACGGTTTGTTAGCGACGTATGCCTGTATGTGAGCACAAATGGGCGTTTGTTGGAGTTAAATCACTATGTTATTTATTCATGTGGTTTGTTTTTTACTCGAAAATTAGCGCTCACACTTAAAAGTTAACGTAAACACAATTGGACCATTTGGATTTTTTGGTATGCAGTTAAATTAAAGAAGGCTATATTGATAGTATATGTCGATTATTAAGGATAATTGCTTAATAATTATTAAGTTTAATTGCTTAAGCAAATATTATGTGCCAATATTATGATTATTAGGTATAGATATATTTTTATGAAATTGCAATGTTTTTGTAAAACACATTAAATCTTTATCATAACCACAAAAGCCTTATACTTTTTTGGTAATAAATAAATTATCACAGGTGTTCGTTACTCTAACTAAATTTTATGGATATATGGAATCTAAATATAGATATCTACTAAATGTATATTAAATATTTAGAATTTAAGAAATGATTTTTTCTCACATACGCTACTTAGGCGAATAATATATGGGTGCAAAGTAATGTTTAATCATAATATATTCCACCGTTTCAAATAACCCGAACAAACAAACACACAATTAATGTACAAAATCTTTGTTAATATTAATGTTGAAATATTTACTGATACACAAACACATTCTAAAAAGTTTATGAATATTTATATGAATTCACGATAAAAACAAAGTATAAAAATTGTCGTTAATAGTTTTGGTAAGGCATGTAAAAGACTTTTTATCACCATGGAAAAAGTGTCAGAGGTGTACTTGTCAATTATATTACTTTTTGGTTTATTACATACTTATTAATAAAAACAAGTCCAAATAGAAAGGAATGTGTTGCTATTTTTTGTTTCCCTCTATATTACCTTTACTATGATCGTTAACCGACAAAATAGGTGTTGAAAGTCGCCAGTGAGAATGGCCTCCATTGATATTCCATTTTCGTGTTATTATAAATCGCTGTCATATTTCCAACTGGTGACCTAAGAAGAACTAATGATAATGATGAAGTAATAAAAATCGGTATTACAATTTTTTTCACTTCTTTTAAATAAACGTACATATACATACGCAACTGAGTCAGCTGTAGATTTAAATCTGATTTGACGTTTGATTTGAAACTCATGAAACAAAAACAAGTCTACGTTTGGTCCAAATACATTGTTTTGATAAATTAAAAAATGACCTTATTTAGAGTATAATTTCAATAAATCCAATGTGTTAACGAATAAAAAAATCAAAAAGGAAGTTTATTCGTTACATGATTTAGTAGACCAGTTTTAATTCAGTAAGCATATTTGTTGGAGCTTTTGTTTCAGTATTGTAGATATGGTTTCGAACAATATTAATTTTATGCCAATGTCCGATATAATTTGTACTTATCTCAGACTATTTAAGACCTGACTCGAGCGTGCTCAAATATGAAGCTAGATATATCTTTCTTTACATTACTGAATACAAATAATAAGTCAGTTTCGGTTGGTTCGTCGTCGCAGTTCCGATTGGTTTGTCGTCGCAATCGATCGCCTTCGGTCCAGTCGTCTGGACTCCGCTTAGTATAGTAGGTATGTAACTGTACGTACAGTGTTTCTTCGAGCCGCGTTCCGGGTGTTGTGCTCCACGCGTGAATGAGTGTGTGAGGTACTGTGCAGTGTTCACTGTGCGGTGACAGTCAAGCTATGTGCGGTCGTCTCTAGTGTTCGCTCCGACTTACTGTGCTGTCTGCGCGCCAAGCCTTCGCCCGGTTTTGCACCTAGGGTGCGCTCACACTGGTCCACGCTTCCAATATCCGATCCGGTTTTAATTTTTTCGTGTGTTTTACCGACATAAATGGTTCGTAATTGACTACGTGAGAGCGACACGCATTTGTCAGATCAGCAGCGATCCTATGGGGTGGGGATAAACGCCTGAACGTCAGCGATCAACGGTCGCTCTCTCTTATCGGTGTCTAATCTATTTTTTATTTAATATCAGCAATGTTACGTTACGTTTCTACGTAACGAATAAAAGTCATTAAAATTTGAATTTTGTAATTTTGAGGCTTACAGCCCTCGATTGGAACCATTATTTTTTAACAGACTTTCAAGGTTTTTGATATCCCGTCCCATTATATGCTTACAAGGGTTGTCTGTGAGTTAATCTATTATTGTAATAAATATTTATTTAGTTGTTACGTTTTTTTCCGGGGCACCCTTTTCACCTATGACGTTATTACGTCATGGTAGCCCAAAAGGGTTTTAAATGACATTTCGCGCCGTTAGCACTCTCGTATACCTTCTGGCCGCTTCAGTATGAAGCAGTAATAGCTTTCGGGCTAACGGCAGGGCCGTTTCTATGTTTCAGGGAGTTTTTAGTCCGTGTGAGTCAAACACATCCCGTATGCTCGGGCGCACGGACTGACCATAATGGGTTTTTACCTCCTTCCCCGTCGCAGGAGGGGAAATACTAAAAAAAATACGTGACTTCAAATTTTACTGTACAATTATTGCTTTTTTACCGCAACCAAATCTAATGTAACATATTTTTATGCGTGTGTATGTACATTAACGTTTAAATTAGCAATGCTTTTGAACAGAAATGATAACGATATAATAATTTTTTTTGGCAACACTTCTTTGTCGTTAAATCGCAATAATTCTGAATCTATTCTATGTAATCTGTGGCAATAACATCAATAATAGCACATATTGCTATTGATTATTATTCTTATGTATGATTATAGTTTTAGTATTGGCAAATATTTATATAATAACATTATACGGAAATAATTAATATTTATTGCAGTAAAAATGGGTGCAATATTGGGAACTGCTAAGACAAGAGACATAGGACTTAATATGGATGATGAACCGACGTTTGATCCAAACGTTGGTTTTTCAGCTCCTAGAAAAGAAAGAGGTGGGTCAAAAAGAAAGAAAATGTTAGTAAAGTGTATAAAATTTACTTTAAGTGTTTTACTGTACTACAGCGCTTTTAATATACTTAATTAATGTTACGTAATTTTTAGTTTCCATTTAGGTTATATTTTCACATTAAGCAATAGCAGACGGTTATTGTTTATTACCGTCTTGTTTATTGTTGGACAGTATATTGACATATAAACTAAAAATGATTACCATTGATACTGTAGTTCAATATAGTGTCGATCGTAATTAATTAAATAGAGATTTATAATGCAGCGGTTTCATATATATTTTATTATAAATAACTATTCTAGATATAATATGTGTAATAGTTACATATAAACTGAATTGAACTCTAGTGAGTTCAGTAATTTTATAGTACTATAAAATTTAGATTTTATGCTGCAAGTACTGTATTATTGCAGTACTCCCTAAGGAGTACTGCAATAATTAACATGTACGTGATAATGGTATTCCCATTCCAAACTCTCATTTAAAGATTTAGTGAAAAAAGTGCACTAGTTTTTTGACATCAATGATGTTAAGTCATATTTTTAGTAGTTACTTTTCTCTTGACTTGAGCCCATATTAATTCAATCTGATAGTATTGGCAGTGATATGTGGTAAATGAATTACTTTGTCGCTGATGATGTTAATTTTTAAGAATGTGTCCATGCTAAATGCAAGTACTAACTGTTTTCTGTATTTTTATGGATTTGTTTTACACATTCATTACAATTTTATTTGCAGTTATGATTGCTAAAGAAGAGGACCTGATTTCTGCTCGTATTCCTTTAAAATACAGAGATTATTGTGCACATCTTTTATTAGATTACCATAAGTGTAGATTTAAAGAAGCACCATGGATGCTCAAATGTGCTCATGAAAAACATGCTTATTTGAACTGCCAGCATGAAGAGTAAGTTTTCTTTAAATGTGAACTTTATATTTGTGTTTGTATTTGCAATGAAATGCAGCACAATTTCTATGGTAATATGTAAGGATACTCTTGATATTCAAAGACCATTTAACTTTAGAGGTAATAATTAATTTTAATATCGCTTTTAGAATTTAATACCCAAAGGTTGCCAATGGGACTCTTATTATTCATCTGTTCGTGTGTCTGTCTGGGGACCCAATACAGAAATATTATTTTGTCCTAAATTTTTATTCATCCTTTTTTGTAACAATAGTCATGAAATTCTCATACTGATGTAAGTGTTTTTATAGTGCAAATTCTAAAGTAAAAAAATAATATAAACTTTAAAGAAAAAACCAAGTGTGAATCGGGTTTGTGCTATGAATGTTGAAACCACATGAAAGAATAAACACTTTTGTTTTTCTTAAATATGTTACAAATATATTTTGTGGTGGTGTAGAACCTTTGTACATGAGTCTGACTCGATATATTTAATATTACCAGTATCAATTGAAAACTAATTATTCTATTTAAATATATAAAAGAGAATAATATTTTTTTTTTATTTACTTTTATACTATTTTTGTTCTTTAAGGTCTAATGATGACCTTCTATGTAGGGTGCACTGAAAATTTTGGAATGAATATGAATAAGTTACTATGTATAATCAAATATGAATTTATTATTTCTCAAAGTATTCTCCTTTAGTATAACTAAATAACGGTATTTTTTCATACATATTAACCAATTTGAAAACATTTATACCACTCCTCCCTGGTGACTTCTGAAACATGTTTTTCATATTCTTCGACAGCCTTTTCTGGTGATGAAAATCGTTGACTGCATAATTGGTTCTTAATTTTTGCAAATAAAAATGTCACAAGGTGTCAGATTGGTACTGTATTCAGGATTGCTCATAAAATCTGTATTTTTCTTTTTCCAAAATTTATTTGTCTCAACCAGTTATAAATAGTCGTCTTGCATGATGCTTCATGGCTAAAAGCAGTTCAGAACTGAGCAAGGCTCTGCTGAGCTTATGCTACGTCATATAATGTCTTAATCATAGAAAATCATACTATGAAAATTTTCACAATTAAAATTCCTAGTAATGAAGACATACAATTTTAAAATGATGCCACAATGTAAAATCAATTAACAATTAGATGAAACAAACTGTATTCTACAGCCAAAAAGTTCCAAAAATGCAGTAATTACTTTTTAAATATTGTCTATGTAAGTGGCCATTTCCAGAAACTTATTGTGTGTCCTACACTATCTATCTATCAACTATTTATTTATTGGAGAATACAATAAACTTAATCTATAAATAAATTAATCTGTTTGTGTGGGTTGTGACATGTTTCTTATAGATGATTTATTAACTCATTTATATTCAAAAAAATTTTAAAACTGAGAGTTAAGGGATATGTGTATCAGGATTTGTAAATTTGTAAAATTGTAAATTTTATTTCTGTGATTAGTATGTTTACAAGCTAAATGTGATCAATTATAAGTGTTCACATAGTTTCATAGTGATTTATTGTAATTAATCTTTAGATTTTCACAAGTTAATTTGGAATATATGCCTTTTTTTCCATATGTTTCCATCTGACCTCAATCTTTGATTTCCCAATAGTCTAACTACAAAACAATATGTTCGATTATCTACAATGGAGTCTCGATTCACATTGTTATGTATAGCAATGGAAGTTGGGTATAGCAAAATAAACATAAAAGTAGAAGAATGCATGCATAACATATGTGGTGTTCTTAAAATAGATAGAATAGTAATGTGAAAGAAGTGTACTTTAAAATGTGACTAGAGTAGAAAAAGATATATTGAAATTGTAGGCTATTGGGAAAGGATAAATGAAAGTAGGCTGATAAAAGAAGTCTATAGGGTGAATGTGTATTATGGAAGATCGGCAAGGGGCACCCTAGAAATTTTATGCAGAACGATAAAATAAAAAAATATGGACATAGAAGAGAAAGACTTTAAGCATCTCATGAACTTTAATTGAACATAACCATTATGGGTGTCCACGATATGAAAGAGGTATAAAGGTTATACTATATGGAGATCTGTGGTTTTTGCTTACCCTTTTGGGAAATTAGTACATATGAGCTTATAAAGAAAATGTTCATTAACTATGTAAAAGATTCCATTATTTATTCTCTATTCTCTATAGGGTAATATGCTAATAGGCCTTTTCATCTCAAAATTTTTTTGTGCGTATGCGTTAGCGTTAGCCATCTTTTTCATACAGTTTTTGATAAGCAACCACGATAAAGTGCCCGTACATAAAAAATAAAAATAAAACAATTTTTGTTGAAGCATTTTCACTGTAAAAAATTGAAAGAAAAGAAAGTAAATCTCAAAATATTAATGACTTATTTTAATAATTATATTTTTATAAGTCACATTCATGTTTAAAAAAAACTGCTTTTTTCAGTACTACAAATGACTTAATAATATTGATAAAGATAAAATTGTTAATATTACTTTTTTTTTTATGTAAATAGCAAGCAAATATTGATACCTAATCTCTCTATCAGCTCATTTTTTTTCCCTTTTTGTGGACGTCCATGACATTTTAGCCATCTTTTTAATTGCACACAATTATGAGCTTCAATTGAATCATAAATAAGTGAAGCACCAACGATGGTTTCTTCCAATAATTTATGCGATTGTGGTGATAGTATTCCTTTTCCAGCCATTGTTCATTAAAACTGTACGAATCTTTTGAATTCCCACCATTTCAGCATGGTGGCTACGCATGCGCTCGTCTTCTGATGAAAAGGCCTATACACTGATTCCCTAGTTCATTTTTAAACCTGGCTGTCCAAAAGTTTCATTGTGTATTTTTAGAATCCATAATCCATAACCAAAAATAAACTTAATTTGACACTAAATTAATTATTGTCTTTATATTACAACTAGTGGTAAAAATGCATAGAGAATGATATGAAACAGATGAAATTAATAGTAAATGGTAAAAATTGTGTTCAGTGTTTTACTAAGATTGTAGACTGTAGATGTCAGGAGTGTGGAGTATGATGAATAGAGACTTCTAAACAAAGGCAAGAATTTTTTATTTTTATTTATAACACTTAAGTTTTTCAATAGCTAGTAAATGAAAAAGAAACAGAAAATCAGTTGACAACCAGGGGAGAAAAAAGTATTGAACGGGTTTGTCTTTGCCTATTTATATATAGATTAAAGTAGAATCTTCAATAATTCAAATTTTATGGTAAATGCTAAAATTTTGAGTTAATGAGTTTTCAACTTAAAAAAGAATTTCAAGATACATATAAAGATAAAATCAAATACAAATGAAAACAAATATAAGAAATTTTGTTGGGTAAGTGTTCCTTATTAAGTTTGTTACCAATGGCACAAGGACAATAGAACAAAAACCCTAAACATTCCTTTTCAATTTAATTGCTATGAATTCTAGTTATTCAGTATAATTTACTAATTTCGATTACAAAGTTTGCTTTTTGGACCTGGAGTTTTAGAGTATAAATATGTACTATGAATAAATACCTCATAGGGAAATAACATTTTGTTTGAGTTCAAAGTCTAAATAATTTTAGAAACCACAGGGAATGGCAATATTTGTGGTTTTATAAGATGATTTATCACTAACAGGGGTTTAATTTATAGAGATTCCACTGTATTGCTGTATAATATAATCTTATTCTGTCACAAATTATTTTTACCTGTTTGCATGGTACATACTATAGTTAAAAATTTTATGTTTTAGCTACATCATACGTATGAAGGAATTTGAACGAGAACGTCGCCTAAGGATCCGTGAAAAACGTATTGCTAAAGCTGGATGTGCATAAAAATTATGGGAATGTCAATGTAATGCAAATAGAATAAATATTTGAGTTGTTATTGTTTGTTATTTCAATAGAAAAACATCTTTGAACTTGCAATATGTCTGAATACTTCAGTGCAAAAATTAATTATAGAATGCTATTCATTTACTAATTAAATATAAGAATAAATATAATGTGATAGTTCTACAAATAACAGAATATTGTCCTTTATAAGTTCATTTCATATGCAACTGAGTAAATACATAAGTCATTGATTTTGTTTTTAAATTCTAAAGTCTAACAGAAGTATGTTGTAAATTTTAATGACTATCCTAATTTTATCTATTTGTACAAGCTTGGTTAATGGATTTGGGAAATGTAACAATCAGTCCTATAACAATATAATAATAGAATAAGATGAGATATATCTAATTCAAATATCTCTGTGTTTCATACATTGTATATATATCTTGGAATACATCCTTATAATATCAATTTACCACTTGTTGGAAAGTCAGTTCTCACTCAAGAAAAAAAGAGCAAGAAACTTAAAGGGGCTCTTTTCAAATTGAATTGTGTACAATTACATTGAAAAACTACAAAAAGAAACAACCATAAAAATTTTGAAGTAGTTATGTTCATGGACATTGTACTTTTTACTAATAATAGTTAAATAATGATCTTAAATTTATTTAAGGGTAAGTTATGAATACCTACAGGGGTTTTATTGAATAAGCACGCACGGAGCCCTGAAAGTTGACAGTACCAAATTTATCATTAAGAAGACTAATAGAACTCTCAAAACTTTGTGTACAAATTCAGTTTTGATAGCAAAATAAAGTTCTAAGTCAAGACTAGATATTTCTGCCACAATTGTATGTTCAAAAGGGAAATATATGGATAATGTTATTTATTTGGTATATGTAATATATATTGAATTTGGATAACAAATGATCATTGTCTGATTCTACAGTTAGCATCATTTGCTCATGAGAAAAACCTACAAAACATGTTTGCATCAACTTTAAATTTTATGCCTACGCACAATACCTATATTATTATTCCAGTATGTAAGTTTAATGCATGATGTTAATAAAATGGTTTATTTTTTTACTTAAGTATACTGATTTTTTACATAAAGTTTTTTCTTGATTGTGACCAAAATCGAATACACATTCATTTTATAACATCAAATCTCCATGGCTTAAGTGTTATGATATGCTTGCAATGTTACCACCACCATCCACACGATAATCAGTGTTCATTTTTTTTATAGGATTTATAAGGGATAAACCCACAATTTCAAAAGTAGTCACTTTGCCAGCCTTTTAAATAGGTCTTTTTTTGAAGACCTCATTGTCAAAGTTCGTTAGGAATACCACTGATGGTAAATCATTCCAGAGCTCCACCATATGTGACAAAATTATGCATGAAGCGTGCAGTAATATATCATTTATTTATAAGGGTCACCTTTGAAATAATTGCGGCAGCTGTAATTTACTTACTTAATGCGTACAAATATTACTTTACTGTGCATCATTACAATGCAGTAAAAAAAACTTCATACCGTGAAGCAAAAAACTAATATTTACTACTTATATAAAACAATTTTTTTTTCTCTATAATAAATAATTATTCTATTTATTAGAAATAATCACAAACCAAAAACAATGGATTATTTTGAAAAAAGACCTGTCAAATGAATGTTGAGTCTTGTATAAATAGCTTAACTAATAAAAAAAAGCTATCAAAAAGACCTCTGATCTTTAAATACTTGTCAAACATGGCAAACACCTTACCGGAGGTAGTAATTAAATTTTTTTTTCTCATTAATTTAATAGACAAAAACACTAACATAGTGTATTATAAAGATTGTTTTTACCATTTGATTATGGAACTTCAAACAATTGGAACGGGTGAAACTTAATAATGAAATTAAATTTCTTTAAAATAAAACACTTCCGTATAAAAATGGGCCATTAACAGCTAAAAGTGTGCAAAGCTACATTACTCCATCGAGTGCATGCAAACTGAATGATGAATGATGGGTCAACCATCAACGTGTGGACAAAACGTCACCACTTTTATAGTAGAATGCACGAAACTCTTGCCGTTGTGAATTGCTTGCGGAGCAGCAATGTGCAGGTATAACGCTCCCTGACCCTTCGCTCATCTCCTCCGCTGGCATATTTTAGACCATTAAGAGGCTGTTGTGATTAACTTCACAGCGGCAAAGTTTCGTGCGTTGTACTGTACATCATCGCCTATGATGTGTCCGAAAAATGACAATTACTATCACAGGCCGTCACGTACATTAAGTTTTATAATGTTCTCTACATGTTGATTAACTAGTTTCCTTCATATCTCATCGTGCAGTTGAGGTGTTATATTAAACGATATTGAATTGTTAAAAGCTATCTACGCAATGATAGTAAAATTGAATAGATGGCGCCAAGTTGGGTGTGCTTTTTAATGGATGATTTTTTATAATAAAGCACTACCCTGTTTTGAAATTACTGATAGATCTTTAAATGCGGAAAGTAAAATAATAAGTTTTTTTGAATAGGAAAAATACATGGGTTAGTACTACAATTTTTAGGCATTCAAGCAATTATAGCAATATAAAATGCATTAGAGACATTGATCTATAAATATGTTCTTATACATCTATATTTAAAGATGATTAATGACATTGTATCACAAATACACTATAGAGCATCCGTCACGGACGATACACTAGCGCCAGTTGTACTAATTAGATAAACTCAAGAAAACCCAACCATTTTATGGTTATTACCTGCACATAGCAGATCATATAAGATTGTATCTGATCTTAAATTTCTCATCATCAAATCAATCGACGCGTGCACAAGGGTTACATGATAGATACATACAGTACGTACAACGCACGAAACGTTGCCGCTCTGAATTGGCTGCGAATGACATACTGCACAGGTATTACGTTCCCCGACCCCTCGTTCGATTTCACCGCATTCCTATTTTACGCCATTGCGACGCTTTCTTGCTGAATTTCACAGCGGCAAAGTTTCATGCGTTGTACTGTACGTATTTCATTGTTAACATTAAGTACAGAGACTGATGTGGCCAGATACAAAATATACGTGAATATATTACCTACATGTATATGCAGGCTAATATGAACGCGCGAGCTGCTACAACGGCGGTAAAGCAATATGCAGACCGAATTGCGAATCAACAATGTCTTATGCAGAGAATCCATTATCATCATTCACAAGTTCATATTTTCGCGTATTCTGTTTTAAGTGTCGGCCTCACATAGGTAGTTAGGGAATGATCGGTTTTCATATTGTATTGTCTTATATATTGCGTAATGAAAAATATTCTAGTTTTTATGCATAAATACTAGAAGATAAAATTAGGAGTTACTTTTCAAAATGAGATATCTACGTCTTAACTATTTTCTAGAAAATCATGAAAACTGATTGTGGTAATTACAAATAATTTTACAGAAAATAGCAATACGGTTTAAAATGTCTTGTACATTTTTGTAAATATCCCTTTTTGTGCTGTATATTTTATAAATATTCTCTTATCTTTTACACAATATCGGGATAGGTTTATTAAAACAAATAAAATTTTTATTTTCAATTTAATTTAGGAGAGTAATTTAAATAAAGATAAAAGTTACAAAAAAAGAACTGTAATAAAAGCTTTTACTGATTTTTTTTATACTCTGACTTATTTTATTCGACAGCTACAGTACAACGCACGAAAATTTGCCACTGTGAAGTTGATCAGGAAAGAATCGCAATGGCATAAAATAGGAACGCGGCGGAGAAAATGGAAGAGTCGGGAAGCGTAATACCTGTACAGTATATCATTCACAGCCAATTTTGAAAGGCAGTTTCGTGCGTTGTACTGTAATCACACAAAGAATTTGTTTCTACTTGTTGTACTTTATCAACACAGTTTTGGTCATCCATTATTAATTTATACCACTGCAGTTCAAATAATTCAACTCATTTTTCTCCAACTTGTATAACCAGCAGCTTTTAAATGTCTTTTTAGGGTTTCGAGTCAAAATAGCAAATACGGAACCCTTATAGTTTCGTAATTGCCGTCCGTCCGTCCGTATGGTACAGGCATTTTATTCAAACACTAAAAGACATATATTGATGAAATTTATTGTGTAGGTGTTTTGTTTAAGACGCTACTTAGTTTAGTAGTCTATTACTTAGTTTGGTAATATATTTCTAAAAGGGAATTCCATACATGTAACCGTAGCTAAAAATTTTTTTTTTAGCAAATATCAACGAGTAACACATATTGCAACAGTTCTTTTAAAAACACTATAAAGTTTCTAAGCAATTTTTTTGACTACGTGAATAATTTCAAGTAGTGGTAGACACAATCAAGTAGATCAAGTGGTAGTAGACACAATTTCCGAAAGTTGCAGAAATTGTGTCTACTACCTCCCTTTATTTTCTAGACCCTATATCCAAAAAATATGAAAAAAATAACCAAGATAACCCTTAACAAATACTTTCAATGAAAATTATTTTGAACATTGTCGGATATACTGCCTTTGTGTTATTGCCGAAAAACGGCGCTTCTCAACAAAAGGACGTAAGTGCCATGAAGGTACGTTTTTTTTTGCTGATGCACTGTAGTTCGTATTAGTTCAATAGTAATAATCGACATACCTACTTGTTTTTCTAGTTATAAGTGAATAAAGTGCTTATAACTTTTGTGCGAGGAACATGGAAAAAGTGTAACAACGTAATTTTTTCATTTGTAGAGTATTTGCTTGTAATAATGGCTTTGGAAACATAATGAGCATGGTCAGATATGCTCTTGGCCAGTTATTTTCTTATTTTCACTTATCAAACGCCTTTCTAAATATAATTAATTTCTAGAGAAAGACGCTTCTTGCCTTTTTTAAGGAATGATGCAAATTTTTCAAAACACTTTTAAAGAACGTCAGATGAATGTATGGAGCTCCGGCTTGCATCTTGTGCATAACTAATATAAAAACGCAATCAATAAACTATAGTGTTTTGACTATCATTTTTACATATTTTTGCTTATTTTTTTTTGTACACAGCTATTGAACTTATAACTATAATCAATACTTAATTTAAAAAATAAAGATTGTATCAATGACAAAATAAATATTCATAGACTAGCATGTTCGGCGGACAGAAAGGGATAGTATTTTATTCGTTTTCTTTGTATGCCTGAGCCATTCTTCCGATTACTATGAAATTAATGACAATAATATGTTGTACTTGTAAACAGGAATGTTTCTAAAAACGAATTAGCATTTCTATTTAACATTGCCTGCATATTTGCATTATTGAACCAAACTATTGAACAGATTCTAAAATTACTTCACTGATAAAAATCTTTGGATCTTAATTGAAAATGTGATCAGTCGATATATGAGATGGAGGAATTCATTTTGTGTTCAGACTCGAAGCACGACGGAGCCTTGGATCAAAGCTAATATTAAAAAATCTGATAGGGTAATATTTATTTACAAAAAAATATACATAATTACTTTCTTTTTCAGAACATCTTTAAAAAAAATTATAATATTCACTGAATATCGTAAGAAATTTCATTCCTACTGGATGTCCCACCACACTCAGAGCTATATTTTTTAATTTCTTTCAATAATTGGATTTTAGTATTTGTTTTTTATGCATTTTTTCTTAAAATAAACAATAATATTGTGAAAATCTCGTTTCTGAAAATGCAAAGTAGTCAGTAGCACGTAGAAATACGTAACATGTGTCAAAACTGAATACATGATAAATAATTAGGACTTTGTATCTAGATATTTGTTAGTGTATTAAAGATTCGTGATATTCCACTACTGAAAAAGCATTACAATTTGTTTAATAAATTGTTTATCGAAATTCAAGGAATTATGTGAAAATGACGATTGGCTCGAAAGGGACATTACACTTTTTTCTATGCCACACATATAGCTGAAAAAATGATATATCCGGAAAACAAGCTAAGCTTTGTTACTGCCAATGCCGTGACTGGCGGGTGATTGTCGAAAAACTATTACAAGGTTACTAAAATGATTTGATTGATAGTTGTTTGATGGAAAAAAACTTATTTTCCGAATATTCCATAAGTTATAACGATTATACGCTAAGTGTTCGTCAATTATGGTATGACTAATGGAAATGACCGATGTTTTCATCATGATTGGTTATCTCCACCAGATTGGTAAATACTATGAAATATTATATCATCTAGAGCATATGTGAGTAAACACCAGCCCGCGGGCCACATCCGGCTCGCGAGATATTTTGAAAAATTTCATGTTCGATATCTATCACTAAAAATATGAACACTAGTTTAAAACGCTACTTTAAAATTCACTACTTTTTAAAGTTTGGATCATAACATGTCAAAGGTTGCCCGTACTTGATCTAGAGAATCGAAATTTTAGTTTGGTAGACAAATAATCGATAATGTCAATGTTAACGTTTGTAGAAATAAAAACATATCCGAGCATTTGTTTCTTATAACGACCTTCAAGGCCGAACAAATACGAGAACTACAAAAACGCCATGAATTCTGGTTTTGAAATGATTTTACCGATAAATCTACGCCGTAGACCTAAAGTACACCTTTCTATTTTGGTTCATTAATCTCACTTTGTGTAGTATTGAAAATGTTGCCATAATTTTATGAAACAATTATTTTATTCTATGTTATTTTGCCGTACTGTCAAAATACTATAAGGCGTATTTTAGTGTACTCCATTTTATGATTTGCATTGAGAAACTACTGATATTCTAAACCTTGATATGCCAATAAAGTCTTTAATATCTTATAGCACTAAAGCTTTATGTTTTCTTGTGACATCTTCTGACAACTTTTGTAAATACACACGCTTGTCGATTGTACCTACTATTTACCGTGGAAAAGTAATGGCTTCCTAATTCCCAATTTCACATATTACTAATCCGAAAGCACATAAATATTTATATTTAAGAAGTGAAAGTAGATAATTACTGCTAATCACCAACATAAACAATATAACAATATCCGGCGTTCTGCCGTTCATCCACAATGTCAAGAGATATTTCCACAAAGATGGAAGAAATAAACATATTTGAAAGAAATATGTTCTTGTGATACATAATTAAGTTTTGTTTTGTATAATTGTTTGACAATAGTGTTTACATATTTGTAATTTCATAACACAATAGTGGAGAACTGTTCCAAAATCAATTCTGCTTACTGATCATCCTCGTAGACGGAGATGCGGGACAACCTGTAAGGCTGTTTGGGATTCATAATGGAGAATGAACCTAATCAAAGTTCTTCTAAAACGAAAATGAAGTGTAAAACACGAGAACAATCAGAGTCAGAAGATGAGACTTGGAATAGTGATGACGATGATGAGACTATCGCTCGTATTCAGAGAGCTCACTACGCACAAGCTGCTGCTATGAGTCAACGTAGGCGTACAACTCCTCGTCCTAGACCCATGAGTTTCAAACGGAAAATGGAAGCTGTGAAGAATTTTCATGATTTTACTAAGAAACTTAAGAAGGACACAGGGATTACTATACGTAGTTTAAAAGGTAACAACATACTAAATGAATTTTCAACATCGGATAGTGATGATAAATCTGATACTAGTGATGGCTTATCTGAACCAGAATTTGAAGTTAACCCTGGTGCCATCTCAGAGTTAAATGAAGAGAATGAAAGCTATATAGATCCAGTGACAGGCGATTTTATTGAAGTAAAAAAAGATACGTCTGAAACTACAAAACCAAGTGAACCTGAAAATAATCCTGATGAGCCTCAGCCCAAAACTCTTACCATTAGTGACATCATTAATGATGGAGATTTAGATTTAACAAAAAATGTTGAAATATCAGAAGTTGAAGAAGGTGAACTGTGTTCAGAGAAAACTGCAGAAGAGCTGCTAGGCATGAAACAAGAGGATATCACTCAGGATTTTGATATCACTGAGAAATTAAAAGAAATGGGTGAAATTAGTGTCAAACCAATAAAAAAGGATCCTGAAAGTGAATCTGAAAATATTGAAGAAGAAAAGAAGTCTGAAAATGATGAAGAGGTATGTAGGAGTGTTGTTATGATTAAATAAAATAGGTAATTGGTTTGGAATCTGTCGTATATTTTTTGTACTAATTTTTTAAAATTATAATAATTATATGTTTATTATTCTAAATAATTATAATACTTTTTTCTTTATATTCTGAAAATACAGAAGAAAACTCCAAACCCGAATGCTTTAAATGTTCGGCGTAATATTCGTGAAGTGATGGATGAAAAACAACTGGACGCCTCAACATTAGCTGCTCAAAGGCAAGAATCTGAGCGTTTGGCTCGTGTTCAGGAACAACAAAGGCTCATACGAGAGGTAAGTGCATTATAATCTAAAGGTTCTGTTTCGAGTTGATTCCAGTTTTTAAAGTATTTCATAGTTTATCTATAAAATGTTCATATTTACCAATATCTTATTACAGCCTCAAAGTAATGTTTGCAACACTTAACAAATGTCTTCCACATAATAGATGTATATGCTTATGTATTTTATAGTATATTGTAATTGGAATTCAATAAAAAAATATTGTGTTGTACTTTCTTTTCAAAAACTTTAATAATGTATTAATCAAATAGTGTAATAGTGAATCAACATCAAAAGGGTTATTCACGCTGTTTGAAGTTACTTAAATGTTAATAAAAAAATCAAAGTGTAATTTAGAACTAAATCAGTGATGAAAATAAGCAAGAGTTTTCTTTTAAAAGCATAGGAAGCCTGTTATACCCAACACCCAAGTATAATAAATTGTACTTAATTATTTACGTTATGATCTAAAATTTTATGTTAGTATCAGTATTATCACTATTCTTCAATAGATAGTCCTATTCCAGGTGCAAAGGCAACTAGCTCAAAATCGACAAAACAAAGCAAACAGTCAAAGAATAGCATTGCTACCAGGAGGTTCATCTATTTTAAAGAAAACTGTTCCTGGCCAAAAGCTGAAGTTAGTTATATTAGTATTTACTATTATCTGAAATGGTTTATTATAAAAATTTGCAAAATGAAATTAAGTAAACAAGAAGTGTTAAAAGTGGTCAATATGTTGGTTATTTCTACTAATAAAAAAAAATTGTTCCACTAGTCTGCCAAACACAGTTTTGGTGAAGTTGCCTTCTGGTGAAATAAAAAGGACAACATTGAAACATGGCCAAGTGGAAGTCACGCGTATCCCGAAACCTGTCTTAGCTGGTCCATCAGTTGGGCAAAAAATTTTAAAACCAGATTTAAAAACAGATAAAAAAGAGGTAATTTCTATGAAAAAGCATTTCGTTTGTCAATTATTTTCTTTATGTTTAAAATTAGTTTATAATCCAATTAAATTTAAGTATCATAATCTGATATCACTTTGTCATTTTTAATTTTGTGTTTATACTATTACTAAATATGGATTAAGTTTACATAAGTCAAACATCTATTTGATTATGTCTGTGGGCATTTTAGGTTGTGGAGATTGTAGACAGTAGTAGTGGTGAAGAGTCATCATCTTCATCTTCGGATTCCGATGATTGTATCATGCTCTCTGATTCTGAAGTTCCACCTAGCCCTGAAGCTGATGAAGATCCAAATAATTCTGGTATATTTAATGCACAAGTATTTTGAGTTATTTTATTTCATTAAAAGGTACTTATGTACTATTTTACAAATCTCTGAAAGAAGTTCTAAAAAGTTGACATATGTTTGATTTTAATTTGTATTATGTATAGGTTTCATCATATTTCATCAAACTTAAAATAGCACAATGAACAAAATTACAATCTTGCTTTATAAAGGCATAATAACAAAATTGTATGTTAGAAAAGAATGTGTTTGTTATTGAATAGCCATGGTAATGCATGGTTGCTTACTGGTTTTTTATAAATTCTTTGAAGTGTATTTTAACAAAATTGAAATTTGGAAATTTTTACATCACTGCTTAATTATTGTAGCCCATTTTTTCAGAGATCTTGTAAGACAAAAATATGTATTACTGTGGTATGCTATATAGAAAATAAAACTTAGGTTCAGCTTTCTTCACCCATAATAGTATTTCTCTTGAAAGGTTATGAAATTTTATTTACTAAATTTCTCGCTCATAATATATTGACAGTACTGGAATTAGAACTTCAGCTGTTTTTGCTCTGGACCAACATACAGAATACTTTTTATTCCCTTTATTGATAACTTTTTATATATCATTCCATTATAAAATAAAAATCATTTCAATTTCGTAAAAATAAATTTTTAAGATTCCATTATTATAGTTCTTTTAAGTAAACATTATAAAGTACAACAACATAGATCTAGCTTCTAAAAATCATACTTTAAAGCATTTATACAGCATAAAAAGAAGTTCCCTTCAAAGTTTTATATAGCTAGTTGGGTAGTTTTAGCTCAGTGGATGATAAATATTTTTCTATAAATAAATTTCTTTTTTGTAATAGTTGAAATCCTACAAAAATGTTAGACACAGTCTAACACTTCACAATTATTGTGACCTTAGAGGCTTATTAAATGAAGAGTGTATATTTTGTGTAAATTTCTTCTTTATTTTTAATTAACTACTTACAGATGACTGCATTGATTGAAAAATTGGTCTACTAGGCACTTCTTGATTTTTATTTCATTGTGCCTTACTTATGTGTGTAAATAGAATACTGCCTCACTTTCTATGAGATTTTTTTTCATAGAACGATTGTTTCTATTTTAATTTTGTATTATTTCACATTTAGATTGCATTTTTAATTCTATAATGGTATTCAACTGTCAATCATTTTTTAGGTTTGCATGTAAATGATGTTTACAATGTACCAGATGAACAGGGTCGAGTACTTATTAATATTGGTCATACTGAAAATGAAGAAGACATATTTTTGGCACCCCAGATTGCAAGAGTTATTAAACCACATCAGGTACATTATGATTAAAATCTATATATTTTTTTCTTTAATAGCACAATTTAAATACTTGCTAAACTAACTTGGAAAGGTTAGTTTAGTAAGTTTAGTTTATATTCATAGTTTATACCCATAAATACTTGGAAAAGCATTTACGGATATAAAATAAATATGTGTATTTTAAAATAGCAATAAACATACCAGGACTAATTTTTCACATTGTGCTATGCAATTTTTGTTTGACAATATAAAAAAAACTCAGTAGAGAATTTTTAACATTAACTGCACTTTTTTATATTCCATCACATTCTGTTCATGTTTCAGTACATGTAAGCTGAATATGGGGCTCAATGTTTTCAGATCCAACATGAAATAAAGAAAGTACATTATAATATTTATTATTTAAATTAATAATATTATTTTAGTAATTCTTATATCATAATTCTTTTTACATTACTTACTAGATTTCCACCTGTGGCATCACCCATGTGGATGTAGAATGTGTCTCTTCATCTTTTATATTAAATGATCTTGTTGAATTCTGGTCCTGCTTCTATTCTTAATTTCATGCTTCTATTCTTAATTTCACTTCTGAACATGCTATTGATTATATCTGCTATATAAATAGCAGATATACTTGATTTAGAACTCGGTTCCACATTTGTTTTGACCTTGGTTCCATTCTTAATTTCAGAATTGGTCCAGGCTCTCCATTCTACTCCCCATTCCTCTTTCAATACCAATACTGCTACTGGTTTTTGTAAGAAGTCAGTGTAAATGTTAGGTGATGGCATAACTTTCTATAAATGAAGTGATTTTTAAAATTAGTGTAGCAGTTCTGGTGAATAGTACAAACACTAAGACGAAGTTGTGAACAAATATTGCAATAAATTGCATAAGAAATCTCCATGAAAAAACACAGATGTAACAAGTTCGGCCATGTTCAATCAAATGGTGTTTGAGTTTAGCAATCTCATATTATAAACATCTATTTTTATATATACAGATTAGAAATGAATGTGCGTTTTGAGAATTGACTTAAGTCTACATTGTGGTCTTTTCAAATTATTATTTTCATTTCAGTTTTAGATTTGGAGAACTTCAGATATGATTTTGATATTCTTCATAAATTTAGAAAAATTCTTGATATGTTAAAAACACCTTTTTTCTGAATTGTACAAAGAAAGAAATTATATATATGTAAATATCTATTTGTTTGTGAACTGCCATTGATTTTTGTTCATTTTACCACAGTTTTCACCACAAAATTATAGAAGATGATCAAATGTCCTTATTCCAGTTTTGACTTGTTTATATTGAATGCAATGGAAGTGATAGCGGCAGTCTAAATATTTAGGGTTCAAACTCAATAAGCCCAATAAAAATCTTAAACTTTGAAAAACTCATTAGTATCAGCATGTACAAAAAGTTTTTTAAATTCCAGTTTATTTTATTTTTCTTAATCTAACTCACTAAAGACCCTGGCTATATATTAGTCTGAATAGGCAGACATAACATTGAGGCACTGACCTAATTTAAGGAACAAAATAGTTTATTATCGAGATAAAATTCTTTTTTAAATATAAAAAAAAAAGTATATCTACATTTATCTAAAATCATTCATTTCCTTTTTAATATTTTATTATCAAAAAACATTATTGGAACATTCTTAAAGAAATTCAGTGCACAAAAGTTATTACACTTAAAAGGTAAAAATAAAAAATGGTAGAGTTTAATTTATCGATTTTTGTTTTGCAAGTAAGAACAATCATTTATTATATATTACATGCAAAGTGGCAGTGTCTCAGTGCTTAATTGTGTTTCTTCTGAACCAGGAGGTACTTACTGGGTTTGATCTTGACCATGGGCAAATTGATGATGAGTTTTTAGCTTCAGTGGAATTATGACACACACTACGTGCCTCGTAGAGTGCATTAAGTCGTCAGTTCGAATACTGTCATTGCTAACAGTTTTAGCAGCCACCAACTCACATTAGGCCCCCTGTTGGGGGCTTAAACTCTGCCTTTTTAATCTGAAATAAGAAGAATGTGGGAGGATATGCCTTGGCAGCGGCGTGATTAAATCTGATACATTATGCATGTACTTTTGAAATCCATAAACATTCGAGACTATTTAACCGAAACAACCGTGACTATTTAACCTATTTATGAATAGTTGTCTGTATGATTTGAAAGAGTATAAATGTAGATTAAAAATGGGTGGGTTTTCTGTTGAATGCCTCCCATAAACCAGCAACCAACTAAATCCTTGTCTAACATTGTGTAAGTTGTCCAAGGAGATGGTAACAGAAATAAATGATCCTGTAAAAAGAGGTATGAAAGTAAATATCAGCCAAACTAAGTTCACGTTATTTGGATGATTTTAAGACATAACTGAATGTGATAAATATGTTTAAAAGGCAAGAGAGTTGAATAAGTGAAAAGTTTGTCTGTTTGAGTAATTTTTTTAAACAAAAGCAAATACAGTAGGTTTCCTTTCAATAGAGATATTGAAAGGAAAATTGAGACGACAAGTAAAGAAAATGGGCTTTGCTATCTGTTGTATATAGTAAAAGGGTTGTATATGCATTTTTGGCTATTTATAATGGATATCTGGTTCCTATATTTCTGTATGTGAAAATGGGGTTTGGAATTTCCTGAAAATATAGATATAGAATTAGTAATGTCAAACAAAGTTGTGCTTTACATGAAGATTCAGTGATCAAAATAGAAAAAGTATGTTAGGTGGTTTGGATATTTGACGAAATATACTTACGAAAGAATTCAGGCATGTCTGTGATAATAAGGGACACCCTAAAAAATCTTATACAGACCAAGTAGATGTCTTATTGAAGAAGGGCCAAATTGTTAAGTAAAAGAAATATATACAAGGGTTGCTATTTATGTGTCTGGAATAACAAAAAGAAACCAAAACCTATAATTTAATGCACTTTTATTACTTTTTAAAATATTCGCCATGATGATCGATTCACTTTTGTATACACTGAAACAAAATTTTTATAACTTCTTTTTCCATTTTCATTAAAGTATCTCCAAAATGTGCATTTTGAATGCATTAATGGACACTTTGTGGCTTGAAAAATGTTGACCGCGTAATTTATTCTTCATGCTTGGGAATAAATAGAAATTGTTGGGTGCCAAAGCGGGGCTGTATGGTGGATGACCTTTCAATTCAATATTTTGACCGTCCAGAAAGGTCTGAGTTGTTTCGGGCAACATGTGACAGCTAGTATTGTCATGATGAAGAATGATTCTGTTGTCGGTTGTTCTTTCTTATTTCTTCAAAGATTTCTGGTATGAAATGGTCATGTACCACTCCGAATTAACCGTTTTACGATTCTCTAGTGGCACTGTAACCACATTTTCATTTATACTAAAACAAGCAACCATTTGCTACAAAGTGCTTTTGGCATGGATCACTTTTGTTGAATTCGGCTCATCTTGGTACACTCACATTGTTGACTGTTATTTAGTTTCGGGGTCATATGTATAGATCCAAGATTCATCATCTTTGTAGATATTATAAACCGCTTTTGACGCACCATCATTGTATTTTTTATAATTTTTGCATCAATTGACACAAGCCTGTTTTTCATCAATGCTCAAGATGTGCGGATCAATGTGAACAAATTATTTTTTACAACCAAATTTTCATGTAATATCTTGTGTACTGGTCATACTTATGCCCGAGGACGCTTTTATCTTGCGATGTATAACATGACCATCTTGCATTATTAGTTCCCGCACAGCATCAATATTCTGTGGCAAAACAACCGATTCAGGGTGATCTCCTTTAAATTCGTCGGTAAATTTGGATGGCCCATGATTAAACTCACTAAAGTTGTTTTTGATGGTGTTTCATCCCCAAAATTCGAAGTGAGTTGATCGATGCACTGTTTTTGAGTTGGCCTATGCCGAAAATAGTTATAAATCATTGCACGAAAATTTTCACCAGTTAAATCCATGGTGATAGTCACGCAATTTTCTAAATGATGCTACAGTTGTAAAACAATTTACAGTTATATGAAACAAACTAAACGCTACACCCAAGGAGTTCCATTTTTAAATGTTGTAATTACTTTTTATATAGTGTTTTGTATGTGGCCAGTTCTGTATGCATAAATAGCAGTCCTTAAATAGACCACAGCTGAAATTCATAATTTGCCATCTTATGAATTTAAACATTTTGTTAAAAGAAAATTATATGGCAAGGTCTATTATACCATGTCTAAAAATTTTAATGAAAAAAACCCATGGAAATCAACTGCTCAGCTATGAGGTTGTTTCATGTTATTTCTAACTAATTTTATATATATAATATTTTGTGTCTACGAGCAAAAAAGAGCACTTGAGTTTTTTGCACTTTCTTTTCCAAGGTGAACTATCATTTGGAATGGGTGGTAATGTTAATAAAGAAAAAAATAATAATCGACATATGTCAAGTCTCTTGAAGGTAATGGAATTACCATTACCTATAACATAAAAATATTTTTGATATGATTTTGGTATAAAGATCATGATATGAAGATCTGTATTCACTGCTTGCCCTGATAGGATATAAACATGAGTTTATAAATAAAACTGGCATAAATGCATTTGAAATCAAACATTTAAAATAAATATAGCATTATTTTCTTTTGGTTTTAGAAAATATTCTGTATATTGAAATCATCCATTTTCACTTATTGTTGGTTCGCAAAGATTAAGAAGTACCCTTAGAGCTTTAAACCATCGTATATATATGATAGTTTAAAATTCTAAGGGTAAAATACTTTCATACATAAAAGTAGACTGAATTTCCTTGTTTTCATCTTGTTTAAATAGTTAAACAGTAAAAGTGTGCATAATAATTATGGGCTTATAATGATGTTTTATAAATTTAAATATGAGATATGTTTATAAACATAACTTTAATTACAATTGGTTACAGATTGGTGGTGTGCGGTTTTTGTTTGACAATATAATAGAATCAGTAGAGAGATTTTCTACGTCAACAGGATTCGGTTGTATTTTGGCACATTCTATGGGTTTAGGAAAAACATTACAAATAGTTTGTTTCTGTGACATTTTTCTTAGACATACAAAATCAAAAACTGTTTTGTGTATTATGCCTATCAATACTCTTCAAAATTGGGTGAGTAAAAATTTTTCCAAAATCTGCTTATTACTAATTAATAAGAATTATGGAAGTACGAACAGTGGAGAGGCAGCAGTGGCAGCATGGGATGAATTATTAGCGTATTTTAATACTAAGTATAAAGTAAGTCATGCCCATGCCTGAGAATCGACTGAGTGAAAGACATCTCATTGAGAAATCCATGCGTCCCATATGATTAGTAAGGCAAGCCCAGCCGAGACTCCATACTGATGCTGCCACCACTGTTCCTACTTCCATGATAATAATCGTACTTGAGTTCAGTAAATTTAAGGTTTTTTGACATGGTTTTAGGGGCCACCCATAAATTACTTATAAGGTTTTTGCGTCACTCCCTACATGAAGCTACAAATAAATTTGTTATTAGTCTAAAAACATCTAAAATATCGTCTTCACCAAGTAATAAAGTTTGATGATAACAAATTAAATTTTTTCAGGTGGCAGAATTCAATATGTGGCTTCCTTTGGATGGGACTAATAGTCCTCTCGCAGCACATGGAGAAGTTCGCCCAAGGAATTTTCCAATATATGTTCTAAATGATAGCCATAAAACACTACAAATGAGAGCCAAAGTTGTAAAGGTAAAACTAGTTGATAAAATAAAATATATAATTTATTTGCTTTATATTAAACACATATTAATGACTAGTGTGATCAAATTATCTTTATAGGTAATCAGCAATGCATAATATTCTTTGGTTTTGTAGAACATTTGAGTTCTTTGTTAACTTTGTTAAGTTTGAGAACATTAATAAAGGGATATGCTCTTTCCATAGATAATTCTATGGAATTTAGTTCATAATAATAGTGTCAATACTTACAATATAGGTATTCATTTATGTGACATAGTGTCTAGGAAAAATTTATGTTGCTACCAATATGTGTTATCCTAATTTGTTAGTTATGTGATGTTTGAGATTTTTCTGTATTTTAATACAGACAATAGTAATAGTAAAGAGCAATATCAATTACAGAATCATATTATATATATTTTTATTAAGGTGAAGGTATTAAAATATTTTTAGCAATGGTAGACATGATCTGATTCGTGGGGAAAAAACCCATCTCAAAAAGAAATTGTGTTAGGCATTTTTGCCTGTGACATAACTAAATAGAGAGATACTTAATTACATATAGCGCCTGCTCAGAATGATATAATAAACCTAAAAAACAGAAAAGTTATTGTGCATTCAATAATAATTAGAAATAAATAAAATTAAAACACTGTTCTTAAAATCAGTACCACAAACCCAAACCTATACAGTTTTGTTAAAATGAAAATTTAATTCTATGTAAAAAAAAACAGTCACTTTTTTATAACATTTAATTTTGTAAATTTTTACATATCAAGGGAAAGTTATCCTATTTTGTTTTCTTTATAGCAGAGTTTCCCCAACCTTTCTTTTGTTGAGCCTCCCTGGATTTCTAGCAATATTTTCATGCCCCCCTTTCAATCTTACATTATGAAAAAAAACGCACATTATTTTAAGGACTTACATTTATTTTAATTCAAAATTATACAAAATAAACTTCAAACAAATTCGAAACGTGGGAAGTGACTGACGACGTCCCGTTTTGAAACAGTGACTGACTGTAATATTATTTTATTGCTTAATTTACGCGCCAAATTAATTTTTCTTTCAAAAATGCAAACGAATTGCGCCCCCCTTGATATCTCTCCACGCCACACTTTGGAGGCGCGCCCCCCTGGTTGGGAACTCTTATAGTATTTCTAATTTAAATAATTTTTTTTTATGTGATTCATAAAATTATAATATTTGCAGAAAAAATATTTTTTCACATGGGGTACAAATATTCCCAGTAGCAGCTTATTTTTTTTATGCTAAACTGCTTGTATTAACAAATTTTCAAGTTGAAAAGGCCCCATATACAAACTTTATTTAATTTTCAGCATTAATAAATGCAAACATTGACCTTTAATATAGAATGGATATGCCTATGGATTGTTATGTCCTTATTTATACACTAAATTTTGTCTGTTGTTTAGATTGTGTAAACATAGAATGAATTGAATTACCTTTCATATCAATCAATCATTCTTTGAGTTATATTCCTGATATTCCAGGTCCTTTCTAGTTCATTGTCTTCCGACCCTGGAAGACAATGGACATATTCCGACAACTGAGTTCCAATCCTGCTCTCAATTCTTATCTCATTTTTCAATCTTGGTTCCAATACCCATTTAGCTTTCGGCTCCGATTTTGAATCTGCACTTGATTCTGGTACCAATCCTGCTCACTATTGTAAGGATGATTCTTTTATTGTTTGTAATTAATTTTCTTGCATTGAAATAATTTTAATTACGTTATTTACATAATTTACTGAATTTTAAATTAAATAATGTTGATACAATTTTAATCCATCTGTAGTTTAATTAATGAAATTGTTTTGGGATTTCACTTTAATAGAATTTGTATTTGTAAATAATGTTGAAGAAAACAAAGTACTGTTCTTTGTAATATATTAATATCATATATAATTATATTGGTATATATATAAAAAGACAAGTGCATCGTAATTTATACTGAAGTTTTATATTTTAAGCTGTTATTGTGTCATGTGAGGAATAAATAAAAAATGAAAAGTCATATATTATAATCATATAGTCCATCATTTTAAGAAAATTCAAATATAATTTGAATATTATAAATATGTGATAACATAACAAAGTTATTAATAAAATTTGACTTAATATTGGAATGTATTATTCCACATCATGAATAGTAAATACATTATTATATAAAAAAAAATTGAATTTTTAAAGACTGAACATGCGAAGGTATTTTATCTATATTTTATAACTATGTGAGAAGATATGACACTTAAACTGTGTAATGCGTATATTGCAAAAGTGTTATTGAAATCAATCTATTGACAGCAAATTGAGCATCACCCATGTACACTGGTCTGAGTGTATATGTTTTAATATGAACTTCTATTTCTATGTTAATATAAAAAAAACGTCCTAGGAATATGTAATTTTCATCCAACTAAGAAATAAGTTACCATCGTCCCAGATCCAAGGAAGGTTGTGAAAAAATGGTCATTAAACCGAGATGTAAAAATCGGTTTCGAAGGCTTAATATTTTGTTTTTATATGCAAATTGCAAATCATTTAAATTTACTGTTTAGATTCAAAAATTATTTATCATATAATAATAACGTAACCTTATGTTCAGTATCTGACTGAATGTTGGTTAGGGTGGGTAGTTTAATTGAATTTATAGATTTGGGCATAATAATGGCAACATTTAAATTCAGTCAATTATAATTGATAACTGTCCAACATTATTAATGATTATCTGAAACTAGCAAATGACTGATGTTTTATAAAATTTAACTAACCATCTTATACCAAAAGTGTTATATCCCTTGCCAGTGAATAGGTTAGAATTAATTGTAATGATTAAGCAAAATAAAATTGTAGGAATGGGCGACAACTGGTGGTGTGCTTATGATCGGTTATGAATTATATAGATTACTGAGTATGAAGAAAGATAAGAAGCCAAGAAAGAAAAAGAAAGCAGATGCCAAACAAGATAAAGAAAAAAATGATGATAAAAAGATTGATAAAGATGGAAATGACGACACACAGGTGAGAAAGCTATATCAGCTTGCATGAAAAATATAATTATGAACGATAAACGTAAAAATTAGCATAATTATGTAGAATAAAACATTTCCTTTATCATAAATGCAAAAATGAGGTTGAAACATTATTTCTAGTTATAGTGGCATGGTAAATTGGGAATGGATAAATCGATCATATTGAAATTTTTTTATTGATAAGTTAGTTCAATAGTTATTAGGTAAGTATCATGGAAATACTAAATTGATTCCAAAATCATTTCCAGGTTTTATCACATTTTGTAAATTATTGTAATGGAACACATTATTATAATGAGAATATCAAGCTATGTTCTAGAAGGTGTAGAAACAATTTTCTTTTACTAAAAGAAATATAAATAAAATTCAAATAAGCAGTATTTATAATTTTATGTTTATTAATAGCAGTAGTAACAATAATAGTATATAAAATGAAAAAGAAATGGAGTGTGAGTTCACACGCGGTAGAAGTGAAAATTGGTACTCTAGTTAATTTTTAAGAGAATGAGATAAATACACTATGGAGGTGGTAAATTGAGAGAAAAAGAGAGAGAGTGCAATTGATCAACAATTTTTCTATTACTTTAAAGCAAGAATTTAATAAAAATTAAATTGTTCCATTCCATAGAAAATAATTTTTCAAAGTGTGAGATAGTCAGTACGATCCAACAAAAAATAATGTATTATAGATTTCAACATCTCTCTCTACCCCCCTCCATTCCTCCCTCTTTTGTATATATTTGAAGTAGATTAAGAATATAGTATAAAGCATGGAGTTTATTTTCCTTGGTATACAGAGTTAGTGTAAGGGCCCATATATAATAGTAGAGTAGTGGGGATGCAAACCTGCTATTAACCATCACATAAAGAAAGGACGAAGGATAGGGAAACTATAGAAATGCATTCGTACATATACATTTATAGCTACAATATACAAATGTATACATACATTTATATCTATCTCAGAAAGGCATTCTATCACATTCTCTCACTCACAGCCTAAAACCTATATATAAATTTATAGCTATTTCTTACATATTTTCATTTCATAAAATCCAATTTCCATTCCACATCTCAAAAGACGATTCACTTCAAAAAAAAAACCATCAATTGCCTATAATAAAATTTGTGTACCTTTGCATTTTTAAAGTATCTTGTTGGCAATATTCTTATCTAGTCTGTTTGTGAAGAAAATATATTATAATTATTATGTTTAGTCAAATTAGTTGAATAAAGAGGTAATAAATACACTGTCGGGTTTGATATCTGTAGATGTGTCAAACAGGAATGTTTAGCTACACCTTTGTTATTTTTGTATGCCTATGACCAAGTAATTCTAATATGGTCGGTGTGTGAGTTGCAAGTTATGGTAACGAAAATTAATGATTATGTTAAAAAAAAAATTAGCAAGACAAGTTCATGGTCTTTGAAAGAAGTGAAAGCATAACTGAATGTGATACTTATATAAAACCTACAAGAATTGAATAAGTGAGAATTGGTAGTGTGTTTATTAATGATGTTAAACTTGATAAAGATATTGACAGGAGAGTAAATGCAGGAAACAAGGTGAACGGAAACTTGCTTGCTGTTATGACTAGTAAAAGTAAGTATCTCATGATAAGTGCATTTGGCTACCCATAATACAGTTTTGCTATCTATGCTTATGTATAGTAGTGCAAGTTGGGTATGACAGAAGAAATATGAAAGTAGATTCAAAGCAATGGAGATGCCCGTCCCTGTGTAAAATGTGTGGAGTGTCTTTGAAAAATAAATGTAAGGGCAGTGATGTTAGAGAGGGGTGTGGTTTTAAAGATATAGTGACTAAAGAAGAAAAAGGTATGTTGTGGCTTGGTATCCCTTAAAGAATGAATGGAAGTAGATTGATAAACAAATTTACAAAATTAATGAATGTGAGGGAATATTTGGTGAGCGTCGCCTTAGAAAATATTATGCACACTCGCAAATATGATACAGAATCGCAAATGAATACACGATTCATTAGATTTCTTTCAGTGTGCTTGTGTGGGACTCAAGTATTGACCTTTTTGGTATATGTAGCTTTTTTCAAATGTGTCACAACTGCTTTATGGTCCATTTCTAATTCTTCAGCTATGTCTTAAGAATTAATATGCCGGTTTTGCTCTACTTTTTTCCAAAATGGCATCGACTTTATCCATAACAGAACGACCAGAGTGTGGTTCATCTTTGACACCACAGTTACCAGACTGAAAACGCTTTAACCAGTTTTATACTACTTTTACCGACACAGCATTAGGTCCATTAACATCAAAATTTTTTTCGTGACTTGTGTCACATTTTTTCCTTTTTTTCTATAAAACTTCAAAATATGTCAAATTTCTACAATGATATGAGATCCACTCATTTCGGTGGACAGAAAAACACTAGAAAAATGGCGGAACGCCGTTCCTACTGTTTTGATTTTAAATTTCGTCTCTTTAATGGTATCAAAACTAGCCAGACACAAACAGCACAATCAAAGTGATTTTACTGCAACTTTTGACTAATAAAATACAAAAAAAAACCTTTTCCTTAACCTAATATTCACTTACTACTAGAGGTCATCATTGTTTGTGAGACATCCCCGTTTGGTGTAATTTAACAACACCAAATTAAACAGCCATTTTCAATTCAATATTTGTTGTAATTCTAAAGCTAATAAAAAAAAAGCTAAATTAATGCATTTTTTCACAAGCGATAATGTGTTTTACAAGTTCGTAGTTAACAGATGGCATTAGTTTTTCTAAACTATGTTGATGTTTTTTCATTTCTATTACATTACATCATTTTCTGAAACGGATTTAATTAAATTGTCCATACAATGATTGTAAATTTTTCCATTTTTGTGTACTAAGGACCATATGGAGCATAGGATGGAAATAATTGTGAACAAGAGGCAAAAAACTTCTTTTTTTTATGGGAAAACACTCAAACACTGTCGCATAACGAATAAGGCAATTTAAGTTAATGCAATTATATATTCAAATTAAATGCATAATTTTATTGAAGAATTTAATGGGCTATTGATCTTTCATCTAACATTATTAACCATTATAGAATAATTATTTCATTCAGAGTGATGAGCACTCCCAGTATGAAACAATAGATAAAATAAAAAATTAAAATTCTGTTGTAAACATGCTGACTTTTATCCTTATTTATTTTGTTGTTCTATGTTACTTGTTAAATGTCTATCTTGCTTTATGGATATTTTATTAAATCATATAATATTATAGTTTATACTCATAACCGTATACACATCTAGCTATACACTTCCTTTGCCTTTCTTGTAATCAACTTCATTTCCTAAAAATATGTGTTATACTTTTGAGAAACATAAGATGTAATTTATTGATTAAAATATTTTTTGTAGGGAATCACTAGTCAATTGTTTTTTTCTTGCAAATTGAAGTTTGTATCCAAATTATTTTAGAGCTATGATTTTTATGATAGTTCCTTCTCACTTCTTACATTGTTTGATTTTAAAATGTTTTTGTGAGGGAAGTTATTTATTGGAACACTTTAAGGTATTGGTATGATAAATTTAACTGTGGTTGTGTCTTTCTCAGTGAGAAGGTTTGAGAAGTTCAACAATTTATGATTATTGAGGAAAATGTGGTTGTTTTTAGGTGGCTGATTAAAGTAAACTTTATCACCTATGAGGATATTCAAGTTCATTTGAGGATTGGTATGAAACAAATCTTAAAAAAAAAAACCATATCAATGTTAAAAGTTACGAATTTGTATTGCCCTTAGATTTTTTTGTGAATTTGCCTTAGGATACTAACGCGTTCATGTTGATTAGTGCAAAAAATATTAAAGTATGATCACAAATAATTGAATGCTGTATGTGACAGGAGACGAAACATGTACTTATTGTTAAAATCCAAGGATAAGAGCAGTTTTATGAAGGGGTATTCAAAGGCCATAGCAAAACAACAAAATTTAAATAGTCGAGAGGGGTAGATAAAAAAAATTGTTGTTCTTAAAAAAGTTTGGGAGAAACTACTGAGAAGTTGTATTCCCTTACATTCTGAGACAATGATTATTCATAAACTGCAAATAAGACAAAGCCATTTTCATCTGTAGTGCATTTCTCTGTAGTCACGGCTTTGGAATCCTACATTGAGTAATGTGCGGTATGATCTAGGCTGGTTTTTGTGATATTTTACAACAACTTTGCCCAGGGTGCCATACTTTGTGAAATGTTTCCTTTTATGCAACATCACATTAGTTGTATCAAATGAAATGAATAAATGTGCTATGGATCTATATAAATGCGTATTTCCATTACATTTTTAAAACTAAAAGATATATTTTTGACTTAGGTTAGTATTAAAGTGTTAGTATGTTTGTACATGTATCCCACAATTTATTTAAAAAAAATAATGATTTCATGTTAGTAGCAAATTAAACTTTGGCTATTATAAAACCATTAAAATGTGGATATTAGTATTGATTAGATTTATATATAAGTATTTTGTAAAAGAGGCCCTGATCCCTATGAATAATGTATGGTAGTGAAAGTTGAATATGGAAGAAGAAAAATGAAAGTAGCATAAATGCCATGGAGATGCGTCTGTGCTTAATATTTGCGGAGTATCTTTGAAAGATCGATGTACGAACAATTATGTCAGAGAGTGATGCGGTTTGAAGGAAGATATAGTGACTGGAGTAGAATATGTTGCAGTGATCAGGAAACGATGAATAAGAGTAGAATGATAAAGTAAATCTATAAAGCGAATGTGTGATGTAATGTTTGACAAGGGTCGCTCTAGAAAACTGCAGATCAAATTGCTAGCATATTAAAAAAAGGGCCAAATTTTATATATCTGAAACTAATGAGCATGCATGAAAAGATTGATGGATATCAGTAAAACGAGAGATATGCAATGTTGATTCCATGTGGAAGTCTATAGTCTCTGCCTACCTTTCTGGGAAACAGGAGCTAGTTCATATTATTATTTCATAAAACAACTAAGGAGTGTGTTGTTATAGGGATCAGCAGATAATGCGAAAGGGATTGATGACAAAGAAGAGAAAGAAGAATATGACAAATTAGACCCAGATAGTAGAAGTGACTTAAAAAAAGAAGATGAACCAACTGATGAAGAAAAGAAATTGTTGGATGGTAATTATGAATTTTAGTAATTTGTTTATTATATGATTTTTTGATAAAAATATTTACATAAATTTTCTTGCTTTAATACATTGCATGTTTAAAAAATTTTTACAGTTGATTTCCCACCATGTTGTCTGTGATGATTATGACAGTAATTTTTAAATAGAATATTTCTTACAAATGATTTATATGTATTTTACAGCCCCATTGAAATAGTCCATTGAAAGCTAAGCAACTATGAACAAAATGAAAAAAAAAATCAATTATGTTACGTTTTTGATTTTTAGTTAGGATCATAAAATAATACAGTTTTCTATGTCTATATTTTTGTATGAGTCCATATTACAAATAGTATCCTGACACAGAATTACATTATAGTTTTAGATATTGCATACCTGCATAACAACCTTAATATATTGGCACAAAAGTGTGTTAAAGTAGTAATAATTTTGTACAATTGGCTTTTTTTTCTATACTTTTGTTGTAAAAATACTCTGTTTTTAATTAGCAACTCATTTATGTAGGTCGTGTTATTGATGGACATTCAAAGCACTTTTCACAATAACTGTTGGCATATCTTCTATATATATAAAAATGGTCACCCTATTCCCCTTGGTTACACTATAACTTTAGAACAACTTCACCAAATTGGGTAATTCTTTTTTTGTTGTATTAGTTATTGCTAGGATAAGGTTTGTATGAAAAAAAAAAAATAACCTTTTGTATTTGTTTGTCTGTTTATCTGGGGTATCTTCGAGACATCTGAACAGATCACAATGCAAGTTTTAATGGAAGGTAGAGGAGCTCACTGAGATACGTTTAGGATATTTTTGATCGCGATAATTTTTAAGATTCCTGCTTGAAAAAACCTTTATAAGTCTATTATAATTGAAGCAAAAATGGAACCGGAATCGATATCAGGAGCAAAATCCAGGGCAAGTCACCTATAAGAAAATGTAGAATATTCATAATTTCTGTAAATATGAAATTATGAATATTTATGAACAACTTTACCATATGTACTAACTATAATAAAAATGTATTTTTGAAAATATACTTACAAATAACATAAATTAATAAAGAGAAAACCCTGTTCGGCCAGAAGGCGCCGTGCGGCTATGCGTTTAGTGCGCCCATCACTTAAGGTGAATTATATGAATTTACACTTTCACATTCTGATCTATTTTTCTCAGAAATGGCTACTTCAATGACTGGTTTTTATGGCAAAGTTGTTCTAAAAAGGAGATTATGAATATTTGTGGAAATACGCATGATATAACATATAGTATATCTTAAGTTGGGGAAAATGTTTTTTCGTATTTTAGAAATAAAAACTTGCAGTAAAATCTCTTTGGTATCTGGATATTTTTGATACCATTGATTAGATGAAATTTTAAATAAAGAAAAATAAAAAGTAAAGACGGTGTGCTGCCATTTTTCTGTTGTTTTTCTGTCCACCAAAATGAGTGGATCTAATGTAGAAATTTGATATAATTTGAAGTTTTATTACAAAAAATGCGACATAAGCTGCGAAAAAATTTGTGACGTTTTGGATCTAATGCAGTGTCAGTATGAGTAGCATAAAACTAGTCCAAGCATTTTTAGTCCAGTGATTTTGATGTCAAAGATGAACCATGCTCTAGTTGACCTGTTATGGATAATGTCAATGCCATTTTGGAAAAAGTAAAGCAAGATCGACATATTAGTTCTTATGACATAGCTGAAGAGTTGGGAATTGACCACAAAACAGTTTTGACCCATTTAAAAAAGCTGGATATACAAAAAAGTTTGAGACTTGTATCCCACACAAGCTCACTGAAAGAAATTTATTGAATCATGTACTCATTTGCAATTTTCTATTGAGATGTAATGAAGCCGAACTGTTTTTGAGGATTTTTTCACTAATGATGAAAAAATGGATTAACTACGATAAGTACGTGCGAAAAAGATCATGGTCAAAAGACAAGCAAGCTCCACAGATTAAAGCAAAATTCGGATTAACTCGCAATAGGTTGATGCTTTGTATATGGTGCGATTAGAATGAATTATGAGCTTTTACCGCCGGGCAAAACCGTCAGTTTGGATTTCTATTGCCGCCGATGAGACTCAAACATGAATTAGAGAAAAAACGACCACAATTGATTAACAAAAAGGATGTGGTTTTTTCAACACCAGTCCATACACATATTTAGTTACTCATCGAATATTGAGAGAGTTTGTTTGGGAATTGCTTATGCATTCAGTTTTGCCTTTTACTCTTAGATTTTTACCCGTTTCGGTCTGATCAGAATTCATTAAGTAATGTTAGGTTAACATTAAGAGAGGACTGTCAAAACTACTTGTTGCAGTTTTTTGTCAGAAATCTCAAAAATTCTGTCTAACGAATTATGTCACTACTTACAAAATGACAAGTTGTTGAATAAAATGGCATTCACATTATAATTAAATGTAAATAAAATATGAAAAATAATATTGAATTTGTGCATGAAATATATAAATACTTTTTCCCCGACATAATATATTACTTGAAGTATGGAATCCACAAATATGACTCAAACCTCTCCAATTTTTATTACATTATCTATTGATATATGTCACTTTATATCCATGTATAGGATTGTGTAATTCAACTTTAATTCACTGCTGCAGTGAAACTAATTTTGCTAATTTAAGCCCTTTACATGCACTATCTTTATAATAAATATAAATTTAGGTATAAATTTTAATATACATTATAAAATTGTTGCATTATGAAAAGATAGCAAACAAATAGTCTATGTCAAAATGAAATTTGTATTTTTTCAGAAATGTATGAAGCTCTAGTAAGGCCTGGTCCCGATTTGGTTATTTGTGATGAAGGTCATCGTATAAAAAATTCTCATTCAAATATATCATATGCTTTGAAACAGATGCGTACAAAACGACGTGTTGTGCTAACAGGTATGGATAGGATGTTTTGCTATGGAAGTTTTATATTTTTTTATTATTCTACATTTCGTTTTATTATATTTGAATTGAAAACCAAAATTTCAGGATATCCATTACAAAATAATCTTCTAGAGTATTGGTGTATGGTAGACTTTGTCCGACCAAATTACTTGGGAAGCAAGACTGAATTTTGTAATATGTTTGAAAGGCCAATACAGAATGGTCAGTGTATTGATTCCACACCACAAGATATTCGACTCATGCGTTATCGTGCTCACGTTCTTCACTCATTGCTTGTTGGTTTTGTTCAGAGGTTGGTAATGTACTTTTAAAAATACATTTACAAACTTTTAATAAATGAATTTGTATATTAGTTGTTATAATAAATTGTTTTTAGGCGTTCTCATGCAGTATTACAGTCAACCTTGCCACAAAAAGAAGAGTATGTATTATTGATTAGAATGACACCGCTTCAGAGGAAATTATATGATAGGTTTATGAATGAAGTAGTACGTTCCACATCTGTTCCTAATCCTCTGAAAGCATTCGCTATATGCTGCAAGGTGGAGTAATTGAAATGATAATTACGATATGAATTTTATTTTGATCAGAAAGAAATAAATAATTGATAACAATTGTATTGCAGATATGGAATCATCCTGATGTTCTATATAATTATTTGAAGAAACGTAGTGAAGCCAATGCCCTTATAGAAGATGATTTGGACTTAGAAGAGATAGGTGGGATGACTAAAGCTGGTCGAGCATCTAGAAGTAAAGCACAGCTAAAGAAACCCTCCAAACCAAGAGTTTCTAACAAAAAGGCAATATATTATAATTTTTTTTTGCTTAATATTATTTGCGTTTATCTAAGTGACTGAAGATTTTTACATTTTTGGATTTGGTTTTTCAAATATTTCCTTTTTATTAGTTATTAATAGAGGGTCTACATATAACTTTGACACATTGATTTCAGATCAAAGGTGATCAAGTTCTGACCCAAAACAAAAATATATTGTCCAATCTTTCAATATATACCAATTTTTATTTCAAAAGATATTTATATGTTTTTAAATTAAGCAATAACCATAACTACTTATTTAATTTCAGTATTAATAAATATATTTGTATTGATAGCAATAATGCTACAAAATAAAAAAAAGGAAATATGATCAAATAACAAACAAATAATTTAGTACTCTTGATGTCATAATATTACATAATTAAAGATAACACAATATAAAAACTACCATACTGCAGAACAAAGTTTATTGAGAAAATAGCTCATTTGATGTTTTGCTTAAAAAATGTCCAAGGAATAGTGATTTCGTCACAAATATTTCAGATGTTACTGTTTTACCTAATCAAAGTAGTTTGACCGTAAGTTTAAAGTAGGGGTTGTAACATAGAAAGTTTATGCGAGGTTATTGCAATTTGTTCTTTGTAAGATGAACGATGAGTTTTATTAGGATTTCAATTGAAATATTTAATTTTAATTTCAATATGTAATGTACTAGCTTATGCTCGCGACTTCTCCTGCATAGACAAAATGAATACCTTCAACTTATATATCAACTAATTACAATAATTAATCATGGTCCTGATCGTTATCCTGTTCTCGATGGCGATTCCGGTCCTGCTTGCGATTCCAATGTGTATCACTCTTGATTCTAAATCCAATCTTGATTTAACTAGGTTCCAATTCTGACCCCCCTTTTCATTTAGTTTCCACTCTCAATTCAGTACTCTTCTTATTACATTTACGGTTACAATCTTGATTTTCATTTTGGTCCCACAGTCAATTACGTTTTTGGTCTCATTCTCTACTACCCAGTCTTGGCTTTCGATTTTGCGCTTTGTTCCATTCGCAATTTTGATTCCATTACCGGTCACAGTTCCAACTTGAACGAAACTGGGGCAAACTCTAGTACTAAAATAAAATTTTTGCTATATTACTTGGAGATGAAAATTACTCTTTACGAGTGAAAGAATTTTTAGAATCTGTAAGAACACAAATATTTAGATGAAGACAAAGTCAAATGCTAATAGTCTATTTTACTCAAGGAGCTTCTTATCAAAATTTGTCAATATGTTTTTCACCTGAAACATATGTTTAACTTTTTTGTCTTTATTTTCATCATTATTTGACTAATTATTTGACAGTAAGTTATCCCTTACATAATTTACGTATTTCGTAAAATTATGAATAAACCATTTTTACTTATTGAAAAAAAATATATATCACTTCATTGATGAGCCATACCCTTCCATCATCTTTTTTATTTCATATTGTGAGGACAAGAGCCTTTTGTTCTTGCCCAGTGTGAATCAGGGGTTGCTAATGACCGCCGTTATCAGTATGATGACAATATACTGGACTGATTGCTTAACATGCTCCTCGAAGCTTGAAACAAGTGGTTAAATTGGACTTTTAAAAAATGCATTGACTCCCGGTTAGGATTGAATCTGGTACCTTCTGGTTTGAAGGGTATGCTCTTAATCATTGAGTCACCTTTGTTCTTGGTAGATTGTTTTTAAAAAAATATTAATTAAAACAATTGAAAAAATATTTATTGTTCTAAGTATTGAGATTGTTTTTTCAGTGAGTAAACATGGTGAAGCTAAACAAAATACTATGAGGTTATAAGATTTAACATTATTTTCGAAATCATTAAAGTTTAATTTAAAAAGTAAACACATCGACATCAGTCTCCTAGAATAATATGTAATTATGACTTATTTTTCGGACTAGTTACTGTTGGAGTGAGTTTTTTTGATAAATAACATATTTTAAGTATTTTTTCTAGGTTATTTTAACATTAAATAGTATTTGACATTATTTTGAACTCGGAATATATATTTTTTATTCTAAAATAAGTCATAACATTAATTTTATTTTTAATTCCTTACAAGTATTCACTATATTTCATCTATATATTTATATCCACACAAATTAATAGTTACCTAATGCATGAAGAATAAAACTCAGTCTTATTAGTCAATTGGAAACTAGAAAAACTTAAATTATACATCGTTGATGAAAATGTATAAAAAAAAATTGTATTGAATAAATGATTTTCAGCACTAATGTTCTCATTAGTGTTGTAAGGAATTGAATAATAAAATTGTAACAGGTTTAATGTGTATTTGAATGTAGCCCAGGTACTATAATTTGTATAATAATAACCAACCATAACAATTTTTTTAGGGCAATTCGAAGAAACCTGCCGCTACTATTTCTCCAAATACGTCAAGCGGTCCACAAAAACCAAATTCTTTAGATCCAAGTCCAGGGTATGGTAATCAACAATTTCCACCAAATGGACCCTATGGATCACAACAAACTCCTTACAGATCTGATCAATCTACTTCTTATCCTTCTTATCCAGGCTATCATAATCCTAATGCAGGATTTTACCCACAAAGCCAAGGATATAATCAGAATTATGGGAACAATTATTATCCACAACAACCACCATATGGTAATTATGCAAGTCAATATCCACAGAGCAATTCTGAAAGCAATCAAAATTACAATCAAAATTATTGGAGTGGTGAAAATTATTATGGTAATCCAAATTATTATAATAATCAATCATACCAAAATAATCAATCTCAAGAGTTTAGAGAAAATTCTCAAACCGAGTACAATAACTCAACACCATATCCACAACAATATAATTCAAATCCTAGTAGTCAGTCATTTACGGGAAATATTGGTCAACAATTTCCAAATAATCAAGATGCATATGGAAATCAACAAAGGCCTTATTCTCAACCTCCATATCAGAACCCTTCTGGCTATCCACAATACAATCCAAATCAGGGACCTGGGCCGGCTTATCAAAATAATCAACCAGCACAAAATTATCCAAATCAAAATTATCCCACTTCATATGTTGGAGAAACATATGGAATGTACAATTCTCAGTATGATACAAGAGCTACCAATTATCCTAACTATCCTAATAATGTGCCTCCAGAAAATTCTACATCTGTTAGCAACTCTCAGCCAGATGTTCCAACTAATGCCTCTGATTATCCATCAAGTGCAAAAAACGTTAATAATGAAGCTTCAAGTGCTACACAATCGCCTCATTATACAAATCCCTATGGTTATGTTCAAAACAGTAGTTCAGATCAAACTGATCCATCCAAAAATATAAATTCTGAACATTTTCGTAATTATCAATCTCAAGTTGAACCAAAGTCAAATTTGGAAGCTGTTGATGGGTCAAACAATCCTTGGCCTATAACAGATGTTCTAAAATCTGAAAGCAAGGCTGAACTAGAAAAAATGGACATAAAGACTGAAGTAAAATCAGAATCTGATAGTGAATTTAAAATAGAAGATTTAGATACAAAAAAAATAATCAGTGATGATAGTAAATACATAAAAAAAGAAACTATCATAAGTAAAGACTTGAAAGAAGAAAATATTGTGAAAAATAATATTACCGAAATGAGTGACACACCAAAGGAAACTACGAAAGAAGAAGTACCTAAGAGTGATGAGTCTGAATCTGATGATGGCGTTTCGAAGAATAAAAAGGAAAAAAAAGTGAATAAAGTTAAAGAACCAAAAAAAATAGATAAACGCAATTCTAAAGCAAAGATGAAGCCTAATGCTAAATCCCGGAAAGATCGAAAAACGTCTAAAGATAAAAATGATGATTCAGATTCTGAAGGAGAAAGCGAGAAAGAGAAATTGAGTAGAGAAGAAGAATTAGCAATGGTGAAAAAGGCTGAAGAGATGACATATGATTGGGCCACTGAACTTCTAAAGGACTATGTACCTGGTATTATAGAGAATTCTGCAAAAATGCAACTGTTCTTCTTTATTTTAAATGAAAGTATTAGATTGGGAGACAGATTACTTCTATTCAGTCAAAGTTTATTTACTTTGAATTTGATAGAGGATTTCTTGGAGAAAAATTATATTCCTGGTACAAATTGTTTATGGGAGAGGAACACAAATTACTATCGTGAGTGTTGTATAGGATCTGTAAATATTTAAATACAAAGGTGTGAATATCAAGATGATAAATTTCTCTTTATTTATTTTACAGGTTTAGATGGTTCCACACATGCTTTGGAAAGAGAGAAGTTAATAAACGAATTCAATGCTAATCCTCATATTTATTTGTTTTTGGTGTCCACCCGTGCTGGTTCCCTTGGCATTAATTTAGTTGGTGCAAATAGAGTAATTGTGTTTGATTCAAGTTGGAATCCATGTCACGATACTCAGGCTGTATGCCGGGTTTACAGGTAATTTTGTACTATGACAATAGAATAAGAACTAGCAAGACAGGTTTCGATATTATGTCACAATTTAAATATAGTGACGAAACTCACATGTGTCTTTAATGTTTCTGGTGAAGCTTTTCTGAAATGCAGGTTTCTTCACAAAACTGTCCTTTACCATTGAAAGTAAATTAATGACCATGGGTATTACAAACAATTGTAGAACTGGTATGGTTAGTGTATTATATTTCAAAGTTTTCTTATCATATTTTGATATGACTATTATTGATAAGGGAATTTATTCTTTAGTCTATTCTTTATTTTTAATGTACCTGTAAGCTGTAGGACAGTAATTATAAAGGTTTTCTTTTAATAAAACCATAAGTTAAAAAACATATTTAATCTGAACGTTATTAAAATCATACTTTAACAAGCTTTAATAACAATAAAAAATTGGTAATAGTTATTTTGTAACTTCCCAATTCCACCCTTCAAATCTATTACACTAAATATAATTACTTAATTCTTTTCGATTGAGTCACGAAAAATAAAATAATTTAGTGATAGAACTTTTAGTGATGCAGACACGGAATCGAACCCCTGTGTTCTAAGGCGAATGTGTAAACCCCCTACCTTAAAACATTAAGATAAATCATTGTATACATTCTCATCCATGTTTTACACATTTTTAATATCATTTGAGTAATTTTTTCAAGGAATTTATTATGCAACTGGATGATTATTGTATATTTGTTACAGTATGCCTGAAGAAGTTGAAAATAAATCAACGAAACATTGCATTTCTTAAAAATATAACATCTCATTAATTTTGTTCACGTTCCCAAGATTTTTGATATGAAATATTAAGATAAATATGTGTAGAATTAATTTGTTGTACTTTACAAATACATATATGATTTGTATAATATGAAACCATTGCAGGTATGGTCAGAAAAAACCATGTTTTGTTTATCGCTTTGTTATGGATTGGTGTTTAGAAAAGAAAATATATGATCGTCAAATTAATAAACAAGGCATGGCCGACAGGGTTGTGGATGAATGTAATCCTGATGCAGTACTTTCAATGAAAGAAATTACCAATCTTTGTTTTGACACGGATGAAAAGGTTGGTGTCTAATATCATTTGATATTTTTATGTGAAATGTTTTGTGTAGAAAAATTGATAATTGATTTCATAACTTTCACATTGTCCTTTTAAATTTTTATTAACAAAACCTATTGTAGTCTCTATTATACTATTATCATTGCTTAAACATGTTTACAGGAAAGTGAAGCTAAAGATTTGTCAAAATACAGAGACAAATATATAGATGTTGTTATGCAGAAAATAATCACAGATTATGGCAAGCTTTTGAGTAAGGAGCCATTCCAGCATGAATCACTTTTAGTTGACAGAAAAGAGAAGAAGCTTTCAAGTGCTGAAAAGCGATTAGCTCAAAGAGGGTGAGTTAAAATTTATTTTTAAATAATTCCCCAATACCTAAAGCATATTTTTTGAAAATATTGTTTCCGATGTAAGATGTATGAATAAATCAGCAGATTTATTCATACTTATACATAGATACAAATATGGTAATAATTGATAGGAGATGAATTCTTTAAGTATAGGAAAGTGAAGGTCTTATGTTTCTTTTTAACAAATAAATCTTTTAGACAGAAATTTAAAATTTAGTTGGAGGGTATTGTTAAACATTGTTTAAATATTTAGTAAAAAGGTTTAAATAATTATGATAACTGTTAAAAGCTTGGGTTTTTTAGGGTTTTTAATTTGATATACAATCTGTATAACATTTAAAGGTGCGAAGATGCAGTAAGCAATGCTAGGACCGTTTCCATTTTAAATTTTACTAAGAATATTAAAAAAAGTTATTTATTATAAATATAACCATTTGTTACAAAAAGGTCCAAATTCCTTAGTAGATAATGTATTACTTTGAATACTTTTTCAAACAAATCTATTCCTAGTTATAGTAATGCCGTAATTTTAAAGTAGGTTACTAGTTTAATATTATGGCATTGTATATTAGTTAGTCTGAGAAAAAAAATTAAGTGAAAACTATTTTTTTCATTTTTTATCTAATATCGGTAGGTATTATTAAGACAAATTAATAAAATTAAGAGGATTTATCTATTATTGTTTATTGGAAGTTCCTGAACCATGGTTTTCAAATACAAGAGATACTAAAATATATTTTAAGGGGTTGTAATGATTTTATGTTAGTTATGAACTGGAAAAGAAGGCAGCGTCTGCTCCGAAGCCTACGACGGCATACCGCACGGTGCGCACCGCTGACGGGAGCATCGTGCAACGGCCTGTAGCGTCGGTGCGGCCTATGCAGCATGGCGCGCGCTGGATCCCTGCTGATGTTTGGCGCAGGCAGGGCATGACGGCGCAGGAAATGACATTACCACTCGGTGAGATGATAATATGTCTTTAAATTATAAAACTATGTAATATAAGTATCTATGTATTATAATTAAAATTATTTTGATTTGTGGTCATTAAGCACTGTCAAATGTACATTAGTAATGTGGTTATTCTGTAAAAGTCATGTTTACAACTCACCTTTTATTACATTTCAGCTTGATCACATTGTTTTATGAAATCAATAAATTATTTAAAAATAAATTTTTGTTTCAATATGTAAAAAAAATCATTTAATGTGTTTTATTTTTCGTTTACATTAGCATAAAAGAAAAGAATGTTTCTTTTTCATTATCTTCTTTTTCTAAAAAATTATAACATGTGATTTTGTGTTTATTGCTTCATCCTATATTCTGTTGGTGCCTCAGGTTACGATCATCCCATTGTCAAGATATTTCCATCACAATCTCTTTATTTCACATTAAGGGCTTGGACGTTAAGTTCTTCATATTGGCTCAAAGCATGTTAGGGACAGCTCATAACTATTTTTATCAATGCAATGTCAACCTTTGAGACCAATGGCTTCACTTACTCTTCGAGGCACTAAGCAGGAGTTTAATTTGAATTAAGTGAAAAACACATTGGGCAATTTACCCATAATCTAGGTCGAACCTGTTATGGTTTGGTTCCTTTGATCTACTACTGCTCTCTTTGTGTTTTTTTTTTATTTGTTACTATCATATTTGCTTGAGAATTATTTGTAAAACTAATAACATGAGAGAAAAAGACAAATTGAAGCCATGTGAGGCAACATAATCTCAGTTACACATACATTTATCTCTTATTTAAATATAGAATTGAAGCAGCAATATGTTTTTATCTATGCTGGCGAAAATTTGTGAGACTACTATAAAATTTTATGAAACGGAATTCTTTAGTCATCAAATCAAAGGTAGATTTTAAGTTTTAACTTCTTGTCAACATGAAAAAGTGAATTGTAAAATAAATGTACACATGTGACAGGAACGTGGCATGACATGTTGGAATGACACGGGGTGGGGCGATACAGTATTATAGTCATTTCCCAATTTATTTATTGATGTGCTTTGTAATAAAAATTGTACTCGAACCCGAATGTGGTATGATATGTTGGACCGGCATGGGGTGGGGCGATACAGTATTATAGTCATTTCCCAATTTATTTATTGATGTGCTTTGTAATAAAAATTGTACTCGAACCCGAATGTGGTATGATATGTTGGACCGGCATGGGGTGGAGCGATACAGTATTATAGTCACTTCCCAATTTATTTATTGATGTGCTTTGTAATAAAAATTGTACTCGAACCGAATGTGGTATGATATGTTGGACCGGCATGGGGTGGGCGATACAGTATTATAGTCATTTCCCAATTTATTTATTGATGTGCTTTGTAATAAAAATTGTACTCGAACCCGAATGTGGTATGATATGTTGGACCGGCATGGGGTGGAGCGATACAGTATTATAGTCACTTCCCAATTTATTTATTGATGTGCTTTGTAATAAAAATTGTACTGGAACCCGAATGTGGTATGATATGTTGGACCGGCATGGGGTGGGGTGATACAGTATTATAGTCATTTCCCAATTTATTTATTGATGTGCTTTGTAATAAAAATTGTACTCGAACCCGAATGTGGTATGATATGTTGGACCGGCATGGGGTGGGGTGATACAGTATTATAGTCATTTCCCAATTTATTTATTGATGTGCTTTGTAATAAAAATTGTACTCGAACCAATGTGGTATGATATGTTGGACCGGCATGGGGTGGGGCGATACAGTATTATAGTCATTTCCCAATTTATTTATTGATGTGCTTTTTAATAAAAATTGTACTCGAACCCGAATGTGGTATGATATGTTGGACCGGCATGGGGTGGGGTGATACAGTATTATAGTCATTTCCCAATTTATTTATTGATGTGCTTTGTAATAAAAATTGTACTCGAACCCGAATGTGGTATGATATGTTGGACCGGCATGGGGTGGAGCGATACAGTATTATAGTCATGTTCCAATTTATTTATTGATGTGCTTCGTATTGAAAAATTTACCCAGATAAAGCCTGTAAAGAAATGTGGAAATGGGAACAAAAATTTTATGTCTATATAAAAGAGCAGCAGCCGGTGGCAATTATTAAAATATTTTAATTATTAAATAAGCATGTTTAATATGATCATAATCTTTTATGGGGATCCTATTACAATATGTTAATAATATTTATTAAATTGTGTAGTAAATTTTTATGTTAGTTAAAAATAAGCAAATCAGATTGTCAATTGATAAATATTTTGAATAAGTATTTTTAAACTGTTAGGGTACAAATCGGAATTCAATTTAAATAAATTTATATATATTTTTTTGAAGTTCCTTAATATTTTATTAATCCCTGAATATGGATTGTTGTATAACTGGTTATTTTTATTACAGACGTCGTAATTCCTACGAATTCGGCAGAGAAAACGAATATTGTACTCAAAGCTGGGCAACGAGTAATGGTACTTAAATCACCTAAAGGCATTTATATGCAATTAGAATCAGGGAAGATCATTGCTATTAAAACATCGTTTAAGATGGGCCAAAAGCCTGCTGAAATTAAAGAAAATCCGACTGGTAAGAAAGGTAAGCTATTTAGTTTTCAAAGATACTGGAGTACGAAATATTGAAATGAACTTAATGTTGTGTGTTATTTTTTAGTTATAGGTACCCGCCCTTCACCACAAAATTTACCAGGTTCTCTTAAAAATAATTCAGCTATTACCGTCAAACCGGGTCCTCGGCCAGGTTTGCAAAGAGTTATGACTAGACCAATCTTGGGCCACAGTAAAATAACTAGACCCTTTGTTCCTGGTCAAAAATTTGTTCCACGTACAACTGGAGCTGAACCAAAGTCATACTCAATAATAAAATCTAAAGCAGCCCTGTCACCGGGACGACTAATTCGTCCTAATCTGTCAGGATCAGTAAGTATAACTAAAATATCAAAGGAAGTTAAAAAACCTGAAACAGAATTGGAAAAACCTAATAGTTCTAATAATTCTAATACACTAATCGAAGAGTCAGATGATGACACACAAGTTCTAGACAGTGAAGAAGATGAAGTTAATATTACAGATAATCCTGAGCATACATCAGAAATTGAAATGCAAAATGTTAAAGAAGAAGAAAGTGGTAAAGATAATACAATAGACGATAGTTCTGAAGTTACGCTGTCTTCCAATAACATAGAGAAGAACGAACCTAATGCAAGTAAGACTGAAAATGAATCTCCTCATGAAAAAGATGATCCTGTGGTGACGAATTTAACCACTGATGAAAAATTCCCATCTGAAGCAACTCTTGAGGAAAAATGTGAAAAAATGTCAAATAATGGCAAATCCTGTCAAGATGAAGAAAAATCTATATTAGAGGAAAGTAAAAAAATGGATTATAATGAGAAAACTTCAAAAATGTCACTCCTGAAAAATTATAGACATCAAAGACCAGGAACGCGTGTGCAGGGCGAAACTTGTTTAAGTATTCTAGAAAAAGCTGCTACTGCTATAAGAAATAAAAGCATGCCTGATTTTCGCAAAAATTTGGACGATATCACGCAAGCATATCCATCTGGTGGCGATGATCGATCAGCATCCAAATCTAAAAAGAAAAAATCTCCACAAAAAAATGAAGATAATCCAAAGGAGAAAACACCTTCACAAAATACTGCTATGTCTCATAGTGTGTCAAACTTATTAGGATCATCACAAAAAACTGCGCATAATCTAGCGCCAGTAGCTCCTATGGGTCAAAGTTCGCCTACGCCAAGTGGATCTCAATCTCGGTATATGGGTCAAAGCTCTACATATACATCTCACACCATACCACCAGTCGGTTCTGTAACCCATTTGAATACAATTGGTCAAACATCTCATGGATCTTCATTTAAGGGAATACCTAGTGTTAATTCTAATCCGTCTTTGGGAATGATGGGTTCTGGTCATGGGACACCTGTAGATACTACAGTGTTAGGTGCCTCTATTAGTAAAAATCAATCTTCAGTATCAAATATTCCACCAGGAGGTTTATCGCCAAGTCATCCAATCGGCTCTATGCCCGTGCCGGGGCACCCTGGTTATCCAATGCATAATTCTTCAGTACCAGAAAGTACTTATGGCCAATATCCAGGGTATGGTATGGGTTACGCTGGGTACCCGGGGGCACCTTATTACGGTGGCTACGGCGGCAGCGGATACTACCCCGCGTACCCCGCACCGCCATCTCATTCGCACGTCTATTCGCAGCCCGCCCCCTCCGCCGCCGCCGCTCCCGTACCGCCGCCTGCGCCCGCTACTGCGACTCCTGAACATTACCCACCTGCTAATCCCCAATGGTAGGCTGCTTACGGATGTTTTTGACATATACCTTCTGCATTTCGTATTGTATTGTAAGATATGAATTATGACTGACGTGAAATTTATTACTTGTTAATGATTTGATTCTATTTTCTACTATTGTATTACATGCCGGTGTAATTATTTGCCTTGCCCATGAGTGTTTCTAGAACTATGTTGAGGTATAAATTATATGGCTTTTTTGTTTTGTAATATACAAATATACTCTAACACAATTAAAATTTAAAGTGGTTGGAACTATGTATTGATAATTGTTGTGTGACTTGGAACTTAATTCATATATTTTATCTCATTGCACAGATCTATTTAGTGTTTGCAACTAAAACTCAATCTGTTTCTATACCAAATTTTTTTTTTTAATGTCTAATAACTATCCACTTTTAACATTATAAAATAAGAATTGAAAAATAATTTTAGTGACTGAAAAAATCAAAAATACTCGAATGAAACATTACGTGTGAATGTATTAAATTAATTCAAAGGGTATTTGAATTTAATTTCGAGATTATGACAAAAATGAACAATTATTCTTGATTCGAAATTTAGAATCTGGAGGCAAATTATATTTATAGCTTTTGGTTCACTCATCTTGTTGTGTGCCAGTATTATAACATTGAAATGTTTGTGGGTGTGATACAATCCTAAACTCTAGTTCTAAGTTTTCGTTTAGTATGTATGGAATATTTATCAATAGATATTTAGTATAAGTAGGCATCTACTTACATATTATGATAGTGTTAGAAATAGTGTTCCATATATCTTTGTAATAGAGGCGTGATATACATGATGTGCAACAGTATAGTAGTCAGTGTGTGTCACTTGTGATACATCTAGGTTTAACTATTTATCTAATGTAGACTCATATTTTATATTGATCTGATGTCAGTAAATAATTGTCACTTGTTCATAATTTCATATTATCAGTTTTTATCTGAAATGCTTATTAATGTTTAAAGAAAACGAGATATTTATAATTTAATTATTTGTGTAAATATATTACAGTATGTTTGTGAAAGTGATAAGACAAACTGGATGAACTAATCGTAAACATTATAGTTAGTAATCACTTTCTAGAATTTTTTTAAATATGTAAAAATATAAGTTTTTTTTTAATCTATGTTGAGTCATATTAAAAATTTCAAGTGGGACTTTGTGACTGGCTTGTATGATCAGTCGTGTAGGTATGTATTTCTATTTAGTACTATTAAAATTGACAAAAATACATTGCATTGATCGTTGTTTAAAATGGAACATTGGGTGATTTTATTTTTTCGATTTCTTGTTCTCCGATAAGAACATTATACGACAATAGTAATAGTATATAGCGTGTTAGTTTTTTGTTGTTATTTTACAAAAATACAAGGGAAAATGTCAAACAAATAAATAAAAAAATATGTATTTCTATTATTCTTTATATGCCTAAAAGTGCAAAAGCACCCTCAATAAGTGATTTCAAATGAATTTTTGTCAATACAAATACATGTCACAACATATTTGTATGTACGAATGTATGTGTTGTTATATTTTGTAATTTAGTATGCAGTTAGTTTTGATAAGCGGATGATCTGATTAATATTGCCAATAAATCTATCTACATTATAAGTCATTGACTCGTTAAAGCCAGTGCAATGTGTCACAATCAATTTTGTATGCCTACCTACATTATATTTTATTTCTCAACAGCAAAGTTGTAAGTAATATTAAGTGCAAAAGTAATACACATGTAAGTGGATGTTCATCGATAAGCAGTATCTCAATTGTACAAAATCTTTGGCGATACCATTGTCAAATCGATAGGTAGGTACCGCGTTTTAACATGGCCAATAGTATTATATTGAAAGAATAAAGTACAGAAAATCAAAGTTATTGTCATTCTTTTATTACGTTTCTCTTTTCCAGCTATTTATTGTTGTTTCGGAACTTTATTTTAATGGCCGTGACGCCCATTAAAATAAAAAATACTTTAGTGTAAGAGCATTGCTCTTTTTTCTGAAAGTGAATATTTTTAATCAAAATACGTTTTCTTAGTTAACAGTTTTAACGACATTTTAATGGAAAGTAATTTATCTTCACATTTCATATATTTTACAGCGTAGATCTACGAGTGTGGGGAGAGAATGCCGCGTTATGTGCAACCAGTATCAAAGTGACTATGATATTGATTGCACATAACTTGGAATGTATGTCATTGTATCACATTTTAATTACCGTACTGTTGAGATGTACCCTCCCACATTCATGTTATGTTAGACAAAGAAGCTTGGATTTTAAGCCCACTGTGCTGGCTCAGAGAGGGTCGGGCTTTACACAAAAAAAAAAGGAAAATGATAAATACAATTGACAAAATTGTGTTGAAACAATATTTAGAAATACTAATATTGGAATATTTAAAAATACTTCAGGCTGTCAAGTTTCATATTTCATCTATAATTGTTTAGATTTGTAGTGATACAGATGGTTTAAAATGAAAAATATTACTTAAAAAAAACTGTCTTAGTGGAAGTTTAATTCCCAATTTTGTGTTGTGGAATGAAACGAAGTGCAATTTGCAATTGCACCAAATTTAAGTCGAACGGACATCACGTTACTTTTTATAAGTTTGAAAAAAATTATCTAAAATAATACCCACGCAATATAAACGCGTGCGTATTATTTTAGATTTTAGCTCAGAATGGTAGGTACTCTTGATGTCCTAAAATTCACATGCGTGCTGGTTTGGCTCGTTCTTTAATTTGTTAGTATTAAAAACATGGAATTGTGGCTATTTAAAGAAACTGACAGGGCCATTAATGGCCGTTACTCATACTTATCTTTGGTGACCTTTAAACGACCCGGAGTCTTAAATGAGTACGTGCAAAATGATAACGAAATAAGTTTTTGAAGTCTAAGTGATATTTCCATCCACTATATTATTACACACAAAAATTGTAATACAAGTATAAAATTTATTTTCCGATTCATCATGACTGCAGGTATGCAGCCTCCCTCTCATTTTCAGGGTTACATCGGGTGGCGCTTAGTCTGTAAAGCGTCTTCAGGACGGTGTACTGTGAGGGGAAGTATTTGACATCTAAAATGGTCCAAATTACCCGCTGATCTCAATTATCCCACTTTACGCTAGTATCGCTCACTTATTTTCTGGTGTATTTCGTCCAATTAAGAGGCAATTTTAGTCTTGAAAATCTTCAGAACTAGCCGACGATCTGGCGAAACTGCGTTTTCGAGGGTAGTTGAATGAAAATGTAAAGGCCACGGAATTATAATCAGCGCCATCAGAAAATTCGTGATCGGAATTGGTTCTCCAGTTTTTGTGCAAAAGTAAGAAAGACACTAGAACAAAAATTATCTCCTTCGGCTTCGGTTGGGGAAATAATACTACCTGGTCGGAAGGTTTTCCTCCCTAAGTGAGTGTTTCTTTTTCCAACAAAAGTACTGAAACGTCAATTACCTAGATGCAATTTTATAATTACATCTAGGTATATATCTTATGCCCGTGGCTGAGACAAAATTCTTTACACTTGATTGAGTTTTCGACTTTTATTGAAAACTCGCACCTAATTACTAATCCTGATATTAATTCCACTTCCTATTTCACTGCTTTGCGCTCACTTTCTCCCTTGTTCTCTCTCGTTCATTTTTCCTTCTCTGCTTCCCCTCTTTCATTCCTTATTGCCCTCCCCGCCTCTTTCACTCGCCAAGTAAAGCGCACATTTAAATAGATATTTTTTGTTACTATGTAGGTATATGCAATAAGTTTGCGGCCATATTTTAAATGTGGGTCAGACATATAATCTAATTTCAATTTACAAAAATACGAAACAATACCATCATATTTCATTAACTTTAATATTCATAACTTAAATTTCAGCTTGAAGCGATCATTCTAGTCCAAGAAAATAAGACTTTAAATCGAAATTGGAGATAAAAACTTGAATTTTTGATATAAGTAGTTTGAACGATGTAAAAACGAACTATGTGAGTTTTTTTTAAATCATCCACGAGAAGCCAAGGAAAAAAAAAAGAAAACTTTTTTCTTTAATTCTGGCAAAAGTTAAATATTGGAAAAAAAAGCATAAAATAAAAATTGTAGAGCATCAAATTTTATAAGAAACGATCCCTACTTTTTTTGCTATTATCACAATTAACCGAGATAGAGTGCCTAGAAGCGAGGGGATGACAGTAACAGCCTTAAATACGTTGCTGAAAAATTAATAAACTCAATATAAATATATATATATTTAATTTACTCAGAAAATAATCTTCAATTTTAGAGATTTAAAAAAAACAAAACTATAACAATTCAAAGTTTCCATTTTAGAATTAAAACAACTTTACTCAATGATATATATATATATATATATATATATATATATATATATATATATATATATATATATATATATATATATATATATATATATATATATATATTTTAAGAAATTTATTATTATTTCATAATTTTTTTTAGATATTAATTTTTTTACCTGTCATTTCCAAGCAGGTATAAAATAATCATCTGGAGAAACATTTGTTAAGACGACAACTTTGCTTTTACTACCGAATAAGGTACCTCACGCACATGCGCTATTTTGTCTGTCTCAATGGGCCTCGGTGTGTCTTAGAACACAATTATATCTATGCGCATTTCAAAGTCGTATACGATCTTATACGACTTTGAACTGATGAAAAATGTATTAATGAGTATCGAGGAAGTAAAAGACAAAGAAAAATCGCCAAAGAAAGAGAGAAAACAACAATGATAGATCGATATCAAAATCAATAGAAAGAAGGAAGAGAAGATGTGTGACTAGCGCGCGACCTTTATACGTGCCTTAAAAGAGAGGGCAAGTATTTGTTTCTTTTGAATTTCTAAAATAGAATATAATTGAAAAATAAGAAAATTAATTTATCCATGTTTTAGTAACATTCCTATGTGAAATATTTAAAACAAAAAGTATTCCGGTTGTTTTCAGTTGATTGACGTTGAAATGGAAATAAGTCACCCTAAGGAGTTTTAAAAAATTAGGTAAAATAATTGGTAGGAAATCAGATGTGAATAGTTGTATGCGCTGGTTCCTTGATCGGGGTTGTCCCTTTCACCCTATCCTCGAAACTTCACACAGTGGCAAATCAAGGAATGGAAAAGAGAGGAACTCGCCTTTCTGTGTGATGTCTTCACTCTCGGCGGCCACCGTAGTCTTGAGCACGACTGCGGGTTTGTGCTGGTTTTATACCGAACACGTAGTATTCACTTGCGAGTTGCGGTTCACAAATTAGATTAATAATTATAACAACATATAATGAACGATTTGCGGTTGCGTTCGATAAACAGAAAACAGCGAGTGCGGGTAGGAAACAAATTGGATGGCGGGTGTTAAGGAGGGTGTTATTGCCACTGCATTTAACCTCGAGAATACGGCGTAAACAATAGTAATATGCTATAATAAATAGATATTGAGTCAAAAAAAAATTAAAATTGTAGAATTTTTAAATATCTTCCCAAAAATTCGTAGTTTTTCCCATTTCTTTGGTCGATTGCTATGAAGATGTGCTTATGAATTACAAAAAGAATTTACTATTATAAATTTAAATAATATTTGCCAAATTTTTGTTATTTACATTTTATAATAATTATACTTTCAAGTTGTTGAAAAAATATTAATTTCTATTATTAGATAAAATATTTGGGACTCTATAATTCACAAATTTTATATAAAATTTTAAAATTCTTAAAAATTAACATGTAATCAAGTGAATTTCTGTCTACAACGGCTATGTTTTTATCGTATTCTTCTTATGCAGGTGTGCAGGTGTTTCTTCTTCTTTTCCATGATCGTCATCTTCGATAGCAACGCAATTGATTTTACATCCACAAAAAATCTGTAGAGCATACACGAAATGATAATATATCTTCAGTAGCATAATAATAAACTTATAAGAAGAAATTTTATGCGACTAAGATTATGCCTTTTGTGTGGACTAACAAACTTAAAACGAGTGTTTTTGACAGCCAGTCTTCCTGTATTAATATTTTCATTATGCTATCCGACTTCAGTAGCATTTTCTTCTTCACCATCATCATTCCGCTTATTAATGACATACCTGGGACCAATTGGTTACATAAAGTCTGAAAGTGGGATTGAACATCTATGGTCAACTTTCTATGTAGCAGAGTCAGTGCAGAAAATTTAAGGGGCCATGTTATGTTAGAGCTTACGAACTCGCATCATGTCATCCATTGTGTTCGCTATTATAATTTACTGTTGCATTGCAGTTTCTAGAAGCTGAATGTTTAGGTAATTGGGAACTACACGTATAAAGTGCACTACACTACATTAATAAGTGGAATGAATAGAAACAAACGGAAATGTAATGATGTCAAGGGATCAAGCTTTAGATCAAAATCAAATTAGTTCTGATGAGGAGAGAGGATTATGATAATGATTGCATTGATGTCTGCACAAGTGTGAAATTAAAAAACGAAAAAACATGGAGATGCTAAAATATTCAGGTAAAACATATCTTTCGACATAGCTGTATGTACCCTATTACTAACGAAGAAGGTGTGTAGGTACTTATAAACTGGGAACGCTGTATTAATAATTTTAAATGTATTTTGTAAATAGGTTTTTTTTAAAGCGTACCTACTTAGTCTTCGAATTTAATACCTGTCACAATGAAGGCCGATATTATTTTCAACTCACTGCTTTATGACTATCACGGCTGCCATAAACACTCTTGAAAAAACGTCTGGTCTGCGATACGCGCGAACATCCTAGACGAATCGAAGGACGTCGTCGCTTTGTAATGTATTGAAATTATTTGTATAGGCTTTGCTATGGATATACGATACTACAGGAACAAACTAAGGTTTGCATATATTATATATTTTTGTCCACGTAAGGTCAGGAGGCTGTTTACATTTTTATGTTATGAATTGTTTCGCGCTGAAGCTTATCGATTTAAAGTCGCTCGATTATAATTTTATTTAAAATGTTAGATACATTTGAAAGTCACCAATACAGCATTGGAAAATGATTTTAACCTTTAAAATTGGGAAGGATGTGGTATCTACACGCGTTGATACGTCACTCACCATCGATTTGTTCGTGATGCATTCCTAAGGACACGATCTCTGAATGACTTCGGCGTTCGTGTTCAATAATTTCCGTATAGTTTTCTTTGGCCTAGAAATTAAAATGTACATTTATATGTTTTGTCTTATGTTTTATGAAAAAAACGTATGAAATTTTCACGACTTAAATCGATAGTGATAAAAACAAGCAATATTTAAAATGACGCCACAATGTAAAAACAATTGACAGATAAAACAAACTGTATTCTACACCCAAAGAGTTCCATTTTCAAATGTAGTAATTACTTTCAACTGTAGTAATAGATCTTACTACAACTTTTTCGTTATAAAATACGAAAAAACCCCGACTTAATATAAATTATTCACTTAAAACCCAAAACGAGAAAAACCATATTGAACCGAAAACAGCGATGTAGTTTACAAATAAAAAGTCAAAGTTGTAGCAATGCTGGAATGCTGTAGAAGAAACATGAAACGGGAACCACAAATTGGCCACCGCAGCATCGGCGAGTTCCCTATTAGGCAGGTCGAAGAGCTCGTAAAGGACGCGTAATAGTATAATAGTATTAAAAACAATTGATATATCCGTTTATACAGTGTGTTTAATCACCTTTCTTTTCCAAACTTAAACTACCATTTCATAAAACAGTTGCAATGGTTTAAATATATTAATATTGTTAGGTATCAATAAATTGCTTTAAAACTTTCAAGCCAAATAGTTATTGTTAGTATCAAGTGTCGAAACATTTTACAGAATGCTGATCGCACGACAACAACTCGCTTTTATTACTGCATTTAATTTTTTAAAGAATAAATGGGACCCAGTTTCTCTTCACTAAGTACCTAAGATGAACGACGGATGTGTTTGTGTAAAGGTATAGTAACGTATTCACATGTATGTAGGCATTGTAGTGAGAATATACAAACAAGAAAATTAGTTTTATAACAGGTTCGAAAAATACGCAGTGGGCACAAACTGCACGTTAGCGATTCCCGTGGCAATAGTTTTTTTTTTGTTACGTTGAACTAATGTGCAAAACATATTTAGAGAACCACTACACACTATTTTATAAGAGTTCCACAACGGCCAATAAGAAACGCATCGTATTTCTTTCGTCTGCACGGGCCGTTTGTTAGTCCGTTCATTATTCGCGAAAAAGTTAATTTCGGCCCACTTCCTGATATTCTCTGAGTTGAATAGGTACACAAATGCATAAGCGACGAAAATACAATATTTAATGACCTTGTTCTGTACCTCCTGCACTCGGGACGGTTTCATGAGGAAACTTTTCAGTGTTTAGTACTAGCACTTAGTGATTTTTTAAACATGTGCAATTTTGATTACAAACCATTAATTACGTACCTAATGCTTTAGCTAAGACATTGCGTATGAAAGAACATCTTCAATGGCTAATGGCATCGACTTCAACTTCTGTCTTATCTTTAGGCTTCCGTAGTCAAAGGTTAAAAGCTAAATCCTTTAGTTTCTGTACAGTAAAATATACGAAACTCTGCCGCTCTGAATTGCTGGCGAACGCAGCGATGTGGAGATCGCATTCTTACTGCTTATAAAACCCGACTCAGTAAAATTAACAAATCTTTCAAGGAGTAATGTGTACCCTATTATAATAAGATCCCAGCTGAAATTCAAATTTTGTCATTTTATGACCCTTTATTTTCTTGCCCAGTCTTCTCAAGATAAATCAGCATTTGGAATGGGTGATAATTTTGAAAATAATTAATAACGCATTTCAAGTGTGATTATTTTACCTACCAAATAAATATATTTTCAATTTTGATTTGATTTATTTTACGCTAGTACGACGTTTTCGTGACTAACTTCACAGCGGAAGAGTTTTGTGTGTTATACTATATCTATAGTGCTTATTATAGTACATCTCTGTATAGTACCTATAGTGTCTGTCCTTCTATCTATAAGTCACAAAACTATTATAACTCAGTAATTTTTCTCGAATGGTGTAACTGATTTTGTACAGGTACCTGTACAAAATCAGTTATACCATTGATTACAGGTACCTGATTTTGTACAGGTACCTGTACAAAATCAGGTACCTGTAATCAAATGCCCCATTCTTGGCGATAAACCACTTATGCATGAAAAACGTCTAAAAGACCACTTCAAAACTCCAGCATTACTCCTTATGCCAAACACTTACTTATGATGCTCATTGGATAATTATTAGATAGTAGTAGCTTCTTTGCTAGTCCAACACTATACATTTGCTCAGTTTAACTCAGCAAATGACGAATTTTGAATTTCAGCTGGGATCTTATTACAAAAGCGCACACACAGCCCCTCAAATAACTTATTAACTTTACTTAGACGAGTCTTATGAGCGGCAAGATCGTTCTTATGTCTAGTGTTAATGTTATGAATGTCGCTCCTTTTTTGGAACGACTCTATATCTCTCTTGACATATACCAGGTTTTCGTACATGTATTGTGATGCTAAAGTTAGGATATTAATTTCCTTAAATTTACTCTGAGATTTCTCAAATTGGCCTCAAATCATATACAGCACAAATATTTCGCTTCTGCAGTACAAAAACTGTGTTAATATTGGCTGCGTGACCCCATAACGAAATTCCATAGATCATGAAACTATGAAAAAAACTGAAATAAACTTGTCTCGCGGTGCTTTCATCTGTAAGTCGCCGAATTCTTTTGACTGCATATGCTGTAGAACCAAGCCTTTTCGTTAATCTCATTATATGAGAATTCTAACGTAACTTAGAATCTAAAGCGAGACCAAGAAATGACATTGTCTCCACAGTATCCAGTACCTCGTTCTAGGCCATTACATTTGTGTCGATCAATTTAGAATTAGATAGGGGAAATTTTATAATTTTTGATTTTCTTTCATTGAGCAGAAGATTATTAATATTAAACCACTTAACTATTTCAGAGATGGTATTGTTTACTTCGTCAAAAGTTGGTTGATGCCTATCAGTCTTAAAAAGTAAGAACGTATCATCAGCAACCAATACAATCCCATGACCATTCTTAACAAGATGTGATAGATCATTTATGTACACTAGGAATGGAAATGGTTCAAAAACTGAACCCTGTGGCACTCCCATATTGACTGCAGATCCCGACGACTTCTCACCATTAATGACAACACTTTGAGTTCTATGATTTAGATAAGACTAAAAGTCCAAGGGATCGACCCTTGGATCGACATAATGATGTAGTTTCCTGATCATGTCATGATGAACGCAGTCAAATGCTTTGGATAAATCACAGAAAACATCAATCGCGTCCCGTAAATCCTTCCAGGCATCAAAAATCTGCTTAATCAGCTCGACACCGGCTTCAGTTGTTGAGCGACCCTTTGGATTTCGGAGATGATGTAACAAAGTCTTTTAAAGAAAGTGCTACTGCCTCTGTTTCGTATGACGCTTGTGAGCAATAATTCGCCTGAGCCTCATATGAAATTTATTTCAGGAATACACTTCGCCATTCATTGTCAATAAATGCATATCTGACGGTTCCATGTAAGCTACTTAACGCAAATCTCATGATTCGATGTACGCTAGAGTTAATCGTACACAAGTGATCATGAATAATTATAAACACATCATAATTCATTGAATTATAGAATCTTGTTAATTTTATTAACAATTTAATGTTTATTTATTGTAGGCAGTAGGGATCTATATAAATGTAAATGGTAAATTTCCTGTTAACGATTTGTCTCAACACATTATTGTTTCTCGGTTTCATGTAGACTGAAATTTAAAGTTGACAGACTTTGTAAAGGTATAATGTGGACTTTTAAAGTAAATAGTACTGTAGTATCATACCTCCTTCAGATGTCACTTTTTGAAGTAAGCTGCAATTCTCAAGGTTGGTGGTGTTGATGTGATGTTCTTCAAGTCATGCAAGAATTCTGTAGTGTCCTTATATATGTATCTATACGCCATAGATGTACTTCTTTATAACAAAATCTATCTTTTAAAATAGATAGCCCTTTTTGAAAAAGTTGATAAAACTGTACCTTGTTAGCCAACTAATGGCGTTATTCGCAAGAATGGCCGGTGTGACCTCCCAGTCATAAAGTAGTTGTAAATAATAAACCAACCTGGATGAGCTCAGAATTTTTTATAGCAAAATCACGAAAATCGCGTTCGTATTTAGAGTTCTCTCTCTGTCTCTCTTTTTCTGCATAGTGACTAAATAATATAGATCACGTTAAACATAATAAATGTACAAAATCTGAGAGAAAAGCAAATGAAAGATAAAACAATAGCATAGGGAAACCTTATCTTTTGAAAGCCTCGTAAAATTAAGAACATTTACATGCTGGTTAGCCAGCATCGGAAACGCACCAGTTTTGCAAACGGTTTTATTACAAAAATACCAAAAATAAGGTTACCTCTCGCGTTAACGAACAAGAAGAACTTACAATTTACATCGTCGTCGATCCGCTCTTTGTACTTGCAGATAACCTGTTGTGTCTGTATTTATGTACAATAGCATCAATATCGGCTCGCGATTCACCATTCGTCTTTTCCCTGCGGCGGTCTGACAAGGACTGATCCTCACTTTATCCCGCGTTCTGCCTTTTGCGTAGCTCGAGATCACAGATGTGATTGTGTGCAATAATATTTATGAACGTATGTCTTATTATACACTGCACGCAGAAGGTGAGGGATATTGTTTAATTTCTCTTTTTATGATACCACTTCTTGTCCTTTTCCCATACTTAGATGTGTGATCGCTAATGCAGGCTTTTAGTATTCTCTTTACTATAGGAATTTATTAAATTAATATTTTAAAAACGTTCTTCACAGCATTAGTTTTTACTGTATCAAATGCTTTTTCAATCTCTAACTGCAGCAGATATATATATGTAAGTTTTTCAGCTCTCTATCTTTCATCTATCGCAATAGTTTCATAAAAGTCCTTGAGATCGAAGAGATGTTTTGAAAACCATAAAACTATAAATATGAAGTAGAAGGCCGTTTTGAATAGTAATGATTGTTCAGTTCTTTCGTCACAAGAAATTCTTTTGCAGCGTGTATAATAATTTTTGCGTCTCGTGTAGAGTTTAGAATAACTTACTGTCAAATAAATAATACTGTGTGTCGCTTCCGATGCTTCTAAAATATTTTTTTTTGTTAATAAACGTTTAAGAAATAATAGATACACATTTTTAAAACATGTATTTATTTGTTTGGAAATATGTATGTTTATATTAATTATGTGTAAGATACCATTCCGGTATCATTCCATTTTATATTATTTTAATTTATAATTTGTGTACTGTCTAGCTACATAATTTTTGCTGAATTGACATAAAACTTTGCACAAAAATATCAAGAACTTGATTGTTAGTAAACGAGCTAAATATTACTTCAAATTAATCCATACTATCAATACAAATTTGAAAACACGTAGAGAAGTGACAAACCATCCGTCGCGGAATGAAAAAAATATTTTAAATATGGTTATCGGTACTGTCAAATAAGTAACAAAATTATAAGTCTATTGATAGCTATTAATTAATGATAGACATATAATTTTGTTGCTAATAAGTTTACTGAGCAAAATAGAACACCTTTCGAAATTTAACTTTTCGCCGACGGTTTGCCCTCGGGGGTTTTTTATTCTCATTTACGAAATATTAAGGTTAAAGGTGCTTACATTGTTTCAGTTTTTGTTTGTATCCAAACGACCTAAATAATAAGCAAGCCATAAGAAAAATCTTTTCAAATAATCTACTTTGACCGACATGTATACTTTGAAAATAATCTGAAACGTGACTTTTGCACTTAGCCCGGTATTACACCGTCATACTTTAACTGATTCTGTGCAAAAAAAAAAATATGGCACAATTAAGAGATATTTAGGCAATAAGTTCTTGCTATTACAGATGTAATACGTGTGAATTATACTTTCGTAAGTCGGCGAGTGCGGTTCAGAAGTTGCTGTTCTTTAAATACTCTGCGGCAAAATGTTCAACTTTGTGATATATTAAGAGGTGGCCGTATTCTGTGAAAGAATATTCGAATAATAATAATTGTTCAAACGAAAACCATCCGAGTTGAAAAACTGTAAGTACTTATATAAAGGAAAAGATTACAAAATCCATAAAGTAGACTGTCATTAAATTTATCATTGGTTTTAGATGAGAATTTTCGCTTGCCCTTCACGACGTTACGGAATAAATGCGCAAAAAATATTTCATCACGACTTAGCGCGTCGGCTGTGATTGGATGGATATTCGCAATAAATGAAAACAACAGTTTGCGACGCCTATACGTAGTGATCTAAGGAATTTGTCAGTTAATTTTTTTGATAAAAGCCATTAATCTAATCTAAATCTAAATTATTCTGTGTTTTAAAACTACCAACCATGTTAACAAAAATGATGGAGTAGTAGCTTACATTGCCAATAACATTAAAGCTAACGTTACAGAAATTATTTTGTAACATGGTTCTTGCATATAAATTGAGACTAAAAGCGGTGTGCTTCTAACTCTCATTGGAAATAATTAACTGTTAAAGTAAAAAATTAAATAGGTACATCAAAATACGATGTTTTAACTTCACAATTTGCAGTTGACTAAGTCAGTCTTAAAGATATGGAAATTTGTGATATTAAATTAATGTCACAAATGCCAATGTTTCTAAGGTTATCGATATTTTGGCATGTTTAGTTTTTAAGTCTAAAAGTTAGCAGTTAACTATCGCAAATGAGAGTTCGAAGCACACCGCTATAATAATATTGTATTTATAAGGAGTATATCGATTACCTTTAAACACTAACGCACAAAAGTTCATTAATTCTCTTAGTATTTATTTAGAATTCATATTGTGTTAAATCCTTATCATTCTGTGATTTGTACTGGAGATATAAATATCCATATTATACCAACAGAATTTGAGCAAATCTACGAGTGAAACAATAGACAAAATTATATATCTATGTTATTTATGCAATTATGTCAATAGACAATTATGTCTGTCTTATGTAATGTCTAAATTATTATGTTAAAACTTAACCAGGATACGCTTTGTGTTGATACAGCAGTCTATAACCGATCATTCTTTAATATTTTTTAATCTATCTAAAACATGATTAGCAAATAAGTACCAAAAACCAAAACAATGACAGGTTTAGATTTGGCACTTATTTCTTTATTATTTAAAAATTTAGGCGAATTGCTTACTTCAGATGACTCGAATTATATAATCGAATGTTTCATTGGAAAAATATCACATGTCTTACATGAAAATACGTATAAACATAGTGTACCTATGTAAATATAAACATAGTTACAAAGTAAACGAACTATAATAATAACGAAATAGAACCCTGGATAGCTACCGGTATATTGAGATGCCTTAGAAACAGAAATAAATTATATGAAAAAAGAAGAAATGACCCAAATAATGACATATTAAATATCACTTATAAGAAGTATAGAAATTATTGTAACAATTTAATAAAAAAAAATCAAAGAGAACAATTAGCAAATTCTACCAAAAGCAGCAAAAGCATTTGGCACGGTCTATATCACCCTTGTGCATAAACTAGAACACATTGGAATAACATGTATGCCCTTGAACTATTCAAAAGCTCTCTCGCAAATCGTACTCAGAAAGTCAAAATTAAATAAAACGTCACTTCCAATTTGAACATTACATATGGTGTACCACAAGGCACCGTGCTTGGATCTATCTTATTCTTAATTTATATAAACGGACTATGTGAACTGTAGATAGGCGGAGCACAAATCTTTTCGCACGCCGACGATACTGCAATAGTTCTAGTGGACAAACGTGGGATAGAATATGTACGAACGTAACAAATATGTACGTAGAAACGTAGAAATATGTCGAAGATCTCGCACTGGCTGAGATGTAACTTATGGACGTTCAGCACTCAAAAAACTTATACATGTTTCTGTATGAGAAATAACACTCAACCTTATATCACTGAAAATACACCAATATGGCATGATCAGTAATGATAAATGTATATATTCTAAAATCGAAAGAGTAAAAAAAATATATATCCGGACATCATACTTGATCAATGACTTTCGTGGTATAATCACATCGAACTTGTTAATGAACGGACCAAAAAAATTATTTGGATTCTTAAACAAATAAGGCATGAAACTCGGAAAATTTACAAAATAATATACATTGCTCTGGTGGAATCTATAGTTGCATATTGCATGCCTGCTTGGAGTGGCGCCTTAAAATTCATGTTTTTGGAAATAGAAAGACGGTATGATATAGTTATGATTAGAGACAGTCGTAAACATCATTGGCAAATCATAAATATATAACTCAAACTGCCGACAAACACGTTAAGTAAGAAATTGGCGTGCTTTGATACTCTCACTTATGAAGACAGAAAAATTTCTTCATCCCATAATATAAAAAAAATATATAATTACGTACAATTAATAATAATAAAACGAAACATATATTGAATAATTTATCCAAATAACAGCTGATATTACACATCACTAAAAATCATACAAACAAAGATACAAATATAATTGTATTGATCATTGAATAGATCAAAAGGATTATACAATATATCCTTTTGATCTATTCTTTTGTTGAAAAAAACAAACACATACATGTACCTGTAATAAGATTTAACAATAAATATTCTTGGCACTTAAGTAATATAATCTATGCTATGAAAGAGCGTGGCCTCCTGGCACAATATTTTATACTTGTAAGAAGAGCACTTCAATGTTTACTTGTGTGTTTTTTTACCAAATAAATGTTTAGTATATTTTTTTGTGCTTTTGGATTAAACTCATAATTTTACCACAATTACTAATCTTATCTTCTGCAAAATATGCTATGTAATATTATTATATATTTGTATTGATTAAGAATAATTGCCATATTCAATTTTCTACAGGCAATAAATATGCGTAGGGTATTATTCTATCACATGTATTACAATTACCAATAGTGTTTATAGTAAAATGTCAAAAATTTTGTATATTTCGTTATTTCCTAACACTAATTATATTATTTGACAATTTCAAAGCAAAAACTAAGTAATTACGGAGCGCTTTCAAAGCGACATAATGAAAAGTTACATGAGCGGTGCGTTGCGAAGGCGCGGCGGCGCGGCGTCTCGACATTCAGGGAATTAAATAAATATATTTTTTAAAATGCCTATCAGGAATATAGTTGCTATGGAAAAGGCAAATAATATGTATATTATTTACTGTTCGGATACCACATAAAATTATATATCTTATACATATTTCTATGTGTATTATATATATAATTTGTACACATACATAGAAATTCGAATCAAATTAGAGAATGATATTCTTTCAATATATCTAATATGCAATAGTTTATATGTAAATCACCTTTATACCACATTTTTTTTAATGTAAAAATAAAATTACGAAACTATTTTTATACCAAGGTTAGCATAAATAAATCTTATACTGTAAACTCTATATAACGACACTGAAGGGACTGTGCATTTTATAGCGTTATAAAGAGTTGTCGTTAAATGGAGAGAAGAAAAATCAGAAAAAGTAAAAGTTTATTTCAGACTAGTGTTAGTAATACCCATTTCTATTGCACGTATCAGTAAAACTTTTTCGTCAATACAGAGTGATTTTCTTTTACTAGCCATGTGTACAGTTTGAAAGTTTGTGAGTAACTAAGAATATGATAACGTAGAGATATTCCATGACTCCTACTTACAAATGTATTAGTCATGGTCAACAACAGTCTACATGTGCAAGTAATCCCAATTTGTAAACAAAGAACGAATTTCTTACAAAGTTCGGTATGCATGATGCCGACAGTCGAGTTTATTGCAGGCTAGGGTAATAAAGCGACAAAGAACGTACACAGCTGCGCAGTTTTACTAATTTTGGCAACTTAAAAGGTACTTTTTACTCAATTGTTGGCCTTATTGAAAGTGGGTGTAATGCTATGTAGAGTGTATCAGTCTAAACCAACTAAAGCCAATTGATTTCGACGCTTTAGGGAGTTTGTCGTTAAATCGAGGGACGTTACATGGAGTTTACACTGAATTCAATTTTAACCCGCTTCTCTTTACCTGATGAAAATGTAATTTATGTTTTTAAATTAATTATTTAGTAAATGAAATGAAAATTATAACCTAGTTTTCATGATAAAAATAAATAACTTTAATTATAAAATTAAAATTCTGCATAATTTTGGAAGATGTTAGGTATTCTTCTTCAAAGAAAATTCCTTGTAGAACAAGTTATCGTAATATATTGTCCAAAAATTAATCTTTTAAAGTCAGTAATGTGACTCATTTGAAAAGAACTTCAAACATAAACGCGTCCATGGAAGCGTTTTCTACTAAGCGCGTTATCTATTAGCCAAAATGTGACGTATATTTCTTATTATTTCTTATACTTTTGTATAATAAATTTAGCATCTTTTGCTTCTCTTTTTCAATGCGATGCGATCTTGTAGTTTCATAAAAGTTTAACTTTGTAAATATTTGCTCTATGTGATTTACAACGATAATCGTTTTTTGTTTTCCAATTTTTAAAATCATTTCCACACTAGAATATACACATCTTTCTCGAATAATATATAAAAAAACCAATAAGTACCTGAATTCCAAGGTTAGTTTGTTAGAGTTTCGATAATTCTGTGTATTTATTTTTTCCTCTAATTTTTAATGTTAACACTTTAAGAAAAGAATGTCAGTACTGACAGTAACATTTTAATTCATTTTTCATTGTTTAAATACGCCCGCAATTACTGTTTTTGACTTTGGATATGGTGGAGGCGCTAACAGAAGCGTTTACTTTATAGAAAAATAAAATGAAAGCTATTATATTAAAATAAGAGGTAAACAACTTTGCAAGATGATTAAATTCGTAATAATAATATACATTTTTTGTTTATAAATTTTGTATTTTTCCGTTTACGTTTATCGCGTTCCTCGTGACTGTCATGCGTACAATTAGTGAGGTCTTAATAGTAATTAACTACTGCAACTTTTACTCAGTTCTGTGAACTATTTCATGCCAAACAACGACGATCAAGATCCAGATAATTAACCGCAAAATTTAGTGCTGATTAATCATGAAACCAACATTAGAGCGGTTTGTTTAGTTGAGTAAAAATTTTCATATAGAAGTCAATCATTTTTATATGGATGAGAAGATACAGACGAAAGGTGGTTACATGAATTTTCTAATAAATAATAATAATAACAATAAGTCTGTGTTATTAGTTCATGTGTTTTAACATATATCAGTCCTTGAGTTTAATTATAAGTTTGTAAACACCAAAAAAAAAAAATCACAAAAGTCTCAGTAGTTTTTGCGAATTGCCCGAATAAATAAATAGACAAATATATTCTAAAAACAAAACTGTTTTGTATCCAGACTATTATTATAAGTAGTCCATCTTCATCAACTTTACAGAAATATTTTCAGAGTATAGGCACAGCCCCGTTACAGTTCTCCAATAGCGTAAAGCCGCCGCCCAATCGCTTGGTTGAGTGTAAACTATTTAGCATTGTTTTTTATGATTTTCATTTACCCACAGTTTCTCCCACGCGTAGATATAAAATGCCTTCATCATCTATCGATCTAATTATAGGTCATGATGCTACTTCAGATAGCGTTCTCTATTTATATATTGACCCTATTTCAATGTCGATGCCGTCCTATAAGACCAACTTTGAACAATGCTGTCAGTAGTAAACAATTACTATTTTTACTGGATGTTTTTTGTGAAAAAAAAAATTATGTTATATTACATAGCATAATCTGATTGTATATAAAATTTTGCCCAGTCTTTGGAGCGTGATCGAAGAAAAAACATCGAAAAAGATATAGTTTTCACATTTGCATTATGTATGATAAGAGCTTAAAAGTAAGGATAAGATGCGACGTATAATAACTCTGTCGTTTTGTAAAATTACAGCGATATTTATGTTTATTTTTCAGCAGAAAAAAATAAAGATAGAGCTTCAGGGATAGAAATATATTTATACAAAAGTAATCGAATTAAAATAATCTTAGGTTTTAATATCATTTAGGAGAGAACGAGTGCTAATTCGATTATATGTGGTATGGTTGTGTATATGAACGGCTCCGCATCGACAGAAGGATCTTACACTTTAGCTATTCCGAGAATGTAATCTACAATACGACCTTTTTTCAGTATTAAAAAAAATGTAATAAGTTTCATATTAATATTGCCAGTCTAATTGTGTAGTTTCAGTTTTGTAAGTTAATCGTGTATCGCTTCTTGATGTATGACTTTTAATAATAAGCTATTGGCCATGATCTGTTCCTGCATCGTGGAATTATAGTGCTATTTCATCGACTTGAAATATTGTATAGGTTTTCAGTTTTGAAATATGCTTTTGGCTACTAGGTACTCGATGTTGCGTCTAGTATGGTTATTTCACAAGTTAACGAACTCTCGAACGGTTAACAGTATCAGCATTAAACCGTATGAAAACTCATCTATGTACATAGATTTAGTTCATGTTTAGTCACAAGCACATCGGAGCTCTGCGCAATACAAAGAAATAACGGCGTCACGATGACGCGCGAGTGTCGATCTAACATGTCGCCACACTTAGCTTTTAGTGCGAACGCTGTTAGCTCATTAATCTTGAATAAATTATTATGCCCACCTTACATTCAGCGTGGCGGTAACAAAGGAGCTTTTGCGACAAGAGAACCGGAACAAATGGACGGACAAAAACCGCGAGCGCGATCAAGCCGGCGCCCGCCCGCGGCCGCCGCGGCCCGTAGCCGAGACGCGGCGCACAAAATAGTGATTTTTTTTGCGTAATTCATCGGTTTGCGGTCCGAGGCGCACCCGCCAAGGGACAGACATACAAACAAAAACCGGAACAGCCCATACCTTTGTTACCGCACGGCCGATTTACATAACGTTAGATAACACGGATAATGTTCTCGGCGGCGTTTCGTTCCAGCGCCGCACGCCGCGGCTAATTAGAGGCTGTCGCGCCGACGACGGCCAGATTTGAAACACATTTGGGCAAATACGAGTACCGCATATTGAATACTAATTTGACCTTTTTCGCTTATGATTTTGTATTTTTTTTTAAAGAATACATTGTTATCGGTTAGCGATGTCCGTTGCGTTCGTCCAGTCCTCCAATGTAATAGCGTATAATACTTTTTCAATCCATTTCTACTAATTTTTTTGATTATCCACTTTTGTAACATTGGAAAATCTAGACGCAGAGTCGGCCGCTGCAGCTAAATTCGTTCATCGTTAAAGAAATGTGACGTAAACTTGTATCAATTCCATTTTTTTTTTGTAAGATGGCTCGATAGTTTTTGCCGCTATGACGTTTCTTGTGAAACCTTAATCTATATAATCCGAAAAAAATTCTAATACTCTTTTTATAGTTAGTAAACGCGTTAAAACAGAAAACGACATGTGTTGCCAAATGGAAAACCATAAATAAATATCTATGTTACAGTCCCTTTTTGTGCTACTTTATTTTCGGTGACGGGTTTTGGTTATGAAAAAGCTAATAAATCGATTACCATGTTGTGTCAAGTTTCATGACCGCCCTGTCTGAAGCATACACTCCGGCATCGTTTAGGATTCAAATCGATTGTCTTGGACGCCGAGACCGTCCAGCACGGCATCCGGCGCGAGGACCGCTAACTGCCATTGTCACACTCATGGTCTTGGACGTCGAGACCGTCCACCACGGCGCTCAGCGCGGGGGTCGTTAACTATCGTTGTTACCACTCATGGTATTGAATGTCAAGACCGTCCACAGCGCTCAGTGCGAGGGTCGTTAACTGCCGTTGTTAACGCTCATGGTTTTGGACGTCGAGACCGTCCACCACGGCGCTCAGCGCGGGGGTCGTTAACTGCCGTTGTCACTACTCGATGGTTTTGAACTTCGAGGAGACCGTCCAGCATGGCTCCCGGAGCGGGGGCCATTCACTGCCGTTGTTACCGCTCATGGTTTTGGATGTCAAGACCGTCCACGGTGTTCAGTGCGAGGGTCGTTAACTGCCGTTATTATCGCTCATGGATTTGGATGTCAAGACCGTCCACAGCGCTCAGTGCGAGGTTCGTTAACTGCCGTTGTTACCGCTCATGGTTTTGGATGGCAAGAGCGTCCACAGCGCTCAGTGCGAGGGTCATTCACTGTCGTTGTTACCGCTCATGGTTTTGGATGTCAAGACCGTCCACAGCGCTCAGTGCGAGGGTCGTTAACTGCCGTTGTTACCGCTCATGGTTTTGGATGTCAAGATCGTCCATAGCGCTCAGTGCGAGGGTCGTTAACTGCCGTTATTACCGCTCATGGTTTTGGATGTCAAGACCGTCCACAGTGCTCAGTGCGAGGGTCATTAACTGCCGTTATTACCGCTCATGGTTTTGGATGGCAAGAGCGTCCACAGCGCTCAGTGCGAGGGTCGTTCACTGTCGTTGTTACCGCTCATGGTTTTGGATGTCAAGACCGTCCACAGCGCTCAGTGCGAGGGTCGTTAACTGCCGTTATTACCGCTCATGGTTTTGGATGTCAAGATCGTCCACAGCGCTCAGTGCGAGGGTCGTTAACTGCCGTTATTACAGCTCATGGTTTTGGATGTCAAGACCGTCCACAGCGCTCAGTGCGAGGGTCGTTCACTGCCGTTGTTACCGCTCATGGTTTTGGATGTCAAGATCGTCCACAGCGCTCAGTGCGAGGGTCGTTAACTGCCGTTATTACCGCTCATGGTTTAGGATGTCAAGATCGTCCACAGCGCTCAGTGCGAGGGTCGTTAACTGCCGTTATTACAGCTCATGGTTTTGGATGTCAAGACCGTCCACAGCGCTCAGTGCGAGGGTCGTTCACTGCCGTTGTTACCGCTCATGGTTTTGGATGTCAAGATCGTCCACAGCGCTCAGTGCGAGGGTCGTTAACTGCCGTTATTACAGCTCATGGTTTTGGATGTCAAGACCGTCCACAGCGCTCAGTGCGAGGTCGTTCACTGCCGTTGTTACCGCTCATGGTTTTGGATGTCAAGATCGTCCACAGCGCTCAGTGCGAGGGTCGTTAACTGCCGTTATTACCGCTCATGGTTTAGGATGTCAAGACCGTCCACAGCGCTCAGTGCGAGGTTCGTTAACTGCCGTTGTTACCGCTCATGGTTTTGGATGGCAAGAGCGTCCACAGCGCTCAGTGCGAGGGTCATTCACTGTCGTTGTTACCGCTCATGGTTTTGGATGTCAAGACCGTCCACAGCGCTCAGTGCGAGGGTCGTTAACTGCCGTTGTTACCGCTCATGGTTTAGGATGTCAAGATCGTCCACAGCGCTCAGTGCGAGGGTCGTTAACTGCCGTTATTACCGCTCATGGTTTTGGATGTTAAGACCGTCCACCACAGCGCTCAGCGCGGGGGTCGTTAACTGCCGTTGTCACTACTCGATGGTTTTGAACTTCGAGGAGACCGTCCAGCATGGCTCCCGGAGCGGGGGCCATTCACTGCCGTTGTTACCGCTCATGGTTTTGGATGTCAAGACCGTCCACCACAGCGCTCAGCGCGAGGGTCGTTAACTACCGTTATCACCACTCGATGGTGAAGTCTAGCACCGACGGTTTAACGTCTTATCCGAGGTATGAAGCGAGCAGTTTAATTTGGCATTTCGTGCGTAGTTAAGAACGGACTATCTTCCGGTTTGATACAACGATCTGAATCAATGACTGACCGCAGTTCGGTCGCTCAGAAAACTCTGTAGGCTTAGTTTACGATCAAATAATTATTATTGTGGTTGCTTTTTGTAAAAGGGGTTATGAAAAATCTTACGTCCGATTCAAGGCAATTTTTCCGCAACTCCAAACAGGTGGAAGAGAATTGGCCGTTAAGATGTTTTTTTTTTCTATTTATTTATTTATCGTCATTAATCTGTGACAAAGACCTTACAGTGCGTTTTGTAAAACGTTTTTGCAACAGCCCGCGGCGGCTCGAGCCGCGGGCCGACGGCCCGGCCGAGTTTGACGTCCGTTCGGTCGGAGGCGGCCTATTTACGTTTGCACTGTGACTAATCTCTAACGATTGTACGTTGCAATCGAATATTATTCTAAAAGCGTAAACAGATTGAATAAAAAAAAATGATAAGTCACAACGCGTATATACTACGTATTTGTTTACCTCCGATGAAATTCGTACATTTCTAGCGCAATTCCATTTACAGCAACGTGTATTGAATTTGGGGTTCCGTAATCACATGCAGAGATAGAGCCCTCGAGGTCGCCAGGTCGCGTTCGATTTGAAGTTTCGCTCGTTAGCCAAAGCCGGCGTATTGGCGAAACCATTAAATCAGGTAATAGGATTTAATATCAACTAAATGCAGAAGGGTTTTAAATGGATTTGTCGTTTTTGTAATATATGCAAATGCATCCGTAAAATATCTATTGTATCAGCTGTACGATGTGATTTTTATGCGCTCTCTTGCACGGGAGTTTCTTGTTAGGATGTATATGGGTTATGTTACTCGTAGATGTTTTTTAGGTTTGCTCTACGTATTTATTGAAATCTATCAAACCAATATTTCGAGAAAGTTATTATTAGTTAATTCTATTGATGAATGGGTCCCAAAAAGGAGATTAGTGAAATACATATTGACTAGGACTTATAATTATATATTATGTTCCTATAAAAAAAATCAAGATTAACTAACAGCTATACGCAAAAAATATAAAAATACGAGGTTTTTCCTGAACTTATTCTATTTTGAAACCTTAGTTGTCAGTGTAGGGCATCTATGGCGCATATCATATATAATCTAAACCAATATTAACAGGTCATTACAACTTTAAAGATACGAATATGAAGATGTGTCATCGCACTTTTTACGAGTAAAACATGGTGAGGCATATTAGTGTTAGAGGTGTTAGGTTGATCGTGTTAGTTTTAGGTGGATAGTGTTCCATACCATTATTAAAACAAAACTATGTACAAAGACAAACAGGTATTTTTTTTACTTTTAATTAATATTGGGTTTTGATTGGGCAGTATAATACATTGCAAATAGAGCAGTGACTGTTATCGTATTTTACGATTTTTATTCCGATAAACATGATTAATATGAAACTACTAAATTGAGAGGATGTGCTTTTGCAGCGTCGTGATAAAAACGACATTAACTCGAGCAGCGGTGTGCTTCAAACTCTCATTTACAATAATTAGCTGCTAACTGTTAAAGTTAAAAGCTAAACACGTTAAACATGTTGTTTCAACTTCACAATCGATAGTTAACCGGTAATTTGAGAGATAATGTTGGACGTGTGTGGGATCATCTCCAAGTGCTAAATTAACTTTAAAATTCGCCATTTTGGCATTTGTGACATTGACGGTATATATATAGTCGTATATTTTAGTTCTAATTCGATTATTTTCTTAATAATTTACAGTAATAGGTAATAATTGAAGGTTTTCTTCGTAATCCATTTCGGAAGTTTCCGACATCTATAAAATTAAGAATCATATATTAGGCGCTTATCGTAACTGACAGCAACCTGTTCGTTAACATTAAACTTTTACAAGTGATTTTTGCAGCAATAGAATTTGACAGATTTGCTAAATGTTAAAGTAAATATTATGTTTGATAGTTAAAATTTATAGTTAAATACTACTAATTTTGAAACACTCCGCTGTAGGAGTCGATCGGCGTTCGCGCAAATCGTACGCTTTGTAGCTAGTTATATATTCTTAATGGCGGCGTGCGCAGTAACTCGGGCGACAAGTGTTCGATGTGCGCGACCGACGCAGCATCACAATGAAGCTGATTGTTGTTTATTATTATATCTGGGAGATATCGCATAGACTAATTGCGTCGTATGTAGTGGCATCGAGGTGGCGCGAGCACGTCGGCGGTCAAGGTCGGCTGACGCGTTCGCCGAGATGCAGTCTCCGATATTGTCCGCTACGGCGTGGCGGTGCGGTTAAAACTAATTGCGAAAAGTTGTTATTATATTATTGTTTAAATGACACCTCTTGTCAGTAGACTTTAATAATTTTCTGAATGTCATCCAATTATTTTTTCTAGACTTATTTACTATCTTTTATCACCACATTTGTTTTTGTTTCAAAAAATATTTGATATGCATGTCAAAATTTTATTTTAGTGGTCGACACTTATTTTAGTAATCGTAAATCAATTACAATACTAATAAATTCTATGATTTATGATTGGTAAACGAATGAAAATAAAATTAAATAGAAGTCAGACTTGTAACGCATGTGTTTACGACTGGATGTTATAAAATTTCCATAAATTTAAATAGATAATTGTTGGTATTCGGTGTCTTTTTCGATTTTTGCCTCCCATTATTTTGAATTACAATATTAATTGCAATATCAAACATTTGCCATGTACGCAAATGAGGAAGGAGATATAAAAACAGTAAAATAAAAAGCAATCATAAGGTACCAACACGTACTTTACAGGTTCTGCCCGTGTTTTTATTATTACTGTTTTATTGTGTAGTATAATATAATATAAAATAAACGTAAAATGTGAAAAATATCTGGTCTACAGCTTTGCACAGTACAATGCACGAAAGTTTGCTGCTATGAAGTTCGTCAGGTAAGCCTAGCAATGGCGTGAAATAGGAACGCGGCGAAGAAGAACGAAGGGTCGGGGAGTATATCGTTCGCAGTCAACTAAGAGCGGCAAAGTTTCGTGCATTGTACGGAAAATAGATTTCTATATCATAACACTACATAATCAGTCGATTGAAAGAATGTCCATGATTTGTGACAATTTTAAATATGCTAGTGAAATTTGGTACAATTTCACTAACGCCATTCTGCATTTTTGTTTGGAGCCTTCCAAAGCCTTTTGAAGGCTACAAAATAAAAGCCCAAACAATTGCAAATGCAAGCACTATGCTCAATTAATTAGTACGACATACAATAAAAATATTATATATAAATTAAATTCCGACTCTGTTACTAATTTTTTATCTCCTTTATTTGGGTTTTTATCATTTTAAACTGAGTTTAACAATCTTTATTTGTTCAAAATATTAATAGAAAATAAATTTTTAGTTACATTTCTTTCTTACACAAAAAAATTGCTAGATCGAAGGATATTTGTAAAGACGCTTTTAAAGTTTAAATTAGGTTATTATGTAACGCCAAAAAGTATACTTATTCAAAACGATGACCAGATATAGGGAATCTACATTATTATTACAAAAAGGCAAAAGAAGTTCATTTGTGTGTTGAGGGTAATCTCTGCTACGAGTCTGATTTTGATATTTTTTTTTCACCAACGAAAATCTTCACTATTCGTGAGTAATATAAGCTAAATTTTATTTTTATTTCTTTGTTATATTTGTTAGAATAACAATTCAAAAGTATAATGCGATAAATAATAATTTTACGTTTCAGGATTGTGTTGCTAAAGACAGACATATACACATAATATATATCTAATTACATACATAAATAAATACTAAAGTAAATTATTGTTTATACGCGAGCGAACAATAATCACGAATATGACGTAGAATAAGAATATTAGTGGATGCGAAATTGCGGAATGCACAATCGGTGCAGTGAACAATTGTGGTCGGAATCGAGTATAAGATCAGGGTAGGAACTGTGGAATCAGAATTGAAATTGAGGACAAAACCGCTATCGCAAACGTGATTGAAACAGAGATCATGCGTTATAGAAAACGAAGGAATAAATTCTATGAACAAGCGGACAGACTCGCGGTCGAAACTTAGTGCAAACTTTAAACTTAACAAGTGCACGAAATTTTAATTAATTTCGAGCACTAAATTTTCCCTTGATCTATGTATTTAATGTAATAAGCCCCATTCATTTTAAGGATCACTGACGTCATGCTTTATTTAAGAATAGATATTACTGACCTAATACATATTTGATGACACCATGACAACATAAATGTATATCAAAAACTGCGAAATCTTCGCAGTCTCTTGCCACAGAGTGCTTATGAGATCATTATTTTGTTGATGAAAATCTTTAGACGTAAACAAACATTGGATTCCTCGTATATCATTAGTTTGGTGTGTAGTTCGGAAACTAAGGTAAACATGATTTGAAAATTTCGGATTTTTTTTTTAATTTTGTGTATTTCATTCGGAAGAGTCAGAAATAAATAACATTTACTGTATTGTAATACATTGAAGATGTAGATTATTGGATAAAAATATAATTCGCAAAATTCCTAAACGTTAAATTTTGAAATAAAGAGAATGACTAGAAACGTACGCGAAAATGGAAAAAATAATACGAAATAATAGAAACTTTAAATACCTTTAAAGCGTATGCACTTTAGAGTAAATACAAATATACATACAATAACTTGCAATACATTTGCAAGCTATGCACTAATTCTCTAGTGCTGCGCGCGCGGCAGACCGATCATAGTTGAGTGGGAGAGAGACGCAAGGCATTCGGCGGGCCTCTCTCTCGTTCGGTGACTCATCGTTACGTTACCGAGCGTTACACTTTTTCATAAGTGACTCCCAGCCGCAACCTAATTTAAGACGTTGTCACGTCAAAAAATATTAAAAGAATAACAATAATAGCTTGACAACGTAAAAGTGAGCTAAAAAAATGAAACAAGATGATGCGAAAAATCCAATTGATAATGACAAATGTTTACAGCCGGAGGCGTCAGATGCTTTCTTACTTATGGCGACTCTTGCTGTATGTATGCCATCGCATACACGAATCCATAGACATCTCTTTGATCATAATCCATTCTGCCGTTAGAATGTTTCAAGGCCAATAATTTGATGATGATGTTCTAATTATTTATGAAAATCAAAGAATTTTGATATATCTTCTTTTTGATGTCCGTTCTAGTATAAATGGTAATTTGTTATTACAATTACTAATATTCGAGGGAGGACAAAGATCGGTATCGAGGCTGCCACTGAAATCGAGAGCGGACCGGACCCGACATTGTCATCGAGAATAGGACCGTGATCGCCACCAAAATTAACAGCAAAATCGGCCGATACAGAAGATGAAGGGATTCATTCTAATCTGTGTCCACGGGAGCAAAACCGGAGGTACATTTGAATTATAAAAAAAATGTTAAATTTAAATTTACGTCCAGCGAAGCGGGCGGGTGGCCGCTAGTTTATTTTATAGATACATTTACATATACACGTCAAACACAACACCCTCCTTTTGTGTTTCGTCGCAGTCGGGTAAAATGAAATATTATTTCTTCGAGTCGATATATGCTTCAAAAATTGTTCGCTATGAGTGTCAAATGAAATAAGCGTTACGCAGCGCACAAAGTTGAGCCAGTGGTTTAGCCCAGCCTACGCCTTTCGTGTATAGAAAATGACCACACCGTATCAAGTTAATGAATAATTATGGTTCTGTAGGTATTTTGTGTATTAACCGTTTAAAATACCTACAGAACTATCAGTTTGGAATACGATATGCGTTTGGCTGCTTTTTTTTTGTTTGTGAACGAATAAAAGTTCTTATCGCGAATTCGGCTCGCGGTAACTCGGGGTCTTTCGTTAACGCCGTAATTCGCTCGATAATTTTTCATGATCCTTCGCAATCGAGACGACCGATTTTACGGGTCAGCGGCGAGGCATTAGCGATATGTTGCCCGCTTCAAATGTTATCTAACCGACGTAAAACAACGACGACGCAACGCCGGGACGATCGGACCGGCGAATTGTCGGTCGATATAAAAACCGCGCCGCGCCGCCGACGCCGGCATATTGTTAGCGGACAGGTGGTCTTGCGCTTGTCCCACCGGTCTAATTTGTTTGCTATTATCTCGGCGATCGTGTAGTGGATCCGATAGGATCGTAGCACGCAATAATAAGTGGTGTTAATTCGCTCGTGTAATATAGGCTATTTTAAATTTTGTTTTAATTTAACGCCGTCGGCACCATGTTCAAAATAGAGGCGATACTGGTAAGATTGACTACTATTCAATTATTTTCGTAATGACTCGAGTCGTCTCAAAAAAGTTGTTTTTTTTGTAAGTCCTTAAAATAGATCGAATGGCAATACGAGTTCGAATACTCGCATCTACTGACATAGATCTAAATCATCGGATTTTTTTTTTATAAATATATTCCTATTGCATATAAAATTATTTTATTAAATATTTCAAAATTTCGTCTTTATGTTTATTCTGTTCACGTGATTTCAAAAAGAATTGTAAAAGAAACCTACTTATTTAGTAAATGCATCTTTTTTAAATATCGAATAATAAAAAAAAATATAATAATCATAAAATCTACATCGAATCAAATGAATCGATATTTCTTTCTCCGATAAAAGTAACGCAACCGGAATAGTTATCTAACTTCAATTTACACCTCCAGTTTTCTATATCGGCGTCCGCGCCGGGCGGAACAATTGTTATTAGTTTTCACTTTTATGGTAATCTCGTACCTGCGCCTGTTGTGACAGCATCCAATCGCGGACACGCTCATTAGATGCTTTCAAACTTTCATTGTCACAGTCGAAACCTTGCCCCAGTCCGCCGCTGGCGAAACGCTCGCCGCTCGTCGAGAATCGATTCTATCACATTGCATATTATTATCGTCAACTACAATAGGCTTCGAATCTGAGTATACAAAAAACAAAACCCGGTCAGGCTCGTGTCGGACTCGCTCAGATTCCGCAGTACCGTGTCGACAACACTATGACGGAATATCCTATATTAATCATGATGTTGTAAAAACCTTGCGGTATCAATAATAGCGATCAAAATCATTATGTAGTTTTTGTTATATCAAAAAAAAAACATAGTCGTTTCTGTGCGCACATACTTGAAAAACTAAAAGTCAATGTGCATATTGAAAATGAATACCAGGAAAACAAAATATGTCTAACTACTTTATATTTTGCAAAACAATCGAAACTAGGCGGTATAATAATATGTATGATTATTGAGTCAATTGATATCTAAAGTGATTGAACTTAGACGATGGTGTTTCCTTGACGACAAAGTTTATGCAGTCATTTCGTTGCAGTATGCGTGCGCATCTCATTACTTATAAAATTTTACTAAGTAAAGTTGTCATAATTTTTGAACAGATTAACCGGTTAAAACCCGGTTTAAGGCATTCTATTTTATCCAGCTATTTTAGCCGGTAGATTTTGAGACATCTTAAAAATGAAGTTTTCAGAAAAATGTTTTTCTGAACTAAATTTTACACCACTCCATCGATAAACACCAAAATCTAATAAGCTCTCTTCCTCAAGCAGTTGCATCGAGTGGCACAATAATTTGTGAATTAGTCTACTGAATAATTCTGAAATTTCTCCCATGAAAGAACATATGGACCGTTTCTAAATGCATCGAAATCGCTCTATTTGTTTAAGAGATATTGGCTGGAGACAAATTTTTCAAGAAGTGGTAATTTACAATATCTTTAAAACTACTCCACCTATAAATTCCAAACTCCAACCAGCTGCTTTAGCATAACATGCACAACTATTGATCGATTGATGTCTGTTACTCAGTCATCTTTTTCTGCTTAAAAACTGCGTTGAATTCCGTAAAGCAGATGTCAATCGAAGAACGTGTTTGAAAGATATTGTGGCCGAAAACCTAAAAAAAAATTATTAAGAAAAAATTGGATATTTGAACTCGAAGAACTCAAACCTTATTACAATTATATTTTGAGCTCAGAAAGCTTGTAAAAGCATTATAGTCGATCTTTTGAGCGTGATGAACTCAATTTTTACTTTTCTTTTCTTTTTGACAACTTTGAGCTCGAAAGCAGTAAGAAGTTTTAGGTATGGCCTGTGGGGTCAACCGCTTTCAAATTTTTGAGTGCACAAAACTCAACAATTCATAGACAATATTTGTAATTTAAGGCGCTCAAAGACACGTCGATAAATGTCATAGCGAGAAGTTTATTGTTGACCTGCAGGGTCAACCGTTTTATAGATTTATCGCATGTTACACATCGGCGTTCGGCCGATAGGAGCTACACGAAAAGAAGTGTAACCGTAACGAAAAATGGTGACCACTAAGTGTAGTTAGGCTAGTGTATACTTCTCGATCTCTGTCTCTCTCTCTCTCTCTCTCTCTTTCTCTTTCTTACTTTTTCTCATAAACCCACTGCTCCTTAGTGTATACTTTTCGATTTCTCTGTCCCCTTGCATTATTTTTTTTAGAATTAAAATAATTAATAAAAAAATATTTACAAGTTACAAATATTTCTTACCATTTATTCACTTATATATTTTATTGTTATATATTTAATAACTTTCAAACGTTTTAGTTAATTACATTGTTATTATTTAATTCATAAAATATATTTACATACAGCGAAAGGAACTTCGTTCCAACTGGGTGTCTCGAAGACACCCCATGAATTGTTTTTAATGTTAGGTGTATGTTATCCTACTGCAGGGGCATTACCCATGATTTTATTTTCGCTTGAGGGACCTGGATGTTACAGCTTCTACGTTGTTATTGAGAGAGTTGCATTACGTTATTTATCCTTATTTTTTCTGGAGCCGAATTAGGATTGTCAATTTTGAGCTAACAAAATTCCAGAAACAGAAATCGAAATTTGGCATAAAGTGAGGAGTAATAACGTAACGCAATTTGATCACCTCGTAGCATACATTGTTGCTATACCTACACGTATTTACTTCAAATTAAATGCTACAATTATTTACTCTAAACAGTGCATGTTGCCAGTGATCACATACGGATACCGGATGCAATGCTTACTGTCGGTCTTATAAACAAGTTTAGAATACGAAGGTACGATTAAAAAAGTTATGATTTGTGTTGCTTTTAGAGGTAATATTCGAAACACGAAGTCCCCAAAAGAACTAGAGTAACTGATATAGCTCAAAGAATGTTAAGTTGAAGTGGAATTGGGCAGGCTACATAGCTCTTAGTACCAATAATTCATAGGACAAAGGTTCTGTGGAGACCAAGAACTGGATGACGCAGCGTAGGACTAGGTGCACTGACGACTTGATCAGGATCGCAGGTCACCGCTGGTTATGCTCAGGACCGTACGTCGTGGAAATCCTGCGTCGAGACGTATGCCCAGTAGGGGACTTTCAACGGTTGAAACTGATATATTATGAGTTTATCATATATCCCATCTTTCATGGCTATACGTTTCATGTAAAACGATCAGCTATGTAATCCTTAAAGCTTCTTTGAGTTGCAAAAATAAAACTAAATAAAAACAAAGATCTTTCCCATAACCGGTGTATCGGAATTATATCTCTTTCAGTTCCAAAAAAGCTGAAGGCGAATCACAGATGACGATGATGATGTAATTACAAGGAATTCGTTTAACAAATCGCTTGACAACCTTAAAACAGTTATTTTTGCTCTTTTTTTATTGTTTAAAATGAACATTCATTCTTAAAAACTACTCGAATGTCAGTCGAACGACACTGACCGCTAGCATTGTATCATTTCAATACCGTTTAAAATACAAAAAAGAAATAGAATCGGCTGCGCCTGAGAAACTGACATCCAAGAGATCCATAGACGATCCGTTTTGGTATACTAAAAAATGAAGTGCGTACAAAGCGATCTCAATGAAATTATTTCTATCTCAACGGCAGAGTGGAGTTTCGCAAAGAAACTGTTTATTTTCTCGTCCGACAATTCGGTTCCACTGTCGTCTTATGCAATCGGAACGACGAAATTTTATTATCCAATCTGTCGGAGCGGGCGCGGTCGCCGCGGCACAAAACATGTGCTGTTTCCGGTATTTTGGCGTTAATAGAGTGTACCGCCCGACATCGGTTTCACTTTCTTCTCGACGCGCCCGCAGCGCAATATAGCCCTAATCACGACCGTAATAGACCGCTAAACGGCGGCTGAGCCCCATAACGAGGTCCGTGGAAAAGTACACTTCTGAGAGCGGCCGATGCGCTCTTAGATTAGCCGATATTTATTGTGGCGAGGGCCTGATTTATGCCCCGGCCAGGTGAGGCGGCCGGCCGAACGAATATTTTCCCGTTGAGGCATGGACGCCGCGAGATACCGGGGCGCCCGTTTCGCAGGGAATCGCCGCTGTTCGGAGGCACGTTACGTGCGCTGTTACTTGTTCCTTTTTAAGCGGTCGCGATCATCGCCTTGGATCGGTACTGTGTGTATATTGATTACGAGTTACATTCAGATACGAGAAGAACAATTCGACTATTTTTTGTTACTAAGATTTTAATAGACCGCCATTGAAAAAATGTTTCTTCAAAGAAAAAAACGTTGCCAATAGACAAAGAAAAACAAAAGGAAAAGTAGAAACGAGATGTTTCTTTACTTCGTCCTTTCATTTTCTGACCCTGTGACGCTTCTCCCATTGTCAAGCTTATATCGTATAAATATTGATATCTATTACGATTTATGTGAACGTGGGTTGGTGTTTTTATTACACGATAATTCGTTAAGGAAGAAATAATTATTAATGCTACATTGGATGTTTTTACAAAATTAACTAAAATAATCATAGGAAACCTAGGTTCATAATGCCTGAAATGTTATACATTCATGTTAGAGTGATGAGCGAAAATTAATTTTTTTCCGACGTTCCGTATAAAGCTATCTCTTGATGAAAAAAACGCGAGGAATAATTTATTTATATTAAAAACAATATACATATATTGTTTTTAATAGAAATAATTTTTAGGACATCCTAAAAGGATTTAAATTCATTTTGTGGTAAAATCATTTTATGTAAAAAAATTTAATTAAATATGCAACTGTAATAATATTTGAGATCTTAGTCATATGGGGTTATGAAATTGTTTATATTTTAGGAGTAATAATATTTTCCACAAACGATTTCCAAAAGAACGTGATTACCAAAAAATAAATTTAGATCGTCTTGCGACACGTGTTCTTATTACAAAAAAAAAAAAAATTTCTTCCTCGTGTCTTTTCATCAAAAAGAAGCTTTTTAGGCAGCATCGAAAAAAAAATTTTTAGCGACCAATCTAATTTATATTAAACAGGAAAATGAATCTAAATTAAATTAATAAAAAAAAAGAACAACAGCTCAGAAAAACATGAGCGCTTCAAGAGAACTAAGTGAAAACAACAGAATTACTACGCATTATCCGCGTAAAACAAGCGTCAATATTGTTGTTTATTCGACGCAGGACAAAGCGGAGTCAACTAAAACAGGTTTCCGACGCGTTTAGCACGCCGACGTCTGTGAATTCGCCACAAATATAATCTTTGCTTTTTTTCTTTGAGCAATTCAACGTCTTACACAATTGACGCCCCAATGATGCGTAACGGCTGTTCGCAATGTACATTAAACATTATTTTTATTTATTCGTTATTTATTAACTTGTCCGCCAACCAAAAAAAAAAAGCTATACATACGACGATGATAATGCACCGTTTTTCGAAATTTTTAACTATACTCACAGATATATCACAGAATACTCGGGTGGTTTAAGATGTCACGAATCGAACAAAAGTGTGAACAAACCTGTTACGGTAAAAAGAAAAGAAAAATATGTATTCGACGAATTACGTACAATTCAATACGTACAATACAACAAAAAAAAAACACGTATAACGAAATTATTTATTAAATCGCAAATAAATAATTTTATTTGGGATTGACACACTGACGATGGTGGGTCGGTGATTAAACCCTTTGCCCTCCAACTCGGGGGTTAGTAATTTCGATCCCGGCCACGGGCGAATCGGCAATTGAGTTTTTGAATTGAGGTCAAATTATACCACAGTTATTATGATGTCTACCACGGAGAGCACGCAGCCCTCGATAAGCGCTACACTAGGGTCTTGGAGGGCTTTGAGTACCGAGTACCCGAGTCTGAAAGGAAGGGATAGTGGAAGAGCGCTTCTCATTGCGTATGGATAATTTTAAAATATTCGATTTCACAAAATGATATAAATGACAAGTTAAAAAATATACGAAAATGATCAGAATATTTCTTATCATTTTCGTTAATAGCTTGTAATAACATGGTTAGTAAACGATTATTCAAGTTTGTCTATTACGTACAGTTTTTTATTTGTTATAAAAAAAACACTGTACGTATTAACATATGTTGTTCAAATTAAGTACGATTATAAGTCGAAAATTTATTATAAAACCTTTCATATGTTGGAATTAAAATTCTTGTCTAAAATATAGACAAGCAAAAGACACAGGAACTATTCATTTGTAACAGTTACAATATAACCTTTCTATGGAATACGACTCAACATGGACAGTAAAAAAGTGCTAGTAAAAATATCTAATCGTAAAATATGCTTACAAGGAACATTTACCACCAATTAGCTTTTTACAATAGGTAATTGTACATACTTTCGCAGCGTAGCTAGCTCGATATCAATTCTGTCGCCAACCGCAAAGCTAGATATCTGATAGCGCGGAGCAATCAAACGAGACCGCTTTCTAGGCTGGCACCGTTTTAACCGTACAACCGCTAGCTTTGATATCTGATATTCCTGTGCAAGGAAAACATTGAGAATCAAACATTATTTGCTAATTATTACGACGAATAGATAAGGGCGACCTAATAAATGGATACTTTATAACTGAGTTCAACGACTCATACTTCTAATAATAAAATAAATTATATTTGTTTTAGTTCGTTTTGTGAAAGTAGGAACTACTGTAAAAAAAAAGATCTAAACGACGGAACCATAAAAATATAACGTATATCATTTCCTATCAATTAATTGGGCCTCCAGCTAATGGAGATAGATGGAGATGCATTTTAAATTTTACTGACATCTGGACATTGAAATTAAGAGGGTTTTTAGTAATTCTCAAGGTACTTTGAAAAAGTAGCGTTGAATAATTTTTATTATAGACAATGATCAAATATCTAAAGAATAAACCTAAAAAAGATTAATCGAATTCTATCCAGTCATTTTTGCGTGTTGTGCGTAAACCGAGAAATCTAGATTGTTGTCGATTTTATGCTGATATAGAAGATAATGCAGAAGTAAATATACCAACTCTGTTATATCTAGGTATATCTTTCACCTTGATCACAAGCCGTAGAATACAAATTGGTATTTACGTATTCCTACGCAATAAAATAATTTAATCCAATTACGTAGAAGTAAAACAGTTCATTTCCAATCCAATGGAATATGACTTGAATCGCTTACGTATAACATGGTACAGTTTACAATTAAGGTTGAAACGGCGAGAATAAGAAAGTAGATTCTATTATAATTATATAACAGATATCAGAATAACATTTTTTTTAATGGCATTGAAGCTGTTTTGTTTGTTTTTATTGTAATATCTATAAGTATTATTTATATTACAGTATATTTAGTAATTAACTTTCGAGCGTTCAGTTTGATTCTAAATAAGTTCATTTTGGGCTATCAGGTTTTTGTACAACTTACAAAGGATAGTGAACAATAGAAAGATTATAGGAAAAATATGTAACATGTGTTTGCCATTCTAGATAAATACTTTTAATTTTAATATAGCAAGTTTCCATAATTTTTAAAGAAAAACGACTGTTGTCTGTCACCTGTTTACAGATGATACATAATTATGACCTGTGCTAATGTTCTTTTAAGCATTTGTCCACTCATAATTTTTTTCCAATGGTATAGCTTGGATGCTGATCCCTTTATTCGCTTTATTAATCAGAGTGCTGGAATTGTTGATTGAAAACAAATACTATTAGATATTTCTAAAAAAAATAATAAAATATAAACCTGAAATAAGTAACAGGAAGTGAAAAAAATTAGTGTAATAAATCTAGATATAACAAAACTTTAAGTTACAAAAGTAATTTTCAATAAAAATTAAAAAGTTAATAACATTTTATTTGTCATATACATAAAAAAAGTCAGATTGTGGGAGTTCATTTTCATGGTAGTAGTGCCTAGCTCAGAGTACCATATTTCATGAAACGTCTCGTAACACTACTTTAAAAGGTTGATTAATTTCTGAAACTGATTTATATTTATATTCAGACTTAAAATATTGAAGTTCATTGACGAAAATTGTCGAGAAGCGTTCCATTTAACAATTTTATCATCACGAGCGTATCGCAGAATGAAATACAAGAAAATCAAAAAATAAGTCGTCAAGTAAATAACTTTTGAAATACAAAGATTTATCTTTGGTAATTTCAAAGTGAAATACCGACATTGATGAAGTAGATTTCTAAGTTCGCTTCGACAATTCTGTTGACCGGAACTAGTATGAACTGAAAATTTACGCACCATGCAGGAAAAAAATATCCCTAAAAAGACTATCAATACAAACCATCAGCACGTTCCTTTGAAACACGTATAGGTGCGTTTTCAAAGCGATCGCTTGGAAAACGAAATAAAATTGTGCTAGAGTCTACAGCGCTCTTAGAATTCCCCAGCGCGCAGTTTGCGGCCGTCGGAGCTCACGTAACTACTTTTTGCGGCTGTCGGTAGCTGCGCCGTACATACGATTTTAGTTAAAACGTTCGCTATCGGTCGTGCAAAATCATTAAATTGTGACGTTACGTAACCGTGGGCGATTCAAAATTAAATTACCACGCAAAAGAAGCGTATTTATGGTCTATGACCAATTTATAATATTGTAGAGTTTGATAGAATGTACTCGGAGCTCGAGACCCTTTAACCGACCTTGTACATACTATAAAGAAATTTAATCTCTTAATTACGAATTAAATGGATATAAATCAACATTAATGGACATGACCCTCCATTACCTGTGATTTATGATCAGGTAAATCCCTAAGAAAGGCGTAGGTAAACAGAGAGGAAAGAATTACTTAATAATATTCACCTGCGCGCAAAGAAACCGATGCCTTTGGCAATCGAGGAATACAAAGGGGCTCGTGAACGACAGACGTGTTGCGATTGACCGGCAATAAATCTGCAGTCGTGATAATGCAAGGGCTAGTTTGTCAATTATTTACAACTCCGACGGATTGTCAAAATCTGATCTTGTGACACACGTGGCTTTGCTTTGATTACAATGTGATTTTTAATTAAACAGAGCGTGATTCGTTAAAAATGAAATATTGCGCACATAAGCGAAATAAAATATTAGTTTATTAATTCAATATACAGAAATTATTAACAATAAAAATAAGCGTTGTTAAAATACTAGTTTTTGTAATAACAAAATGTGTATAGCGGCTTTTGGAGTTGCTAGCAAAAAAAACAGATGGAGTGATTCCGTTTGATATCGTTATTTATGTCGTGACCGGCATTTTAATAAAGTATTCTGTATGTGCAGAAAACAGGGTAAATTATATAGTTCTTAAGGTAATCAAATTGGTAATAACAATTTGCATTTTTTATAAAATTTTGTGTGTCTGTGTGTGGGTGCGCATGTGAGACGCGCATAAAAAAAATGGAGGAAGAATCAACACAAAAAAAATGAACAGCGATATCACTGTAGTGAATTTTTGACGACAGTGATCGCCAAATATCTCTCGCCATTACATTTATTTCCACGCATGAACGATAGCAAAATTTATTTTGACGTAATCCATCATTATTGCATCAGGTTGCGTCCGAACAGAAAAAAAGTAAAAAAAAAAAGTGTCGTTGCATTTTTTAATTAGCCATTACTAAATTGATCGTCGTAAACTGCGTCGATCCACGTACAGTTTCTCAAAATCAAATCGAGCCGAGTGCAGCGTGTCCCGCTTAAGCAATTCGCTCGATTTACGCTTCTGAGCGAGCGAAACCTGCGAACATTTTTTTTTTTTAGCCGCGAACGGGACGGGCAACGTAATATTTTTTTAAGTGCGCCGCACTAGTTTTAAAACCGTGTCGTCTTGTTTTTAATATAATTGAGAGAGTACCGGGGATAAAAAGAAAAGCGGTCGCGCTCCGCCGCCGGCCCCCGGCTAATTTTTTCTCTTTGCCTATCTCATATTTCTTTTTTTGTCGATGGTGACACAATTTCATCTAATTGATGATTACGTGACATGATGCAATTCCGGCCGGGCTATGCATTCTTATTTTTTGATGCTTGTGCCCGATTCGAATAGAGAATTAATTAGTTTTATATTGAACGTGTTACATGCACCTACATAACTAGAAGTTATTCGAAGAGATTTTAGTTACTATCATTTGATTATATAAGTCATAACTCAATATATTTTAATAATTTCAATAGTTTAATAATTTAATATATTCAGTTATCGCGTGTGATATAACTTGTCTGAGTATAAATTCATTTATATATATTTGGGTATGATTTTATTATCATATCAACATTATTTTGAATAATATTTTTTTTTCACTACAGTTCAGGAACGTATTTATCTATTTTTAATCAATTTCATTAATAATTTTACGATTAATTAAAGTATCGAGTCTAATGGATAAGTAGTTGTGGAGGTAGTCTTATTATAATAATTTTACTGGATTGCAACAAAAAATATTTTAGCTGTACTTAAGCAATTTGAAATTTAATTCAATCATTACGCAAAAAAATCCTCAATTGCGGTTATACGCGCTCATACGATTACGAACAGTGAGTTGACAAAATGTTCTACTAACATGCATTTTATTTTCATATGTGCAAAAATTTTTTCATTTTTTTATAATTTTTAGATTCTGCCCGATAAAGCATTCGCATTTAATTAAACTTGCGTTTAATTTTCAGGTACTATTGCTGGTGGTTTACACGGCGGCAATCAGAGTACCCGTAGACAACCAGGAAGAAAAGCAGACCACAGAGGCGGAAGGTAGACCGGCAGAGGCCGAATCGGCCGACAAAGCCGAGCCCGTACTGTATGCTGCTAAAGACGACAACGTGGACAGCTACTTGTTACCGCCCGATCCTCACGCGCCCGACGAGGAATACGCAACTTCCGATGGGGAGTCGGGAACGCCCGCCACCTTTCTGCTGCCCCCGCTGCCTAACGCGTCGGTCGACTACCACGCCCCGCAACCGCCCCCGGTGCAGACCGACTGGTACCCCATCGTGCAGGCCCCGTTCAAGCCTTTTAGATACAAGGCCAGACCGAAAGCGCTGCCGTTCGTGAGCATTCCGATCGAGCCGGCGGTTTCCGTAGCTACGGAACCGCAGCCACAGCAAGGGTCTGATGTCGAACCCGAGGATCCCGTGTTGGAAAATGTTCCTCTGCCGTCGAGCGAGCTACAGCCCCCGAAGGACGAGCCCGCCGATTACGGCGTGTCCGCTCCATCCGCGGACCTCCAGCTGCCTGTCATCGAATCTAAGAAAGATTTTGAAGTTCCAGCGGTCGAACTACAACTTCCGCTTATAGAAACACCTCCTAATTTCAATACTCAACTTGTAAAAGAGCTTCCCTTAAAATTCAATTTGAATCCTGCCCACCCCACGCTGGCTTTGCATCTCACACCACCAAAGCCACCCGTATTGTACAAATATAAGAACCCCACAAAATTATATCCTAAGAAATATGTAAGTGGATTTAAACCGATTCCCATTCCTTTGATGGCTTACGATGACTATAGGATCCGAGATGTTCCGAAAGTACAGTATATTAAGGCATACGACGCCCTGCCTAATTCGGATCTGGTAGCGCCGGACGATAAAAAAGTATTTGAATTTGAGAAGGCGGATCAAAAACGTAAACTTAAAGAGGAAGAGGATTTGATAAAGGTGGGTATTATTTTTTATTAAAATTTATTATAATATATAGCAATGTCACGTCGAAAGAAGGCCAAGTAATGTGATCATGCATTTATTTAACAATAAGCGTATCACAATAAAAAATAATATTTTGGAAATTTTAAGCAGATGATTGACAGAACTGGAGTGTTTTTTTTTGTTTAAGATTAGAAATAATTCCCACATTTTCAATTTAAATAATCTGTTTTTATGTTATATTATAATCTTGGTTTCGATAATTCATTATACCGATTATGCGTTCCACGGCATAATGTACCAACAGCTACATAAAAGATGACTGTTTTTTATTGCTAAAAAGCTATACCTATCACAAAAGCTAATGTTGGTATTAATGCATGGCATGTATCGTGGTATATTCATATACACCTATAGACATAAAATATACACACACGCACACACACATATACACACAAAAACCCATGCACCAATTATGATTAAACTTCGTTCAGGCATTATAAATTTGTGCTAAGTTTAAATTCTATCATAACTGGATGCTTTTTAATGAGACAAAAAGCATCTTATGGGTTATTTCAACATTATAAACCAATTCACAAATCAAATTTTATTAAAATCAGTTTATCCATTTCACTGTTCATTAGTTACATTGGTTCATAAACTAGTTATGTTGATTTACAAAATCACGTGTTTCCCGTGCGCAAAATCACGTTGCTGCATAAAAAAAAGGATAAACCATAAAAAAACGTAAAAGTGTGTTGTTATTATCATATTAATATTATAACTGTTTTAAACTTTTGCATTTAGATTAGAATGATAATAACAATCGTAAAGTAAATAACATAAATTAAGAAAAAATGTATTTTTTTATATTAATATTTACAAAAAATACATATTAGTAAATGTTAGGTACCTACCTAAGAGTGAATACATACCTAAGTACCTACTATCAACAGATAAAAGAGACTAGTTAAATCAAAGTACAAAAAAATAAGCCAATAAAATATTTACATAATAAAATGTGCATACGTATATGAGAATGGATGTTGGTCTATCCGACGTTAAGAGACTTCGATATCGTTTGATTAAACATCATGAAAGTTGGTACATCTATTTATGTTTTCATGGAGAAGTTAAGTTTTTCTTGTTATTGAGGTTTGTACTATTAAACGGAACTACTACACCGATAGTAAAAAAAATTCACACTATCGAGTACAATAGGTTACATTTTATTTTGACACTAGCCTTTGCCCTAACTTCCTACAAATCGGGAGTCGTGTCCGCTAGTAGTATTAGAATTTGAAGCCGAACCGGGATTGAAATTGAGGACCGGACCGGGATCGAAATCAAATATGTTATCGGAATTAGAAGCAATAGCACGACCAAAATCGAAATCGGGAACAGTACAGGGGACCAGAATCGAAAACGAGAACGAGATTGGAATCGACGGCAAGAGCGTTAATTAAAAAAAAAAAAACGTAGAAACATATATTATTCTATATATACGCGGTTGAAGTCGTGGGCGGAACGCTAGTTAAAAATATAATAATAATTCACACCCGACGACTAATTTGTCAAAACATAGCCAACTCAGTCAGAGAGCGAGCGATTTCGTTGTGCAGTAAAATCTTTATAAACGTATCTCTTTACTGAACCGAGTGCCGCCGGGCGATGTGGGCAGTGCAGCGAACGGCAGGCCCCGACTTTTCACCTCAGCTGAGCGGCCTTCCGGATGCAGTCTTGTATTGCCAACGCTGTTTATTTAGCGCGTCCAAAGTAGAGTCGAGATTTCTCTTCCGACATAATGTGGTGTAAATTGTTATATTACTACCAATTACTTAAAGTTACTTATCGCAACTAAATGTACACTAAAAGCCAACCAGATAACATATTTCCGTACTTTTTATACAGTTATCATGAAAATAACATTATACTTACCTAAACATAAAGTCATTACGCCCAAGATCATTTGTAGTTAACTAAATCAATTTCACGGCTGTGCCGGGGGCGTTCAAGTTCATATTTTGAGTTATTCTCAACCGGTAATTTAAATTGCGTAAAATAAGTTTAACGAATTTATTCTAGTTGTCTTCTAGATATTATATTATATTCTTTTTAAATAGAGATCTCTTACTTCATAAGAAATACATCTGTCACCAACTAGAATTTACTTTTCATGTATCGTTTTACCATCAACAGCAGGAAGAAATTATAGATACTGAAGCAGATTTTCCACCAACCACACCAGCAAATGAGCCCGACGCCTCCGAGACTGGATACAGACATCCGGGGCGTACGTATTTTTATTGCCTGTGTCTTTTTCCTGAAAATTATTATGCAAACCGCCTGTTTTCCTATAGGATTATGTAAAAGTATTTGAGATATTTTTATGTATCCGAACAGTGACATGACTCTTGTAATGTTATCGCGTGTATTTAAGTATAAGTGCTAACTATGTTAAGCAATACTGTTTCCAAGAATTTTCTTGATGGTCGATTCATTGGGTTTTTAATATTTTGGCACCTACAAAGAATCGGACTTACGATAACTACATGAAGTTTCAGTTACAGTGTAGCTATAATGAAAATATTAGGTCGAGGGATTTTTTTAAAATATAATTAAGAAGTAAAAAGTTGCAGTGAAATCTCTTTAGTTGTGCTGTTTGTATCTGGCTAGTTTTGATAACTTTAAATAGACATTTTAAAAAGAGAGAAATAAAAAGTAAAAACTGACTCCCACCATTTTTTTTTCTATTGTTTTTCTGCCCGCGAAAATGAGTGATTCTAAAGTAGAAATCCAATAGATTTTGAAGTTTTATTACAAAAGTGGGAAAAATGCGATACATGCCGCAAAAAAAATTGTGACGTTTATGGACCTAATGCAGTGTCGGTAAGAGTAGCACAAAACTGGTTCAAGCTTTTTCAGTCAGATATATTGATGTCAAAGATGAACCTCACTCCGGTGGACAAAAGTCGATTTTTTAAAGTTCACGTGAAAAGACGTAAATTTCTATAAAACGTAAATTTTTATGACTTATGAATAGTATTTTATGCTATCGTTTACATTATTTGTATAATTAAGAGAATAAAGAATATTTTGTCTGTAGCACATCTATATAGTACTATGTTAGTAGTGAAATTTGAAAGTATTGAAAAAGTTTTGTTTTGAATTTGTGTCTTTTTATGGTTTCATACATTTTTTCGGCGATGATTAATTTTCATTTTAATTCTCGACGGTCACATAGTGACTGCTAGTTGCTATTATATTTTATGTTTCTAATTACACTTTTCAAGATAGTAAATTATTTTTAACCGTGCGTCAAGGACCTAAACATATAAAAAATGGGATTAAAGTGGATAAAAGTCGAAGTTATCTTCTCCAAAATGTGCTTTGTGATGTCGTGAGGATTATTTTGCAGTAAGTTGAATTAATAGATATATTAGAGCGGCAGTGGCTCGGAGGTTAAGAGAGTTGCGCTTGAACGGGAAAGTAGCGGGTTCAACCCTAACCGCGGGCGAATTGAACGAGTCTTAAGTGAAATTAAACTACGGAAGGATATCAAGCCGCCAGCTTCGATCGCTGTTACTGCGTCGGCGGCAATGGCCGTTAGATCCCATTTGCATCTCACCAGCACGCAGGGTCTAAGGTTCTAGCACTTCAAATCTGAAATGAAAAGACTGGGAGAATATGCTTCCGCGTGTTAGTAACCTGACATAATTTAACATCCATAGAGATCATAAGGTACTTCATAAAAAAAAAATCTAATGAGTGCGTCAGGGGACACCCAGTAGATGTGAAACATAAAAACTGTTGTATACTGTATTATGATAATTGGAATAGATGAAGATGGCAGGTACTACGGATGAAAAGAAGCTCATGATTTTCATTAACCATATTTAATATATTGTATTAAATCAGTTAACTCTGTTACAATAGCGCTAGTTTGTTTTTCGTAGACTATCCTATGATTCTACGAAAGTTATAATTGGTCGATGATGGCTAAAATATGAATCATATATTTTGGATATAATATTCACTATCAGTCATTGTGGAAACTTTGTAAACAATGACGAAATTTGAAAAATAGAAATCCCTGATTGTTATAAAAAGCTTCATCACAGGAGGAAATACACGATCATACTCACACGGCGTAGGTAGGCTCCGAAGTGTTAGACGCTTGGTATTGTCTCATGCCAACGCGTTATTCTCTCTACCCGCACACTATGCTAGGCGCAAACGGCGTAGGCCAAAACCAAGCATCTCCTGAATTTTGAGACTTTACCCCAGTCCAACGCGCATTTAGATGTTTCACATCAATAAGTTTATAAAGTAAACAATAAAGAAGTTGAGCTTATGCAAATATTTTTACAGACGGGGAATGATGTTGAAAATTGTACGAACTATATTATAAATATTTTTTAATGTTTTAGAAGTTAATCACTCCCAATTTTCTTTGCTGACATTGGTTACCAATAAGTGGTTTTTGAAGTGATGTCACTTTGTCATTAGTGTTTGAAATCATGTTCCAATTTATATAACTTACTAGATTTTGTCCGCGGTTCCGCTCACGTAGACTACTTGTATGTAATGGTAAATGACTTTTTTGGATAGGATTTGCGTAAAATGCGTTGTTAGTAAGCGTCTACATCCCAAAAGAGTAACTATGCCAAAGTTCAAGTCAACGATCTATCTTCATATTAATATAATTTCTCATCATGAGAGCAAGTTCTTTCTTGTGAGAAGACATAAGCACAGGGCAATATAATTATTTACAGGGAATAGGTATCCAGGGCCCATAGGTCCCCCACGGCCGGTGCCGATTCGTCTGGTCTCTCAGCCGTTACGGGTCGCCCCGCACCCGCCCCCCGCCAGTGCCGAGAAACCTGCGGAAAGGGAGCCCACCGCGCCGCCCCCCGGCGACCGCACCGAGTTTCGGATGCACGGCATGAACGGGCCACACAGCTATCAGTTTGGCTACGACACCGGCAAAGGGTAAATAGACATTTTGTTCAGTATTTTTAGAGGTCTACTCAAATTTGTATAATACGCTCTCAGCTACATAATCGATATGTATTAATTACAGCAAGAATCGTCAATTCCGTTACGAGGAGCGCGACAACGATGGCCGAGTGCACGGCCATTACGGCTACATGGATAAAAGGGGCAAACTGCGCGTCGTGAAGTATGAAGCAGATCCCGAGCGAGGCTTTCATTCGGATGCGGTACCCGACCCGGACGACTCCAATCCCGACGCACAACCTTAGAAATGCTAATGTGATAAGATCGTGTCGGACTTCGAAACTGAAACTGATGAGTAGTGTCATGTCTAACATTTGTATAAATAAGACTAATATACAGTTAACATAAATCGCCTATCGCACCTGAGCTGGCGGGTGCCACTTCAGTCAAATAGACAAATTTCGTATTGTTTAAATTATAGGTTTTAATCTATTTATTACAAAATGTATACATAGGTTAATAGTTATGAAACCCCAAATGAAAATATATTTTTTTTTGTCAAATCATATGCCGGCAACAATGTATGTTCTGATCATATAGTAAACATGCTTAGTAAATGATAGATTTACAGTTATTTAATGCTAAAATTGCTTATAACAAAATAACTACTTCATCATTAGAAAAATAATATTAAATTTACTCATTATAAGTAGAAACTAAACTACTGGATATTACAATGTGTCAAGAATTAATGTTGAAAATATTTGAGTAGTTTTACTATAGTAATTCATAGATACTGAAAAACTGCATCTTTGCAAAGCTTCATATTTAAATAAAATGTACATTCTGAAACAAGTATTTCTCTTTACAGATCAATTGATGTATCTAATAATCTCTCTTAGATAAAGATCATGGTCCAGTTATACCAAGTTTAAAAAAAATCTTTAATATTTTATTTTGTAAATCGTAACTGTCAAGGTACTAAATTTTTTTTGCTTTTGATAAACTGCATTTATTATATTAATGTGATGTTACTATATACTATATCTAAAATTAAAAAAAATATTTGTAGTATGAAAATGAGTATTATGAACTGTGATGAAACAGGTGAATTAAAAGTAAATTAAATATATAACTGCATATAATTTTAGCATGATTTATATCATCTCATGTGATAAAATATGTGATTTATATTTTAATTTTGGTGTCATATTCTCTGTTTACTGAAATATTATTATATATATAATAACAGTAATTTAGAGTGATAATATAAGTAGGCAATAATTTGGGATAAGCTTTTGTATTATTTGAATATACAATATTTTTAGGAATGCATGCTGTTTTATTTTCACAATTACTCCTTATATTATGAATAAAAAAAAATAGAATCTCAACAATATTTTTTTTACATTTGATTTGCAACATTTTATCGGTTTAAACATACCTATCTCCGGTTACACGTTTAATAACAAGATATCTTATACATTGAGCTGTTTTATAAATTATAATACATTTTAAAATAGAATAGTTCCAAAATCATGATCAAACATTTTCAATAATATGATTAGTCATAATAAAATTGGTTAACCAGTAAACTTCTCTTAGGAATTCTTCATGTTTTCTTAAATATATAGACAACATTACTCTTGCTGCCATACATATTCTTGCAGATGCTGCTGAATGCTATCTAAAAGGCTAGAAGCACCGAACCGAAAAAGTTTTGGTGTAAGCCACTCTTTACCAAGCTCACTTGATACCAAAATCTGCCAGTTGATAGCGTCTTGTGGGCTCTTAATACCGCCAGCGGGTTTTAATCCCACCTGAAGAATCACAATTTATATTATTATTCCTCATTTGTCTGTTTAGACCACTACTCTAAATAATTTATATGAGAATAAAAAATTGAAAATTCATAGATTCAAAAGCTTTCAGTCCCAAAAATGTATAACAAGTAGTTCTAATTAATTATGGGTGATTATTTAAATATTAATTCTTTTTAGCTTCTTATGTACATTATTTGACATGGTATATTTATAATTGATTATACATAACACATAAAATACGATACTTACCGTGCGCCCAGTAAGGTTATAATAATCTTTGATGGCTCTGCACATGACCAAACCCACAGGCAATGTAGCATTTACAGCTTCTTTTCCTGTAGATGTCTTAATGAAGTCTGCGCCAGCAAACATCGAAACCATAGAAGCTTTATAAACCTAGAATGGTATTAATCACAAAATAACAAAAAGATCTTGTAAATGTACAATGGTGGTTGAAGAAATATTTATTGCTTTATACAAACATGACCATAATATTTAATTGATTCTGCTTTATAATAATATTCAATTCATTAACCTATTGTGATATATTTTTATATTATATTATGTTATTTTTGTTAAGAGTTATTTTATTGAGTTAAATGAAGAGATTTTTCAAAGCGAAGATAATTTAACTTGTGACTTCATTGTCTCAAGAAAGGAGTACTGAAACATATAGAATACTTTGATAGCCAATAATTTCAAGCGATGAAATATCAATGAAAATAGTTCGGATAATGTTAGTAGGTGGTAGCCTAGAAATTATAAAGAACATTTACAATGAAATGGTATTTCCTGAGGTTTGTTTTTAAAAAAACCTTCCCTTTTGCGAGTAGATGATATCGCTGCTTTCTTGATAATTGGTTGAATGGTTTAGACATGGAAATAAGAAAACATAACACACATTTTTCATACATTATACAATTCCACTCTTCCATTATTTTGTGAAACCTCTTCTTAAAATTTTAATAAGCACTATTTGTACCAAACATAGTCATACCTCGCTCCATATATAAGTATTATACAAAAGTCAACTAACTTTTACTCCAATAGAAGGGAAATTTCAAAGAATGTCTGTGGTTCTTCGTGGATCCTTAAATTATACAAATTATGAACTGACCACATTTCATTTCGATAAGGCTTATAGTTTTGGAGAACTCGTGCTTATAGCACTCTGGAATAATGTAGCCTTCTATTATTGGTAGAGTTTTTGGAACCAAATCAACAGTTTCCGAGAGACATGAGAGCTGCTGTATTTTTTATAGTGTTTTAAAATTATTACAACCATTATTCAATTGTTTCTAATTTTCAAAAGTAATATATGTAGTGCTGTTCACTCAACTGCACCTTATTTCTTTCAAACAAACGCTCCATTCCTATAATTTAAAGAGGAATTTATATATACATAATTTTGATCATGAAACTATTTAGTTGGATAAAGATTAATACCATGATACAAATGTCATAATCTTTAGATTCTACCCACGTTTTGATTGACTAATTTGGACAAAAAGTGGTTATTGTGACTTTAGCATTAAGTTAAAGAGAGAACAAAAAAGTATATGAAACTGTATGTTAAATTATTACCAGTTAGATATGTAGCCCCATAAACTTTTTTTGTGGATAAAAAGATATATAAACTATAAACATGTAGTAGTACATTGTTTTATGTATCATCAATAGTTTTGGCAACGCACCCCAAATAATGACTTTTTTAGACAAATTTTTGATATCATGGGTTACATTGATGTAAGTTTGGTGGGGAACTTTTTAAAATTAAAATACAGGCCATGTCACTTGATGATAATGCAGCTTTTTGAAGGTGAATAATTTTTAAAACCGATTTAGTAGTTTTAGACTTTATCCATTACGAATAAAAATATAAACACAAAAAAATCAATCTTTTCTTCTTATTAGTTTAGATAGTGTACTTTTCTCATTGCAGTGCTTTGACTCAAGTCTTGTGTCTTTATTTTGATTTAATTTACAAAACAGCACGATGTTTGCACATCTATATATTTCTCTTTAAAAAAATAAACAACTTTTCTAGATTTTTCTTAGAATGTTGAAATTTAAAACACTCTAGAGAAAAAATTAATAATAATTGACAAATATAAAAAACTAATACATTTTCTGTGAATTATTAGCATGGGTTCACTTAGTTTTCATTTAGACAAAACTCTAATGATGACACAAAGAATCTTCATTTTATGCTAAAACACTTACATTTGATAATGTTCCCAGTTCCCCGACGCCTAATATTACTTTCATATGGGCTTCCCCACACATTTTATGCATCTGCATGACTTCTTCATAAACTTTATCCCACTGTCCAGTTAACACTAAACTTCGATCTATTACAATGTCTATTTCAGTAGCGCCTTGGTCTACAGCATATTTAATTTCTTGTAGTCTAGTTTCCAAGGGATACAAACCAGCGGGGAAACCTGTTGCCACTGTAATTAATATCAAATATTAACTTTATCTGTGGATATGTACAAGAAAAGTTTAAATAATGTTCAAAGTGTATACCAGAAGCCACCTGCAATTGGTGTTCCAAACCCATCTGTTTAATAGTTTCAACTGCATCTTTTACTCTAGTAGGATAAACACAAACTGCTGCAGTGTGAATTGGAGAAATGTTAGATTCAGGAGTAAATCCAAGTCCTTTGAAAATACTAAGCGGTAAAGGATTTGCAGCCTACAAAAGAGAAATCATAACCTTACAATGTCATAATTATTCCATAATTTCATATCGGACAAATATAGCTTTTGGTGTATTTCAATACAAATACATGAAGATGCGTATCTCTATCTTGCTATGATATATTTGACACATATGTATTGTTTATGAAAACTCCAGCGAAGATAGTCCTGAGTTGATCTATGTTGTAATTACACAATTTTTGCATCTTGTTTAAAGTTTTGCATCAGTGTTTCTATTGCTACAGTGGTAATTATCTCCCTGAGATGAATATAACTAATGTACCATTATACATTGCCAATGAGACTTGACTTTAACTTTATTTACAAAGAATTATACTCACCATCCCTGAAACAGTGGAACATTTTATAACATTCCTCCATTTCATTTATATATAAAATATTCACCCAGTTAAGGAGTGCTGCATGCAATAAAAATAATCAAATTACGTTTAAAGTACGATAAAAAAAATCAATTAAATGAATGGAAACGCGGCTTACCTTAATGCACAGTCTTCTAACATTACTGCGCGTGTCATCACCAGATAAAGTCGTCAAGTCAATTAATTTTACAGCATTTAAAAGCCACGCGGAAACGTTTTCAGCAGATTTAATTTGATTGCATTTTAAAACATTTTCTACATCCTGTTCAATATTATGACGATTTATATAAACTTTTTTCAAAATGTTCGTATATGGAAAGTCCATTTTTGTTGGTTTAGTAAAATTATTAGGCTATCAAAAATTTGAACAATTATCAGTCAACTATAGATGTATCTAATGTAAAAGATTTCGTGACAATTACGACGACACATTAATAATATAGTAACGTTTAACACGTTGATATGAATTAAGAAAATGGTTTTAATCACTATGTTGATATGAACTCCATGAACTCAATGATTAAATCAAAGTTATAGTATTAATTATAAACAATGAATTCTGTGACAGACATCGATTGCTTACATGTTTACAAGGATGCTTGTAATGTCAAGACTGTCAAGCACATGCAAGTACAATTGTATATGTTTTTATTTTTATTTAAACATAAATTTATGATGTGGCGCTGTCACACAGACTATGATTGCAGTTCTTTTGTGTTTTCCCTTACTATATTCTGTGAACAAGGAGATTTAAGGTTAACACAACACTTCGATTTCATACAAATTATTTCGTCGTGCATTTTGATTCTATAATAGAAATAAGTCTACAATTAATATATAAAAAAAACCTCTAAAATTGTGTATTCTGTTACATGATTTCGAAGAAATAAGTTTACTTGTTATTTTTATATTAAATTTTAAAATTCTTGAAAAATCGGCAGTCTTTACATCCGTATGAGTACAGAAATGAATTTATTGCGTTTATAAACAAATTTATTGTAAGTAACTAATTGATTTATAGAAAAGAGAAGATGAACAGACCCGCGTTCAAAACGGCCGCAGATAATGAGTGCTAAAACAAACAGTTTACATTCAACCAAAAAATAATAATAAAGATTTAAAATGAAATTAAACCACTACATTGATGTCTTGTTTTAGAACCGCGCGTGTAAATTGTAAATAAAATACGACTCATTGATTTTCAATAACAAAATGATCATTACTTGTTCTCCTGCATTTAAAAATGAATCTTATATTATGGTATTTCGATTGGAATGCCAGTTGATAAATAATGTTCTTTCACTTCTTTTTATTTGGCACTGCAAAATAGTATCGTAAAATGTGAGACAGAGACAAAATGTATACTTTGAGCCATTTTTCGCCGTTGAGTTAGTACGCGACTGTGCATCTTCTCTTTTTAAGTATATCTGTGAAGCAACTGTATATTGATATTTATGTGTCAAAATTGAAAGCTGACACATAAACATAGAATATATACTTCTTCAACACAAATAAAGAGTGAAAGAAATGATTGATGTGACAGCATAATAATTGTATAGACGTAAAAAGAGATATCCGCAATTACAACAACTTTCGCTTTATACCATTTAGCACTGTCACTTTGGGCTTTGCCGATCATACAAGCCTGATAAACACAGCACGGGTCGTATGTTATTACTAATTACGAAGCAAAATAGTATCCTGGAAAACAATCTCTGCTTATTTATGCCTTTAACCTTTACTTACCTTTAACCTTACCTATTTAAACCTTTGAGATATCAGATCTGTCCACCGATTTTTCATGTCACCACGTTTTTCGTTTCAAATCTTGCGCGTATTTTAAAACCTATTAAAAATTTGCAATGATAATTTTTGAGACAACCTGTAAAAGGTTACAATTATTTATTCTTCATTCATTTATTATTCATAAGATATTATTTATTACCTACTTTAAATCCGTTTTATATACATATAATTTATATTCATTTTACATTCATTTGGGCACGCTGTAAACTAAGTACGCCGCACACTACAAAAATTGAAAATCATATGCAGTTTTTTTTTCTTTTCAAATTCAAAAGCTATTTCCTATTTACAGTTAAGAATATCAAATTAAAAAATTAGTAAGAAACACTTATAACAAATAAATAAATATACCACTTAATTAATTAGTATTACGTGAATGTATTTTCATATTTTTAGTGTTGTCAAATAAATATTTACATTAGATACATATTTTAATGTGACCTCAATTATGCAGTTTGGTTTTGCTGCTCTTTTTTCATAACTAAGTTCTGACCTTCACAGAAAAAATATTTTTAATTTATGAATATGACGAGATGATAAATTATGTTTCATTTAATATTAAACCCACTAAAAAAAACCATGTAATTGTAAATGAATAGATTAAGATTAAATAAAAATTTCACTTTAAATGATGGATATAAACATTTGAAATGTTTATATAATGTGTATTTATGGAAATATTAAGCCTACAAAAATGTTTCGTCAAGAGATTTTTGCCAGAAAATATAAAGATCAAAATAAAGACTATTGTAAAAAGAGCCTTATGTGCGATAAAAGCAATGTAAGACTTTCACAGAAAATATTTAACAATAGTAAGAATTCTCTACAGATACAACATCATTTGAAGCAAAATTAGATGTTGTTACCTGTGCGTGCAACAATAATTTTACTACAGGTAACCATTCTACATCGTGCTATAGTAATTTTAACATTGTAAATGTAAAATATAAGATAAAATTGTTACTACGATATAAGATTATTTTCAATGTATCTAATGATAAGGATGACTAAAGGATGCTTAAGAACTATGAAACTAAAAACAAATTGCCAATAAATTTGTTTGTTTATATTTTTTTGAAATTATGAACCTATTGAAATTAAATGCCTCTTATTAAATCAGCCTTTAGTAACAAACATTTCGCAACAACAGTATTTGCACACTATACACTAAACACTCGCAAACTACAATTGTCGAACCATAGTCACTCCAACCAGTAACTCTTTGTGCTAACTAGAATAATTTGTGTGAATTTCAACGAAGTCAATTAACTATATGTATTCTTAATAAAACCCACAGAACTCTAAAAAATGTACCGAATGTACTTTTATTGACGTTCAGTTATCTCCATTCTAAATTTTATTGAAATCAATTTAATAAAAAGGATTAATAAAAATGATTCTTAGAATTTCTCACTGAACCCTAAAAATGTATCCAAAATAGTTTTATTGGGTTTTAATTATCTGTACAGTAAGTTTCATTAAAATCGGTTAAATTATAAGAGTTCTCAGTAATTCTCACGGAACATCGAAAATGTGTGGGATATCCCTTTACTGGCTATTACTCGTAGTTGCCACCATTCTAAATTTTACTAAAATCGGTTAAATTTCAAGGGTTCTCAGTAACTTTCTTGCAACGTAACCTAAAAATGTTTCGAATATCCCTTTACTGGTTTTCAGTTGTGTCCATTTTCTATCTCCATACTATTTTTTTTGAAGTTTGGTTAAACTACAAGTGTTTTTATAATAATATGACGAAACTGTGAAGATGTATCAAACCCTTGATATTTTTTATTGTGGATAATTTTCCTCCGCTCCTGCAACCGTGAGGACATAGAATGAATCACTACATGTTATATCGACTGATGATGCTGTGTCTATCATGGTCCTGATCCCGGTCCTCGTCTTTGATTTGGACTTGATCTAAATCCCAATTCCGGTTCCGCTCCTCGGAAGTCAAACCTTTGATTCAATTACAATAAAATTATCCCATTTTTAAGTTTTTCTATAACTTCATGCAGGAACCCTAAGTATGGTAGGTATGCATTATTATTATAATTGATATAAAAAGTCACGAAAATATTCTTCTGTGTTTGATAATTGAAGAAACGTCAATTTTTGAAGTTATACTTCTTTTGGCACGTTTGGATGAGAGTGAATTTGTGAGCTGCGCGCGCACAAACGACATGATGAAGTTAGCCACACAATAGAAATAATAAAAAAATATATTTTCAACACTGAATATAGTTACAATACTGAGTGTTCATACTATATATTACATAGTACTTATATTCATAACCCAGTTCTTGCAAAATATAGTATTCATATGAATAATCAATTTTGAGTATTAATTTTCTATAATTATTATTTTTTGTTCAATTTATTATATATATAAACATTATTTGTAAACTTTTAACATTGTGTTGTGAAAAATTGTGAAAATTTGAAGTGTTTTTAAATATTAGAGGTTAACCATGTAAGTATAATATATAGATATATTTCTAACGAACTTATTATTTTTCTAACAAATAATTGAATAATAAGTACACACACTCTTTTTTTAAATGTATTTGACTCATTCACATAATGAATAATGATTATATATTTGTACTGTATTGTTATATTGTTACGTTAATAAAACATTTTCAATTAAACAAAATCGTTTTGATTGATTTTAATATTTATTGTCGATTACTACTGCATTTGAGTTATTTTAAATATTATTCATACGCCAAAGAAGTATAACTTCTAACGCGTGTACATAAGTACACACACTCTTTTTTTTATTTTTTCTTACATATTATTTGTCTATATTGATAAATAAACATAAAATTGTTGGGTGACTGACTGACTGATTGACTGACGGGCAGTATTCTGGTGATTTTTTCAAAGAATTTTTTGTGACCTAAAAGAATATGGAATTTTTTGTTAACCCAATTCTTTCTGAAAAATCTGTCTATGGTATTAATCACGGACTTGTATGTATTTGTGTTTAATAGCACAAAACTAAAAGCTCTGAAAACAAATAAAATTTTATCGCATTATTCTAATTACACCATAATTTTGGATTAGATTGTTATCTTATGTGTAAAAGTAAGAAACAGTTTTTCTTAAACTTGGTTTGGATGACCGCAAATTAGCATTTGGAAATATTTTTTTGTAAATCAATCAAACAGTGTCATCTCTCGATTCGATAGCTTTTTGTAACCGTTTCGTTTCACCTTAATATTGTTTTGAGAAATAGAGCACGCTCTTCATAGACAAAAAAAAAAAGGTGTTACTTCTTGAAGACAGGGAGGCAGTAACACAGACCTTTTATCTCGATCTTATGATATCACAGACGAGCATTAGGATCCTAATGATATATCATGAACAAATTGATTTTATTCATTTATCAAACATTTAAATAATACGACTTCAGTTGAATAAAAAGTAATAAAAAATGTTATGAATGCAAAGAAATTGCGTTTATGACGTTAATTCATAATTTTATTCTTTTTATAGCGATTATAACAATAAACACTGTATGAATATTTCATGTGTTTACCAATTGCTATTATTAAAATCAAACAAAAAACACCAAAACAATAGGTTTCTTGTATGGGGACTCCTTTAATTTTTAATTTAATATAATTTTTATTATTTGTTGTTACAACAGTAATAGGAATACACACTCCGTGAAAATTTCAACTGTTTACTTATTATGGTTCATGGGGTTAGAGCCCACTGCTAGATATAGACAGCGGAGGCTCAGTAGTAGAATCGTGTTGTCACCCTTCGGGTGGCAACCCTAAAAATCGGAAAATAATTATTGAACATGTTATTTCAGTTTACTTCGTGAGAGCCTGAGTGTAAACCGTGTTTGTAGTGAAATATAATATTTGAATATTAAAGCGTTAGGCGTTGAAGAAATAAAAACCGTTTATCTACACATTCTCGAGGAAGAGCGTACCATAATTTTGCACTCAAATATTATAGTTTACTACAAACATCATTTATATTCATACTTTATCGGGATATACCGAAAAGAACAGGTTCAATAATCCTTTTCTGCTTTGTAGCTACCTTAGTTCCGAGTAGCTTAATATCTACCTATTTGTAAAGGCGTATTTTGTGAAGTTCCTTTAAACTATTCATTTTTTCATTTTTATTGAAATATCTAAAAAAATGATCTTCACTTTAGTTCGTAAAGGGGCAAGGCTACTTACAACAGGATCCCTTACGCCTGGTGCCTTGCGGTGAGGATTACCTCATGATATTTTTAACTACCCTCATACCATTCTAGTACTAGAATAAAATTTTTATTCCAATAATTTAGAGAATTAATATTTGGAACTGACCAGGTTCACAGCTACTTCGTCATCCTTTCTTGATTATATATCTATGAATATTAATACCGAGTATTAATCAGTCATAAACAAATTATTATTTGAACATTGTAGATAACTAATTACGTTTAAGATTAATGCTAAAAAAATATAAACGTGAGTTCAAAATTGTGCCTATTAACATCGGTGGTCTCGAGCAGTTTATAAATAATCTATTAAAAGTTATTTAATTTGTCATATTGTGAAAGTCCTACTGAATTATATGGTTCTCTGTTGACTGTAATTAAGTCTGAATGCCATAAACTTTTTAGATCAAAAAAGATTAATGTTAATAATACCTTATCATTTAATGATTGAGCGACAGTGGGCATTCATATTAGCAGACGTAAATTACGTGCATTTTATGAGGAAAGGAAGTATAATGATTCGGATATATTTGACAATTACGTAAGAAATTATTCCAAGATATTTAAGCGTGTATGTGCAACCGCAAAATCAATATTTATCTGTAATAAAATAAACTGGCACAGGTATGATAAAAATTACTTGGAGTATAATCAATAGTGTAAATGGAAAACACACAACCCGACATACAGAATCTCAATTAAAAAGTATTGATAACATTTTAAACAAAGACATAATAGATGCCTTTGGTTTTGAAAAATGCTATTATTCTAGTTTCAACTACACAATCTGTGAAGTCATCACCCACTCTTGTCGAAGCTTGTTGAAGCGTAACTTCAGTTCTTGTGGCGTAGCGTTTGCATTTACTCATGGCCATTATAACGACGTTCTTAAAGTATTCAAATGTATAATAATTAAACTGATCTTGGTAGCCTTTCCATAAAAATAATTGAACCAATAATAGACCGCATTGTTTCATGTTTCGTAGTGATTTTTAATACTTACATTGATTGTGGTGTATTCCGCATCTAATGTAACAAAGTAAAGTAATTCTGTAAGCAAAGTAGACTCAAATAAACAAAAAACTGGCTAAGAACTTTTCAGACCATGCTTATTATAAGGTGCCGAAGTCATTTTTACAAAGAAATGCACTAGAGATGAAAAAAGGCCATTCGGCATCCGAAATGGACGTAGATTTCTTGTAAAATTTTTGATATTTAATGAAAAATGGCCACCATTTCTAAAGTAATTAGACGAATTAGCTCATATTCAAACTCGTTCAAGGTAATCGCCTAATAAGTGTGCCAAGTTTTATTAAGATCTCTTGACAATTGCGGGCGCTATCGTGATGACAAGCCGCGTTACATCCCGTATATATATATATATATATATATATATATATATACTTTTGAACCAAGGCTATTTTTTGAAGCTCTTCGGCCACAGAGAGCGTAAATATGACAAAAGTTTCACCATGAGACCAAATACAAAAGTTAGAGTTCCGAAGTCGTTACTACAAAGAAATGCACTACAGATGAAAAAACTACGTTGTTACATTTAGTCTATGTTTCCCGCACATAATAAGTATAAGGACTTTAGACTCCTATAAGTAGAAAAACAGGCAGGTATGTCGACTATTACTCTTAAAATAATGTAAGTTAAAAAACACCAACAAAAGAACGTGTCTTCATGGCATTTACGTTTTTTTTTTGAGAAGCGTATTTTTCGACAATTACTCAAAAACAGTATATCTGACGATGTTCAAAATAGTTTTCATTGGAAGTATTTATTAAGCATCATCTTCGTTATTTGTTTCATATTTTTGGACATACGGTATAGAAAATAGAGGTGGGGACACAATTTCTGCAATTTCGAAGCGATTATTTCCGAAACTTATCCACGTACTCAAAAAAGTTGCTTAAAGCTTAGTGTTTTTTAAATAAATATTGAAATATGTGCCACTCGTTGATGTTGTCTGAAAAACATTTTTTCAGCGTCTGTTATGTAGGAGTACCTCACTAGAAATATTTATTTTTTTATATTCAACTACCGAAATAAGTAGCGACTTATACAAGACACCTACACCATAAATTACATACACAACACACACACACACACACATATATATCCGTCTGTCATGTCACAGTCATTTTATTCAAAACTACAAGACGTATTTATATATATATATATATATACGTCTTGTAGTTTACGGACAGACATGACGAAACTATAAGGGTTACGTTTTTGTAATATTCTATCTCATCGATATGTCGATAGTCTATGTTGAGCAATCGTGACACATTGAGTTAATGTACTAACACTAACTGTATTGAATTTCGTACAAAGATTGTAGATGTACTTATTTAAGGAGCGTGAAGCAAGCGAATGGGGACTTCTAAATAAAAGCTTCAACTATACGTCGAAAGTGTGGAACAAATTGTTTTCAAAATTTTTTTTTGGTGTTAAGGAGCTCTTCAATAGCATTAGCTATAAAAAAGATAACGGTCTAAAAATAGAGCAGCAAAAAGGTACCGAACTGTTTCGTTTTTGTCTGTGGATATATGGTATATAGGTTTAGCCTTAAGCAGATTTAAATTATTCATTATATTCTACCATGTTTTCATTACGTATTCACTAATTATGAACTCAGGAAGTATATTCTTAAGTTCGCATTTCGTTTGGACGTAATTAATACTAAATAAACTTTACGGTTCTAAATAACGATTAAGGATCTAAATAAACTTAAGCAGTCGTGAAGATCATATTTGACGAAGTATTAAATTTATATTTCAAGGACGGCTTTAATTTATCACTACCAGTTTCAGCTCCATTTACTCAAGTTAAATGTTTCACATTTTAAAGTCATATTAGATCTAATCACGATCTAAGTTGCTATTCAGGAGGAACCACTAGAACACTTCATTTTTTCATACTGCACTTATTATCGCACTTATCGCTAATAACAACAAATGTCTATCACCGTACGTAAAAGACATAGGATCAGATGACTACAAGTATGGTCTATTTATAGTCTGCCAGACTATTGTAATACAAATATTGAAAGAGGACATTTTTTTCCTCTTTGAGAGTCTTCTTCATTTGCATAATGTGTTGAACTTGTGACTACAGGTAGAGCAGAAATTATAAAAAGGTGTATCAAGCGGCAGAAAAATTCAGACTTTATAGGATGCTCAGTATATTTAAATTGAAAAAAATAACACCATTTTCAATTGTGTTGGATATTTTCGACGTTCCGCCTTCGGGAAAATGTATAATAGCAAATTTGTGAATATTTCATCCATTTATTTATTTATGAAGGATACGTTCTTACTTGTCTTATAATTGCCTGACTTGCGCTCGACCTACTCCCACGATAGATATTTTTACATCTTTGAATTGCATCTTCACAAGTAAAACTACCCGAACGAAATGAACCTGAATTTACTGGATATTAAGGTTTTACAACGATTTAAGTAAACAACGTTCCATTGCCGAACTTACAGAATTTACAAAAACAAAGACATAACACAGGCATATATATATATATACGAGGGGCGTTCCATATAGAGTTAGAATGGGGTACAAACTTTTTAGAAACAATGTAAGTAAATATTGGCTGGTAAAGCTCGAGCTTTGATTAGATTAAAAAAAAAGGAAATAGTTTGAATATCTTTTCTTTCTTAAAAATGGAAATTTTTGTTTACAGTCTGTTGTAAGGTGTTGGTGAATATGGAAAAAATTGAATTGTGTGCGATTATTAAGTATTTGTGCTTGAAAAATTTCATGTGTTTGTGCACGGGGATGTGAAAAATTTTGTGTGTCGAATTTAAGCGTGGAAGAGCATCCACCAAAGATGATCCTCATTCGAGTTTCTTTGGAACTGTCACAACAAGATCCCGAAAGTTTTTGTCTCGATTTACAACCATGGTTGGAACGTGGCTTCACCATCAAGTTCCAGATGCAAAATTACAGTTTATGACTAGGAAAAGATCATCATTTCCAACCATTAAGAAATTTAAGACGAGTTCTTCTGTTGGAAAGAACATGACCTCTCTTTTTTGGGTTAGTAAAGAGGTGGTCGTGATGGAATATTTCAACTGTGGAGCCAAGGACTCTGCTTGCAGAACAAATAAAAAAAAAGCGTAACGCAAAAAAAGAAATGGATTAGCTAAAGCAGCAAAAAATATTTGTTCCATCAAGATAGTGCCTCGGCTCACAGGTCCTTCGTCAATAGAGTTGCAATTAGAGATGCTGGCTTCGAAATACTTGAGCATCTTTCATATTCACCAGACCTTGCCCGTAGTTATTTCTAAATATTCTTAAGATTGAAGGAGTATCTAAAAGGACGGAGATTCATAGATGATTAAACAGTAGTCGCTGCAGTACAGGAATTTCTAAGTGTTCAGGAAGAAGAGTTTTTTAAGAAAGAAATTTTAAGCCTTGTAAAAAGATATGTCAAGTGTATCATGCTAAAAGACGACTATTTGGAAAAATACAATAACAATTGATGAAAGTTACAGGCAACATAGATACTCATTCTCACTTTTTGTTGAACGCCCCACGTATAAAGTAGTTTTCTTTGCATTTTGGCACATTTCGTAATTTTACCTAAATTGTAAAAACATAGGACTTTTTAAAAATGGAAACGATAACACATTATTATAATACCATTCATAAAGATCGCGACACCAACACGCAACAAATGGTAGAAATCTTCCCCTTCTAAATTTCAGACTTGATAAAATTTTAATGTGCTTCTTATTTTATTCTTTTTTGCATACCTTATATTTTTTAGAATGTACAACCTAGTTTTAAGAAGTTCTCTTAAATAAGTTAAGTAGGTAGGTACCTATTTTTGAAGTTATTTAACTGATATCGAAGTTTTTTTTTTAAAGTAGGATATTTAGCTTGTTTGTTTAACAAGCAAAAATAATACTTCTTTTTATTTGTATCATTCTGTACAATTAGTTTACTTAAGAAGTTAACTAATTATAGGGTTAGGTTGATTCAGGATAGGGCTTAAAGTTGGATATAGTGTTGGACTTAAGACTTGGAGCAAATCAAGTTTAGACGTAAAATTGAAGTTTACAACTATATCCACGGTGATACGGACGCAACAATAGTTTGTTAAATAATATAATTATAATATTATTTTCATTGTGATCGATCTCCCTCAGGTTTGTAACATAAAATAATGCTCGTTATTACACTTATTGACCAACTTCAAAAACGAAGAGGTTCTCAATTCGTCTATATTCTGTTTTGCGTATGTTATGTGATATCTTCGTCAGTTGTGAACCGATTTTGAAAATTATTTTTTTGTTGGAAATGGTATACCAGTGAGTTGGTATTATTCAATCATATCAGCAAATTTTTAAAGGTTATTTGTATTTAGATTGATATTAAATATCTGTTTTTGTAGTCTTTAGTAATTTTAGCGGAGCACTTTTCCAGAGTTCAGAAAGAGATACCATATTAAGTTGATGCCAGATGACTCAGACTGTTTGGTTTGGTCTAGTCTATGCTGAGGGAATATCATAAATTTCAGCGTATTCTACATTCTAAACGAACTTAGCTTTCATGTCTTTCTAAATGCTTCCTTTAGAATGGTGTCCTACATGAATAAGTATTTAATATGTACTGCTGAAACGCGAGATCCGTTTGTGTTTCAACTAAATATATACTTGGAATACTGTCGATGGTCTATTGACTTTTAGATTGGTGGTGGACCACGTTGCTCACCATTCGTCCACTACTGCGAATGAGTTTCAAAATAATCATAGAGCAGAACTGTCCATACACATTTTCAAAAACAGTTTGATGAACGTACTCTTTGACATTTAGAAAATCAATACAATATAAACAAAAAAATACATTAGTAAAAATTATATCGGCTCGATATTATTTATTAAAACATATTTTTTTGACATAACATCATGTATATCTAAATGAACAACATATCACTTAGGCGTTTCTTCTTTTTTTCCATTTACTTCTTAGAGACATGGATTCATTTTCAATATGCGCATCTATAAGATTTATTTAGATAACAATGCTGTCTGCCGGACATGCACCGAGTCACATGTTATTTTTCCTCAATAAATTCTTATTGCGCGGATAGAGACGCTAATCAAGGAATAAATCTTTGTGTCCGGTAGGATTTATCGCGATCTGATTTGCCGCCCCCGTTTAAGCTGCAGCGCCGCCGCGGGGCCGCGGGTCCGGCCCGTAAACATTTCGGCGCCCATTAACGCGGACCGGGCGAGCAGACGTGCTTTACTTTTTGTCTCCAAGTTTTAAAAGAGTTATCGTCAGCTTCTTGTTTGTAGTTCGACAGTAATGGAGTTCCGGGCGACAGGAGTTCGTAGACGGCGACAGTAAAGCGTGTGTAACTGTGCCCCGTGCGAACTCCGCGTAACGAGGGTATGGGCGGAGCATCAAGAAAAAAAAAACTCTTTTTACTATCCTTCGCAACAGAAAGTGTTTCTATCCGAATTCGATGGTATCACTAAGAAAGCGGAGAAACACTTACTAAAATGTATTACACATCCAGTATACTGGATAGAAAGGTGCATATTGATTTTATCATAAATTATAGTCGAAGATAGTGTATCCTGTGGAAAAATGATAATAAGTAGACTGTTACACCACATGACACAAATTTACATATATTCGTCGTTAGTAAGCTACGAGGTTGTTATATAAAACGAAATTGAGGATATGATATTCATGAGAATTATTGAAAATGAAAAATAGATATTTAGTATCTAAATAACTACAAATACAGTTAAAGATCTAGAAGAAAAAAAAGAAGCGACGCAAATTGTTGAAATATGGAAAACGACAAAGTTGAAAAGAAATTGAAATATGGGAAAAAGTATTTAAAATGCCAAGGATAAAATAAAGTTATAAGTATAATGTACAATCGATTAAAGGGTGGAGAAGGAAGTGTTAAGAGAAGGAATACATTAGAAAGTAATCCTAGGGTGGTAGGGAGAAACTGTTTATAAAATATGAAATGTAAAAGAAGATATAAATTAAAAAGTGTAATATAAATATAAGATAGGATAAGTTAAATAAAAACAAAAGAGAAAAAAAAATAAAAATGAAAAGTAAATAATGCAAAGGAATAAATACAGTAAATAAAGTAGACCTAACCTGCCATCCTTAGGAACGAAAGAGAAATCAGAATGCGATAAGAAACGAATCTGAGAATGGATATATACGGGCTGTGGTTGTCATGTCACGGGGGCGGATTAAAATATACTGTTGTCTTCCTTAGAGTTGCAAGTATTTATGAGAGGCGGTGACCACCTTCTCTATGGTGAGTTGCATGTTCATTTAAATTGACTCATATTGCATATCAATAATTTATTGAAAATCAGTAACATTCATTGTATGCGGATGGTAGCATCTTAGACGAATTTTACTCCGGCCACACTAATGTCTCTTGGGCTTGTTTTGATGAGATTGAAACCAACTCTGTTTGAAATCGAGATATCCTTAAAACAAATCTCAAAGTGGGGAGCAAATCTAAGCTTTGTCGAATTTAATCTCATAAAAACAGAAATTTTCGCATTTACAGCCAAAAATCCTCAGTTCTCTGTTCCTTCTCTTCTTTTGAAAAGAATTCCATTTAGTATCACACCGCGTATTTTTGGTGTTGCCACGTTCTCGAAAAGCCTTCAGTTTCGCAATTACCTGGAGTGCAAAGGGAAATTGGTTAACAAAAAGCTCAGTCCAAGTCTGACTATAGCTTCTTATTTTTTAAGGCACAGATCTAACCACATCTGGATTCCTGTTATCACTTCTGGACTGGGGCACTTAGTATCAACTCTTGCTTATAAACAACATCCAACGTTAAGCGCTTGGAATGTCGGCGATTCTGAAATACCGGTCAAGGTCGACCCATTGATTTTGCTAAAAGATATAGCATATTTTTTGCATGTTTTACCACATATACTATGGGGAATGTTCTGTACAACTATTCATTTTTTACAATCTTTTATTTACTTGTTTGCCTTGCTTGTTTGTCTGTAATAAAATCTGCCAAGTTAAATTTGATCCACTTCTCGGTTTCCGATTACGCTGAAATTTTGCATACATATGTATATTGTGTAAGAATGCAATATGATGATGACACGGAGGTAATCTGATGATGGAGCTGGGAGGTGGGCATAAGAACTTCGTAGTAAAACGACGCAACCCTATGGAGTTTAGGCTCGTTTGATTTGTTTTATCGAGTACTTTGTCTTTAGGTGGTATACGGGATATGGTGATGGAGCTGGAAAGTGGCCATAGGAATTCTGTAATAAAACGACATAACCCCATTGAGCTTGGGCTCGTTTGATTCGTCTTGACGAGTATTTTGGTCCTAAATGATAACCAGGGTTTGATGATGAACCTGGAAGGTGCCCATAGGAATTCTGTAATAAAAGAACATAACCCCATCAAGTTTAGGCTCGTTTGATTCGTTTGACGAGTACTTTAACTCTGTAGTTTAAAAAAAGATTCCACCAATCTTCATAAAAATTGGAATACAGTCATGTGATTGCACAAATAATAGGTTATCGTCTGTCTGTTTCTTTATCTGTATTTTCTTTTATAACTTAAAAAAGGTTTCACCAATCTTAATGAAAGTTTTTATGAAGAAGTACATGTGATTGCGCAAATGATAGGCTATGTCAGCACAAATACCTCTTTGTCTGTCTGAATGTCTTTTTATAACCTAAAGAGAGTTTAATCGATTTTCGATGAAAATTGGTATACAGTCGAAACATGCGTTTTGATAAGTGATAGGCTATACGTGATTTCGGTACACCGTATATTAACCATAAAAACACTTTTGTGTGTTTCGTTAAGAGCCATTCATTCCTTTGTTTTTAAAGTTGTGTATACACGTGTGTGTGTGTGTGTGTGTGTGTGTGTGTGTGTGTGCGTGTGTGTATTTGTGAGCCATAATTTTAGCATGGTTTACAATGATTAATGGGTCAATCAGAAAATAGTTCGGAAAAAGAAATAGTGTAATCAGTATGAAGAGGTGGTGATTCGTTCGTCGAAGCTCGGCTTCGGATAAGAACGTGTCAGGTTTGATCCTGACCACTGCGGAATCAAACTCAGATTTACTTTCTGTCGTCTGAAGAATTGACCAATGATTTTTTAACTCTAATCAGCGTAAACCACATGCTCCGTGCTTCAGAGAGTACGTTAAGCTGTCGATCTAGACTGTTGCCGCCGCGTCGGCGACGATAGTCTTTAACAGCTTCCAATCCGTACTGGGTCAGCGTGGAAGGCCTAAGGTTCAGAAGTATCGTTTAGAATTAAAAACATTGTTGAAGTGTATAAATTATCAGTACGCTAAATAGAACTTGAGCCTACAATAAGTATGGAAATTTAATGAAAAAAGAGTTTGCATTTTGCAGTATTTTAACTGCTGCAGTGGTTCAATAAATAATGTAAAAGGAAAACAATATGTCGTTAATGGAAGAAAAGCTAATCGCTGACTCATGCACTACAAGATTTATGGAATTATAAATCCGATCGAAATTAATTTCGATCAGATAATGATTTGTTTTATGTAAGGACTCAGTAAGTAAGAATTTTTTGAAATTCATTTTTATAGGATTAAGGGGTGGTTGACTTTTTTTATGAAACTTTTTATGGGGCGAGGTACGATTATGTATGGTATAAATATGATTATAAATGGCGAGACGCGTCTTTCGCGATTAGGTGAAGATGGGAGTAGGGTTGTATAATGAATAAAATGGAATGTGTATTTTGTACGTTTTCTTTGCTTGCTTAAACAATTACTATAAAATTGGCGATATGTTATATTCGCAAACGGGAAATTTTTTGAAATAAATAGCTGACGACTGTCCCTGATTTCGTCTACGTATTCGCACTATTGAACCAAACTATTGAATTGATCCTGAAAATTCCTTCATGAACAAGATGCTTCTTGAGTAAAATAGACTATTAACATTTCGCTCTGACGTCATCTGTACACTTGTGCTAATTGTAAATTCTAAAAATTCTTCCACTTATACAAAGCTACACTATCTCCGAGTAATATGGCCTAAATTTTATTTTGATATTAGCATTTGCCCCGTCCAAATCGGAACCGTGACCGGTAGCGGTTTCGCAATTGCAAACGGCACGAGGATCGAGGGTCAAGGGTCTAAACCGGGGTCGGAATAGAATGTAGGATCAAGTACCGAGATCAGAATTCAGAGCGGGACTAGAATCGTAATATACTAAGATCGAGACCGGGTTTGCAATCAAAGGCGGGCCCGTGGTCGGAATCGAGAGTGAGACAAACCGGCGTCGAGAGCAAGACCGCGATCAGAACTAAGAACGGGATTGTTATTCGCCGATATAAGGTAAAAGAATTCATTCTATGTCCTCGCGGGCAAAGCCGCGAACGGAAGCTAGTGTACATATACAAATACAAGAACTGTTCGTTTCATTAGTTGAGGATATGATATGAATGACATGATTTGGTTTGTATTATAAAACTTTAAAATGTTAAAATTGTATTATTTTTTTTGGTTATTGAAGTTCGGCCTCTCATTTTGACGTATGCTATATTTTTAACGTTTAATATAGTGCCCGATTTCGTTGCTGGAAATTTTGTTATGTATACAAGCGACCTGCTTCAACTTTTTTGAACAAACAAGTTTTGATTTGATCTGATCTATGGAATAATCGATGACTTTTCTATTTTCAAAGCCTCTTCCATCAATGCCCTTTTAAACAATTAATTTATTTAAACAAACAAATAATTAAAGGTCTCTGTTAAAAAGTAGGACGTAGGGCGCTAATTTTATTTTAAAAGTTGCTTTTTGGTAAATTGTTAGTTTAAAAGGAGATGATGGAAGAGGCCCTTAGTATCTTAGTTTTAATACAGTGGATTATGATATTTATCATGGTTTCAATTATTTTGAAACTTTTAGTAAATATTTAAAGTTTTCCTTTTTTTATTTTTTTCAAGTTTTAAAAAGTCTTCATAGTATTATGTAAGAATATAAATATTTATTGCATTAATATGGACTATTAATGATATAATTAAAACACTATACAATTGGAAATAATAAAGGACATTACGCACTAAACATATTACCTAAATTTGTTCAAAATATATGTTAGTGATAGTTTGGCTTATTTTTATAATCGAGTAAAAATTCGAGATTTTGATTTCCATATTCCATATGCTTTTAAATAACAAAATCTGAAGATGCTTAGTTATTATGTATTTTTCTGTTATATTTTATTTCATGAATGTTGGGATGTTTACCGCTGAAATTATCGATAACTCTCAACCGCTTAGCTGAACGTAAATACTGTGAAATGAATATTTTCTTTAACTCTTAAATTTGTCCGTAGTTTCGCATTTTTTTTGGTCATAAAACGAATTGCTTCGCCTTTTGCATCACTCGATCTCGCTGCCTATCCTGAATCCGATTCCGATTCCGATTCTGCTATCGGTTTCGATTCCGATTCTGCTATCGGTTTCATTTCCCGTTCTGTAGTCCTGTCTCGATCTCGCTCTTGGTCCCGGTGCCGGTCCCGATGCCTATTTCGCTTCTAGCTTCGTTCACACTGTCGACAATATTATTAGTATAAATACCATTTTTACTTGACTTTTTGTATTAAAATATCCTAGGTTTTATGCCAGAACATGATCAGTTATTGAATAATTATTTACAATCTGTCTAGGCATTGGAACCTGACTGAAAGCCCAAATACTCACACAAATATACTTTTACAATTATAACAAACTTTACGTAATTGTACATGTTACACAATAACGTTTCTCGCACTTTTAAACGCACGGACATAAAAAGGATTTGTATATTTTTAATATAAATCCTTTTCTAGTCCCATTTTAAATTTCCCTATCAATTCCCATTCTGAACCGGTGACGAATAACGATCCGAATCTAATACTGATACTACTTCATTCCAATCGTGACCCTCTCATCAATCGTAAAACTCGATCTCAATTTCGGTTCCGTTCTGGGCTGAGCGAAATTTCCTACACAAGGACGCTTCAGTTCTCGTTCCGGATTTCCTGAGCAAGAGTTCTCACTCGGCTCTAGACGGCACGCGTATAAGGCCTATTCTTAGAAGTGGGATATACGTTTCTGAGCCTAAGTAATTCACTTACGTTTACGGATTGATTCCGATGGTCAAAAGCAGGCGACACCCTTTTCAAACTCTACCACTACCGTTCCGACGTGATTGGCGAGAAGCACCATATAGCGCCTGATTATTTGTGTCTGTGTAAAATTGTGCATATCAAGCGCCCAGTGATTGATATTATATACAACTTTACCAGCAGTCACTGGCTTTCATCGTACGGTCTAAATTTTACACTAACCACAATACATTACACAATGTTTGTTGGGAGCGGAGCGTATCCCGCTTGTCATAGACAAGATATTATTGAAAAAAATCTCTGTACGCACGTATGCCTGTATCGAATTTTGTCACATGTTTTAAAGATTTTAGCTTTTGAAATTAGGTGATCTGAATATTAATGATGAAAAATTGTCACGGATAAAATTGAAAAAATACTGTAGTTAAATTGTTAATTTAAGATAAGTGAAGTGTGTTAGAAAATAATATTATGATTTGATAGTGAATTATAGTTTCTCCTTTTCATGAAAGTTATTATCATGAAAACAGTTAGATAAATAATTACTATTGTTAAAATTTGAAGAAAGATTTATCATTTTCTAGACTGTAGGTTATAAGCAGCTCACTTTCTGTATTCACACTTGATCTCTTCACCTCGCCTCTACCTTCGCTAACATAAATCAAAACGGTCTATTACGACCCTGTTAGGAGGTCTGTACTGTCTTTAAGTGTTTCTTCATACACAGATAGGCATAAACACAGCACAGCCGGGTGTAGACACAAAAATAGAACGGCTAACACGCCATTGAAAAAATATAGGTTTATCGACTTTGTGGATTCAATAAATGTGATTCATTATGCTTTCATTATCAATACGATTCGAGAGTTTGCTGTGTAAACACGTACCACGTTTTTCAATCAAGATTTTATTGCGAAGATTGTTTCTTCATTACGCCGGTGCCCTTTCACCAGATAAGTGCACGCGGATAGATGTAGGTCGGCGAAGATAAGAGTTTTCTTGTTCCAAACGTGACTAATAAAAAAGGCGCGGCGGGTGCCACCATAAATCCTACGCGGCTCCTGAATGCCGAGATTTATATTTCTATTAGGGAATCTTTCGGCTCGAGATATGTAAAGGCTAGTGACGAATGAACAGGTGACGGAATAGTGGGGCGCGTTCGAGCTGAGGTTAATAGCGACCGTATATCGGTATAAGTAAATAAGTACTATATAACGATAATATTAATGTCGTTGTATAGAATTGGCGTTTAATTTTTTCATCTTTAGCGTATGATAAGACAAACTATAAGTTAGTTTGTCTTAAACTATTACCTTAAAGGTAATTATGGTGAGATGGACAAGAAACGAAACTTCAGAGCTAGTGCAAGTGCATTGCATAATTTCATTTATTGTCAGCGATTAGTTCCGTTAGTGATATGTATCACTAAATATAGTATATATCACTTCGCTGAAAATAGTAGCGAAACGAGATAAAATCTATTTATACGTTCGGATGGGGTATAAACGATGACCATACCATATTTTATCAAATTCTTTCCAATAATTTCTGAGGAGTACACGGACAAATGCGCAGACAGACAGGTAGACAAAAACTTCAAAAACTATTTAAATGAATTCTGTAAACGTTTAGGGAAACGGTTTAGGAGGGATTCAGATGGGCATTTTTGCAAATATCTTTAATGTACAATTATTTTCTTTCTGCATTTGTATTATATTTACAAATTAAAAGAAATGTTGAATGCTACGTGATTAACGTTAATGCTAATTAGTAATATAATTACGATTATTGGAAAGGAAAAACAATGTCTAAAACACCATGACACCTTGTCAATTTGGAAGGGACGTTAAATATATTGCTTCGGTTCGATAAATGCTCCTGAAATATATATATATTTTTTTAAATTACAGATATAAAGAAAATTCCGATCGAACCATTCATCCAGATATGGCACGTTCATATTTCTACAATAAAAAAAAAAAACTTTATAAATCAACACAGAGGAAATCGCTGCGAAATATCTTTCCTTTCAGGGCCAGGAAGATGTATGTACATTCGGCGGAGGCGGCGTGACCGGTCGAGGCCCTCGCGCAAAACAAGCCCCTCCGAGTTTTAGGAATTTCCGGGAGCAGAAGTCCGCCAGCCCGGAGGCATCGGCCGAACCGATATTACATTTTTAAGGTAGCTATTCTGCGGCGTCATCCGGCGCAACGTTGTAATTGAAATATCTTATCACCCGCTGGGAGCCGTTTGTACCCTGAGTACATTTTTCCGTGTAAAAACCCCTCATGATGATTATCTCTTCTTTTTTTTTTGCGGGTTTATTTGATTCCTCTATCAATCATAGACGTTCAGTTTGGTAAGACGTAGGTGCATCGTTATTTTGATATTTATTAAAGTTAGAACTATTTCAATGTTCAATTGCCAAAGTAAACAAAATGGGAGAGAATATTGGACCTCTTTATTAAATTGTCATGTGTGTTCTCTGAGTTTAAGTGAAATTCATCAACTTACATGGTCGTGAAATTTGAGTGAAAATCAAAAAGAACGTTCATAAATCTTTCCGACTCTTAGTCCTTAATTATAGAGTCGGCCGTGTTTTCTTTTTAGAAAGTAAATCATTGTTGATTATGGGTACCAAAATACAACTTAAACCCAAACTCAAAATTTTTAAAATAAATTAAAAAAATGATAGTAATTCAATATTTTTTTCACCAACATCCAACGACTCTTACAATATTTCCAGGTCTTAGCTTTGAATTCATGTCTCTAGAGATAGAGGAAAGTATTAATAAAATTTGTGAAATATGGTATACTATCTAAAAACCTCAATCAAAAATAAAATAGTAATAGTGAAATTAGCGCCGTAGTGGCGTACTAATAAAAACATAAGTTTTTCTAGAAACTTCGTTCGGTTGTACATGACAGTACCTGCGTTTAACTGAACATTATTCAAGGAGCCAAGTATGGTTGTCATCGGTACATACACGACGCTCTTCTGTCAGATTGCATGTAATACATGCAATGAGTTATGTATATAAATATATTTATCAACAATTTGGTCAACAGGGGTACATGTATCATTCCAATTATACACATTTCCCAAACAGCAATGCTCCAACATAACGCGCCAGTTACAGCGCAATAATTTTAAACTCTACAAATTAGCACGGGCCCCCAGCAAAAGAGCAGCGCGGAACAAAGTCATCGGCGCGCCCGCGGCAATCATAGAGGCGGCTACCCAAACCGCTGGATGCTTTAACATACGTTAACAATTTCACACGCCGCCGGCTCTCTTAATTAGCCGGTTCAGCATGTTTTAAGCGCGTGCGCGTATGACGTGGTGTTGGTTTAATTTAAAAGCTACGTTCTTGCGCCGACGAGGCGGCCGGCGCCGATCTCACCTCCCTGCGAAATACATGAAGGCATTTCTGTCACGACGGCACATACACCGACTCAGATTATTGTAAATCCAGTGTCTGATTAGATCGGGCGGTTCTCGTTAGTGTTGTCATTACATTTCTGAGATAGTACGTGCGAGTGCTTACAGCTATCTCGGTAGGTGTATAAAAGAATCTTTGTATCACGTTGTATGTAATATATTTATATGCTTTGGATGAAGTGTTTGTATTTATACGCCTCACTGACCTCACCTCCTTTAGCATTTTCATTATTAATCTTATCCGTCACCTGCAAACATTAATCCTAAAATCGTAAACATGATTTCACAAAACATGTTGTGACAATAACTGTCGAATCTTCAAGTAATAATTCGTGTTAGTTGTTTATCTTTTTCGTGAAACGATTGGGTAGCAATTATAATTTTTTTTTTCTATACGTCCATCACAAAAACTCCCATTGCTTTTATATATTTATCATCGAATTATGACTCTATTTTAAATAGATATTTCGTTGAATTAATAAACATTTAATTTTAAAGATGTCATTGTTTTGTATTAATATTCTATTATTTAATACACTAACTTTTGCTTATGGTTTCGTCCACATAGACACAAAGAATTACTTCACCTTATATCAATATCTCTTAGCCCCTGTTTTTTTTTGTCTCCATATGTCGATCCCAGTATCTTATCTAGATACAATCGCTATTTCGCTCACGGTTTCAACTTCAGTACCATTCTTGAATCCGATCTGATTTCTGTTTTTGGTTCGAATTCAGGATACAACATGTTTATACCGTAGCATCTAGCTATGAGTATGTTCTTATAAATTTCCTAAATACCTAAAGACCAAACGAGCATGCGACAAGCATTCGTCATGTCATATTCATGAATGAATAACGAATCAATAAAATAAACGTAAATTGGCATATTGTGTATATTGTCGGGTAATGAAATAGATAGGAAAACTAAGATTTCTTAGTATACAATGATAAAAATCTTTATTACATCTATATTTTAAGAAAACAAATTTGCTCCATTACTTTATAAAAGGAAACAGATTTCTTGAAAAACAGTAAATAAAATTGGCTGTTATTAACATTCAAGTCGATTCAAGGCAAATATGTATACAGCATGTAAATGTTTAATTTTATTATGTTAATATTATGCGCACGAGCATATTGTTTTTATGTTAATTCGTTTTGCTACCGACAATTTCAAAAGTAAATGGTTTACGTATTTGAACTTGTCGACTCCAGGAAATCGAAACATTTTTTTACTCAATTCTGAAATATAGAACTTTATGGATTATTTTTAAAATCGAGCAAGGAAGTACAAACATCACCGTCTTCTGAGCGATGACATATTTAGTTACTCATGAAAGGAAAGGAACGTTGTGATTTGGAATTCTATTCGGGGTATAAAATATATACATAAACTAAAAGTGCAAATATTGAAGAGGCGAGTGGGTTTTGAGTTGGATTATGAAAAAGCATATTGTTGTGGCAGGTTCCATTGTCCCCGCTAAAGGAAACCTTTTACAAATTTCTCACTTCAGATTAACCCGGCAGTCGTTCTGCACTTTCTTATTTCAACGAGCGGGGATGTAGAATGGATTATTTCTTCCTTTGCAGCGATCTCAATCTGGGTATCGTTTTTAATTTCTCAATAAAAAAAAAATTGGTTGTATGTAAAGTCGGTTTACGGACGATAATTTTACGTCATAACATCATAAGAAAACATTGATGAAAAATTGCATACTTTTATGAAGTGAATAGAATTACTATAACTGAATTATCATTATTTTGCTTAATACGAAGGAAGAGTTAATTGAAAATTACATTTTTTTTGAAAAATTAACATTTATTTGCACTCGTTAATTAAAATATTTTTTTTACTTAAATTATACAGATAAATTTGAAATAACAATGTGCTATTAACAATTTATTTACAACTTATGTGTGATACATATTTAGGATCTTTCAATCTGCGTTATCCTATTAAGGATAGGACGATGATAGAAAAAGTAGGAAATCAAGGGGAGTGTTTCCAGTGTAATGTGCTGACAAAACAGTTTACGTGTAGGTTGTGTGCTGCCGCTGTCTCTCTTCTACTCGGACCCATCGGCCGATGGAGTGGAAGAGAGATAGATGCGTCACAAGCCGAACGCTTAGCCCGATCGTGCCTCTCTGTCGCTTGTTCCGCGCTCTCGCTTGCTCGATCGGCTCAGATGGAACGTGACAATAAGTATGCTTTTTCGTGCGTGCAGCCGGCGTTCATCGATTTATAAGACGTTATCATGTCAAAAGAATTACATGTATCCATCGTTCGGATCGCGGGTTTAAGTCAAAGTTCAAACAAGAATCTTTTAGAAGTATTTTCAATCTTTTCTGAATTTTCAATTTACCGGGCAATTTTTTCACTTTTACTTTTTCTAATAATTTTGTTCAGAATATTACAGGCATTTGACAAAATAAAATTTAATCAGTCATTCTCATCAACCGCGCTTACCATCGAACTGCTTTTGATATTTATTTATATAGATAGATCGAGGCGCTTGTACATTATGACCCATGGTAGTCCAAGCGGGTTGCGGGTTGCGGTATACCTTATAGTTCGAAAATATACCCTTAATCGACTCGCCACCGTTCCATAGAATCACATTGCTCGTTTAAAAAAAAAAGGGGAAGGGCTAAAAAGCTACGCCTAAAAGAGCATTCTTTGACTGTCTCGAAAAGTACTAATTTCTTTTGGTTTTAAAATGCTCTATCTAGAAAAGGTTTATTTAGTGTTCAAGTAAGCAAAACAAAAAAAATGTATTTATTCTAGACATTTTTGGCTTCTTTGAACTTCTATAGAAAACAATCAAGGGAATTGGCTATTTTGACTGGCATTTTGGCAAGTTCTCAACGAATCTTTATATTTAATGACAAAATGTTTATTAAATATACAAGCTATGCAGCCTTACATAAAAAAAATACAACCTCGCATCAAATGATGCCCTTGCTAGGTGTAAGATCACGTACGTGAATTTATAGGGAAATAAAAAAATTGAAATAACATTTTTCGTGCGCGAGCTCGTTATCTCGCTTGTGTCGTCCTTTGAAGGAAGTCACAAACAAAGTAAAGTCTCAAGACTCGGGAGACTACATCGGGTTTCTAGGAATTCTTTGTTTTATATGATTTTTTTTCTATAAAATTGTCTTTTCAATACTGTAGGATATAAATAAAAAAAATTGTAGGTTTATTAAGCTATTGCTAGTTCATTTTATAGATTTTTTCCACTCGATGCGTTTGAATTGAAGTTGCGTACTCGATGTATTGCAGTATTATTGTATAACAAAAAAAAAAACAAATACATATTCTAGCTATTAAATCATAAAAATATGCATTAAACACTATTTAATTTAGTAGCTTTGAAAAATATTACTTTGTAAAAAGTAAAATGCTTTTCTGTAAATACAGCAATAACGAAGCTGATATTGAAGTATTTTCAAAGACGAACGCATAAAGGGTTAACTCTATCCACAAAAAAAAAAAAAAAATAATGAAATAACTATAGCTAAGGAAAACTTTAAAATTCTTCATTTTCATGTTATGTAAATATATACTCAGCCACGTAGGGCGGGACCCGGGCGCCGCGCGGCGTGATACATATTTTATTATTTATTTTTTTATAATTAATAATCCATTCTTTTATATTTACTTTCCATTAACTGAATATTTTTCTTAAAACATTAAATGAAACTTTTTGGTTTGATTTCTTTCTTTGAATTATTTGTATTGAAAAAGATAATATAAAATGAAAAAAGTAATGCATAAGAATTTTATCTCGAATTGTGTTCGGAGTTGAGGAAAAAGCGTAAGGAACGAGCATGCGAGTCTTGAGAGAAGAGAAAGAGAGAGTAGGTTGTCACCGCCGCCCATGAATACTTGTAACCCCAAAGAGGGATCAGTGTGTTAGCGGCCTTTTGGAAAGGAATAGAAAATCTGAAGGAGGCGGCGTGGGCTACCGTCACCCTTATTTTCAATTTAATCGTTAAAACAAACATTGTTCTGTTTACACATACGTTACTTTGTCCTTAGCAGTGTTGCGCAGGGCGCTCTATCTTTCGCTTATCGCATCGCTGGCGGCACTATTTTGCGATTTGAGTCGAGTTATGCACCAAAATATGCAGTCGATCGGACAACAGCGAACCGCGATTCCGATCGGTTAAAATAAGATTTTAGGTGAAAGAATTTGTTGTTTCCATTGTTGTTGAAGATGGATTTGCCTTTTTTTGATATAAATTACGTTCCTCATAAAACAGTATTTACATTCACGATATAAGATTGCAGTGACACCTTTACATAGACACAAATCACTCGTACATGCGCATTATATAAATGTTATATTTTCATTGCAATGCGCTTTCATTAAAAATCAAAATGATAAAAAGTTAAAAAATACTATATAATTAAGCTTATTAATTGGAAAATATTCTAACATATTTAATTCTTTTTTTTTACATCTACATAGTCCAACTAGTTAAACATTTTGTAAAAAAGAATTATTATCGCCTGATAATAATTCTTTTTTTACAAGTAATTAACATGAGACTAGGCATCGTCCGTGTTTTGCTTGTTTCATTGTATAAATGCCATGTTGGCATAACTGAAAGCTCTGTTTTGAAAGTAACCTTGAATAGAATCTCAGAAAATGATCAAACTTTTTAAAAATATAGTAATTTTTTTTATTATTTTGTGATTATCTTCGTTAAGGTAAAATTAAATAGATGTATAATAAGAAAAATAGTACGTTGAAATCAGTTAAGTAACGAAAATACTTTTATTTTGTCTTATTTAATAAAATTAATTGGAATGCAGGTCACTTATTAGGAAAATAATTTAAAATTTGGGAAAATGTATTGTAAGTTCAACAGTTAAAGCTGTCTGCATCAGAATAATATTTTACATTGGTATTAAATTACCATCTGATTTTCCTAAAAAGCCAAAGCCTTAAGAACAAGAATTCTGAGAACGTAAAATATTTGAGTTAAATTTAGTTTCAGGAAACTTTTCGACTAACTCAGTAGAAAGTTTTAATATCCCTGCTGCGGTCGATGTAAATTAGTCTATAATGAATTTTAAAACGATTCTAGTAAGTTGGGACTTTACCTTATTTTTAGTTTGCTACGCCATCGTTGTAGTCTGAACTTTCGAATTATTTTCTGTAATCGGATTGTAAGTGCGATTTCTTAATCTAAGAATGATTTTCCATAATGAAATTTCTTTTTTCTGTTTAAAATTGCTTATTTATTTGATGAAATAGTTTATACGATTAAAATAAATTTCTATTACTATTATTATATATATTTTTTTAGAATCTCAAACATGGCCCAAAATTCATCGAGCCTCTTAGATAGGTATTTTAAATTCATGGATGTCGTAAACGATCCCAGCATACCTCCGCCCCGAGTGTACGACCCCCTGTCTCCGACGCAACTGAATGATGTAAAACTTATCAGAGAAGTGAGTGCCGTTTTACAGAAGGCTAAAGATGACGAGGAATTGAAAAAAATCAGGGATGCTGAAAACGAAGCCGAGGTATATACAATTTTAATTCAACCTAAACGAATTACGAAACAATAGATTATTAGCCTTGTTTGAGTCTTTCCCTTGCTCAGTGGCAAGGCTCTGTATGTGCTCAGTTAGTGTTTATGAAATTATTATATGAACTTTTAGCGTTAGTTTCTAATTGACGGTTCAGAATTGACAATAGGCGGTTCTGACAATGATTCAAGTATAATACTATATAGGATAGGATAAGTGTTAAGGTTTCCTCCGCCTACAAAGTGCAGAGAACGAACGACAAAAATCTTACCAAAGTGGACGTTGGCATTTGAATGTGTAGCATGTAATTGGTTTACGTTTTTAACTTGATATTAAGAAACAAGCACGAATGTGTGCATCGGTCCAATGTTTTTTACTATTATAACAGCCTTTTTTATTTCCTTGATATTTAAGTACATTTATCAGGAAATTATATTAAGACTAAATTACTAAATTATTACTATTCATTAAAATATAACATCTATTTTTACTTTCATTTTCGTCCAATTTTGTGGAATCCTCTATGAATAAAGGCCTCCTTCATCATCAACATCAGCACAATATAATAAAACCTTAAGCTTATTTTTGAGGGGGAAGGCGTGTCACCCTTTTTTATTTTGGCTTACAAAGGGGTCTGGGACTTTAAGATTAACATAAAAACACAAAAAAAAGGATTCAAAGATTAAATAGAACATTAATGATATTGTGTTTGTCGAATTAACTTGAATAGCTCAATTTATATTTTAAACATTTAATTCTCATATGGCAATTTTAAGAAACAAACAGCTATTGGATTGCTTTTCAAAAGCAGTAAATGTAATTACATTTATCAACTGGCTTTACTTATAGCAAAATATATCACTATATATTTTGTGTATATATCACAAAATATATCAGTCTCGATACATCACTATGTATCGAGAGTGAGTAGACGGATAAAAAATTGCCGCTCCAATAAAGTTAAGGGCAGAAATTGAACTACTTAGGAAAGCGGGAACTTCTATTTGCAGACTGAAAGATATTTTAAATAAATTTTTAGTGTTTATTAATTGAATACGGGGATATAACGATGTCTCTGACTGATAATTTATAAATGCCATTTGTAAATTATGTTAGTTTAAATCATCAGTCAAGCTATGTTCTTGAATAAATCTTTAAAATTCCAATTTTAATAATTTAAGCAAGAAGATTCCTGTACAAATACACTCATGTACAAAAATAATTTAAAATCGGTATCTTATGGTATATGTTACATCTCATTGAAACTCGGAAAAACGAGAAAAAAGGAAATTTTAACTCTTTGGTCATCTATAACGTTAAATAAACCGAATGGGAATTTGAATTATTGTTGGAGATAATTGAAATTTGGATTGCAGAAAGTGTGAAGACAGGTTTATGGATTGCTCCGTCTAGATTTGGTAGTCTGTCTGGAGACTTATCGTAGAGAGTCAACCATAGTTAGATGAATAATGTGGTCAACCTTCGACCCTTTAAGCTCAAATACGTAAGATCGAGCTAAATTAGACAATTTCATAACATTCGATACGACTCTGAAAATAAATATAACGTGGGTCCGTGTCAGAATGTGACGGACGGGGGTCAAAATGACCGAATTAAATTTTGAAAGAATACAAATTTGTCATCCTCTATGTATAAAAAAAAAAAAGATGAAATACGATATACGCTCTCATATATTATCAGTTTGAAAATAACGAAGGGATAGCCCGTCCTCGCTAACAAAGTTAAACAAAGAACCTTGGAAATGGGAAACGTACCCAGGTCCAATTTCACGAACGACTAGTGAGGGGACACGACTGTATGCGTGGTACCTCGTACATTTTGTATTCATTACATTGAAGATTTGAATTTATTTTACAATACAAGTCGTTTTTAGAGGTGGCTGTGTATCATTAAAGTCAAATTGTTATACTTAAGCATGTTACTTAAATAAATCTTTATTAATAAATTACAGTGACTGATTTAAGCATAAATAAACAAATGTAATTTGATTAATATGTTATTCGCAGGCTGATGATAAAAAAGAAGAAAATGCGGAGGAGGACACTGAACCTAAACAAGAGTGAAGAATCACGGGCAAAGAATTATTTATTTAATTCTAATGTCATTATATTTTAGTGTTGAAATAAAATAAATATGTTCATTATAAAATTAAAATATAATATACATCATAAAAATAAACGAAAATATTAACTTTTAATGGTGTTTTCTTTGTATTTATTGTAATATATTTTAGAATGTCTTAATCTTATTTAAATTTTTTACATATTGAAATGTAAAGAATATATGTAGTAAGGAATTACTCCATAGTAAAATCGATTGCCTTTATGGATATAGAACTTGTTTGCAATTAATTGTTCGTTATGTTAAAAGAATAAAATTTTAATACATATCTACAAACTTACAATCCCCTTATATATTTCATAAAAATCCCACGTTCACTCATTGAAGTCCCTGCTTTAGTCTAATGCGTTACGGGAACTTAAATACCGTTTACGATTCTAATGCTACATCACAGACACGCAGATATCCTTCTAATGATTGCTACACTGTTGGGGCAACTGTTTGATATTTCTATTGGATGTTTGTTAAACATTGCACTTTACGTCCTAGAAGTCTACGGGGTAGAACTTACATTTCTTGAGTCTCAGTAGGGCAACCTATAATTGACACTTGGTATATCTTCATTATTATTTTAATGATTATTAAGGTCGCGCCTATTTCCCAAAAGGGTAGGCAGAGATTATAGATTTTCATAAGGTATGACCTTTGCTCTCTGCCATTTATGTTACGCTACGTTATGACACGATTTCTCTTGCTTTAAAGATATCCATCAATCTTTTCGATTTACTGTGGCAGAGTCATGCTGCGGCCAACTTGGCTGTTGTACAAAACTGGATTGGCTCGACCGGTGAAATACCATAATTCTCATAAAATAATGGGCATGAAGTCGCAGTTTCCGCTGTTGAGTTTCGTCCACGGAGCGAGACTTCCAGCGGTCCGCTCCCCTCCACTTCCTCACCGTTAATTCTCTTTTATCAAAATTTAAATTTGAAATCAAATTAAAATTATCTTCATTTCATAAGTTATAAAATAACACTTGAAATACTAGCGGAATAAGCAGAAGATGCGTTAGGAGACCAAGTAGTTTGAAGGTACGGTACTTCGAACGATAAAGAACGCTTCGAATGCTTTAGCAATTTCTAAGTCTTTTTTCAGGGTTATGTCATTTAACTTAAGTTTAAAGTTAATAACTCGACTCTTAAATCTTCCAGTTTTTTTCTTTATGATACCCTGAGTTGTTTTCATAATATTCTTTGCTAGTTTTTATTTTATTAATGACGTGCTTGGTTTTAGCCACAATGCAGACACGCTCAAAAATTTTTGAGAATTTTTTTACAAACATAGTAAAACTCTCACTATTATCAAAAGTCTTTTATCACAAAGATCATACGGTTTTCTCATATTTTTATTAATTGCTATTGTTGCCCAATCGCAAAATGATAATGATTTATTTATTTTAATATTTCTTGCTTTAAATACATTACCATTTTCATTTTTTATTATGTGAAGCATTAAATTACATAAACAATATTAGAATATAGAATCAATGCGGCACTAAAGTTACGGGATTCTTGACATGATATTTTTCTAAATTTAATTAGGCGATTTTCGTTCATCAATACACAAATTATGTTTCTTTTTAATGTTTTTTAAGCGATATTTTAAAAGACACAAAGTGACCGCTGCGGTCGGGTTTTAAACTATAAATAATACATTTCTCCTGTGGTTCAATATTTGTCTAGATATTAACGATATAAAGTTTCATAGGTAGAAGTTATTCTCGTTGGAACTAAAAAGAGCTTAGGCAAATTATAAAAACAGAATAATTTAAATATCTTACTGCCGTGATAGCTGGTATCTAAGATATTAATATTAAAGTCCCCACAATCCACAAATTACTATATTTTTACTTTGTCACTAATTTCACATAAGGGTTTATCCATGATACACTAAAATAATTTATAGGAGGAATGAGGAGGTCTGTAAACGCTCATTACAACTAGCTGTTCGAGCTCTACACGGGCTATTTCAATAACTCACTCAACAGATTCGTTCTTTCCTTAAAACTTTGAATTATTTCTTATTAGTATTAAAGTTCCGTCACGTGTTGAACTCTCTCTGCTGAAGGAATTAACAACCTGGTGATGGATAAAACCGAACTGAAGCTGGCAGTTCCTGAGGAAATGTTCCGTGACACACAAAATATAATATGAATATTAGCTTATAAATAGCCAGCTCCTCTTCAACCATACATACGTTATGATTACCTTGAATATTTGACTTTTATTATTACTTCTAAATATGCCATCGTTATTTACATTTAGGTATATTATACTATTTTTTTCTGATATAATGCATGAACCACTCTCTGTTATCGTACCATTAGTGTTAAAGTTGGATGAGAAAAATTGTGCAAATTCATTATCGAAGAGAAAAACACTGTTTGTTCTTATGAACTAAATAAATTAGGGGTTCTCTGTGTCGTAGTTGTTCGTTTAAATTCGTAAAACTCTGCACCAAACCAGACCACACAGATTCAGTGAACCGCAGTCAATCTTAAAATTAGGTCCTGTTGTGTTATGTAACATAACAGAACGTATATTAAAATCTAATAGCTTAGCCAAATGTCGTTTAAAATACTTTGATAGGAACATCTTATCTTTTGTTAAAAGAATATTATAATTAAATTTATTGAAATAAAAAAAATACATATTTGCATCACCATCATGCCATGTCATGTTGCATATTAAAATATTTAATTTGTGGCCGCAGTTAAGTAGCTTCTTCGTCAAACCATTAGCAAACAGAAAAGCATACAAAAACAATTTAACATTATTTTTGTGACGTCCGGGCGCACGCGAACGGAACGCATAACAGCCCGTCTTTTGTTTCATAAACTGGTCGGCTCACTATGTCGCAGCAACGGAAACTCGTCAACTTAGATCGTCGAAATAATAACCTCTGAACACTATATGTGTTCGCGCCACTTTTAAATAGGCATGTATCACTACCTTTTCTTCCATCCTTTTCCCACGATCACGTCGAAGATTCGCCGTCTCCTTCTGCCCGAACAGTGGAAATGATTTTTATACACAACGATATCATTTGTTTTTTTTTCACAAGAAGGAAAAATTACTGCTATCACCGCTATGTGATACTGCGCCGCAATCATTTATTATAAATACATTTCTGCTATTTATTAGATAAAATTGTGTCTGCCTCGTCGGCGATTCGCGTGTGTGCATGTGAATATTAATTTATGAACTTCGGTGCGTATAAGTGTTTCACCTAGTTGAGCGTTCTAAGGACAAGCGAAGTTCCTGGCAGATCAGGCAAAGGGACGTCGAGAGCAACAAAAGATAGGCCGTATGCGATACCAGAAACAGTGTTACAATTCCTGACACCTATCCGCGAGCCGTTTCACACTTAGGCATCCACTTTACGTGCCTATTGGATTTCTAAGGTTCTTCTAAGGGTGTGATCCACCAATGTGTCTACAGAAGTGCAGAGTTTACTTCCGAGATACTAGCACGTATACTATTGTATGCCGCGAGTATAGTCGAATACAGAATGCGTACTGAAATGCAGTTTAATATGCTTTTTTAATTTTTTCCCAGGAGGAAGGTGAGATCTTCATCGGAAAGACAACCACGTGCACGGGTATATTTTCAGCGTCAGATTTTTACTGACTAAAACACCTCGTCGGATTTTGATGTTAGATCGAAGGATTTCTCGGCGTAACCAGACCTGTTGCGCGCGGCGAGTGTTGCACTCAAGCTGCAAAAAGGTTTTGGGCGACTATCTAAGGGCACCTGGAAGAGACACGGACCTTGGCTTAGGTTATCGCTGGCAACAGTGGAGGCGGCGTGGACTTTCCTGACATGTTGCGCCTGAAAGCGTGAGTCTTATGTGCTAGAACTGTGGGCCTGACAGTAGTTTCCCCACGGCAGCGCGCGCGGTTTACGTTTATAAGTACGACGGTATAGTATTAGGAAGGGACCCGCGGTGTTCGTTTGAAGCGATGGCGAACAGTTCGCGACTACACATGTGTTGGTATCATCAGGGTCTGAAAGAACATGTTAAGGCCTGCGTTTTTCTTTTGCGCCATGACTTGATATTGTACGATGCAGCCGCAGCTATTAATGACTGGGTTTACGGCTGATTTAAAATACCGTTTGGACTACTATTTGAGGAGAGCCGCGTTACTCGTCGTCCGGCCTCCGATCCAAACGGTTGCGTTACAGCGTTTCATAAGTGCAGTGTGTGTCCCAGCTATCCTTGTGTTTGTCCGTGTATGTTTTTTTTAACATCGCACTTATAGCCATCTCTTTCAGTTTGCGGGGTTAGTAGGGTAGGGTTAATAAACTAGGGTTAAAAAATCATTCTTTTCTTTTTTATTCTTTCTTTTCCTTTTTTTTTCTATTAACCATCTTTAAAACATTTAGCTCTTACATAATTTGCTTAGTCTATTACATAATTTGCTTGGTCTATTACATAGTTTGCTTAGTCTACTTTTATAATATTTACAACTCATATCCCTACCATCCCTATTTTCTATTTTACATTTTAACAAATCTATTTATTCTGTTCATTCATCTTTGCTGTTATATATAATTTCCTTAATTTTTATATTCCTTTACTTTCAAGTTCTATTTGATTTAGAGCATCTTTCTATTACTTTGCAACAATAACCGAAAAACTTTTTTCTTTTCTGGTCGTCCTCAATTATTATTGGAAATTCCCGCCTCCCGACAATGACGTCAATTTCCGTTTCCAGCGCCACACGCTCCCGCAGGAACACTGGACATTCCTCGAGAACGTGCAGCATGTCCTGGATTTTAGCGGGATCACAGGCGCAGTATGGTGAGTCCTTCAGCTTGAACCTGTGTAGGTACTGTGCGAACCCGCCATGTCCCGTAAGGATTTGCGCCATTCAGGACGTCATTTCTGTTTTTCGGAGTATAGCTATATAGTATTTCTGTTGTCCGTGTATGTTTTGTGTGCGCAGGTGTACGCCGAGCCTCAGTGATTGCAGTGAAGTGTGCAGCGACGAGCCTGCATCATCATTTTTAGCTGGGATAACCTAACGGTGTCAATAAAATAACATAAAATTCAAATTAATTTTATTTAATCAAAATTTAATGTTATTTTTACATTTGTGTTATTCTTATATTTGAATTTGCATATCGCAATCGAATTAGAACCTATACTTACTGAATCTAGACTATATGACCTCTCCATCTGACTGGAAGGTTGGATTCGCTCTTGGGTGAAATCCTTGTCAAATACCTCTGCGGATATCAAATCAGTTAGGGATGAATTAAGTAAAAATTTAATTTATTAATTCATTTAATATCTTTATTTCGCCCTTCTACGATACGTGACATCATAACAAAAAAAAAATAGAGGTAATCAGTCAAAGCAGACGCAGTGAAAGGTGCGAAATTCAAGATTACATTTAAAGTTAGTATGTGTCCTGTTTATTCTAACGCAGGCACTGGACTGTCAGTACAGAGATAGCAGTCAAGTACACAAGTACACAATGCATGTACACAAAGTACACAATGCATGCATAGGTTTCTCCAATATGTGAATAATTCCTTTTCACTTCATCATAAGTTTTTTCTATATCTCTAAAAGCACAGAAGACCTTTCGACTCTTAGTTAAATACTTCTCCGTAATGTTTCGCAGGGAAAAAAATTAATTCGTATACCTCATTCCTATTATAACGTTTGTACATCCCAGATCTTATTCATTACCTTGTTATTTTCGCATAATGTTTGCCAACAGTGCTTAAGTTACTTATAGGACAGTAATTTGTGTAAACATGTTAGCATTTTTTTTTGTAGAGGCGTACAGTAACAGCTTTGCACCGGTCGTTAGGTACTCTATGGCTTTTCTAACATTCATTAAAAAGCTTATAGTTCTACCAGATAGCAGTATTGCCACGGCTTGAAATATCTTCATGCAATTAAAAAAATAGTGTCATCAATTACCAGCAAAGAGTATAATTTACTTAGTTGCCAAAATGTTGCTCTTTTTTTATTCTAAAGCGATGTTGAACATCAAAATGACCGTTTTCTACAAGTTGCGTTCAATAACTTCAAAAAGTTACGATCGGATATAATTCTGTGCCCCAGTTAATATGATATGATATCAATGAGAACTTCAAAGTTACGACAGCAAGTTTAACACTTAACGGAAGCTCACTCGGACAGGGCATAAAACATGGGGCTACTCGACGCCGAAAGAGCAAAAGTTTTATTCATATATTTCGCCAAAAGCTTAAGTTAGGATGGCTGTAATTAACGAAGTTTTTGCACGATTTCTCAACATCGCAAAGGTAGAGGAACGTATCAAAGTATTCTTTTGATCAAACAGAAAGGTTCCCCGAGTTTAAATGTAGTTGTCGGACAGACGGAGAAGAAAAAAAGCAGAGTTAGATCACCTCACCTGCCACGGGCGCGAAAGCTTTTACCGTAATACAAAAGTTTCTTAGCCGTATTTATAATTGAAACCTAATTACAAAGTATTATGTATAGAGCAGGTTTCTCGTAAAAGTTCTCAATTCGTTCTCGACTTATTGCGACCCTATTAAACTTGTAGCAAAACATACATAAAGCGAATTGTGATGACTTTTTTAGCAGTTCGAATCCTATTTACTATATTGCAAGCGGCGCTTTTGAGGCCGTGCGCGCTGTGTACGCGCGGGACGCGCGGCCCCACAGTTGTAACCGCGTCACGAAATTGTCTCGGGATTTTCGTCAGTCATAACCGTAAAGTAACAAGTCTCTTTATAGCTATGGCGTTTTCACTAATACTTAAGCCAAAACCGACCGTAGCCCATTGCCATAAGGCCCATCGAATCCGTGCAAAGACTCTAATGAAACACTACTTACCCAGCCGCGAATGTATAGAGAAAAGGTATTGTTTTATTCATTGTGGCATTTTTATTAGGCAATAAGAAAGAATTTGGCCGGATAATCTCACGTCGTAAACGGACCGCGAGCGAGACGCGCGCGGCTGGCATAATGTGTGGTCGGCCGGTAAACAGAAAACTCGTGTGAATGGAAAAAAGTTAGCCCCTAACTTGCGCGCGTGCTAAGTGATCTTAAGTACTGTGACATCAAACTACATTAAAATGGAACCTTTTATCTGTCTACTCGAAATGCGACTTAATAAGTGACGATTATAAATTAAAGAGAAACAGAGTTTTTCTCAAATCATTAAAGACCTTAAATTTTATTATATATATCATAAAATACATTCGTAGACAAATATCTTAATGAAAGTCATTTAAAGCTGATTTTTTCTATTGTAATACCATTTTTATTAATGTATCCAAAACGAATTTTCGACAGGAATAATGAAATTCACACAAAGGCGAATATGGAGCATGTTAATTGTTTTGTAGTTTGCACGAACGGAATCATTTCTTATGTAACGACCGTTGTCGTACTTCAAACTACATGTCATAAAACGGCAATAAGGTAACCAAATAATCATCCTCCTTCAGGTTGTTATATTACTTAAATCAACCTAATGCATGGCCGTTCATATTTATTGTCTAAAACATTTTTTTTTTATATTTTGATTAATGGGTAAAAGTCATTATCTTTTTGAGTTCCAAATAACTCGGGATCATTACCATTACGATAACGGGAGCCGTTAGCGCAGGGAGTTGCTACAATTGGCGTTGTTAAGCAGAGTTCAGCAGCGCCACCTGGGTTGCGGCTTCGACGTTGCGCACAGCATTGCATTATTTAAATATGTTACGTAACATGCCCTCGGGATATGCTCAGTTGAGTTGGTCAACTAATTAAGATATGTTAAGCGTCGAAACTATCTAAGTTGATGCACAGAAATTAGTGAATGCCCCACGGAATTTCGCACGACGTAATATGTTAGGTACTAAACACAAAGCGATAACACTTGGAAGGTTGCATTATTGATGTGTGTGCTGGTATAATTTCCCCGATATAAGAATTTATTATGACTTTTTTCATCGTATGAAATAAGTGATAATTGATAGTTTCCTCTTTGAATTTTCTTTGCATTTTCTCTTCGCAGGAGTTAAAAAGATACTCAGAGTCGCAGGCCTGGGTTCGAAGCTGCGTTTTTTCAGTCGCAGGTGGGATTACTAGGTTACTGCTCGAAGCAGAATAATATTAAACACTAATATTGTATATTTAAAATAAAGATTATTTCCGTTTTTACTATACTTTATTGAACTATTTAATACCTCAACCTTCAAACGTTCGTAAGGTATCGAGGTCATGGGAATTATCGACTGTGAAATAACGCCTGACATTTCACGTTATGGCCGCGTTTTCGATAATATTTTGTAATCTCTTTTGTTCCTCGTTGGCAGATACTGTATGTATGTATTTTAGACACATCTTCTCGTCTGAGTTTCTATGTTTCATACAACGTTTGTAAAGTTGGTGACGGACAGACAAATGCAAATAATGAAAAATTATTAAAAACCAAAATAATAAAATCATGATGGTTATTGATTGTTACTTTGTTAAATTTCCATTAATTTATTATTTTTATGAATATTTTTATTAACTATGACCCTCATCAACTTCCTAAACATTAAGTTATATGTGATACACACACACACACACGCTCGCACGCACGCACGCATGCACAATACAATATTTATAACTTCATTGAGAACCTTAAAGTCACAGAATTTAATAAAAAGTTATTTATTGCCTTCGAATGCTTCTGCACCAGGTACAGGGGTTGTGCTTTTCGTTGATCCGATTCAAAGCAATAAAACCAAAGTGAAATATTACAATGCCCTTCTTGCATCTCGTAAAATTTGCCCAGATTGATGTGGTGCCCGGATAGGGGCGAGGGCGCGGGCGGCGGGGCGGCGCGGGGGCGGCGATCGGCAGCCCCGCCGCGGCCATAAAACGCCAGCCTTCATTATGCAGCCGTATGCCCGAATAGCTCTCACACGTAGACAATCAAACAAATCGTAAAATACGCTCTCTCTCGCGCATCCGACGCAGTTTATGTTTGTGATGTAGATATTAGGGAATTTAAATACAAGACGGTTCGCGAAGATCGCGGCCTCCTCAAGATTGTACGATTTCTTTCTTGCTTTATACGTTCCCTTTATTAATGCACGTGCGATTCTTTCGGCTTATTTTGTTTACACATTCATGTTGTCAGTTGGTAAATTAAGTGGTGGGAGCCGAGCGATAAATACGGCACATTAGAATCAGAAGATTCTAAAGTAGCGTGCTTTTCTGGTGTTTCTTGAGCTCTGGCTACTGGAAAATCGATTAATGAGCTTTCAACTTAAAATCTATTTAAGTACCAATATTCGGTTATAAATAAATATAGTTTAAAAAACTAAAAAACACGTTTTGATGATCACATCGAACTAAAAAACGAAAAATAATTCTTAATATAGGCAGAAAATATAAATGAAAAAAGTGTGGGGTGCTTTGGGCCATATTTTTTTCACTTATCAAGCACTCCACGCTTTTTTCACAATAATACTAATCTTTTTTCGTTCATTTATATTTTCTGCCTATATTAAGAATTATTTTTCGTTTTCTAGTTCGATGTGATCATCAAAGCATGTTTTTTTGTTTTTTAAATTATATTTATTTTCCACTTTTTAGTTCAATGTGATGATTAAAGCGTGTTTTTTTGTTTTTTTAAACTATATTTATTTTATACTTTGTAGTTTGATCGATTGTCAAAAAAATTGTATTCCGAGTTCTTGTGAATGTTTGGACGTGACGCACATTTTTTTTTAGTATCGTAAATCTGCGACAGAGGGTGTAAATTCTTTCCGAACGGGAGAGTTAGGGTCAAGGTGTTAATTTTCAAAAATGATATTGAAGTCGATAGTATTGTAAACCTTTGATAGAGGGCGGATGATTGTAAAATTCTCTTCGAATAGAAGATTTAAGTTTGTGGTCTTAATTTCTGAGAATAATTCAGTTTTGACGTTTTTACTATAAAGTTTAATATGAAATATTATTTTATCATGAATCCATTTTCGTTATAGATGAGTTGATTGAAAATATGAACTTTTCTACTTAACTTCTACATCCAAAATTTTAATTATATTCATTTAAATTTCAAGAAGAAATCTTCAGAAAACTAAATATTTTATCAACATCAAATTATGACATTGTATGAATTAATCCTTGTACCTATTTTTTATATTAATTCTGTTTATTCGTAAGTCCCTATTTTGAACTGATTGAATTTACATCGATACCAAATAGAATTATCAAACCAAATTAATTAATCCTGGCGATCCTGACCAGGACAATTAGACAAACTTATCAAATTATTGTATTGTCACCGGTACTTGATAAGTCTACAAAGTTTCAAAAAAATCTGACCGTTCAAAGTGGGTCAAAATCGAGTTAAAAGAAGTCGGTTACAAACAAACAAGCAAGCAAGCAAACAAACAAACAAACAAACAAACAAACAAACAAACATACAAGTGAAGCTAATAAAAGCGTGTTAATAAAAATTTGTTGTTATTTAGGTCTCATACGTTGCTCGTTATTAAAAAAGTGTAGATGTAATCATGCCGTTTTTCCGTCATGCATTTTCGGCATGGTGTTTAGGGAATGCAATTCTAATCTCACAAGATCTCACGTCATTTTTAGAGAACGATCCCGTAGCATATGACGAGATCTCGTTCGAGATCAGCGAGATTGGGCGGTAGTACTCAGCGACGCTACACAAGTGTACTCGATGCGCGTGCGACGCGTTGACTGACTGACGGTGTGACGTGCAGTCGGAGTAAAAGCAATCCCGAATATTTACGAATTTTGGCGATGGGTAACGTGCGGGACAGACAGATTAAACGTAAATTCTATTACCAGTGAGCGGGAGTAATCCTCGTCATGAAGGTACTTCTTTGATCTTAATTTTGCTATTGTTTTAGTTGTGCACTTGTAATCGCAATGAAATTAATACCATGGCATAAAACGAAGACGAATTGCTTCTTTTAATGATTGCAGAGGATTTGACGTGCTACTGCTGCCACAATTCTACAAGAGGAATTAGAAGAGACTTTAAGAGCATCTACAAGTAATTTTTTTTACATGTTTCTACGATTTCAGATAAATTACAGTCAATCGTAAAGAAATAGATGGATCTATATGATCGTGGGGGAATGAAGGATAATTCATTACAGTTCGCTTATAATAGCTTACTTATGGTGATGCCAGTCAGTCTTGAGTCAGAGAAGGCATTTTCAGTTGCTGGGCACATAGCTACTGACATAAGATACCGTTTATTAGACAGAATTCTTTAAATTCTTCGATTTTTAAGAAGGGACTTCCAAAATCACCCCTTAAAATAGACTTTTGTCTTTATTTAATTTTGACTGACAGTACCAGACGTAATTCTATATTAATATTTTTGTTATCATTATAGAAATAGTACGGGTAATTATTGTAAATTAAATATCTAACATAATAAGCGAGTTACCTATATTAAAAAAATAAAGTTTTTTTTTTCATTTAATGCTGTACCTAAACAATGTCATAATGACAACCAAGCAGTTTTCATCATTTTTAATCATCCAAACTACCGATACAATATTTTCTTCAAACATTTAGAAAAACTATCCGAGATCTCGATAATGTCGAGATCTGGACTCGAGATGCATTACAAGTGTTTCTTCAAATAAAAGTATTTTTAGGGTTCCGTTCCTCAAAAGGAAAAAAAACGGAACCCTTACAGGATCACTTTGTTGTCCCTCTGTCTATCTGTTAAGATCCTTTTTCTCAGGAATTGAAATTCTTATGAAATACTCAGGTCTACTGTCCCTTGGAACTATGAAAAAATCAAACTCCTAAGCCGACGTAATCAAAAGAAACAGCCGTTTATGCCGTAAATTTTCGAGATTCGTAAGGGCATTTAAACCTACAGGGTACTTGCCGTGAACTCAGAATCTTGAAATTTGGTATAAAGCAACATCTTATAGCACACATAAAGGAAAAATTGTGAAAACTATAAATTTTTAGTTACATCACATAATATTTTTTTTAATAATTATTAACTTATTACCCATTTCTTCATGAACCCGTAGAATTATCAAGTTGAAATTCATATCAAATACTTAGTTAATTGCCTTAAAGCTGTGAAAAAAAAAAAAATTATAAACATAATTGTAGTTACGGCATTAACTGCGACTTATCTCCATGTATAGGAGGGGACAACATTGTATCGCGTATGTACGTCCCAATCTTAAGGATGCCGTGACAGACGGATCGTGTAAAAGATATTATTTAAATAACCCAGGCGCTGCAAACGGCCATTGTGAATGCTTGCATTTTGAAATGTTTAATGTCAGAGTGATAACTGTATATAAGCCAATGTCAAATTAATGTTGTAATACAATGCATAAATACAACAATATACGGCAGCAGCCTCAATAGGAATACTTTATGTTCTCGTCTGATTGTTGCGGGAGACTTCAATATTGATTTTAGAATGAATCCCCAAAATGGAATTTCCACATATTTTTCATCCATAAACATGTTTCCGTTAATAAACACTAGCACTGCAAGAAGTAGTACGACTATAGATAACGTTTTTTTCGAACTTCAATGTTCCGTGTGCTAGTATTCACACCTTTTTCAGTCATCATATACTGATCTGGTTCAAATTTAAAACTTAATTTACATTTTTGAACCAGATTTTTAAATAGTTACTAAAAAACTTTGTAAATAAATAATTACAATAAAAGAACTTTTGCAAGACTGCTGCAAGACTAGTGTAGGTATTTCAGTTATATTATAAAATAAATGATATGTTAATAAACGATAAAAAGACCTTTGTCTTAAATTTATGCTCCTTCAGCTTTCCATATTGTAATGTTGTGGATTTCATTTTGCAATAAAAATGCCATAACTATGACTCGATTGTCGTGACGGGTGAACTTTTACTTATATACTTACAGGTTTGTACGGAACCCTCGGTGCGCGAGTCCGACTCGCACTTGTTTTTTAAATAACGCCGCTTTTTTATTATGAAGATAACGCAATATCTACTTTGAATTCGTGTGCGTAGTAACATGATATTTTATAGTAAAACAGTATTATCTAATGAATATATTTATTTTCGTTTAATAAGTACGACGTTTCATAGGTTTACATTTTTAGACACGTTCTCGAATACAACTCAGTACTAATTAACGCACAGAAAATTATGAACTTTCGATATTCACATCGGAAATATTTTTTTTTTATATTCCTATAAATACTACGATAATTCGGAAAAAAGATAAACATATATGTATTTCAGCTTAATATGTTTCGCTCGTGCGAAGTGCCTTACTGGGGCCATTAAAGCGTCTTTGGTGCTCGTATTAGGCGCTGAGCAGCTGAACTGGAACGCTAGTTGTGATGGATGTGCCGCGGGCCCGCTCCGCGCGCGCCCCGCACCCCCGCGCACGCCCGCCGATGACTTGCGACGTTGTTGTTCGACTTGCTAATGAGTTCTTGATTTAGCCGCGAACTCGTGTCTGCAATTCCTACGTATTAATATTTAAGCAACATCACACAATGCCGGTAATGAGATGTCTGCCTATGGCGATCTTAATTCTGCGGCATTGAAGGAAGAAGCAAAATTCATGACCGATTGGATTGCTGTTATCATTGACCTGTCAATTTATTGTTTAAACTCTGTTAATACACGACGCGAAGGATAATAAAAGTTTGTAATGAGAATAATAACAAAAATCTAAACCGATATGGTACCCATTTGACTGTATTAGAATATACGATTTAAAAAACTTTTTTTATTCTGGAGTTTATTTAGTTTAGTAGACTAATAATAATTAGTAAGTCGATGTGAGGACCTAGCGCACGCGATTGCAACACTTAACGGCCCGTTTTTTGCTGTTTGTTGATCGGCTGACTATTATCAGGAGCAGCGCCTCGCCAACGTAGGTTGTCGAAATAATACCTCTGAATACTGGGTGTGTATAGAGATGCAGAGTTCCACCTCCGATATGCCAACACGTAGGCAATGTTATGTAGCAGACTGTAGATTCTGTTGCAAGGGATGCAGTACTGTAATGTTGTGCAGTGCATTGCAGGTTCAATGCAGCATGTAGTTGAATTTTTGTACTATTTTTTGCAATTTCTGGATTCGTCCTTCAGAGTGACCAATCAGACGGGTCGATTTTAAATCAATCAAATTGAAACGACTCGGACCTGAAAATGTGTCCTAGATCGGAAACTGTACTGTCGGGCAACTATCCTATTATTCTATACCGATTCCGGGCCGTTCCGTAACGGGCGTCGCTATTTGGCGATCCTGAATGACTACTGTCAGCAATAAGCGGCCCTACAGTCATGGGGCCTGCCGATTTCTATGTCACGTGGTCAGCCCTTTGAAGGATTACCGAGTCTATACTACGTACGTGCATGATGCATTTCGGAAGTAAAACTCATGTTAACTCATATTTTTATTTACAAAACATTGTATATTTTACAAAAACCTTACTATAATGTCCATTAAGCCATAAAAAAATTGCAGCGAAAAGCGATGTTCACAAATTACGAGTTCGAAACTCGTCTATATAAACTACATGGATTGAAATAAGACAATTTATATATTCACGCACGTTGGGGTGTGTAGGGAGATTTTCGTCGTGAATAAACTCCCGTCGTGCAGCATCGCCTTCGGCGCTGCATTTGTATCGTGGTGAAGCGATGTTCTTGTCTGTGGGCTGTGTAGGCAGGATGGTGAATTTCTCCGTCGGCCTCCGAAGTATCCTGAAGTTCGTTCATACGTCGACTGCACGTACTATCTTGTCGAGGCCTAAGTAGATGGTTGCGATGATCCCTCGCAACCAAGTGTTTCGTGGCAGCGTATATTCGGCTATGAGGATAAGATTATCTACTCTCGGTGGTAATCCGCATCCTTGTGGCTCTCGCCGGTGCTGCAGGTCAGGAAGATATTCTTTCAGCCATCTTTTTCAGAATTGATCGGCGAGTTTTTGAGCGCACCACCAATATTATCTGATGTCTAAGTCGGGGTCGGTGAAACTTCCGGGTATCTTAATTCGCCCGGATGCTACCAATAAAAAATGATTAGGCGAGAGTGCCTCGTCGTCTTCTATTTGTACAGATACGTGCTTCCATGATGTACTATTTACTATGCGCTATTTGTATTATGACTGCTTCCCACAGTTGGACTCGTGATTTCGGTAGACAGTAGCGAAATGATGCGGTTCTTCTTCTTAGTATTTTTCTTCCATTCAGCATCCTTTTCTCTATTGCTTGCTGTCCTCTTCTAGTTAACCGATTCTATGTACCCCTATTTAAATATGTCTATTATTTGTAGAACGTGGGCGGTGGCTCGGGTTAACTGCATCCACGATGAAAATTTATCTATTTTCGGTAGTGTGTCGGTTATATTCGTTGCGATTTCAGTAATAGCGTACGTGCACTATTCGCCTGTGCACTCAATTTTTTCTATAATTTCTGTCGGTCACCGCTCTGGTTCTTCGTATAGGAAGGCGGGGCCTGTGAACCATGTATGATGTCGGTTGAAGTCGCGCGTCGTATCATCGGCGATGTTGTGGCTGCTTGGTGTCCATCTCCATTTACGCACGGCCGTTTTCTCATTGATTTCGGCTACTCTATGTGCGACAAACTGTTTAAAGGAGCGCGGACCGGATCGTAGCCATGCCAACACCGTCTTCGATACTGTCCAGAAAACCCACCTGTTTGCTTTAATCTGGTACTATTTTGACACAATTTTTGCTAATCTGCAGCCTAATACAGCCGAATGCAGTTCTAGCAGCGGAATTAAAACTAATTTCAAAGGCGCGACGTGCCCTATGGCGGTCGTCATCGTTATGTGAGCGCACCCTTCGCCGTCGGTGCTTCGCAAATATACGGCGGCGGCGTAAGCTCGCTCGCTGGCGTCTACGAAGGTGTGTAGCTCTCTATCTACTTCTATGTGAATGACATTATGATATTTTTATTTCTTTGAGCTTGTTCAGATCGGCGATCCATATCTCTCATGAGACTGCTAATTTTTCTGGCAGCCGTTCGTCTCATCTTATGCCGATGCGCCAGGCTTCACATAAGGACGTAACAACTGTGAGAGCTTCCTTCTTCGTAGGTGTACAATGTCCGTCTATTATTTCTTCAGGTACTTTGGAGAAATTTAAGTTAAAACTCAGCGTGTCGTCGCTGGGCTGCCAGGTGAGACCTAGCACTTTCTCTTCGTGATCGCCGTTGTTTATTTTGACTTCTCGAGTATAGTCAGTCGATGGATCAAGGGCTGCGATGATTTCTTTATTATTCGATGTTCATTTCCTGAGATAAAAAAATCGCTTTATTATGTATATTTTGGACCTCGGTGGCTATTTTAGTTGCTTTCTATATAGTTTTGAAGCTACGTAATGGTGAACAACGATCAACTCTACGGCTTTCGGAAATTCGATACGCTGCATCTCGACAATGAAATTCTTGACATATAATGTGATAGATGGTGAACATGCTGCGCGAAAAGTTACTGATTTCATTTTATATTCTTGAGCCGGCCCCTTCCGCCATTCTTGACGTCACAGAAAGCGTAGCGCGTCACGGTCATCGCTCTTTATTCCTATTCGTAAAAATATTTCTTGCACGTCGGCGGCTACGGTTATCTCGTGTTAACGAAATATCATTAACAATCCTGGTAGTGATTGTAGGAGGTCTGGACCCGGCAGCAGGTGGTCGTTGAGTGACGTCCCTTTCGTTGCAAGCCGCTGCGTCAGACGCGATTCGGACGTTCCCCGGTTTCGCTGTTTGTATGACAGGAAAATGGGGCAAGTACTATGTTCTCCCCATCGTAGGCGGAGTCGTAGCGATCTCGGCGTAGCCCTCATTTAGAAGATCTTCTGTTTGTTTTTCGTAGCTTTTTCAACGTATATTGTCTATCTATTTTTTTTTCTATATTATGAAGTTTCTTGTGTGCGCTATCTTAGTTATTTGGCAATTCGATGTTGTTCAATTTCCTCAGTAATCTCGTTTCGTAGCCTCTGGATAGCCGTTCTGTGGTATTTTCTTCTAACATTTTCAGCACTGTTTTTTCAGGATAGGAGCGCGGCTGCCTCAGCTGAGCAGTGAGTGAATATATGTGACAATATCATCAAACTGTTCCTTCTATGTTATTTTCAACGGCGTGATGTACATAATGCACACGTCGCCTGAGACTTCGTGTGTGTGTCGTGTGGAATCTATTCCAGCGGTGTACGGGAGGCTGTTGGTTGAGATCTGGACCCTTTTCTTAATCTATCGACGACGAGCAAGTGCCAGTTATCTTGCCCAATCAATAAGCTGGGTTGCGCGTTTTCGTATTTCAAAAACGTTTCTATATTTCGTAAGTGTCGACAGCCCTCGAAATCTCGTTTCTTTATAGACTGTGGAGCGAGCTTGAGATTATCAATTGTTATCGCTTTTAATTTGTAGCCCCTATGCCGCCTCTTGATGTGCAGAGTTATTTGGTAGTGATTGTACGATACTGCAGCGTCTAACTTCGTACCGGCGATCGCTTCTATACATAGCGGGTCTACGAACCCCTCGGTCTCTATTCTTGTAACTAGGGTGGCGTCAACCAACGTCACGGTGGACACTTCGTCGAGTAATGTATGCGTATGGATGTGTCTTCTTGGCCCGGTCACTCGTACGGGCACTATCTTTAAGAATGCACACGATATGGATGGCTTCTGTGTGTTATTGGAGGCGACTATCTCCATCTCTTTCTTTCCATTTGTAGTGGAGCGCGCGCTATGCAACAACGGATGGTGAGCTTTTGCGCAGCCTTCTATATTGCATTTCCTCGGTTTGCATCGATGCGATGATGATTTATAACGCATACATCGAAAACAAAACTGTAATCGCTTCACTAAGTTCCACCGAGCTTCGCAGTCTGCGTTCTTCAAAGTGTCGCAGTCGCTTGGCTTATGCGGCGCGGACTTGCACATCGTGAAGTTCGGTTCCCAGCGCTCGCTTTTATTATTAGTGTTGGGAGTTCGATGAATTCTATCAATAATTATAGGATGTGAATCTTCGCTTGCTATTATTTCAAGTGGCGCGAATCTTCCACAGCACTCAGCTTCCTTTTCTATAAATTTGTCGAACTTCAAAAGTATTGATTCTTAGGTTATTTTCCTGGAGGCGTAGGCGAACCAGCGATAGCGTAGCGTGGAGTAAGTTTTTCTACAAGATTTTTCACTATCTCCGGATTATAAAGATAGTAAACATGATCTAGTTCTTGTAGCGTTGCGATGCTGTTATTTATGCTGTTTCCGAAAAGGCATATATCTCGATGCGAATCTGTAGGTTGCAGGATGTTTCTCAATCTGTCAAACTCGGCGAGGACGATTGAGTTGGGCCGTGCGAATCTCGTTTTTAATGGTCGTATAATTTCGGACGGCTCGATGCTTGCTATAAGGAGGCGGGTGATGGCCTCATTTGCTTTCCTTTTCAACGCTTTTCTCAATCTCGCTGTATTTTCGAACTTAAAAAAGCTGCTCGTGTCGATATATGCAGATTTGAATGCGAGCCAGTCGTTGTGAGATCTGTTGAAAGTGAGTAGGTACGGTAGATCTGGCTCGAAGCTGACCAGAAGCTGACAGACTGGGCGCATGTGAATGGAAGCTTAATGGCCCGTTTTTTATTGTATGTTGCTCTCCTGACTATTTGCAGGAGCAGCGTCTCGTCAACTTAGGTTGTCGAAATGATACCTCTGAACACTAGGTCTATAGAGGTGCAGAGTTTCACCTCCGATATGCCAACACGTATGCGATGTTCTATAGCAGGCTGTAGATTATTGTATTGCAAGGGATACAGTGCTGTATCCTTGTGGACATAAATTATATTTTTCATCTTTTATATCGACCACTCACGCTGTTAACTAAGATCCTCATCCTGATCTCGCTTTAGTTTTCTATTTCAGGTCCATTCCTGTTTCTGATCTCGGTATCGACATAGATCTTATCAAATCATCCCAGAGAAATGTATATTAATTTATATATAGCATATATTTTTTTCATTAGTATCTCTTTTTAAACAATAAACACAGGTACGACAGTAATTTTTTTTATTGTGAAAAAATATCGCTTCCGTTTTTGATTGGATCCTTGTGTTGTTCTCGATGCCAATCCAGGAACAATGTTGATCTTGCTCTTTTCTTGTATATTGTTTTTACCAAAGGTCAATGGGTATATTTGGAAGAATTAGAACTTATGTCAATCTGTATTCAGAGGGGCGAAGCTGCGGGAAAAAGCTAGCGAATATTAAAAGCTTACCAAATGATGTACGTCTATATTTAAAAAAAGTCATATAAGTAGACTTCTGCTGGTTCTGGAACAAAACACGCTAACAGATAGACGGACGTACAGGCAAATTGACGCTGTGTTTTATAATATATGGTAATACAAAAACTAAATTATTGGCTCTTAAGGTTTGGTATAAAATCTGTTTATCTTTATTATAAAAGGTTCGTTGGGGACTAAATGGTAGGTAATGTGCAGTCAAAAGTAATGGAAGAAAAACGTGGTAGTTGACGTGGAACTTCCTTGTTTACGAAGTCTGTTAAGAATTAAATTACTATTGATATATTATATTGATGAAATGTTGAAAACTATATTCATATTTTATTCGATAAAAATTCACATTTTTTTAACTGGAAGTTATTATCGTCAAACTACTATTTATTATTGCATGTTAACTTTAATCAGCGGAAAGATTTCGTGATTGACTTTTCTTTGGACCTATTTGTCATTTCCACACAACTTAAATTATATAAGCAGCACACGCCAGGAAACTTTAAAAGGAAGCGTATTTTTCAACTTGGTCGATAAACTTCGCCGTAATTCATCCAATTAGCACGAATACCTATCAAATATTTATACAAACTTTCCTGGTAAATCGATTTATAAATAAGTAAGAACCGATAAAAATCATTAAAGTATTTTTTAAGTTTGCCCTTGCTAAATACGAATATATTCCTATCTCCCTGTGAAGGCTAATCTCCAGATTCAGGTTAATCCGCAGACTCCGTAGGAGATTACAATTTGCAATATCTAAGGTCATATATTTTTAATTGAATTTTATTGATCGTTCGTTCGACGTATTTATGGCTGTTAATTGAAACATCAGCCATTCTGATTTAGCTTGGTAAAAATATCGCTGAATACATAAATTTGTGAAAGACGATAGTGTTATTCTCGGCTTGAAGACACGGGAGTAATATGAGATTTGGCCCGATGGGGTCTTAATCAATCGTTTGTTGGAATCGGTTGGTACACGTCTTATCAGAATCTTGAAAATTAAAATTGAAGCATATACTTATTTTAGCGCCGGTTCGACATAGTTTCAGATGGAATATTTGGAGGAAATTTATCGCCTGCAGAAAAGAAAAAAAAAAACAGCAAACACAAAACAAAATTTCCCAGCTTTCTGCAGAAATAAACTATTAGGAATCCAGGTGCACGCGTCCACAATAAATCGCGGACACCTCCTGCGTCGCAATCGATTTATGCGCCGGTCTATGGATCACGCATCCTCATACCATACACACCCGAAATCGTTCCTCTGCCGATAATCCTCCGATTATGGACAATGGGATTCTATTGTGTACGCAAGGGCCGCGCATTGTCGTCCGGGGACGAATGAAATTTCTCCGGAGAGATTTTCGCAGCTATGGCCGCGTCTCACCCTTCGAATATAAATTATAGCATTAACATCAAACAGCGCGTGCGACAAATACACAAAGCTGCGCCGCCGCGGGCGCGATACGACACAAGTGTGTCGCGTCAATTCTATTGGAAAATTACCCACTCCGTACATGATTCATCGGCCGCTTTATTGCGGGGCTGCAATTAATTCTAACGTCGGCCGTACCGCGCGCCGCGGGCTCCCCTCCGTCCACTTTTGGGCTGCGCCGCTAATGGCTGAACACGTTCCCAAACAACGCACAGTTGGGTGAGTTTCATTGGAAAAACGCTTTCCTTTATCGAGTGGTAGATGTGTGTATTCAATTCAAACAAGTTACTGATCAGATACGTCTCTGTCGCTGTTCTACTTACTGGTCAAACTTTCTTTTATGTGTTTTAAAAGAAGTTAAAACATAAACTGGAAAATTGAAAAGGGAAAAAATATGCTCGCTGGGAAAGCGAAGCTATGTATTTTCATTCACGAAAGTTTTAAGTTTCAGAGTATTCATTAAAATACATGATTACGAAAGTAATTAAGGCATTTTCTTAATTTTGCTTGTATAACAGTTGTTGCGTAAGCTAAGAAAAGCAACATTATTGAAATATTAATTAGTTATTCTTACCAGACCGTCTCATCATATTCATATTTATAGAAAATTTTATAAAATATCGTCTTCATTATCAATGATAATTATAATAATTGTAATTGAAATTGACCTTTTTTTTTCATATAATATAGCCGTAAAGGAGTTGGCTATTGCAAAATAAATTTACTTTAAGCGACTGAATGGTCAGAATGTCGAATATATTTCATTATATTTCCTATTCGTCGAGTTCGTCCGATAGATAATAATTTTAGGATTTCCTGAATATGCAAAATCGTAACTTTTTCTATCACAACCCATTATGGCTTTCAGTGAGATACGCAAGGACTAGAAACGCGATTTATAGTTATATTCCAAGTTTGTATCTGTTAAGAGGGTGGACTTTGCGAGGCAAGAAATGCTCGCGGCTCATTTATTATTACGAGGCGGGGGCGAGCGGCGCGCGCGCACGCCGGACTGCCGTAACTACCGATGCCAGACCGAGAATTATCTGATTTACGCTTTCAGAAGTTTTAAAATATCGTTATACCTAGGAAAGTTACATTTGTAATAAAGTGTACAAAGTGGCATCGGCAATATGTTTGAACAAACTTGACGATAGTTTATGTTACTGTTTTATCTATTGTCGTTAAATTTTATAATCTTTGTGTTGTTTTGTCTATTGGTGATTATAAGTAGTAATGTGGGTACTTACACAGTTAATAATTTTTTACAGATTTGGAAATTATAAGGGAGATTGAGTCAGTCCAATAATTTGAAAAAATGCATTAATTTTATGATCAACTTTTACTCGTCTCTACTCGGGCGGGTATAGAGTAAATTATTGCACATCTTTTTATATTCATTTAATTTTGAGTTGCAACCTGCTTCCACTACCAATCTTGATCTGATAGTTTTTATCCTGGTCCACATTCTGAAGATAACTACTAGTTTCATTTCTCATTCTGATATCAGTATCGGCTCCATTTCTGATCGACAACGTTAAAACGACAATGTAATTATAAAAAATGGCATACGTAAAAGCGAAGTAGAAGTGCTGCATGTGACATTAGACAATCAAAGAATGAAATAAAGTTTCTGTTAGAGTGTTAAAGCAAAATACATAAATAGTAAAGAAATAAGTAGAATAGACATTAAAGAAAAAAATAAATAGAATATCAAAGAAACAAAAAATTGAACTGAATATTAATCTCATTCTATTTTTGCTTCCGATTTCGTTGCCAGTTCTGATAATCTGCGTCCTGCTCTTGGTTTTTATACCCATTTACTCGGTTTTGATACCGCTCTGACTCTCAATCCTGGTTCTTGCCCAGCTCTCGATTAAGGTTCCGGATCCATTACTTTGCCGAATACTAGTATAACATTCATTTTGTAAATAAGTTTGTGAATTCTTAAATACTCTTAAGCAGGTGTAATTTGCTAAGTTGTTAATAAAAAAAAATAAACGTTTTGAGATTTTTAGTAGAAGGAAAACATATTTTAATTTCACTTGTTATGTATATGTACAAATGGTAGCATTAAATAGCCACTATAAATTTTCTTCACAATAAGCACATAGGTTTATATAAAATGTTATTTATTTATTATCTTTCTTTTTTTAATTAAAATACGTAAAGATTTTACATTAATCAGAAAGCGTAACGCACATGCAACATTGGTGATCGCATATATTATAACAGTATAAGAAAAAAATAAATAAAAAAATCTGGAAAATTGTGATATTTAGATATTTTATGATTTACTTAAGGATATCTGACTTGGTTACAAATATTTATTTTAAATTATAAGTAATTTTCAAGTAAAATAACTCACGTGGCATGTGATATAAATCATAAAGAGGTACATAAAAACATACAATGATACGTATATATAGAATTGAGTTGAAATATCGTAAAATGTTTTACATCAGTAAGAATATGTGAATAAAAAATGGTATTGCAGGTAAAATAAATAAAACGTCGTTTGATGGGAAGAATTTATTAGAGTAATTATATATAGTAATATTGAGTAATGATGTATAATAATACGATAGAGAATTGATACGCAAGAAGGTGTCAGGTTTGAATCCTGACTAAGGATGACTGACCGATGAGTTTTCCATAGAGTAAATTTAAACCACGTGCGTGCGTGTCCTGCGCTTCGACGAGTACGCCGCGGCCCTTGGACCCTAGTGTTGTCAGTGCATAGTGACTGTTGACAGCCTCCGGGCGCGCACTAGGTTAGTATGGAGCGTTTAAATATCAAGCCTTGAATATGAAAGGAAAGGTGCTAGTGTGGTGAGATGATGTGATAGTAATAAAAATCTGACACTACACTTTTGATATGGAATGAATTTGAAAAAATATTTGAGAAAATAAAACGACATGCATCGGAGCTATAATTGTTAGGAAGTTTTGTTGCCTATTTTGTTTCATATTCACAAAGCGAATGAAAATTCTTAAAAAGATCTCATCTAGCAATTTTTTATACATTATAGTCATAATATTGCGTCTACTATTTTGAATATATTTCGTCACTTCGTCTTTTATTGAAGGACAAGAAAGAATAATAAACAAACTTTATTTACAAATTCTTTACCGAAATAATAATAAACTATTCAATATTTTTGCGAGAGAAGCTGGGGACATTCAATTGTTGGTTTTTGAAAAGGATCTTCCTCACTAAGAAATGTGTCATACAGTTTCTATGTATAGTGGGATATTACCCTAATTATATATCAATATTTTGTAAATTAACGACCCGGAACTAAATCCGCTTAGGCGCAGTGACCGCGTCGTATTCATTGAAAAAATCATGTAACGTGTTTGATCAGTGATTGTAAGGGCGGGGTGTCCCGTCATGTGTAACATTTTCGGGTCTTTGTTGTCGCTTTTGACGTGCTCACGGAGCACGAAATAATAAGTTTCCCCATGGGAACTGTAATATTTTATTTTTACTGAGTTCGGATATTACTTATGTCTAAGTAATTTTACTTTTATTACATATTGAAATTGCTATATAGGCAAATGTCATTGGCGGAGCAAAAAATCGTTTTCGTTAAATTATATTTACATTTAATAGACTTTCGGTTCTGTTTCTGAAAAAAACGTAGCTCCTACGTCGCTGAGATGAGTACTGTTCGTAATATATCATGAAAAAGATATTAGAGAAAGAAGCACTTTTAATCTGCCAACATTCAATACAGTAATAATAATATTGTCACAAATTACATAAAAGAGATCAATTAAAATATGTAAGATAGGCTCAGGTTTTTAAAATGAAATGATTTTTAAATCATTTTACTCATGGAAAGCTATATTATCCCCGAGTTTTATTGCTAAGACATGTTCGACGATAATAAATAATATATAAGCTTCGGCATATATTTAATTTTATATTATATTTTACTCTGATATAAGCAATTATTCTCAGTTGAGTTCAATGGGAGCGATGACTAATAACGGAATTAGAATTAAACACGGAAAGCGAGACTGTATGAATGACAGTAAGTTCGATCGATATAAAAGATAAAAAAAATCATTTTATACCTACATGAGCGGAGTCGTTGGCGTATTGTACGTGAGCGCGCCGTGTATCGGAATGGGCGGAATAACGTCTGCCCGACCAGATAGTTTGTATGTGAAGTTTGCGAACTTCAATTAGTTTCTTAAAAACACATCGCTTTCGATATTTTTGATTGTTGTGAACGACAGTGGCCCTCAAGGCTGTCTCGTGTCTCTTACTTTGTTCGTTCTGTATGTCAATGATTCACTAAAAGTCGTTAACATTAATTGTTACGAGATTGGGAGTACTGTAAAGCATTATGTTCCGGAAACACTAATATGTCTCGTGATTGTGTTGACGAGTGTCGAAATCACTCTTGTCTAGAATCAAGTCTCTCTTAGAGTAAATATTGGGAAAAGATAACCTTTACCTTACACAGTTCAAATTCAAAAAGGCATAAATACGCGTGTTTATCCATAAAAATCCCTCTTTGTTACTACTCCTGTTTTTGGAAGCATTCTTCTTAGCACACGGAGTACCAAGATCCTTGATTTAGACTTATCGAAAAGCGTATATACAGTTTCACGATCATCTGGAAAGCTAACTTAAAACTGATTTTCGAAAAGCTTCTGGAGCTCAGTAGACTTCAAGGCGGATCATTGCCTTTTACTCCACGGGTCCAACCAAATTTGGAATATTATTGTAATTTTGGTAATACAATATTAACTTCTGCTTCTAGACCGCATCTATTGTCGAGCGTCTGGAATCGTGGGCCACCCTATAATATCCGGCCAGTTCCACGCTTTAGCTTTGAGAAGAGATGTACTGTCTCAATCATATACAACTGGGTGCGCTCTGAAAAATTATTTTACTTTATTCTTGCCCCTAAATTCTGTCATCGAAATATCATAAATGCCATTTCTAAGGCTGGCATTTTACCGCCTTACATTTCATGCGCAATTTTCTATCACGTAGATATAGGACAATGCTTTTTAATAATCTATCGTCGGCGGTGTCCCTAATCTACTACTAAAAAGGCGTTTTTAAGAAAAGAGCCTATTCCTTTCTAAAAGGCCAGCAACGCACTAATGATTCCCTTAGGGTCGCGATTGTCTAGGGTCTACGATGATCACTTATTTTCCTTTGCCATTCATGCTCTTTTGCGTCTTTAAAATTCTAGAAAAAATAAACACTCTATTTGCTCGAAATAGTCGTAGTTTTCATTTAGAAACGACACGTTAATAAGTAAAGTGCAAAGTTTAAGTGTCTTTGAATGTATTCTGATGACATTGAGTTGAAAGTGAATTTCAATATACACCTTTCGTTTTATGTTTGTTTTATATCTACGTTCGAAACCTGACTGTAGTAGAAAATAATATAACCTTTTAATATTATTACATTTATTAAAATAAATGGGTAACGTGAGTAGTACAATCGTTGTTACTAACCCACATTAGTATTACTAACAGGTTACAGAGTCATATTAATAACAACATGATACTTTTCAGAGTATAATAAGAGCATTGTATGCTTAGGATAAAAAGAAAGAACAAAATTCCTTCAAAATGACATTCATTAAATTATTAATTGAACATTTAAAATTCAAATCTTTGACAGGCACTTTACGTGTCGTAAATTATTAGCACATTCATAAATGTGCTAGTGCAGATAAATATATCTGTACGGAAAAATGCAGTTTTGCGGTCATTATAATGGTATTCTTGATTTCTTAATCATTTTGTTGTCGGTTGAAGGTGTATAAGTAATCATAATTTGTAAAGTATTTTTCGAAAAATTTAATGAAGAGTTCCAAAAAGTGACAATTCTTCCTCTTATATATTTTCGGATTTGGATCGCTTTGTACTCGGGATGACGTAGTCACGTACAAATACCATAGTATTTGTTTGATACAGCATGGTTGAAAAAGATTGGAACACTGCCCAGATTTACATAGAAGGGTTTTTTATAGTTCACGTAAGTGGTAATTCTTATACTTCATTCGTTTTGAAAAAGAATATATTCGGTTTTGAAAAGCCTAATACCGTATTTATTAAGCACCATCGTTCATCATGATTCTTTTCACTGTTTCGATGCGCACGGTAGAAAGTTATATGAGTAATAGCAAAACATTATTTAAAATGAAAAACATTTATTGATTTTTCATTAATCTCTTTATACGTAAATAAATAAAATGAATTATTTCACTTTCGTTACTTTCATGTTTTCTCATTTGTGGGTAATTTAGCATCAAAGCTAATATTCAACCAAAAAAGAGATTCCTATAAAAACATATAATAAACGTTCGCTTACGAACATCGCTAAAAAGAATGTATTTAGTAAATTTAAATCATTATTTGGCGTTCGGTCGCAAAAGGCGAAAACTCGAAACTTCGGGATCATTATTTAGGGCGCAGCTCGACTTCGGTAAAAATAAAGAGACCGAGAGCCGGAGGCGGCCCACGGGGACGAAATGGAATCAGAGCGTGCGTCCGGAATGTTGTGAACTTATTAGTTCTCTGCGAGAGCCATTCTGTTCTCAGTGAAAATCAGATCAAACCCATCAAAGTGCTGTTGGAGTTCGTCTGTGTTTGATTTGAGGCCGATCGCGATGTATGAACCCCTTAAATGGGATGTAGAAATACAGGTATTTGTAATTAATTGTCTTTTGTTTTGCATAAATCGCAACCTCGCGGTTAGTCTTTATTAGCGAACGATAACTTATAAACAGAAATAGATTAGTAATTCTCTTTTTGTTTTATAGATCAAACCCTTTCGCCTTGGACGACTAAATAAAAGACATTCGCATGATAACCTTAAATAAAGACCTATATTTTAAATTTATTACTTACTTACTATAAAAGAAAATTGGAAGTCTTCATAAGTTTGTAAGAAACAAACGTACACGAGTCATACAATCTTTTTACTACGGCAACGCATTATATTAAATTTAAGCGGTTCAAGTTCGACCACTTAGCTTAATTTTCGATATAAGGGTTACGACTACCCCCCTAGAGCGAAATACCGCGTAATTTAAAGATAGAGGAAGTATCGATAGGGTTTACATATATCAATTGGTCTTGTTGACTATCGTTTTTCTCAAAAAAAAAAATAATAATTATAGCCACTACGTGATTTCAGCTTGTTGCGTAGCAAGCAGTTTAAAAAGCAAGGCTCCATCACGTCGAAAAGTGGTCGCGTATTTTCCGTACGGTGTGTTCGTAGACCAACGAATCACATATTTTATACACTACTGTCCATTCTATTATTCGTGTTTCCTTTAACGTAAGAACTTTTTTAAATTGTTTTGTGCAAAAAATAAGTTACATATATTTTAAAGGTTTGTATCCCATATTTCATATGTTGCGAGCGTGCGCATACCTCGTTTCTATCGTTTATAATGAGACTGAGTAAGTAAGAGTAAGCGAGAACTGCTCTGCGTTCGCGTTTGACAATTCTGCTTCAGTTTTTAGAAGCATAACTAAAAATGGCACGAGCTCACGGTAAAGAAATATCCGGGCAGATTTTGCACACTTACCTTTTTTAAAATAGAATTTCAATTTCAAATTTAATTGGGAACAACATATTCACATATCTTCTGTGCGTTATCTTGTAGTGAAACTCGTGGAGTCTGCATATTTTTAATATGACCACGGTCGCCCAGCGCGAGTCGCGGGCATTGACGGTCGTCGTCACTATTGCAATAGTGATGTCTATCACCGACAGACTAACCCGTCTCCAAAGCACGGAGGGAGTGTTCTAATTTGACTAAGGCTTAAACTTCATTGGTCAATTATCTCGTGGTCACGATCTAAGAGATCAATGGATCTAAGCCGGTATCTCTCTACAAGGCGATGTCATTGACCAGAGAGCCAGAATCTTTTATTTTATTATATTAATTAATATCAATGAAAATTAAATATTATGTAACGAAACAATAATTTAAATTGCTCAAGAAATTTGAAGTTTGATGTATGTACGTTTTATTTATTTAATTAAATTAGCAGGTTTTGAAGTTTGTTACTGCTAGGTAAGTACATTTTATAATGGTTAAACCCTATAGGATATTGCGTCTAGTAGTGTAAGTGTTTCTAGAGTGTAAAATAAGGCTTCGAAACTGTAGTGGCGAATACAGATTTTTTTTTCATATTTACAATCCTCGAAATTAAATATTAGCTAATTTCTTTTTTAACGTTTTCTTTCAAAATATTAAGCCAACATCTAAAAAAATGATTAGACCCGCGTCGTGTCCAACGCTCAATAATTCTACAGAGAGAATAATAATTGGAATAATTGTTTATTAAATCAAACATTTAAACAGTGAAAAGGCCGGTCTTAGTCCGGCCGACCAAATTATTTGCCACAATTAAGTCCGTCGAAGCCTGGCGACTTTCAGTGACGCCTTTAATAGACATCAAGTGAGGCCGTGCAATTAAGACGGCCCGAGTTCTGAGGTTTTCGAAGGCTCCGTGTAGGCGGCGCCACCGACGGGTTATAACCGTGACAGTGGTGGGTAGTTTGCTTTACTTCAAGTCGAACTTCGAAAATTTGAAATATAGCTTAATTATTCAATGGAATCAGTAATGAAAACCAGAGGTTTACTAGTTCGGCAGACGGGTTTCTCTTTCTATTGAATCTATTTAATTCTTGTACAATGAAAAAGCTAAAATGTAAAAACATCATTTTAAAATTCCTGCATAAGCTTTAGAAAACGATGCTTAAATGGGTATTTGTGTCACAAAATTTTAAAATATCATTTTTAATTTTCGTTCCATTATCCATATGACTTTTAGTTTCTAATAAATAAGATGATAATAAATTAGTAGATACGAAGGTATATGAAATATGGCGTATATAGCTTAATATTAATAATTGTTCTTTTCATTAATTTGAGAATACATAAAATATTATTCTTAATCACTAAATTAAGTTATGACTATAAAACACGTGACTATAATTATTTAGCGTCTTTGATCTTATTTTTACAATCTGTGGTCACGCAGGTTCGTATCTTAAACTATGAGATATTATCCACATTGTTGAGCCCGCGATAGCAGCTATCGATTCTGTATAACCGCTATTGGTTGACATGAGCCTTAGATTCAGTACTGTTCCTCTCCAGATCTTCGTTTAGGGCAATGATTAACATCAACCTCGAAAATATTGTTTCAATTCAAACAATTTTGGTTCAGTTATTATTATAACAATCATACACGATCACAATTGTGTTCACATTGTACTAAAACTACTTATTTTTTTTTCTTAATTAAAATCTATAAAAAATAGGTACTTTTCACCTTCGTTTTATTACGGGTAAATATGTTTATTATTATAACTCACTTACTTCTTTTTACTCCATTTCTCTATAGAATCAAATTAACTAGATCAACGGAAGCACCACATGACGCCGCCGTCAATGTTTTTGGAGCGTTGAAGCGCCATTAACTTTTGTTTGTGTATCCGCACGGGTACGATGGTTATTGTAGTAACTTTTTTTTCACTTTGTGAAATTGCGATATTGCATATACAAAATCACTTCACATAATGCAACAGAAACTTATCACCGTGTTGAACGTTTGGAATATGAATGTGAAGAACAGCCATCTACAATCTCCTTTACTTATTTTTTCTGCGTTACATATTTTTTCTTCATAGTCATCAACGTTCGTGTTGTCGTGGAGGCACATAAGTAGTATAATATTGGGGACTCTGGCTCACTTGTCGTCTACTCAATATCGTAATCAGCTGAAATGTCTCATTTGGCTCTCGCGAATTAATATTTTCAGTAGACTGCAAGTGATCCAAAGTCACCAATTTTTTTAAGGGTCTAAACACTCACATTAGATTTGGTGGACCAATCAAAGATATTCAGTAGACGACAAGTGAATCAGCTTTGAAATTATTTTCTAGACAAAAATAAACGTCTATACACTTACCAATGGATGTGAACAACTTTGCGGGCACCACAAATAGACTTTTATAAATGTGAAAATTTATTCTCTATGGAACGACAACTCAAAACGCGTAACAGGTTTTAACAGAAAAAAAATTATATTACAGAATATTTTTATAGAAAAATAACTATACGTGTTACATGAATCTTTTTGTTCAACGAATGAGAGCAATCATATTTACATATCTGAACTCTGTCGTACCATATTTTATAGGAACCGACTCTTTGAGTCAACGTTTTTTACTAGCTAAACAATTAATTTGAAATTTATTAATAAATATGTAATTTATTGAAATTAATCTAGAGAAGATATACAATAATTAAAACCAATTTTAATAGCATATAAACATGGTTATTTTCATCTTTTATAAAAAAATTATACCATTTTTTAATTTCTATTACATGTAACGCGCAATTAATGTTTACTTGATTTGTGTATCTGTCACATGTCTGTTGATGTCTTTATACATTTGTACGAAGTTCGAAGAATGATGGACATCCTAAGTCTTCTATGTTTACAATTTGTATGTGCTGAAGTTACTTGAATTCATAAATTTCAAACATTTTTTTTTGTAAGTCTTTAACATAGATACATGTAGCATCCTTTATCAGGTTATCTGTGATTGTGTTGAGTTGTGTGTAATCTAATTCTCCAGAGTTGCATGAAATACTGTGATAGTTCCTTGTTATCCATGAATTCGTAGATCGACATTTCGCTGACAAATTGACTACGGATATGATGGTTTAAATAACATACTATATTCTTTACTTTCTTCATATTTAACAGATGTAACAGCTAGTTCTTTTACAATAAATTGTTTTTTTTTTCCGTTTGTGAATATAGTAAATCCACAATAAGCTCCATGATTGTTTGATATTTTTTAAATACGTGAATACATGTATATTATTTCAGTGGGTGACTAATACAATTTGGTATTAAAATGATGTAATTTTGGTGTTGATACAAGTTTAAACATGTTTAGACATGAATAATTCACAAGTCATGCATCTATATTTATCCGTGAATTATGTATATCATCAAATCCTAACCACTTTATTAATATTTTATTTCCTCTTCTTTTTATAACTTTTCAACGAGATAAATACCAGGATATTTTGTTGTCGATAACTCTTTTTGTAGAAGCAACCTTGAATTGGTAAGTTAAAATAATCTTTTAGTGGATAAGTAATAGGGTTTAGTATTATTAATTTTAATTATAGTAAAAATATCAGTAGTCTAGTTAGGCGTGTAATCTTTTGCAAAAGCATTTTTATATTCTTACTTTGTCACCCACTTTTAATTTTTGAATTTATTTAAATATTATCTTATCGTTATTATTGTTATAAATGTTAATATTGAATTCTCGTTCGATCTATTTACATTTATAGATTTCATTGCCATAGTCCTATGTATACTGTTGTTATGTGAATCTAATAATTCATTTAAAATATCTGTCCAACGATGACGGTAAATTGCTTCCACAATTTACTTTTAAAAGTTCGATTAAAACACTCACTTATTCGATTCTATTTAGTTTGATTAAAAGTTCAATTGAAGTACCATCTATTCATATGGGTTTTAAACAAAGAATTATACAATTCGGTACCATTATCAACTTGAAGATTCTTTGGTATTTTAGCAGATGTAATAAATGTTAATAACATTGCTTGGGTGAGATCATTACTATTTTTTGTTTTCAAAGACACAGCCCAAGCGAATTTAGAAAAGTTTTCGATTATCGTTAGTATGTGTTTATAACCATCATTTACTGTAGCATATAACTGCATATCAACAATATCAGCCTGCCAGGTTTCATCTAATCCATGAATATTAACGTGACGTAGTTGATAATTTTTACGAGCAGCACAATGTAATTCTTCAGCAATTAAAGTTTTGTAAGTGTTATTCATATTTTATTCGTATTTTCTAATGCTGTTAATCTATGATCTATGTTTATATTTGTTTATATTACATGGAAATGGTTATTTTTAACGTTTTTATTAACATTTGAATCTGGTTGCACAATCGCATTTACATCGGTATTTGTTCTGGTAAGAATTAGTTCATGTTTGGCATTCACTATTACTCTTATAATCTTCAGCAAATACAAGTAACAAATTGAGTGAAATTGACACATCAAAATATTGATTTGTATCGACAATGTCCTTGATTTTATTTGTGTTCTATCCTGCATTATTAAGGTATGCAGTTTGATTTAAACTATCAGAAATAAATGTATTCATAAGACATGTCAACCCAACGGTTTTTGTTTCGATCAATTTCAACTGCATTCCACTCATAACGTAATTCTCCAAACAAAAAACATAACCTCATATTTATGAGGTCCGTGGTAGTGCTAACATCACCATTGCTCTTCACAAGTTTTCTAGTAAGATGTAAAAAACCTTTGGTTGGTAATAGACAAGCATCTTAATATTGTACAGTAATACGAATTTCGTCATTGTTGTTAAATGTGGTTAATGGTCGATTAGCGTGAAATTCATAATGTTCGATGGATTCGTCGAATAATACACTTTTTTGGCATACTTAAAATTTCTTCTTGTTCTTCTATGGTAAAATACAAATTAAAGAGAAAAATTAAAGTTTTATTTGTATTGAGTTTGAAAGAAGTTTTAGACCAAGCCCTTTCAGAAATTGTATGTTTCGATACTATATTAACCGATTCGTTGGTTGAACTCGAGTGGGTGGATGAACCCATTTACTGTTATTATTATATGAATAAGTTGTACTGTTATAAACTACACCCACTCTGTGCTACTGACTTAAGATGAAGCTGCACTGTTATAATTTCTCATCTGAATATTATGTGTTGCTTTAAGCATAACCGGAAGATAAATGACTTATGATGGTACTTCTACTACTCTATATCCCGGTGGAACCGTGGAGACAAATTAATGAATAGTGTGAGCTTGATTTGTGTTCATATATGCTCCTCCGGTAATATTACATTCTACTCGCAAAGCATTGACTTTCAAAATGGATATCTGATAGATAATGAACGTTTGTAGCTTGAATTCCAGGAGAATACCCTAACAAATTTTCTAAGGAATCTCCATGAGCAAAATCAATTTTTTTACTTCTTCTCACTTTACATTGCAATTGATTGTTGTCAAGTTTTATCGATATGCAAATATTCAATTTATCTAACGCATCAATTAAGTATTTTTCAATGTTTTCGATTCCTTAAACACCTGGGAGAATTACAATAACTTTGTCATCGACATAAAATTTGTTATTTGTTACGTCAATATTAGGAATTATATTAAAGGTTAGGAATTCTAATATATCAAGCACATAGTTTTTTTTGGTGATAATTCAATAGGGGGAGAGTATTGTGCCTCTAAAACGGGATCAACAACGCTTAGTGTTGATGTCCATGATTCACCCATGACTGAATCTACAATGAGTTGAAATTTTGATTTATATTTTAACTAGATTACACTAAGAAATTCAATATACAAACGGCTACAATTGACTGTATTAAATTTTTGAGTTTTTTTGTAATCGTATTTTACATTTTATACTTTCAAATATATTAATAACTCTGATGGAGAGGGTAAATTTCCAAAACTATCAAAACACAAGACATGATTGTATTTTTTTCTTATAAGCTACCAAGTGATTTCTAGGTACATCTTTGTTATCTAGGTTTATTATAGCAGATTCTTATAACTAAAGAAGTGAACTAGATAAATCATTTTTCATAAAAACACATCTAAAATTAGAAATATTTAAAATATAGTATATTTTGTTAAATTAATATTAGTAAGATCTGGGTGTGGTAGTGTTAATAGTTTTTAGAAGATTTTAGATAAATACCCAAAACCTTCTTATAAGGTTTAAGATATATTCCTTTTCTTAAAGATATCGCTACCATTTTTTCATTGTGTCTTTTTTTATTCTTTAAGTTGTTCTACAACATTTTTAGCATTGTTAACTGCTTTTAAGATCCCAGCAGTCCCACCAGTCAGAGCACCTGCTGCGCTTAATCCAGCAAAAGGCGGAATCAAAAAAGGGAAAACTCCTCCAACTTTTTACGGTAGAGGCAAAATTATATGGCAATTAATATTTCTTTTTCCGCCTGCTTGTTGAATAACATTACGAGCACTTTTCAGTGCAGATTTAATAAGATCAGACCCATTTGGCATAGATGATTTAGCTATATCAATAACACGCTTGAAAAGGTTCTTTGATCTTTTCCCCTTTTTCTTTATTTTACTTTTATTTTTGATTCCGAAACCAAATTTCGTCTTTGCATTCATCGCGGATGCAATGCCTAACGCAACTGCTCTTTCACTCATCGATGCGTTTCTATTAAATACTCGTTTCATCGCTTTTTAGGCTAGCAAACGATCGGCTTGGTTTTTAAGATGAACATTTTTTCTCTTCTTCGAATATGCTATATCATGTTCACGACAAGCTGAATCGAGCGGGTTAATACCCATACCACCTCGTGCTAATCGAGCTTAGAGTTCCAGAACCACAGAATTGATAATCTGTAATTCAAACACTGATTTATTCAAAATATCATTGAACAACCCAAACCCTTTTTTTCTTATTCGATAACGATATTTATTATTCTAACGAGTCATGATTCAACATAAGAGTTGTAGATCTTTTAACTAATTACAGTGTTATGAAATAAAACAATGATATATACAGTAATATACCAAATTTAATGATAAAACAAATACATATGTTTATATACGTACATTTTAATTATGTAAACATGATCTTAATCTGACAATAAAACAGATCTTTTTACGTAGCACATGTCCCCAAGGCAATGTGTTATATTTAATCTATTAATAATCTTTTATCATCGTTAGCATTCAATACGGATTTATTTATTTCTTGTGAGAATATTGTGTGTTTGATTGATTTAAATACGTTAATACATGTATGCAACGTAGTGTTACATATTCATACAGATACACTCATTTACGTCGTGCTAATTGAAAATCATTGTTATCGAGCAAAAAGCGTTTAAAGTTCAAAAATTGATCATCTTGTAATGTTTTAGATAATTTATTTAAATTCGTGTTGAGGAAATGACAAGAATCAACAAATTTCACAGGAATACATGATTCACGCACATTGTTTATATTTTTTTTATAAATTTTAAAATGAAATATATTTTGCTTTCTATTTAGGTATAATCTCAATCCGACTATCAGATTCGATAAGCTCTTTTATGAATAAATCTACAATCAAATCGCGCTAAGTTATGAAAGGAAAACGGTGTAAACACACAAGTCCTTAAAAGTAAATTACAATATGAATGAGCTGCACCTCTGTTCTCTGCTGTACTGTGGTCGTCATCGCGAACTACGTCACCCAACAGTAAATTGTTACATATATGACAGTGAATTGCGCGATTGTGCTCAATTTCTTGATCCGATGACAGTGGATTCCTTTTTTTTGTGTCTATTGTATTAACTCTATGTATTTCTTTAATATGTTCCGACAATGACTACGAAAATCTGAACACAATCTTCACCTCGATGTGTAATGAATTTATTTAAACTCGAATCATATGCGCAACATATACAAAAGCCAAAGCTGTTAGTACATGTGTTTTTCTTAATTTTTCTGTATTTAGTGTCACAGTTCTGTGTATTATTAACAGGTGATAACATAGTTTCGAAATTACCATAGATCACAAAAGGAATTCTTTGTAATCTCCCATAGTGGGTGAACTGTAATAGTATATCGGCGGCCTTATTATCTAAAAGAAATCGATTTCTGATTTGGTATGATTTTAAAATTAATTTAGTCATTCCCAACTTGATCTTTCAAAATGCTAAATGTCTTTCTATTAACAGTGGTGCCTATACAATGAAATCACTAAATTTATAATATTAAAATGAAATTAAATCGCATATTTTATTTTGTTTTTTTTTTTTGCAATTGTTTTTTTTTATTATAAAACAATTTCACATATGCTCTTGATCCCGACCCTACTCGCGATTCAGATCTCGAACAGAAGTTGAACTTAAATCTCTCTTTATCATTGTTGTTACCAATAACCAATCGGCATAAATAAAGAAACGAAACAACGGCAGCGAAGTCGCGAGAAAAAGTAAGTATCTTTATAAATTATAACATATATGTTATTCTGATGTATAAAACTATAATACTTTGAAGTTTCAGCTAATCTTGTTCTACCGTTAAAGGGTGACTGTGTTACAAACATCCAAACATTATTTAGTAATATTATAGAGATAATCCTACTAATCTCTATAATATTAGTAGGATTACAATATCTTTATAATATAGTTTGGATAAACACATCAATAGAATAACTAAAACAATGCGACATATTATATATTAGGTATGCACTACTTAATTCAAAAATTACATTTTCATTTGCGAAAAAAAAACAAATTGGTTTCTTGTTTTGTACACGGTTTAAAGAAGAATGTAAAATTTCATTACTTTCAATTGTTATGCAGATCACCTTCGACTCATTGTGTTACTTTTCATGAGATTTTCGACTACTGGAAATAAAATTGATAAAGCACTGGATTTTTTTTGCCTACGTCATAGAAAAGAATACACACAGATATCCTTCGTTACAATAATCTGGATGATCTACGGCCGGTACATGTTGCGTAGCGCCGACATGTGAGCTAATTAGCGCCCGAGGAGTATTCTTTCTGGATATATAGCCACGAACGGCAGGCGAGATGGTTATCTTGAGCATCATATACAACTATTGCTTATACAGCCCAGCGTAGCAGAATTAAAAGATAACCCTAAATGAATTGTTGAACTATTCTGTAATTAAGCATAATATTGCAATAGATTGCAATAGGACATGCAGTGTAAATTTTTCTAAAGAAAAAATAATTTTAGAGTATTTCTTGAAACTTAAAGATGACCATACAGTTGTTTTTTCCAATTTTTGTGTGTCTGTTACAGATCGCGCATAATGAATGTGATCGAAATGTGTAAAATCGAATGAAATCGATTAATGTTTTACGTTAGGTTATGAAATCAGTAAAAAAATCATAACTACAAAAGTGTACCTTTTAGAGCTTTGTGTTATTAAAATCTAAAAATTAGATAATAGTACGACGGGTAGCACCAAAAGTAAAAACGTAATTCGTAGAAGTGATCCTTAGGATTTGACAGACAATATATGGATAATCCATCAAATCTTACAGATTACGTTCACAGATTATTAAAAAAGGTCTTAGATCTATTGCAAGATGGCAAAGCTGAAACAAAGAAAAACAAAACAAAATATCAAAATACAATATCAAATAAAATACATAAACTGAATCTACTTTACTATCAGCTAAGACCACTTTGGAGAGTGGTGAACCGTCTTTATCGCTTAAAGAAAATAGAAGCCCAGGAAATTAAGAATAGCTTGAAGCAGGTTGTATAAAATAGTGAGCAGAGACAACGAAAATTGTCCAAACAGATATCCGCTAAATCGTTTCAGACAGTTTACTTGACGTAGAATTATTTCGCAAAGATTCTTCGAGCTCCTGAAATAATAAAACTTGGGTTAATAGCCCCCGACTACGTTTCGTTATGTTGTAAATGTTTGTATAAAGGAAAATAATGCCATTAATTAACGGCAACATGATATTGAATTTAATAAAAAAAAAGTGTGTGTGCATTAGTGTACACACGTATGAAGTGAAACTTCTTTATGACATCATTTTTAGAAAAATGATTTACTATTAACAACTTCACAGAAATTGGTTGAATAAAGCTAAATTAGATAAAGTTTATGCAATAGGCTTTATTATCATAGACATGGATACAAAATAATACAATTATTTCACCTTTCTGCTACTAAGATTGTAGCATTTCATTAATTATAATAGAATTATTACTATTATTGTTATCGTTATTATATTTTTTGTAATTAATGGCTTAACTCACTGATATTTATAATCAAAAACTAAGGTTAACCTGAAATAACCTTAAAAAAATAAATACCGTAATCACACCCACGTGTTGAATGTATTAGAAAAAGGTTTAATTACTTACTTCTGTTAGAAATCCACTGGAATTAGAATTAATATCTTTTATTCTTTTTGGCAATAACTTTATAAAATTTTTTTCCGCTAATCACTTAATTGAAATATTATTTTTCACGTCACTACTGAGTTTCAGAAATAGAAATGTTCAGAGTTTCATGTAGGAGACTTGGTAATGGTATATGTACCTAGAAGGGTGATAAGTAAAACTTTTCAATTAATGCGATTATAAAGGGCCATATAGAATTGTAGGAAAATTATCGAACGCTACATATAAAATCGAGTCACTCAATGAAAGAATGTGAGATATAGTTCATGTATGTCGGTTGAAAAGGTTTCAACTTAGATAATAGGAAAATGTAATATATACAAACTGTAAATAGATCTAGGGTGTTGACAGAAAGTATATGTGACAGGTGGCCTTAGTAACAATTATGTTTATGCCACGATGACATTAATAACATTGAATAAATAGGGCGCGTAACGGAAAAATGTTACCCAGAAATAAAGATGACGCGTAACAGAAAAACGTTACATTGCTATAAAATTTTTCCCATACGCCGATAAAGAAGTTTCACTTCAAAAATGCTAATAATAGAACAATGACGTTATTTTACAAAAAACTAAATATAATTATTACTAGTTTTGTGGGTTTCAAATCGCACATTACGTAAGGTTTCAATACCAAAACAATTATTCACGAATTTACATTTTATGAGAGTTAGAAACAAGGTATTGTAGGGCGTAGTTCGGGGCGGCGTACCTTTAGGATCTTTGATTAAGTCCAAGGATTAAAGTATTTAAATGAAAAAGTATTTCCATTTAAGATCCAATATATTTATTGATCGGTTCTTAAGTATTTCTTCTTATTACTTTCAATACGAGCTTTAATTAAATTAATTACAACAATCCACTTTTCTATCACTATTGAAGCGTGTGCACTTGGGCATCAGCTCTCGTCCCCTTTCTCTCTATCTTTTTTATCTACAGCTTATTTACTTGTTCTTTGTGAGGTCGGATTCGAATATACTATTCTACTCTAATTTTAAATCAAACGCGAACCCTTATTTGCGGAACTAAGCATGAAGGCCGGATACCTCACATGTCACCAATTCCTAGGTCCGCTACTACAATATATATTGAAGGATAATAACTGAAGAATGGATGTATACAAATCATGTTCATAACAAAACTTGAGACATTAAATTGTCAACTTGAGAAATAGTTTGAGTAAGTTGAGAGTGGTGATTACTTTTTATGCATGTATAACTTCGTCATTTATAAGCCACAAATGGTGGACTTAATTGAGTAATGATTATATTTTATGGAAAGATAACTTGGTCACCGATAATCCGTAAATTACTATACTATAAATAAGTTTTTATGTAGTTACGTTATATGTCGTAATATACGATACACATGGAGATTTTACAATTTTTGAGATGCAGTTAAAACAACGGTTCAGGAATTACACGATAAAGAAAGTGTAACTTACAAAAAATTGTAAAACGTATTTCTTAGTTCGATTTACAATTTTTTTTTTTGTGTATTCACAAGCCTATTTGTTAGAAGAGTAGGTAGAGAGCGTAGATCTGCTCATGATATGATCCTTACACACATCTCTTTCGTCAGTGACATTTATTAATCATTTCGTGTATATTTATCGGTTTCAAGTGCTTAAAATTTGGCCCTTATATGATGATAGATCACCAATTTAGTTTGCATTAGATTTTCTAGAGTGACCCTTGCCAACACTTCCATCACCAAAATGCAATCTATAAATTTGTTTTGTCACTTTACTTTCATTAATTTTTTTCAGATGGTCAAACCACAGCAACATTCTTTTTTTTACACTAGTTACTATATCTTCTTTCAAATCATACTATTTTCTGAAATTACTGTTTGTGTATATCATATATTATTCAAAAACAGTCTCCACATTTCTTAGATAGATCGCATATTCACTGCATTCCTGATTCTACTTCTATTTTTTTCCTGTTACACTTAGGTTTGGAATGTGGCTCTACCATATTCTAAATATAGGTGTCACAGAATATATTATGCTGTGGTTAACTTGACTACAACACGAAAACGGGCCGGTTCGAGCGATGAGATCCCATACTCTCACAGAATGCAAATGTGAAATAACGGCATCCGTTATTGCATGCCATGTAGTGAGTGAGCGTTCCGGTGGGTCAATCACTCCACTCTGCCTTCTATCATCCCATTCTCTTCTCCACCTCATTTCTCCTTACTAAAATGGCCCGCAAAGCACTGTTTACTCCACTGAGGTTGCGAGTATTCATGAGCGGCTGTGACAAAATACTCTTTGAGAGCTCAATATTCGTTTGCCCCTCGAAAATGCTATTAAAAAACCTAACGTTTACTACTTCATATAAGTTTAGGGACCAGAAGTGCATTAAAGATAGCCATAAACACTTTCCCTAATCATAGGAGCAAGCAAGGCTCCAATCCCCTTATATTGCTCGTTTATTCTCCTCTCAATATCTTTATCATGCTTACTGTTATTTGCAAACAAGCCTTCCAAGCAGACAAACTATTTCACTTGTTCAACCCTCTTAGCTCCTCTACATTTATTCACGGTTCGGTCTTGTAAACACTTATGACCTATCGGCTTGCAGGAGACATTTGATAGATAGCTCACTTATTTTTAATTTGCGCTCATACTCTTTCAAATTATACAGACAGCTACCCATAAATTAGTTGAATGGTGACGCTACACATCCCTGTCTTTACATATGTCAAACTATTCAGTGTATCCTCCGTTTATTCTGACGTAGGCGCTGAAAGCGTTGTGTATAGATTGTAGTGCCTGTATCAATATGCTACTCATACTGCACATGCATAAGCTTATTTCTTTCCTAATCATAATAAGCTTTTCTAATCATAATAATAAATCATAAGCTTTCTCTAGACCTACGATAGGTTAGAAAATCTTTTAGCCTTAAGCCAATTCACAAACAAAATAAGTGCATTAAGTATATATTAAAGCTATAAAACAACTGTAGCCATGTTTTGGTGGTGTTGTGTCTTTAGATTGGCGATTGTATGTGGATATGTAGACAGCACCAAATATGTACGTCGTCCTTCTATCGTGATCTATGACCTGAGTAAGGAGAAGAGATTTGACGCTCGTACACTGCCACGTCCCCTAGAATGTTGCGAATGAAATAGAATTGTGCAGTTTGAAGATAGATTTATTTTTAACTTTACATTTAATTTATATTACAAATTAAATAGCACGAATCGAGATTACACACTGATAATACTTTACGATGTCTCTAAATATCCGAGTAAAGAGGTGCGGTATGAGGGCGATGCGATATCCCTCGTGTATATGAACGGTATGCTGAATAATGCAGCGGCTGAAATACAGTGACTGACTTCCCTACTTTTTTTTTGTTTTAGTTTTCTCCTTACGGGGAGAGTGGCATAAAAAACCTAATGAGCTGCCACACACCCGCGTACGTGGGGTGTGACCGACTTTCACAGACCAAAAAACCTCCGGAGCAATATGTCGGTTAGCTGTTGTCTGTAGCCCCAATAAATTGGAGCTTTGAGGACTTCGTCTATCGCGGTCGATCGGCATGGGATGCCGTCGGCACGTGATTGTCCTATGGATACCACAAGGTGGGCATCTCGACATAGGAAATCACGTGGCGATTTCGCTCGGTCTGAATCTCCTAGCGGGGTGCCGGGAGCGCAGGGAGCGCACCGGTTGGGTGTCTGTTTAAGGTCGTAATATGAGGGTGTCTGCATCTAGATCTCTGACATGTCTTTATTGATATTTATTAACCTTTCGATCTCAATGTGGGGGGGGGGGGGATCCTCGTAAGATTCGGCCGACTGTAATAATTGGTATGAGTTCGGGTGATTAGCAGCTGTGTCGAAGAATTTTTTCGACATGTCTTGTAGATATTTGGAGATCGTAGGGAGTTCTAGATCCTTATGAAGGGTGTCATTCAGGACGTACCAGAGTGCACCGGAGGCTCTTCTACAGAAGTCGTTTTGCAGAACCTGGAGTTGGTAGAGTGCGTTTGGGCACAGACTGGCGCGGTGTACGTCATCAACCGCCGTATGCATACCTTGTAGAGTGTGCATTTATTCCTAAGGCTCATTTTGCTCTTTTTACCGATTATACTTCTAAGGCGTGATAAGTATAATTGAGCATTTTTCCTGACACGCTTAATGTGATCTTTGAAATGTAGATGTTTGTCAGGCGTGATTTCTAAATATTTGTATTTGTCATGCCAAGGAATAGGAGAGTTGCATATACGGAAGGTTGGAGAGTTGTAAGGTACAACTTCTTTCTTTTTGATTTTACTATAGTTGAAGAAGATGGCTGCTGGTTTTTCGGGGTTTACCTCGATTCTCTAGGTTTGGAACCAACACGTTGCCTCGTCGATGGCCTTCTGGAGACGAAGAGTAATTTGGCGAAAGTTACTACCGCGCAGGTATAAGGCGGTGTTGCGCGAGTTGGACGCCTGTTTGCGGACGCGGGATGTCATTCGTGTACGCGGAGTATAGCAGCGGGGAGAATGTAGAGCCATGAGAAACTTCGGCATTAATCAGTCTTTTGGCAGATGTGCTATTTTCATGCTGGAAGGAGAAGTGTCTGTTCGTTAGGTATTGATGGATGTTGAAGACGAGACGATCTGGGACTTGTAATTGGTGGAGTTTGTAAATTAGGCCTGCGTGCCAAACTTTGTCGGATGCCTTTACGATATCGAAGAAGACCGCTACGGTTTTCCGTTTGCGTTTAAAACCCTCCTAGATGTGTTCGATTAGTCGGAGGGCTTGTTGGGGATAGGAGTAATTTGGCCCGAATACGAACTGTTCGTTGATGATCAGGCCATTTCCTAGCAGGTGATCGCTGAGTTGTGATTTGATAACTTTCTCGAATAGTTTGCCTAGACCACTCAGGAGACTGATCGGTCTATAGCTAGTGGAGAGGTCGCGAGGTTTCCCCGGTTTCTGGATGCCGATGATAACAGCTTCTTTCCACGCTTTGGGAAAGTGACAATTATTAATGTAAGCCTTAAAAATTGCGACCAGTAGCGCCAGTAGTAGCCCAGAAAAGCATTTAATTGCTTTATTGTTTACCCCATCAAGGCTCGGTGTCTTTTTGGGTTATAACTTTTGTGAGAGAGTTGTTTGGGAGAGGTGTTGGGGTAAGAGGTGCGATGATGGCGAGCTCGTGATCCTCGGTGAGGGTAGCAAGCGTTCATCCACTGGCGTTCGTGGTGTTACAGCGCCAGTTCGTATTTTTATATTTAACTCGCTAAAGAGAATGATGGCATCCTCTAGTGACTGCCCTGCGCGGGGAGTGCGCTTAAATAGGCAGACGCGATGATGTTACAGTGCCTGACGGCTCAGTTAAGGGCGTAACAGATTGATGCCTAAAGATAATATTGTGCCTTCACAGAACTGAGTATTCTGTCAAAAGTATATGACTATTTAAAAGGATGTCCAAATACTTAGCAATTTGTAAATATACCATTGTTTCGATATAGTTCTGTCCTCACTAAAATCCATTATTAAATAGATTTACAAAAACTAAGTAAGTATTTTTAAAACCTATTTTATAACGTATATACTAAGTTCCAGCGGCTAAGTTATACGAAAAAAACCCTTGATGTTCATTACCCTAAGAGAGTAACATAAAAAATTACATAAAAGTTTTAGCCTAAAATTTAAGGTAGAAAAGTTGTAAAAAAGCCTATAAATGACAAGATGAAATAGCATATTTATATCGTTAACAGTTTATGAACAAAATTGTAGTGAAATATAAACATGCATCTAGGCGGAAGATTATGACAAGAGTTTTTCATGTGGTTCTAGTTTGATTTGAGCCCTGAAAGGCTTAGAAGAGAAATTGGGAAAGGGAAAAGCACAATTATACGTTAGAGCTCATACATTTAGTACATTCATACATTTGACCAGCCGTTGATAAAAAAATATCAGAAGCAACAACAACAGAAACTTATTTTTTTGTATTCGAAACAAAAGTCCTATCTACCGGTCATTGTTTAAAATGCGTTTCATTTTCATGTAAAAATACATTTCGAAGAAGGGTAAAAAAGATTATTTCGTTTAGCAGACGAGACGGGACCGCCCTCGCCCGCCGCGATGCAAGGGAAAATATTTTCGGGCGAAATCATAATACGACTTAATTAGGGTTGTACAATGTCCCCTATCTTGTGCAGGCGTACTACAGGCGTAGCGGCCGTATCGCGTCAGTATCGCGTGTATTTGTCGCCGTCGCCGTGCCGACGTTCGGCTACTGCATTATCGTACGTATGTACGCTTCAACAAAGTTGTCCGGGCAGATGTTACGGTCGCTATCGATAAAACTTTCCCATAATAGGCGGCGGGCGCGGCCGGCGGGCGCGCTTCTGTCGCGCGGCGCTCCTAATGCCGTCGTTAATTTATGCCCGTTGTTAATCCGTACTTTACGCCGGAAAGTTTTGGAGGCCCGAGGTGGATGTTCGCGGACGGGTCGCGTCTATCCGTCCTCGGCCCGTTCTGTTTCGAACGCGGATCGCTTCGAATATTTATTGTGCAGTAGGCTTACGGACTTTTAATATACATAATAAAATGTATTATTATGTGTTTTAAATGTTGCCGTTTCTATATGCAAATGCGCCGTGGGTGTTGGATCGGGGAAATAAATTAGAGAACTTTATGAATTGGGATTCATTATCTTTACCTACTAAAGTATCAATTAAAAAATTGATATTTTAGGAGGCAAGATTCATTAATGTAGATAAATTACGACATTTAAATATTTTTGAGCCGCTTCAAATATATACCTATAATGACTTTATTCAACACAGCAGGTCAATACGCTTTTGAATGTAAATGAAAACTTCTTTAACGCATGGTACTATTTCATTATATATTTTTTTTGTACTTTGTTTACGTCGTTTCATAATTTTTAAAACGTAATTGAATTTAGTAAAACTTGTCATATACTTTTAAGATATCACACTTATATCATTATAATGGTAAGACAAAAAGTGCAATGGAATTAGTACCCTTTAGTAGTAAGACAACGACAACTTTTTTTTTTCTTATACATTTCTATTACTATTGTCCAAGTGTCATGATATAATTTGACAATATTTCAATCGCTTAAGTCACGATATCAGTATGAGTTTTATAACAGACGACTACTCTGTATTAAGCGATCACCTTTTGCGAAACGCTAAATAGTAAAAAAAAACCACTCTGAAATAATTCGCACCCCTAATCCGCGCCATTTGAACAAGAAACGACCGCGGTCGCCGTGGTCGCGGTATTAGATAATCATAAACATAAAAAAACAGACCAGAGAGTATTCGGAAGATTGTAGAAAAGCAGTTAAATAAACTAGAGTGTAGTCGGTCGTAATGTGCGGGCGGCGCGGCGGGGCGCGGGGCGCGGCAGCGGCGAATGGCCACTTTAAAAGCTCTCGCGACATAAAGGCGCCGTTGATAAAGCCGAAATCTTTCAGCGGGCTCTATTTACTGGAAGCCGGGTCAGGTAGCCACTTGAACTACTCAAAGGTTGAGCTTAAAAAAATTCATAACGACCTTAGATGCTATCGCAAGTTATAGCGAATGAGTAGTCAGAGCCATAGAGATGGAGGGAGAGAAAGAGTTATCGCTTATTCTGTATTCGTATGATGCTTTTGGTTATGGTGATTAGCACAAGTGATTAAACGTCGCTTCGCACGTGAATGTTGTTTCTAGATAGTCATTACATGCAATTCGTTTTTAAGCATTATCGAGTTACCGATAGACATAGGTAATGCAGTTCGAAAACACAGAGTGTTGTGCAAGAGTCTAACAAAAAATTTCCAGTATTTCAGAATAAAATACAGCATACATATACGGTGTTTCTACTCCACGTATTACGATATAAAAATTACATGAAAGTGGAAATATTCTTTAAAACATATTTATTCTATAATTTCAATTTATCAATTTGCTTACACTTGTGAATTCTAACTTCCTTATTTATTTTAGATTTTCGTACCTCAAAAGAAACACTTCACTATCCGTCTGTGTCTGCCTGTTGAGGCCTTTTTACTCAAGTATGCGTAAAGGTTTCAAGCGGGAATCGATATTAGATACATAGGTCTATGGTGCCTAGAGCTGTAAAAAAAATCAAGTTTCTAAGTTAACACCATTAAGAAATACAGTGATTTTGTCCACATATTTTGATACACGTAAATAAATCAAGACCTATAGGGTACTTCTCATTGACTCAGTATCACGGAATTTGGCAAGAAGCAAGGTCTTATGGTACAAATAAAAGAAAAATCTAAGAATCCAAAAGTTATAATCATATGACTTGAAAAAAAATTATTCACGATTATAAACTGATATTAGCAACTGGAGTATGGATGGTGATGCAGGTCGAGGAGGAGGTACAAAATATATACAAAAATTCGGATGCTTTTATTAAAATTTATTTGAAAAAAAACATTGCGTCGGAATATCAAGGATCTCACACTATTGCCAACAAAAACAGGCAAAAATTACTCAAAAATTTGGATGCATGAAACATATACACAAAAATAGAGTTGGTACAGAACCCTTAGAGAGGAACTTTTATCCGCACTTGCCTCATATTTTTTTTATAAATTCACGCAATTTTATAGGTGATTGATGAGTGGACATTCATGGGTGCGAAGCAAGAAAAGCATGCAAAGTGCAGAACTATGGTCTCTGCCTATCATTATTGATTTTATTAATATAGATTCATATTGTCAACCAATTCATATTTTTTAGGATAAATAACGACTATAAAATTGAATAATATATGGTATCCACAATATGATTGCAGGGGCTAAGAATTAGCAGTAAACATATATTAACTGACTGAACTGAACTGAGTCTCTATGGTATATGTGACCAACAACCGGCCCGCGAGATATTTTGAAAAACCCAATAAAAAAATACTACACGACTTACTCATACTCACGGAATCAAGTGAGCAAGCAAGCCGAGTGGCGGCGATCATCAAAGAGTGAGGCGGCAAACATCAAAGCCTTTGATGTTTGCCGCCATCATAAACATCAAAGGCTTTGATGTTTATGATGGCGAACATCACTTAATCACTCACTCTGCTCACACGGAATTGAGCGGAGTGAGTGATTCGCTCACTCCGCTCAATTTCGGAGCGGAGTGAGTCTTTGAGTATGACACTCCGATGTCATACTCAAAGACTCACTCCGCTTTTGATGTTTGAAGCGGCAAACATCAAAGCCTTTGATGTTTGCCGCTTCATTGGCGGGGCAGCAAAACATTATTGCTCCTCAATTGTTCTACACTAGATGATTTTAGATCATTTCTTCGTTTTGCCTATATAAGCGGGTGAATAGGCCGAGCTTTAGTTTAGTTCTATTTGAGCTACCGAAGTGATAACTTTGACAAGCGATATCCTAGCGAACTGCTAGTGCTGTCAATTTGCTTCATGACTTTTTGTGCATTTTGAGTCTTTATTAATTATATTTCGTTATTGAGTTTATCGAACGGATAGTAAAGGAAAATGATGTCTGGTGGAAAGAAACGAAAAGTAGATGCAGAGGGTCGCCAGTTATAATAAAAATGCACTGAAGAATTTTTTTTGTCTTGCACAGTGGTAAGCTTCTTTGTTTGCTGTGCTATGAATCCATTTCAGTGATGAAAGAATTCAATATAAAGAGGCATTACTCAACTAAGCATCCTATGCTGCTCTCACTGACAGGACAAATAAGAAAAGACAAAATCCAGAACCTTATCCCAAATTTGGAAAAACAGCAGAAAATATTTCATAAACAAATAACACAACTTGATAATGTTGTGAAAGGTAGTTTTATAGTTAGTTCTAAATTGGCAAAATCATTAAAACCAATTACCGAAGCAGAATTTATCAAGGAGTTGTATATTAAAAGTTTGCACTGTTTTGTGTCCTGAAAAGAAAAATTACTTTGAAAAAATTAGTTTGTTAAGACGAATTGTTGTCGACGTATATAAACGATCGCTGATGATATAAAAACAACATTGACTGACAGTATAGCTGGTTTTCAATCATTTTCCATGGCATTAGATGAGAACACCGATTTGTCAGACACAGGTCAACTGGCATATTTATTCGAGGTGTTGATAAAGAGTTCACTGTTACCGAGGAATTACTTGCTTTACAGTCGCTAAAAAGAACCACTACAGGAGAGGACACTTTTAACGAAGTTCAAAAGGTATTCACAAGTTTTGGCTTGCCATGGCCAAAATTAGTTGGAGTATGCACAGATGGTGTAACTTCTGTACTCGGCTTACGTTTCATTGGAATTTCGAATGAAAAAGCAACTGAATTAAATATGAAAAAAGATGATTTGATAGTCTTTCATTGCATTATCTACCAACAGAACTTGTGTTCTAAGTCCATGCGACTCCAGGATGTTATGATACTGGCAGTAGAAACCATCAATTTTATTCAATCCCAAGGGCTTAACCATGGTCAGTTTAAGGCGTATTTGGATGAAATATCAGCAGATAATGACGACGTAACATATTATTGTGAAGTCAGATGGCTAAGCAAAGGGAAAATGTTGAAACGGTTTTACGAGCTTATAAATGAGATAGCAGATTTTATACAAATAAAGAATAAACGACTATCTGACTTGAGTGACCCCAAATTGAAAATGGATATGTGACTTAGTATTTCTGGTCGACCTTACAGGCTATTTGAATGATTTAAATTTGAAACTTTAGAAACAAGAACCGTTAGTAATTTTTTTGTACAGTCATTTGAAAGCGTTTCAGAACAAAATACGCTTGTGGAAACAGATGCTGTCGGGTAACAGTTATAAAATGCTCCAATACATTTGCAAATGGAGTTGATCGAGCTTCAAGAAAACTCACTCCTAAAATCTAAATTTGAAGATGTCGATTTGTGCGATTTCTACAAAAAATACCTCGATGAAGACCTTTTTCCACATCTTAGAAAATTCGCAAGAAGATTAATTTGTGCGTTTGGCAGTAATTACAAATGGGGAACAGTTAGTTCTTTTCAATGATGAAAGTTAATAAACCGAATCATCGTACAAGGTTGACTGACGATAATTTGGAAAATTCTTCAGGTCTTTGTATCAGTGGAATTAACCCAGACATCGATGGATTACTTTCCCAAGTTCAAGCTCAATTGTTTCATTGATTTCGGTGTCGCTATTTAACTTTCGTAGTTTGTAGTAATTGCAAATTTTCCGATTTAATTATAATGTTGTAACTATAATATTTTTTTTCATTTCATTTTATTATTTTATTAAATTATATTATAATACCATTGTCGTATTGTTTCATTTCTGATATCTATTGCTAAAAATTATAAACACTACTTTAAAATGCACTGTCACTTTTGAACGCGGCCCGCGAACGTATTTGCACAGTAAAGTTACCCCACAACAGGTCAAAGGTTGCTCATACCTGCTACATGGCATAAACTATAGCTAACTACGAGGGTTACGCCAGAAAAAACTAGGTACGCAAATATTATAATATTTATTACTAATATCTATTTTTTCAAAGTATTCCTTTGACAATGTATACACTTTTCCTTGCGTTTAAATCACTTGAAAAATATCTCTGACCACTATTTTTGAGATACCTCAGGAATTTCAAATTTGTAGGCAGTCAGTGCCCTTGCTTCAAAATTATACTTTTCAATTTTTCTTTGATTTTTGGTAGCACGTAAAAATTTCATTGGAGAATTAAAGTCAAGGTAATATGGTAGGTGAGGTAGGATAGACAATTTTATGAATTGAAAAAAAATCAAGTATTTTGACTGACGTGTGCGGCGTGGCGCGGTGGCTAAAGTACGTGCCGGATTCATGACTTCGATCGCTTGTCACACCAAGTTGATAATAACTGCTGGAGCACAAATCGTCACGTACCATTCATAATTAACCGTTTTTTTGATCCTTTAACACAAGAGAAACAATTGTGTATATATTTGTATATATATTGTGTATATATGTTCAATTATTTTGTAAGGACAAAAAAACGTGGCTAATATTTTTTCTGTGTGTTTCACGCACGCGACATTTTGTTGGATCATTTTCAAAGCAGTACACTGTCGATTGTCGCTTTGTTTCGGTGTCGCAGTGTATAGCCATGTTTTGTCAGCGGTAAATATATCGTGTAGGTTTTTTTCTTGTCTCCGTCGAATTTGTCTATCATAAATCGGCACCAATCTGCCTTGCGGTCTTTCTGCTCATCATGAGTCAGTTTGTGCGGCATTCATCTCGAATAATGCTTACGGAGAGAAAGATGGTCGTGAATAATGGTTTACATCGCTGCTGATTCAGTACTATGTTCTCGCTTAAGCTCTACATATGTAATTCTTCGGTTCTCTCGTATCAATTTTTCAACTGCATGAACATTTTCTTGAGTGATTGTGATTGGCGGCCGACCTTTTATCGCATCATCTTCAAAACTTCCGCGTCTTCTTTTAAATTTGGCAAACCAATTAAAAATGTTGTTCGTAGATAAGCAGACTCGTCAAAAGTAGTAACCAAAAGTTCAAAACATTTTTGGGGATTTAAACTTTTTGTAATCATAATAAATCATAGCGCAAAAATTACGTCGACTGAGTTTCATTGCTGCAAGCGAATTCTCGGCAGATTCTCACAAAATTAAGCATTTTAATGAGTAAGTAGTAGTCGTATTATTTACGATGTGAATAAGTAGTGTTTACGATGGAGTATAACTTGCTAGTATCAAATTATTGAGTAAGAGTTAACTTAATTACTTTTGGTATACCCCTCGTACTATCAAACTGCATTCCAAAAAACCATTTTAAAAGTCTGTAATCCTACTCATAAATCAGTAAATGGGATCATTAAAGAGGCATGCACTAAATCACGTTTATTATTTAAAAAACTATACAAATACTAGCTTCCGCTAATATTAATAATAATTATAAAAATACGCAGCGAAATGGGATAAAAATTATCAGCGTATCAAATATTACCATACGAAATTTCATAAAATTCTGTGAAGTAGTTGTTGCCGAGTTTGCGAAAACTAAAAACCACTGAAATATATTTTGTCAACATTTTTAATGCCTCCAGGCTATTTTTTTTGAATGTCTTTAATGTACACATTTTTTCTCTCTACTATTTTATTATATGAGTGGATTATGTTGAAATTTCTTTAATACATAGGTCTATTCCTATTCATGAGTAAATAGAAATATCGGAGAATTAAGAGTAGACAAATTATAAGTGTTGTCTATCTGTAATAAATTGATGCACATCACGAGCATGAGCTTTAGATGTTTTTCAAATTACCGCAAAAGAAACTCAAAATTTTCGTGAAGTCCGGAATGTATTTTTTTAACTCAATTTTTGGAATTTGAAATCGAAATTGTGGAGTTTTCACCAATGTTTATAAGCAATCAGTAATGTTTTTAAGCTTAGAGACGTCGAAAACAGCGAAAAGTTTCGGGTCGGCTTGCAAGACTAAACGTTGCCTAGATTTTTTATAACGATATATAACAATTAAAAAAAAACTATCAACACTTTTTATTCCTTTTATTTACGCGCAAAATAATCGAATTTTCAAAGAAAAAAAGAATATTAAAATTCAATGGCAAATTACATAAAGAACTAAACAAACTTCACGTATTAAAATTGTTTACAATAAAATGTTTCTCTCGACAAATCGACCATCATCTAGCATGCAGTTTATTTCGAAAACATCCTTCTGTATGTATGTCTGTTTGGTAAAAACATCGCATCAAAGCAACGTAAAAATTCACGGTAGAGATCTTTGCATATATTTGATCGTAAACGACACGGTAAAGTATCGCGAGCATTACCGACTTGCTTTTAGGCTAATGTATTTTGCTGGTTCGTGGTTATACTCGCGCAGTTATTGCGGGCCTGACACGTTTAGTGTGGTTAAAATAACGACCGTTCTCGCCACAGTGAGACGAGTTACCATTACCATTGTTATAGGTTTTTTGAAATTAAACTTTTCCGTTTCGTAATTTTCGCAGTTTTGACATTTAATAAGTAATAGGTGTGCGATACTTACTTATTTTTTAAATCACGAATACAATTTATAATAATAATAGGTATTGACAAAGGTTTAATAATTATACGTGACTAATTGTTCGGTTTAAAACAAATGTGTGTGTTGCTGATCAAAACACAGAAGTGAAAATTGTGTATGTATGTATGTATGTATGTATTCTATATACATATATACAATTTTCATAAAGGCACACATACGCACGCAGGCACACAAGGCACAAAATTATATATTGCAAAAAAACACTAGTGTACGTCAGTCGGTATTCCGCTATACAAATGTACATTTTTTTCTGTTCCGGTTTTGCGTTACTGGTAACGTTGTTTTTATCTAAAGGATTTAGTCGTCTCCGTCAGATCTGTCGTTATGACCCTTCTCCCGAGGGCGATGGAACCTTTGCCCTCATTACCATTTATGCTTTCGCTTTAATTTCTCTTTCTCCCTTGGTCCCTCGCTGTTTCGGTATTGTAATCTCATCTTATTTTTCATTTTATCAAGAATTCCACTATAATAATACTGGCGTGATCTAATAATAACTTCAAAATTTTTATTATAATGCTATATATAAGTAGTAGAAAGATCGTTTTATGCTATGAGCGTAAGTTATGTTAATTATCAGCAGGGCGAAGGGCCGCTAAACTGGCTGGAAAAGTTAATACAAGAATGCCTTGTCCGATCAGCATATGTATGATAGAAGTGTCCCGCAAAGCCACGAAAAGGAGGTATACAGGGGTAATTGGAAATTTTTTACGAGAAATTATCAATGATAAATGATTAATTTGAGATATGAATCAAGTTTGTCAAAGAGAAATACACGATAGGATTACTTTTCTTCAATAAAATAACTTACGACAATAATGTTTTTTAAAATATAATAGAATTAGTATTATTTGTTAAGTGAACAAATAATATTAATAATACTACTTACTATTATTTGTTTAGTTGCTGCAGAAACTCATTCGTTGCACAGTATAACAAAGTTTATTGTGGAAATATATCGCTACGGTCGGCGGTGAACTGCAAAGTTTTTCCTTGAAGCTGAGCAAAGACAAACGAGAGCCAAAAATAAATAGACTGATTAAGTTAAAATAGACAATTTGTGTCTAATTATATGTCTCCTACATAGAAAACTGAAATAATTTACTACTTGTTATTAAATTAAGGCTCGATTTATAAGTAAACATTTAAATTTGCAATTGTAATCTCGATAATAGAGTTATTATGCTAATCAATGTTCAGATATTCGACGCATATCATTACTCTTTTGCAGTTATGTCGCTTCATTCTTGTAGGTGTCGCGCAGGCCGCACAATCTCCCCGCCCTCGCGCTAGATCCCGAGCAAAAACACCTCCCGTTATTTTGCATTTAGAGAGGGGTGTTCACCGAGGCCGATGGCAGGCAATGCCCGCAAAATTATTTTTCGAACGTCTCTCTAAAATGTATACAACTCAATATATTCGGAGCCGGCGATCGGTGTCCGTCGTTCGTCTCGCAGAGCGTGTCGTTTTAGTGCACCGCATCGGACAACGTTTTCGATGCGGCCGGGCGCCGACGCCACACGCCGCGGCGCCGGCGCCCGGCCGTAGCGTCATTATTGGGGCGTCGGCGCGTCGCGCGCACCGGCCGGCCGCGACCGCCGCGAGCGCCTACCGAGCGTCGGCCCCGGCGGGCGCTCCCATTCGATATAGATCAGTCGTATAAAATTACAAACAGATGTAAACTTATGTATCTGAAGGGTCTGTGGACATACGAATGAAATGTGAATATGTATGCCTCTAAATATATGTTAACTAGTTTTTTGTAGTTTTCGAATTCAATCTTTGGGATTATCAGTCAGATTTGAAAAAAAAGTTGTTTTATTGAGAAAGTTTATAACTTATCGGAACAGCTTGCTTTTTGTTTGAACGCGTTAATTTCTGGAATTATTAGTCAAATCTAAAAAAATCTCTTATAGCCTATTTATTGAAAAGTCATACACTATATTATATTACGCTACGCCGAAACCGAATTAATGTGGTTTTTGTTAAAGAAATTTCATATACGTAAAAACAATGTATAAAAAAAAAACTGTGGGTCGTATACAGTTCTGCATAAAAGTCCGTGACACATTTTAATGAATTCACGCTATTAGAAGTTACTGTAATATTATATTTATATAAGTAAGTAACGGTTATATGTTTAACCTTAATTCGTTCATATGATATTCTGAAAAATTTATCACCAAATTATTATTTTTTCTATTAACCTTTAAAATAGTTAGTTACTCACGTTAGTTATTTAATGTAGATTGAAATTGCTGGTTATAGCATTGAATATATATAAAAAAAGTATGTACATTATCTATGCGTTCGTACATCGTACATCCGATTGTGTTGAAACTTTCGAAATATGTATGCCTAAATGGAAAGGTTTTTGAAAAAAAAAACAAACATTTTTTTTTGACTTCGTCAAATTATTTATGAGAACCGCTTTACTAAACCATTTGTAAAAACTTTTTCGATAATAAAAAAAAACTATACTATCCTTGAATAAAATAGATTACTAACATTTCCCCCAGCTTCCTTAAAATTGGAACAATGACTGATAGAAGAATCTTAAATGAAAGAGACAGAGGGATGGGGCAGAGACCACATGGTGGTCTCTGCGGTGGTCGATGGCGGCACCGAGATCGAAATCGGAAATCGAGTGTAGAATTGCTATCGAAATCAAATTCTTGTCAGGGAACAAAATCAGCAATAGTGTCGAAAAGAAGATCGTGAGCGGGACTGCGATTGGAATTGACAGCGTAAAAAGACAAAGAGATTTATTCTATTACCATTTGTGTACTTTGTCGCGGTATTGTTTGTGTAATAAAGATAAACTTCGCGTAATTTGTGGCCATCATTCATATAAATCAGTACTTTTAATAGTGCTCGTCTGTCAAATTAATTAGTCCCGAATTACGTATAACGCGATATAGTACTTCAAATCGAGCACAGCACATGACAAAAGCTATCAATCAATACATTTAACGTTCGTACGTGGGGGGTCTAAACGTTTTTATCGCGTGACGCGCCTTCCCCTATCCACTTTGTTTGGAGAGCGGCTGTATATTGTCTACATCGGCAAAATATTAATCGTCTGATATTAAATCTGTCATGGAACATTATTTACGCGTGATTTTCATAGGCCGACCGCTGTATGTCGGGTTCAATTCTTGTATCGTGCAGCTCGAATTCTTTATGACCTCTGGCATAAGGCCTAAAAACGCACTTGCTCCGAATATCGCGTATGTCTAATAGAGTTGCATGTGCGTCTGACCGTTTTGATATAAATGAAATCACATGATTTAAAATTATTATTCCAGATATAGGATCATCAGCAATGAAAACACCTCCCCGAATTTTCTTCATAACAATTCCACAATCTCATTACCTGCACACAATATTCTGTTTACAATTACATGGCAAGTAACGATTACTTAATTCCGGTTATACATTGACTATTATTAGGACATAACCGTAACGTCAGGAATGTTGTCCGTTCAATTCGGCAATATCAATGAAACCCAATGGTTATGGGGATTATCGTCGCCTTTCCCATGGACATATCGTGTCGAGGTCCGCTGTGTAAACTGAGTTAAGGTATCCGGCTGTCTTATATACGTCCGTCGCGGCTAGTTAAATACGCGCCGACAAAGTTGAAAGCTCCCGAGCTAGCTTTTGTCGTATACGGATTGGTGTGTTACGGATGCAGCGAATAAGCTGCCTCGTAGGAGAGCTTTCTGTGTGAGCATGAGTGCATGAAAGCTTTTCAGTTTTCATAAAAGTAAGGCCTAGATTAGAAACTAATGCAGTCGACGAGTTTAAGAGAGGTTTAAATATTGAAATTGAAAATTTGGATGATAAACAGTAAAAAAAGGGCTGGGAATGACATCTAAAGAAACTGGTCAAGGTGGCAGTCAAAATTGTGCATACAGGCTTCCGTACTTGTACTTTTAATTGTACTAAATTTAACTCAAACGGATGTCATGTCACTCCTTATAAATTTGTTAAACGATATTTAATTTAATATGGTTATAAATAAACGATGAAATAATAAATATTTAGTGTACTAAAATTTCAAGCTATTTAAAAAAACATATTTTTATTGAATTAATTTATTAAGTTGTATTAAGTAATAAAAGTAAAAAAGAGTGGATACTAAATTCACGTCTTTGGAATCTAATAAACGGCAAAATATGTGCAATTAATATAAAAAGTTACATAAATATATGCAATTTATTATAATGAATTAATATGATACATGTTAACTAATCACAATAAATTAAAACCCCATATAATGAAATGCGCGTAGAAAAAAAAAAAAAGTGCACGACTCATAATGTTCATTCGTTTTTTGTTAATAACTATTAAACGACACAAATCAAGTTAACCATTTTCAATACCAATCTCCGGACAGTGGATCTCAAGCTATTAAAAAAAAAAAATGGATCAAATTAGTGAATTTTTACGCTCGCTATCGTGTCCGGAACGAAAAAAGTGTTGATTGACAGGAAATTTCTTTTGACTATTTTGATAGTTTTTCTAATTGTATTATGTTAAATCGATTTGAACCAGTGATAGAATTAATCTTCATTAAATTATCTATCAAATAGTGCACAGGTTAATAAAATTACATGAATTATTAATCGTGTTATTGATGAAAAGTTACGAAATTGAGGAAAAAAAATTATTCGTTCGTAGAGCACTTCTTAATGCTTCGCATTATGAGTCGTGCAAAAATCTTCCCTCAATTTTATTTATAGAAAGAAAGCTACCCTTAACTATTTTTAGTAATTGTTACGTAAAAAGTAGGGCAATTTAGAATAGATGTGTAATTTTATTCAGAGTCGATGATAGTGTAAATATGGGGATCTGACATATGGATGACAAAAGATTTTGGTTTTTTATCTTTAGTTACGGAATCACAAAAATGTGTCAAACCCGTAGTTAAATATATTAAAAATTATAAATAAATAAATGAGCATTGAATTGATAGTTTTAATTTAAGAGTAAAAAGTAGGGTTTCATGGTCGGTGCTGGGAGGTGGTGGAGATGTAGTAGCAAGGCTGCTGTACCGGCTCTTTAATAAATACTGGAAAAGTCTTAGGGTACCTAATGAATGGTGCAACGCCGTCTTTGTACCTCTCTATAAAGGAAAAAGCTCACGGCAGGTTTTCACAAATTACCGCCCTTTAAGCCCCCTCAGCGTCGTTAGCAAACTGTATGCGAAAATCATTAACGAAAGTGTTGTGAAAGAGACTGAAAATAAGGTCTGGGATGTATAAGCGGCATTCAAAAAGAGGTGGGATGTACGGACCAAGTTTCTTCTCTATGAAATATTACGAAAAAATTTTTGGTCAAAAGCTAAAACATTTTCTATGGTTTCGTAGATATGGAAATAGCTTACCATAGACAGAAAAAAACATGATCTATGGAGATCTCTATCCATGCATGATGTGAGTAGTGGATTGATACAAGCACTGCAATCCCTAAAAAGGGATTAAGTCAGAATAAATAGGGCATACACTGATTGGCTTGATATCCGCAAGGGTGTCAAACAGCTTAGCTATTCAATCTATTCATAGATAGCTGTCTGTATGATTTGAAAGACTATGAGTATGGATTATTATTGGATAAGTTGTCTGTCAAATGCCGTCTGTATGTCAACGAACGAGTAATCCTTGCGCCACCGGCGTGCTAGCTGCAGGAGATGGTAACTCAATTGATTAATTATCTTAAGAAAAGAGGTATGAAAGTAAATGTCAGCAAGACTACGGTGATGGTGTTTGAAAGAAGCGAAAATACGACTGATTGTGTTATATATATATATACACGTATATACAGAAGGTGAGAGAGTCATATAAGTGAAAGAATTTGTATTCTTGGGTAGTCTATTCACAAATGATGGCAACACGATAGAGACATCAAAAGGAGATTGAATACTGGAAATGAAGTGAATGGGGCTTTGCGTGCTATTATGAAAAGTAAAAACGATAAGCGCGTTTGGCTGTCTATGATGAGGTCTTAATTCTTACGCTTATATATGATAGAGAAAGGTGGGTATAGCATAAGAAAAATGAAAGTAGGATCAATTCAGTGGAGATTCGATCTCTGCGTAGTATGTGTGGTATGTCTCGGAAAGGTAGATGTAGAAACAGTCATGTCAGAGAGCGGTGTGGTCAGTTGGCTAAACTGGCAAGGACTAATGAATGAAGGCTGACAAAATAAATCTATAAAGCGAATGTGTTTGATGGAAAGATCGGAAGAGTCGCCCTAGAAAATTCTATTCAGACCATATTGGTGGTATGTTAAAAAAAGGTTCAAATTTTAAGCATCTGAAACCGACGAGCTTGCATGAAAAGATTGATGGATGTCATTGAAGTAAGAGAGATATGCAAAGGTCGTACCACGTGGAAACCTAGAATCATCAAAATCGACCCATGCACTTGGTTTCTAGAGCCCCAGGAACAAATGTACGTACATACACACCTACACAGGATGAGATTACTCTCGTTTGCGTCACGCTGTCAGGTAAAAACTTAGATTTCTATCATTGTTTAAACATGTGAATTTTATTTAGTTTTTGTGGTTTATTTTAGCTCTTATGCTTTATACTAAATTTGTTTAGCAACAATTTTAAATCAGTTAACTTGATTTGGTTCAAATGTCTCAAAAATTTATCCCTCTGCAATTTTGTACCTATTCAATATGAATCCCTAATCAATAGCTTTGTTTTTAATAATTCGTGCTGGTACTTAATAAGACTCTAATATTATGCTGAGTATTGATTTTGTTAGTTATAGGACAAAATTATAAACCAATCAGCGTGAGTAAGCAATAAAGTTGAAAGATAAACGAGTCGTATTCAGCAGAAGAACATTCACTGACGTCAGTGGTCGCATTTAATTATTTAGTCATTATTTTCACGCTTAGTACTCGACAAATGTGAACCTTGATTTCAATTTCAACATTATTGTTCGATACACAAGCACGTATTATGTATAGTGCTCTTAGCAATACATAATATAACGTTCCTTGAAAGTAAACCAAAATAATATTAAACAAGACAGATTTTATTGCGTCAGTGGAATACTGTTACATGTCATATTACCCCTAGAGATTTGTCGACACGATTTTATTAAACTACGGAACTGCTGTAGCATCAATTGCTAATGTACTATTAGCTCAGCTCGGATAGCGACTAAAACTTTGCCAGCGGCACTTACCGTGTAGCTGCGCCGGTCGCGGCGGGCGGAGTTCCCGTTGAACGTATCCCCGTTGTCTACACATTGTAATGTATATCCCGCCATTTATAAACGGCGAAAGCACTCCAACATACTTCCCGGAATAGCTTGCTCGAATAACTTGCAAGTTCCGGCTGTCGAATAACAATAATTTGGATAACTTCGGACTCGTGTAGTTACGTATCCTTTAGTTTATGTACTTAATTATTACCGAAGTGTGCTTAACTTCAGAAGGTAAAATTGTGTATTCAACAATGTTAATGTTGTTGTTGGTGTTATACAGAAATTGTTAGCTAAATATCTTGAAACTGATTAGGTACGTGTACGCTTTGTACCGCAATAATGAAATAATCTAGATAATTATCGCCGCGTACCTACATTTTAATGAGGACAATTACCATTTCAGCTATTGTCGGGTTTGGTAAATTTCAAACGCCGTTTCATGTTTCACTTGCGAGCAAACAACGTGATCATACAAAAAATTAACATGTTGATAGGACTATGAGTAATAAATACAGAAACAGAGGATATTTTACTAATATTGTAAATGCGAAAGTTTGTGAGGATGGATGATGTTGGTCTTCAACAAAAACTACTGGACAGATATCGATGAAACTTCTTTCTAATATTGCTTATACATCAAAATATAATATTATATCCATTATGAAGCCGAAAGTGTTTCTGTCTGTCTGTTATGTTTTAACACCTAAACCACTTTAGAGATTTTGAAGAAATTTGGCACCAAGAAACTGACGTGGGAATTTGTTTGTCTGTGTGTTGGTTTATAGGCCTTTTCATAGCTCAACAGTAGTGAAACTGACTTTAAGGAACCTTAGTGCAATGATAGAGTACATTTTTGTAAAATATGTACATACATAACTTATATATACATATATAGCTAATATATAACTTATATATACGTAAAGCGCACTGAAAACATGTTTTCATACTTTTGGACAGCCTCTTCTGGTGAAATCGTTGACTTCTTAATTAGTTCTTACTTACTCGAACAAAAAAGTCACAAGGTGCCAGGTCGGAACTGTATATAGGATTGCTTATAAGTTCTATTTATTTTTCATTCATAAATTTATTTGTCTGTTTGGCCGTGTGAGAACTGGCATTGTCGTGGTGTAAGTGTAACGTCTTACGACGTTAAGGATTATTTTTACGAAGTTCATCAATAAATTCTAATCGTTTCCAAATAATTAGTCACGACACGGCAATTTTCCAAAGTAACAGAAGCCACGTGTCTAGTTTTATAAAAAAAAGAAGCAATCATCTGCTTAGAGGCACTTCGCTCGCGCGCCACTTTGGTTGGTTTCGGCTCGTTTTGGTTTGTTTTGACGTCGTAGCAATAAATCTATGTTTCTTCATCTATGTTCCTTACTATGTTACATACTAAATTTGACGCCTCTCTCTTGAATCTGTTAAGCATGGAATTGCACCAAGTGACGCTGTCAATTTTTGAGCCTCAGTCAAATTGTATGAGATCCACCGCCAGCACAGCTTATATTTAAATGTTTGTATAGGATTGATTATATTTAAGTCGTGCCTTAGCCTAAGGATGTCCGAATCTTATGGTAGGTAACATATCTGTCTGCTTCAATCATACGGTGCACAGTATCGACGTTTTTATTGTTCACAGCTGTGGACATGCGACCATCACGAAATTCGTCAAGGATATGGACACAAACGCGCTTGAATTATGCAAAACAGTTGTAAATAGTCAACTTGCATGGTGTTTCATTGCCAAAAGCAGTTCGAAGTCGAGCAAGGTTCTGCTGAGCTGTCAATTTACACTTAAAATCGTAAAAAATCATACTACGAAAATTTTCATGACTTAAATATATTGTGGTGTAGACACACAATTTTTAAAACGTAGTCACAATATAAGAACAATTGACAGTTAAATGAAACAAACTGTATTTTCAGATAAAGAGTTCGATTTTCAAATGTAGTAATTACTTTTTAAATATTGTTTATGTACGTGGCCAGTTCCAGAAATTTATAGTGCGCCCATGTATATAGGCTGTCTGTTTATCTTTCTCTATTCATTTGTCTCTTATAACTCGACAATGAGTTAACCGATTTTGATGAAATTTTAAAAACTGATAAATAAAACTCATTGTCACATAAATTATAAGTTTCCTATTTAATTTTCTTCAATGTTTTTATTTATAACTCCTTATAATTAAAACATATAAAAGATTTTTATTTTACTTTGTTATCCATGCTTATTGTTTCCTTTAGAGAAAGAGCGAGATTGGATTGAGAGAAAGAGACGAAGAGAAAGATACGGTGTGAGAAGGTGAAGTACAGCAAAAGTGAAAGCAAAAGAGAATAAGAATCCTATTGTAACTATATGATTAATAATAAGGGCTCAAGGATTAGAAATGAAAATCAACGATAGGATTTTTAGACAGCATCTTTTGTCAATATTGTATACTATTATTATACCATTACGAATATGCCGACTCAATCACTTACAAACGGCTGGACGGATTTACATAAATTTAGTAAACAGAATATTTTTAATTATACGCATGATATTTTATACCCCATACTAATGTGTTCCAGTTCAATAATTTACAAGAAACCGGAATCGATATCGAAAGCGTGGTCTATATCGGAATGGAGAGAGACAGCGCGTTTTGAAAGAGAGGGACACAGGATTGGAATAGACAACAAGATCGAATCGGAACTAGCTCTGAAGTCGAAACAAATTGAAAACAGGTTCGGATCGGTATCATTGATAGCAAGATCAAATTATGTAGAAAATGAGGAATTAATTACATCTCCACGCTGACGAAGCCGCGGGAAAAAACTAGAATGCTCTGATTTTCACTCGCGTGAACATAGCAAAGGCGGAATCGCAATTTAAAACGAGTTCGGAATCGGAATCATGAACGGGATGAGGTTCAGAATCTAGAGCGGGACCGAGATCGGGAACATGGTTGACGACGTGGACCGTCGTTATGAAAAATGAACGATAACTCATGCATTTTTTCCAGATGACTAGGCAGAAATCGCAATTTTCTACATGGAACGATTTTTTGTACCCCAATTTTTAACAGAAATAAATAAAACGTTTCCTGTGAGCTCGTCGGTTTCGGGCACGTAAAACTTGGCCTTTTTTTCGAGATGCCATCATTTGGTCTACGTAGGTAATAATGTTTTTTCTAAGGCAGCCTTTGCCGACCTTTGAAGTGTAGTATATTATAAAGGTGATTCATAAAAGGTCTGTATATTCATTTCAACCTGAGATTTCGAGTTGGAATATGTTGAAGTTGCGTATGCAATAATTTCAAATAAAATAAGCTATTGTGTTTAATTTATACTTAAATTTACGAACTAATCGTTTCCCCTTTCTACTTTTAAAGTTTGTCGATTAAAAAATCTGAACAAAATTTGTACTGACTGGTGTGATATACATTATAAAGAAAAAGCTTGTAAGAATGGACTTTTAGCACTTTAAATTTTATAAAAAAAACAAATGTTCATTATTATTTGCCTCATATAATAGTTTATAAATCATATGTATATAAATTTGTATATTCGGATAGCACATTTATCGAATTCCTTAGTGTTTTAATCTTACTTCGAGTTTCAAAGTTTTTAAAATATTGTGGTAACATTATTTGTGAATTCCAGTTTAGAAAACGTCCTTACTTTATGTATTGCTTTTTAATATAAAATCTTGTTTTTTAACATATGTATGTCAGTTTAATATATCAACTTTCGAACAAGGAATTTTGAAGATATTGTTGTAATTTATTATTGACTTTAAATAGGTCATTTTATTATAAATTCCCAACCACCGTTTATTATTTGTTTGTGTACATTATTAGTCTAGTATCGAAAAAGTATTTTTACAAATGTAATATTAGATTAACTGATGAAAGAGTTACATGACCGGTGAAAATCCACAAAAGTGCATAAAAGTAGAAAGTTAGGTTGAGAGAGTTTTATTACTTTTATATCTTTAGCTTTCTTGATTAACCGAGCTATAACTTAAGGTGCAAATTAGTAAGTCAGTTAGCTACTTTCATTAATTATATACTTATTAATGTGCGTTAGAATTACGTATTTGAGGTATTTTTACGTTACGCATGTATGTATTTTAGTATTTCCCACTGCCACTGGTTATAACATAATTTTCTATGTCAAATAAATAATTCTCTATTATTAATATTGATCATTTTTAAAAAGTTCTGACCAAGTGCGTGCGTGTCGGGTCATGTGCAGTGAAGGCTTTCATAGTTGTTCGTCACAGTATACAGACTTAGAAGGAGGTTTTCTTGACTGAAACTATAAGCCTATTGGTTGAGTTTACGCTTTGATTGCTAATAACGTTTAAAATAGGTCCACAAATGACTGTTGTGATGTTTTCCTTTTAGCATCGTTGTATATGCTACCGTCCTGAACATTTTAACATATTCAAGAACAATTATTTACCTAGGGAACATTTAACACTAACAGAATTTGAATTTTTACGGACCCGCAGGGTTCTTTCATGATTACAAAACCCTAAAAGTATTTAAGCCTTCTTATTTTTATATGAAAACCTGAAAAATAAACAAATAAAAAAAATGATAATCATTTATCTCCTACACAATATCGGAGTAAAATAAAGTCTTTCTCTCTACTGTAGCTATCAAGATTAAAGTCAGTTAAAGAAAGTTTCCGAGCAGACGTCTTATCTAACAGAAAAGCAATCGAGTCATTGTATTAGCGTTTATTCACGGCACTCTTATGTTCGTTAATTAAATAAGAAGTACTGAAGAAACAGAAGTTTCACATCAAGAAAAGAACCTGAGAAATGTAGACTCATAATGTCTACCTTCCGTCGTACTTTCTATATTACTCTGTTCAACACTGTTAAAAGAATAAACCGTATTTCCTTTTGTGTCTCCGTCACGGGAAACTTTTTCTTCAACGTAGTTTCTTTTAAGAAAGTAACCTTTGACTAAGTCGGCGATCTCTTTAGCGCCGAGGCAGCGTCGTCCGTTTCGGCGGCCGCGCGCGCACTAAGTGGGTTTTCGACGCGGTCGGGAGAACTTTACGGTTTTTCCTAATTTCGATGGCGATACCTGAAATCAGTTTGACTCACGAAAACTGCACACACCATAAATATGACAAGATTGCAATACACGCTGTATACAGCGTGTTGTTTTGATTTCGCCTATGTCATATTCTTCTTTAAAAGGAATTGTTTCTACCTGATACGTGTATAATGCTAAACGTATTAAGTGACTTTAGATAAGTTTAAATATAAAACATTGAAATATCAACGGAACAACCCTAATGTGGAATCAAAGTCAATCCCAAAACCACATAAATGATCGTGTGGATTTTTATTAGTATAGAGCCATATAAAATTATATTGAAGTACTTTTGATCTACACAAAAAAAACTTTAAATTACGTTAAGGGCGTTTTAGAAGTAAAACTTCTTCAGATAGAATAGAGAATTACTTTCATTATATCCCAATTAACATTTTTACGTTAAGGCAAATTGTAATGGACCTTTATTTCGATTCTGCTTAGATATTAAAGAGTTAGCGTATATCTTATAAGAGAGTTATGAGCGTAATAACGGCTTTATATTTTTGATTTTGACGCAAAATTATGCAGTTAAACCTGCATAAACTTTTTATAATGTTTCTATATAACCTGTAGTGGACGTTTATAAGAGGTGTTATAAGATTGTTTTTCGCTTGAAACTTTATTGCACCTTTATAATGGATTTTATTGAAACCTTATGTTACATAAAATATCTACGAATATAACGAATACAATGTTAAATAGACTATAGATCGGTATTTTGAAATCATATAAAACATTTGTAATGATTTCGGTGTCAATAGCAGATAGTAAAAGCTTGAGTCATTAAATTAATTTGTCTAGTTATTTTTATCAAATAAGTACTCAAGTTTATCTGTTGTTGATTAATAGTATATTTGAAGTGTAAAATTAATTATGAGCGCGCCTGCAAATTCAATCTGATTTACGTATCACGTTTCTTATTTTAATTTCGACGCGCCTTCAAAAAAATTACGATTCTTAGGGGAAAAGAGAAAACAATCATAAATGCCAATAACCTAGAATAGTTTTTTGATACTCATTTTCAAATGTTGGTTAGTTTTAGTAATTGTATACATAAACTACGTAAAATAATTCTAAAAATTTAGAGCCTTCGTTATATAAAAGTTATTTTGTACAAATAAATTTTTAGGTTATGTTGAAAAAAAATGATCAAAAAGGCGATTTTTTGTATTAAAGATTCTCTTAAATATATTTCGACACTTCGTGACCTACAACGCCGGTAGCCAAGAGTATTGTGCGGTCTTTCGTTGACATAAGAGAGTAACGCACTTAGCGAAGACATTTATACTACAGTATCACATTAGTGACTACTTGGGGTTGAAGGTGTTCATTGGCGACGATGAACGCAAGCTCTGTAATGACTCGCATGCTAGTTCAGCCTTCATATTTCCCATACAAAAACTTGTTTTCTGCCCATGCCTTTGCCCGCGTGAAAATATAAAGTGTTGCTTCATCTTTTATATTGAACGATTTTGCTGTTAACCTTTAGTTTGCGCTTTAAGCTCTAATTCCGGCCCCTTACTCGATTTCGACCTCAGTTCGTTTTTAATTTAGGCCTCTTTTCAGTATATCGATTGTGCTTCCGGTCCTGCTTTTAATTTCGATACCACTGTCGCTCACGAAGCGATTTATATATACGCACATGTAGACGCATATCTCCTGCTCCACAAGACTTTCGGGCACATTGAAAATGAACTTAATGATAAATGGAATAAAATATAATAATAGTATAAACTCACGCCTATTTCCCAGAAGTGTAGGCAGAGACCATAGATTCCCATATGGTACGATCTTTACATTGTCTCACTGACATCCATCAATCTTTTCATGCAAGCTCGTAGGATTTGGGTGCTCAAAATTTGGCCCCTTTTTAATATGCTATCAATACAGTCTGCACAGAATTTTCTAGAACGACCCTTGCAGATCATTCCATCACACACATTCGCTTTAAAAAAAATTTATTGTCAGTCTGCTTTCATTCGTCATTTCCAAATGGCCAAACCACCGCAATATACCTATTTTTACTCTAGCCACTAGATATTTCAAACCATACCGCTTTCTAACATTACTGTCTCTACATCTATTTTTCTAAAACACTCCACACATACTACGCGGTGATTGCATCTCCACTGCATTGATCCTACTTTCATTTTTTTTATGCCATACCCAGCTTTCACTATCATACATAAGCGTACGGATTATTGATAGACAAGCGCACCTGTCGTGAGACGCTTTTACTATTCATAATAGTGAGCATATGGCCCCGTCATTTATTTCCTGCATTCACTCTCCTTTCGATATTTCTATCATGTTTATCATCATTTGTAAACAGATTACCAAAGTACACAAACTCTTTCACTTGTTCGACTTTCTGGGCTTCTATAAGTATAACGCATTCAGTCGTGCTTTCGTCTCTTTTAATCACCATCACCTTAGTCTTATTGACATCTACTATATACCTGTTTTCTCAACAAAACCATTCTTTTAATTTACCATCTCCTGCATTCCGCACGCCGACGATGCAAGGATTACAGGCTTGTCAAATGACAGGAGTCAATGACAGCAGCTCATCTATTCTTAGTCCACATTCATATTCTTTCAAATCATACAGATAGCTATCTATGAATAGATTGAATAGACCACGGTGAAGCTACACATCTGTCTTAAGCCATCCAAGATATTGAGATAATTTTTAGTACAAAAATAAGATTCCAAAAAAAGAAATATCGAAGTGGGTTTAAAAGTGCCGTTTAGAAACCCCCTAAAAATATCTAGTTCTATCAAATTTTTTTATAATTTTTTTACTTGTATAGTCTTTGTACTTATGAATCTTTTGATACCTTAATCATTTCTAGAGTCATAATCTAGAGCTCCGAACACCACAGCAAATTCGCAGTTTTGCTGAAAATGGGCCCCTATTGAGGCGTTTTAAAAAACATTTTCAACCTTAACAATATAATAATTATTTCGTGTATCTTCATAGCTTACAGCTGTCATTTACCTCTGGGAAATGATGTATCAAATATATATGTATATACAAATTCCTTCCCAAAACTCCCAAGGCAACAACTTACTTAGTAAATGATACAATTATTATTTTAGTATTGAGAGCTGATTAATCAAAACTGTAGAGACCTTACAACTGAATACTAAAATGTATTGCGTATTTGAAATTCGAGAAACATCTATTAACATAATAATAGGAACTAAATAATACCAGTAGAATAAATTAATGTATTCTAATGCTTAAGTGAATAATGAACTAAGACCAAGTCATATAATAATACGAGCTTAGAGATACAATTAGAGGCACAATTTTCAACTAAACGGTCCCATTCTCTGAACCTGAAAATAAGTTATAAGCTATTGTACAGTCATAGTTAAGTTACCATACACACAGTGTTTCAGTTAATCGATATTTAATACGTGTAGATATTGATCATGACCACTACAAAACACAAACGACTGGGGCGAAAATGAAATATGTTCGTGTTCCATTGCCATGACAAACTGAAATTACCTGATATTTATGAAATCTCACGTGACACTAAAATGACCAAACCGTACCATTCCACGTATTTATATGGATTGCAAGTTGGAACAAAAAATGTTCATGATTTTGTGATACGGTTTGGTTTAATTAGTTTTGTTCATTTGTTATATCACCTGAAGTCTAGTTCTCTATACTTCAAAACGTCACATTTCATTAACCATATGAATTTTCTCAAGAACATTGTGTTTTTTTTTTGGAATACAATTGATATTTTGTACCGTTAGTAAATTTCTCTTCCAAAAATATTTTATTTTGAACCGAAAGCATAAAAAGGACATGTCCGTCGTCAATATGTGAGTATTGAGTCCATACAGGTATAGTGTTGGGCCGGGTGAGAAAAGTGTTCGTAGAGTGGCAGATGTTTCGCAGCTTAAAGTGAGCACCAAATGACTTTGCCGGTGTGCAATTAGACGAGGTCCGATCACCGTACAGATACCGTCGTCTATAGTCGAACGAGTCGCTCACAAAGGCCAATATTTTCATTAGCGAGACCATCATAGCGACTAACTTCAACTAGTTATCTGTTCTGATGTTGTTGAATGAAGTCATTAACGAAAAAGTAATAGTAGTGTTGGTCGTTCTATAATCAATAGAATTTAAATTGTATTATATTTGTTTATAAACTCAAGCTTATGTCTCAGAAAGGTAGACAGAAACCATAGATCATGGTACGATACTCGCAGACCTACCTTGGGTGACTTCCATCCATTAATCGTTTCATGTAAGCTCCTCTTAAGGGTAAACGAAACACGTTGAATTCATACAAATTTATTTCTTTGTGCGTTTTGATTCTATAATAGAAATAATTCCCCAATCAACATCAAGAAAATGTGGATTTCGTTACGTGATTTTGGAGAAATAAAGTCGCTAGTTCTTTTGATATTTAATTTTAAAATTAATGAAATAACAGCAATATTTACGCCCGTGTGAGTGCGCACAGAAACTAATTTCTTGTGTTTATTAACACACTAGCTGTCCCGCCCGCTTCGCTGGGTAATTTTTATTTATAAATAAAATGGCGAAAGATTTACGGAATTCGAAAACTGAGTAGCCCAGAACCATCTACAAATCATTCTGCATCGAATGGTCCCAGTCTCATGTCTATACGTTTAGTAGTTTTTACGTAATTGGCGAACAAAGACAACCTATTTTAATTATATATGTATAGATATATGCAACTGGAAATTATAATTTATTTGTCAAAATTGCAAGCTGGTGCATCATCATAGGGTATACATTTCTACAACATGTTTACAAACAAAGAGTGAAAGAACTTACTGATGTGACAGTATATTAATTATATACAGGTGTGAAAGAGATGTTTGGAATTACAACAGCTTCCGCATTTTTCGGTCTACGGTTGCCGCTTTGGGCTTTACAGATCTTCTGAGCTAGACGAAGACAAGACACGTCGTATGAACGAAGCGGCAACATAAATTGGAAAACAATCTCTTCTTATTTATTTATCTTTAAGTGATATCAAATCTGCTCACTGATTTATCACGTGCTCACGCTTTTCGTCTCAAATCTTACAGATAATTTAAAATCTACTAAAATTTTACAATGATATATTTTTTTAAACAATCTGTAAGAAGTTAAAAGGTATTTATGTGGTTTTATTATTTATAAGGCGTAAAAAATATTTATTACCTACTTACAGTCCGTTTTCAATATATATATATATATATATATATATATATATATATATATATATATATATATATATAATATTTAAATAAATGTACATGTACATTTGCAGTAACATCTGGCTAAGTGAGATATCAAGGGACCTGAAAATTTGCTTAAAGAGGTATTCCACTTATCCAGTACCTTAGATATCCAGGTATAAATAAATATCTGTCTTATTTACAGAGGGTTCTATTAATAGAGGCTAGAATACAGGTTATTTCAGTTATAGAGATGCGATTATTAAATAAAATAACGTACATTATGTAAAATCGTGTATTATGTAAACATTATACGTGAGTTTAATGAGAATTTATTGGGAATAAAAAAAAGATAATAAAGGTAATAAATGTAATAAAAAAAAAATTAGATTTGATTAGATTAGATTCTATACAAGATAATTTTTACACTACACAATCTGTCATTTTAGTTTGTCTTTTGGAAGTATCAGCCATTGTATGTTGTTCGATGTCATAAATTTATTAAATATGCTTTGGCCACCAATTGGTATCATTTCAAAATAACTGTGCAGTTTCTAGTCCTTTTACTGCTTCATGTTTATAAATTTTTATTAAATTTACTTCCGAGCCCATTTCGTCTTTATCTATCATCGAACAATTTTGCTTTCAGTAAGTTTTCCTGAAACTATTAAATCGTCGTCGATTTAATAGTCACACACACAGACACACACATTTAAATACTCATAGAAACTATGTACATAATTGGATATGTATGAACTAAGATTAATTAAATATTTCATGTTAATTTATGCACATTATCATTTCAAATGTTTATGTAATATCTATTTACGGAAACATTGAACCTATAAAGCGTATCGAGAAAAGATATTTCCAGGCAATATAAATAAAAATTATTCTATAAAATAATTTTATGTGAGATAAAATAGTAAAGATTTCAACACAAAATACTTTATAGTTAGAATAATTTAAACATAAAACACAATTGAAAAACACAGACGTCGTTACCTGATACGTGCAGTAATAGTTTTACTATAGGCAATCGTTTTAGGTCGTGCTATAGTACTTTTAACACTATAAATGCAAAATATAAGGTAACAATTATTACTATGACGTAGGATTATTTCCAATGAATCCGACGATAATGAAGAAAAGGATGAATAGACGCTTAAGAAAGCTGAGATTTAAAAGAAAAAAAGGGAATTAATTATTTTCTTTATATTTTCTTGAAATTATATGCAAATTGAATGCCTCTTACTAAGTTAGCTTTTAGGTACATAGATTTCACCACAATAATATTTGCACAAATCCATTCTGAAATGTTTGACTTATCAAAGTCATCAATACTTATTGATGACTTTGAATGACTTATTAAACTATCCCGTATGCTAATTATGTTATTATTAACCTCTATTTAACGTTATATATTTGTTTAAGATTCGTAAATTATATATCATTGAGTAGAATTTTTACAAAATGTTTTAATGCACAATATGTCATAGATGTCATCATTTTCGAAATTCAACTCATTTCGGCCTACGCGTTTAAGGCCAAGTATGCTTTGATCATGGGTACCTTTAAACGAATATTTCTAGAAAACTGTTATACCTAGCAAACTCTTTATGATAAAAAATAGTAAAGTACGTTCACTTAAAACACTAATACCAATAAATGTCTAACAGGACAAACGATAAAAAAACAAAATTTAAACATTATTAGTAAAATATAATTATACAGGGTTGGCCTTAAGCATTTTCGTTTATAATAAATAGTTTTCTCATTATAAATAAAAAACTAAAGTGTCGCTTACGACAAAAAGTTCTGCGTAACTAAATGACAATCCATCTTCCTTACTCTGCCGCTTTAAGTCGATTCTCCTTCTCATAAAACAGTGTGGGGCGTGACGCGTTGCGTTTGACATTGCACTTGGCCTTAATTGTTACTCAGAAATACCTGATTTTTTTGTTGGTTTCAGCTAGACACCTGTTAAAACTATTTAGCGTGTAAAAAATATATGATCTTGAGCTTAGCTGTATTGTTTTCTTTAAATTATTGTCAGTAACCATTGGCAGGCATTTGGCGAGAATTGAAAATCATCGTTTATTCATGAAAATGGAAAATTCCATCCTCGCCCAGCTGCATTTGTTATACCATCCCCTTCAACTTATTACTAAATAATATTTATAAATTTGGTATACATTTTACGATCATTGCTTTCTTTCGAGTCACGGGATTGAATTTTGGTATTCCGAGACATATCTCATTTAACATACTGAAAATTTCAGCATCTAAGCATATGACTCACGTTTTATTAATTTTCAGTGAAAGTTAACTATAAAACACTACAAACAATGTCGTAATCTTTTTGCTTGATTTAAATTATCTCTATAGCAATTTTATTGAAATCACTCAGATTATATTATAAAAATGCCTATTAATCTGACAAAATACTATCACCGAACTATAAACCATTCTACCCACTAACTCTTTCTTACTAATTAGGATAATTTGTGTAAATTTTAGCGAAATCGGTTGAACTGTATTGACTCTTAGTATTATTCACAGAACTCTAAAAAGGTACCGAAGCTCATTTTGCTGACTTTCAGTTACATCTATTAAAATTTTTATTAAAATCAGTTCAACGATAAGAGTCCTTAGTATTTGTCACGGAAATTTAAAAACATACCCAAAATCCTGTCGTTGATATTCGTTGTATCCATACTAAAATTTATTAAAATAGGTTAAATCATAAGGGTTTTTAGCAATTCTCACGAAACTCTAAAAAAGAGTCAAACCCTTGATATTTTTTATATGATTAATTTTCCTCCGAGGTTTCCCCCGTGTGTTCAGAGGACAATTAGATTACCATCGGACCTTAGATTCAATTGCAGTCAAATTATCCCATTTTTAAATTTTTCTATAATTCACGTACGAACCCCTAAATGAGTATTACTATTACAATTTATATGAAAAGTCACAAAAATACTCTCCCATGTCTAATGATTGAAGAATTGCCAAACAATAGGTATTCTTTTTACATATTATTTATTTGACCATATAAATAAACATGAATTGTCGGGCGACTGGCTATGCAGCACCCCGGGGAAATATTTTTTTCAAAGAATTTATCGTAACCCAAAAGGGTGTGGCTTATTCGTAAAATCACTACTTTCTGAAAATCCGCCGATTGCAGTCATCACGGACATGTGTGTATTTGTGTTTAACAGCACAAAACTAAAAGGTCTGAAAGGCAAATAATATTTTGCCGTATTATTTTAATTATATAATATTTTAGAATAATTTGTTCTCTTATACATAAAAATTAGAAATAGCTTTCCGTGAAACTAAATTTGTTTGACCGCAAATTAGCGTTTGGGGCAAAATTTAACATTTTTCTATAATATAGTCGAATAGCGCCATCTCTCCACACTTCAGCTTTTTGTAATCGTTTCGTATCACCTTTATACATACACCATCACTTTGGTCTGCATAAAATTTTCTAAAGAGTCGCCTTCCAATTTTTAATCATAAATATTCGGTGAGATATGAGGTCTATTTTCATTAATAGTTTCCAGATGGCCACACCAATTGCTCTGTTTTTATGAAGTTTTTGTGTGAATGTTATTTCTTAATTTTTTTAATTAGGCAAAAAAGTATAATTTTTATAGTCCCTTAATAAATAAATAAATATTGCATTATTTATAAATAAATGTGTAAAAGAACATGAGATAAAGCAGATTGACGTATCAACACGATTGAACAATTTTAAATAGTAGTAAAAATGTATTTCTATATGACATTTTTGGGATAAAACCACGGAGTAGCGCCGCAGCGTTTAAGGAAAATTAATATAAATCCAACACTTTTCAGCTTGTACTAGGCCAGCGTGAACGTCTTACGGTCCACAACCCTAATTTGAAGTAAAAATGTTATGGGAGGCCATATCAGCGCAGGAATAATTAAAACGTGACACACCAATACGGATTTGAATGCAGGCATGAAAACGAGGACATTCAAAAGGCGTCACGTTAGCGAGGTATTAAAATTCTCCTGGCATTAAAACAATGATGAATACTAAATCATATTTTAATATTCAAGTCGTTGAGTATTAAACGTTGACGTTGCAGTACGACTAAAAATAAACTTTTTCCTCTTTATAAATCTTATTGTTTTCGTCGGTATTAACTCATCTGTTCTCTACCAAACTGTTCCGCTTTCTTCTTCATCGTTGTAATACACCCTAAAAAAATATTTATACAATTATCGTAAAGATACGCCGAGCGTGATGAAACGGAAAGCTTTTAACTGAGCTTTATGTAAAGCCAGCACCATAGACTACGGAGCTGAATTTACATTTTTATCAAAAGCGGGGCATACAGTGGACATATATTGTGTCTGAGATCGCTTGCTTACTTTACAGAAGGCGTCTCCTTTGATCCGCGGCCCGCCCTCTCACCGGCCGGGCGAGATTCCACCCGTTCTCCGGATTCACGATCTAGACTATTGTTAGTTTATGATAAAGTCGTTATATAAGATCAATGTCGTCCGTTGTTTAAAAACAAAACAGAAAAAACTTTTTAGTAGTTAAGTATGTCTTCATTGAATATGGAACTAACAATAATGAGACATTTGTTAATAATTAAAATGTCTCTCTTTGTTCTAATATAGTATATATATGTATTAGAACAAGGAGAATAAATATAGTATAATCGTATTAATAGAATACTCTGACTTTAGATATTTTGATTAGGAATTAATAAAATTTTTGCTTCCGCTCGATTTTGTTTTATACAATAATTACAATACATAACATTTTTCTACATTATTTTAATTTCTTTGCATATGTTTCGTTTTAAACCGTATAGTAATATATTCTGGTATTATGATATTTCAATGTACTTTAATATATTAGTTATATTACTGAACATAAAGTAATCTTTTTTTCCTTTATTATGTTTTCATGATGTCAAAATACGAAAAATATTTTTTTTTTCAAATTTATGGCTTTGTAACTGTAATATAGTTTAAGTTTGATTCCTAAAACGTTCCAAACAGTAATTTGTTGTAAGTTTTCCGTGCACATTAGGGTTATGTACATACAAATGGAAAAACAAAACACTTATGGATTAATTGAGTATCTCTGTCTAAATCGACCGACTTGTTTCGAGTCTATTGGATCGACTAAGTCGAAAAATTGGCATGCATATGAATTACTGTGACCCAAAAACGATCGTGTAACGTAAATAAATGAATTTTGAATATAGAGGTCTTTTTTATATTTTTAAATTAAAATATTTAAAAAAAGTTTTGCAAATTACATCGCATGAAAAAGCAAAAGGAAGGGCTTATCGTGAGGGTCCCAAATATATATTTTTTGCTTTTAAAAGAAATAGATTAATTTCAGAAAATCGAATATGCTTGACTATTACTTCTCCACTTGTTAGACGATTAGCATAAAAATATGAAACGTAGTTCTTTACTTGTAGATTAAAACAAAACTTAAAAGAAATCTACGGCGTTAAAATAACATGTTTAATCTCTCAATATTGTACGTACAAATTTACATTTGCCATTCTTTTAGTTCTCCTGGAATCGATTCTGAATCATAAATTGATTCCGAAATAAAAAAATTTAGAGCTCTTTTCATTAGAAATAAATCTATGGATTAAAAAAAATGACGATATCTCGATATTCTGCTTTCAGACTAATTTTAGTTACTGCAAACGAATTCGGGTGAGATTTAACGAAAAACGTGGTGAATCACGTTAATACGTGATTCACGATACCCACTCCACGCGAGTGAAAGCCGCACTTATCCTATCTTTGAATTAACAATAGATAAAAGAACATAAGGATTTTTTTTTAATTCAACACGGGACCTATTTACTTAACGACTGGACTATACATACAGAATAAATTAAGGTTAACTAGCATAATTCTCATATGTACAGTAAGTTCACATATTTATTCTGGTTCGTAACAATATTCATCTCCCGCAATCTTTTAGAAAGTAACGCCTCGAATCGAACGTGATTTGGGCTCTTCTATCGGAGCTTTAAAAAATCAAAGATAAAATATTCACGATCAATCGGTCTATTTGAATGTAAAATTAAGTTAAGAAAAGTCCGCTTTAAAAACTCGCGACTGAATATAAAACGTAAAATCATTTCCTAAAAGTAAAGCGAGTCGGATTTCTTTCTAATTAAAAATTTTATGCTTACTTTGCACCCGAAACTGCTGCAGGGGTCAGCCGGCTCAACTTTGGAAAAGTTGTTTTCGATAACTGGAACCAACAGTTCCGTCATTTTGTAAGCTAGACATGAAAATTTTCATATTTTTTTTAAATTAAAGATTAAAAAAAATTAAAATGGATGGGATATTTATTTTCAGTGCTTTTTTTTTAGAAGAAATGGTGGCTATCGTTCAAAAATTCATAAAGTGTTTGTGGATAATCCAAATTAGATTTGGACTTCGTAGTGCGTTGTAACGAGTAACGTACACGCCTGTCTCATGACTAACTGAAATTACCGTAAATAATTCATTTTATATTTTATTCATTTCATTGTTTTGTGATCATAGCAAAAAATCCATGTTTCGTCACCTGTTACCCATACCAAATTTGACGCCCCTTCCTTGAATCTGGTAAACATGGCATTGTAACAAGTAACGTGATTCGTTTTTTGAGCCTCGGTCAAATTGTGTGGGATCCACCGCCAGTACAGCTTTTTCATACCCAAATGTTTGTGTAGGATTGGTTATATATAAGTCATATCTAAGCCTAAGGATGCCCGAATCTCATGGTACGTGATACGCCTGTCTGCATCGATCATACTGTGCACAGCATCGATGTTTTTGTTGTTCACAGCTGTGGACGGGCGACCATCAGGAAATTTGTCACTGAGATTAACACGATCGCGCTTGAATTCTGTAAATCAGTTGTAAATCGGCTTGCATGACGTTTCATCACCAAAAGCAGTTCAAAGTCGAGCAAAGTTTTGTTGATTTGTCAATTAACACTTAAAATCGTAGAAAATTATCTTACGAAAATTATCACGACTTAAATCTTTTGTGATCAAGACACGTAATTTTTAAAACGATGCCACAATATAAAAACAATTGACAGTTAGATGAAACATACTTTATTCTCAGCCAATGTGTGTCTTTAAGTGACTCCGCCGAGACGTACAGTACTCGCACTGCTCACATGCATACCGATTTTCTGCTATGTAACTGTGATTACGTATTTTTGAAGTGCATAGTCGAGATGCACTGTGTTTACAATGCCTACGTTTACAAGGGTTTTCATGTGCACACGTCGCAATGCGATTTATCATATCAGAATTTCTTGTAGTGTTGAGTTCACAATGTTCACATTTGCAGTCTTTACTACCGATATGTGTTTTAAATTTAATCTTCGACACGTCCGTCCTGACACCGAATTCAGTGTGTGAAACAACACAATAAATGGAAGAGTCACGAGGTGGCTCTCTTATTACAAGATGAAGGACATCATCAGTTTTTCTAACATCCGACATAAAAGTGGCTTCAGATGAAACTCTAAGATCTCTTTCACAGGAAATCTCCATTTTCAAATGTAGTATTACTTTTTGAATATTGTTTATATATTTGCATTCCTGAATATTACTGTCCAAAGTTTATTTTGACACTACTAGCATTCGCCACTTCTTCGTCCACATTAGAATTGCAATGAACAGCAGAGTCGAAATAGCAAACAGGACGAGAAATGTTGGGATCGGTATTAAAAATTTGGGACCAGCATTGAAATCGAGAATGATATCAAAGTTAAAATCGAGTATGGGATCGAATACGGAATGAAAGGCATGACGGCCGGGATTCTGAATGAGACGCAGTACTGAGACCTAAATTAAATGTGGTATCGGTATCGAGAATTGAATCCGAATTTCTTCAAATCAAGATCGGAATCAAATTGAAATCTCGATCAAAATTGAAAGTAGGAAAGAGATCGGGATTTTCATTTCGTGATGGGGCGATATACGAGATGAAGTATTTTATTTTTAATAAATGCTTTTAGATGGCGCCTCCGTCGATGATGGAGCAATTGAAGCAGGATAAGGCGCAGGAGTGTCCGGCGCGGCTATTACGAATCGGCCGAACAAATGCGGCGGCCACGTGGTCACGTCAGGCCGGAAAACAATTTGTGTTTTTACGATTGAATTCACCTACGCGAAGGTCCGGGGACCGATTTGAAATTGCTTTATTGTTATCAAGTTGTCATTCGTAGCTTTGTACTCGTTTATTGCTCGGGTAAACTCGCCTATTGTGTGAAATTACTTATCTTTTCATGAATATAATTTCGATGCTAAAGAAGTATGTAAATATATTAAAGTATTTTTTTTGTAGATTGAAGGAAACTGTAATACCATTGAATAACATTATCATCGAACACTACAATAATATGCAGACGCATTGAATTCGCAATCATCACATTATTACTCTGTGAAATTGACAATTGCTTCACGTTGAAACGTAAAAACGTAGGGTCAACGTATAGGTTTTACTGTAATTTATTAGCGATAACCTATATTTCGTTTTTTTTTCAATGTTAGGCTGGGTAGTTTCTGAGAAAGGAGCATAGAGATTGTTCGTTTTCAGTATATTTTCTTGTATATCTTTAAAATGTTATGTTGTCATTAGTTAGGTATTGCATTGTACGATACAAATAACTAAAGTGTTTTTTTTTTCTAATAGATCCCTCTAAATTTATCTTCCAAGCTACCCGCATATTTATAAATATATTGCTTTACTCTGTATATGTCCTAGATAGCAACCGTTTTGTCCAGTTGTTCCGAGAAAATAACCTATGACAAAAAAGTTTAAACATAAAAGTGAACGTATATGGTTTCCATTTTCGAATAAATAAAGCAAACATATGTTTAATGTTAGTTTATTTAGCAATTGCATGGTTTATCTTTGTGATAAATTAAATGATAACTTAAAAATTGTTTAAAACTAATAGTTATTTGATGTTCTTTAGCAAGAGTCGTGGCTGAAGCGTTAAAAAAAATTAACGCTCTGAATTCGAAGATTTATCGCCATCATCACCAGAATCGGAGCAAACCTGCTTAAAAACATCTTCCTAGCATCGCCTTTGAAAGTTCTCGTCTTATTCTTGCGCGAGATCTCGGTATCCTAATAATCTGTGTACTCAGGTGAAGAGTAGAAGAAGCCCGAGGTGGTGTTTGCGGTATTTTACGGTAGGCACATTAAGTGCTTCGCCGAGTGCGACTTTGGAGGATGTCAATGTGAAACGGGAGGAAGTGGGAAAAATTAGGCCCAATAATATGGTTTTTGTTCTATGCTTTATGAGTGACTCTCCAGAGCGAACAGCATAAGGATGTTGTCAGTTTATAGTGGTGGTCGATTTATAGTCGCTGGCAGCACACTGGTGCTATCAACGATGGGATTTTACTGAGGAAAGCAGCTTACGATTGCCTCAAATTATTGGGCGTTGTAGTTATAGTAAATAATTCGTTATTGCTGGCGGCATATGAGCGCCGTAAGCAAAGCAGTAATGGGTAGTATGTAATAGGTAGATTGTTGTTGCTTTACAAAATATTGGTATTGTTGTCAGCCTGGAGCTGTTATTACGAGGATCACTCCAAAATCATCAAAGTACAGGTCAGCTATTTAAGAAAGATACACTATTTTTACCTATGATCAAAGTACTTCTTTAGCGTCAATAGCTTCAGCTTCTGTAGACGAATTTTCCATCAGCAGAAAATATCGCGCCAGTCGCTTCGATTTATCTAAGAATTTTGACCCTATTTATAGGGTCAAAATATTCAGTGTTAGAGAAGTCAATTTTTTATTTTAATGTAAAACAGTGACCACGCAATTTTAATTTTAATTTAATGATTGAACAACCAAAACCCGTATATTGCGAAACTCTGTGGGTAAGGTGCATGCTCTAAGACAATGTTATTTTCCTTTAAATAGTTGATGGTAAACGCATCGGTCTAAGAGAATGCGTTGTCGTGATCCAGCATTAAGCCTCTAATTCTAAAAGTCTGGAGAACTTCTAACATGGAGTGTTATGTGCACTAGCCACTGCAAAAGTTTTCTGTCCTTTTAATTTAATAGTTTTGATTGAACCTGTACATCTGAAAAACACGATATAACTTTTTTCATTGCACCTATTTTTTTATGATAGTTGACTTACGATCATCTTTCTTCAATAACTTTGATATATATCGGTTGATCGGCGAATACGCTCGGATTTTCGATCTTGAGTAAAATGATGTGAGACAACAAGAAATTATCTTTAATTTTTCATTCATTATGCAGGATCTCATACATTGCTGCGGATTCAATCACAAGAGTCTTCTGAAGCATAGAAGGTGCATAGATTTTCATCTTTTATCATTTTACGGTCACGGGTGACATTATCTGATGTGACTGTTGAATTAGGCCTTCCCGTATGTTCTTAATCTTGAAGTGAGTTGCATCTATTACGAAATTCTTTAAACCATCGAAACATAGTGGCCCAAAAGGGAGCTTCATTATCAAATACTGACCGTAACAGTTGCACACATAGTATAGACCAACCATAATAGCTCACAAGTGCTTTGGTTTCAAATATACTACTTGTGTCACAGAAACACATTCTATTGTGTCAGGTGCTAATTCGCGGAAATCAACAATTAGACTTGCATTAAAATGCAGCATCCAACCCACCACTGACCCTTGAACTTGTTCTTCCACTATAAATCCCTATCCAACGATTTGAAAATTGTTTCGAAAAGATTGACAGATATGGAACACCTAAGCAAGTGTTAATTGATTATTTATATTAGTCTGCTAATAGTTATATGACTTGTCTCAGTTCTTAATTTTTCTTATTACGTGGTTGTTGTATTTGCACCCTCTTTTATTAGTAAAGCGAGTTTTATAAAAAAGTGCGTCGCAGTAAGTATAGTAAAAATTCTTTAAATATTAATGTATATTCATTTATTTCTCTCCACAACCAGGCAGTATGTTTCTAAGAGTACATTTCATTACTAAATGTTTTTCTAAGTTTTTGAGAGACTGGTGCCGAAGTTGAGTAAAGAGTACCTATATGTAGGTCACTAGGGTTCCACCCCACAGTATATGTACTTCAGAAACATAACGAGAAGATCAGCTATTAGGCAGGTACTAGGTATATCAACAAGGCGATATGTAAGATTTACAGAAGTATTTTAAAGAGCATTTGTACCTATAAATAGTTATTATACAATACGAGTCTTAAAACAGATGAATTATTCCAGGTACCTCTATAACGCTAAATAATATTTAAAAAAACAATTATTAATATTTTATAGTAGTATTTATGACTATTTGTACCTATAAACCGTCATTGATAATGCAACTATTGCATGAGTTAGTTTATTTTATGTATTACTATAGAGTTTCAATAGTACAAAATAATTAATAATAATATAAACTAACGCCTGTTTCCCAAAAAGGTAAGTAAATATTAAAGGCTTCCACATCGTACGATTTTTGCATGTCTCTCTTGATTCATTGACATCCATCAATCTTTTCATCCATGCTCGTCGGTTTCGGGTGCTTAAAATTTTGCCCTTTTTTTAATGTGCCACCGATATGGCATTAGCAGGATTTTCTAGACTTTTGCCGACCAACCCTTCTGCCACAAACATTCGCTCTATAGATTTGTTTTATAGACCTACTTTCACTCATCCTTTCCTGATGGCTAATCCACCGCAACAATCTTTTTTCCCCATTTAATCACTACATCTTCTTTCAAACCACGTACACCACTTTCTGATATCTCTATTTTTATATCTATAATTCCGATATATAGTAATATAAAAAATAAAGAGGTATATAGTAATATGCTTTACACCATACATAAGCGTAGGGTTAAAGGCCCAACTATGGATAACCAAAAGCGCATGTCATTAGATACTTCTACTATTCATAATAGCAAACAAGGCCCAATTTACGTTATTTTCTATATCTCTTATCATGTTAACCATCGTTTTAAACAGAGTGCCCAAGTAAACAAACTTTTTTACATATTCGACGTTCTCACCTTCCATACAAATATCGCTTAGTGCTTTCGTCTCTTTCAAAGAACATCACTTTTGTCATACTGACATTTCATACCTCTTTTATCAATAAAGTCATTCATTTTTGTTACCATCTCCTATAACTCGCTCGCCGACAACGCAAATATTACTTGGTCGTCAGCGTACGAGAGGTATTTGACAGATTGCTCATCCATTCTAAGTGTACACTTCAAAATCATACTCTTTCAAGTTATGTAGACACCCATCCACGTATGGTTTAAATAGCCACAGTGAAGCTACATATCCCTGTCTGACACCGCTGTGGATGGCAATTCTGGTAATGTATGCTCCATTTATTCTGACATCACATTGACACCAAGCATTGATAGATAGACTCCATAAACCATTTCTTATCATAAGCTTTTTCCAGATCTGCGAAAATATAGAAGACCTTTTTGACCTTGACAAAAAAAAATTTCATAATGTTTCACAGGGAAAAAACTTGGTCCATACATTCCATCCCTTTCCGAAATCTTACTTGTACATTCCAGATCTTATTTTCAGAATTTTTCATGTCCTTTTAATTATTAATTTTCCCATATATTTTGCCAATGACACCGATGAGGCTTATAAGGCGGTAGTTTATGCAAACCTGCAATGAGCCTTTCCCTTGCAAGAGGGGTATTATGACATCTTTACACCAGTCTAATGACTGGTGCTTTACCTAATGGTACTTTACAAATTTTGCAGAATTTATGAAAGAGTTAGTACAGCCGACTTGTCACTATACCCTCACAGTTCTTCAGCATCTCTGACGAAACCCGGAAGTTTTTCTAACTTCATACGTTTCAGTGCTTGTAAAAGTTTATCTATCGAAATTTCATTTACACTTTCATCATCAATCATATATTCAGTTGTAATAACGTTCTCATCTGCAATTGTATCCTCACATGCAACAACACGTGAGTTTGAAATGATTTTTCCAGTGCTCTTTCATTTTACTCTATCAGTAAGCATTCCTTATCGTCTTTAATTGAATTTATACATAATGTCTCGGAATTATCCTGGGCTTTTTTCACCATATTCCAGAAAACTGTTTGATTTTTATAGAAAGTAACCTAGAATAAAGCTTACACAACATTTTCTTTAGCTCTGGTCAACGCTAGACCAATAAGTATCTAAGGATCTCTGTTTGTTGGTTCCATCAATTTCTATCCTTTCAGTGTCATTCACGCATATACAGAATATCTACTCGTCTATTTTTCATCAGTTCACAGACATCATCAATTTTATCATCCATACCTCCATACACATTTAGAGTACCGAAGCGCGGTCTTCTCAAGTCCATATTTCGTCCCTCTGGGGAATTAAGCGTGACGGGTGGCGAATCTCGTCGCCGCAACGGAGTCTATAGCTCATCATCCCCCGGTACCGAAATTTGTCCGCCTTATATACGATGGGACTGCCTTAGACAAGCTCGGGGCCCTTCCCGGGGCTTGTCTCGGGTAGTCCCTTTTCAGAGCAGTCCCGGGCAGTTCTCTAGCAATACCAGTATCCTCTGGGAGTGATCATTTTTTATTTTCGGCGAACATTGAAGTTTGTGAATTTTGGAGAGAGTGTCAGCTACTTATATAAAAAAACAGCATGTCTGTTGCAACAATTTTTTTATATGAATCTGAATTGTTTTTCCACGCGAATTTCAAAAACGTATGCCGTTTTTATGTAACAGCTCTAGTTTTGCCCCTAGGAGGGGACAGGATTTTTCAATAAAAATGCACATAGTTTAAGTTATAAAAAATTAAGTAAATGTATATATTCTGAAGTAAATTTTCTTTTATAGATTCTCACGTGAGGTGTGTTAGGAGTACTGTTTTGAATGCTCCGACAGTAATCAGCCATCATATATATTCACGTTCCAGTATCCTTGATATCTCTCCTCCACGGTGCGAATATCCTGATGAAAGTACTCCCCTTGTTCCTCGCTTAGATCACCGAGATTTTCAAGAAAATAGTCTAGATGGCTGTGAAGGTAGTGAATCTTAATACTCATATTGCATCCAAGCTGCTGGAAGTATATCAGCAACTGTTCAATGTGCTGAATGACTTTCTATTTCTTAAAAAAAAATTCCAAACAAACTCTTACCTTGCCCATTTCCCGATATGTTATATTGATAAAGAAATTTTTATCATTTATCAACTTCCTCATTTGTGAGCCATCAAAAATACTGGCTTTGATTTTTTCATTATTCAATGATGATTCGATGGTTTATGTCCTATCATTGGAGATTTATACTTAAAACAGGGTCTTTTTTATTTGCCCATAGTTTCAAAGACTCAGCACAATTTTTACATACAAAACTAGGTATCCAAGGCTTAGCATTCGTCGGCAATGGAAACCCAAAGTAGTTCAAGTATGGTTTTTTCACAAAGTCCAACACATTAAAACGGAATTTTTTGGACATATACTTTCCACAAATAACACAAAAACAATCAGGACTGTTTAAACACGACCTTCTTGAGGAAGACATAATGAAATTTATACAGGAACTGGTTTGGTTAAACAGTTATTGTTAGAAATTATCGACTACTCATGCAAATTTATGACGGCACCTGTATCGCACTAACCAGAGCTGCTACAAAAAATTTGAGGGTAGATCAGAAATCAGCGCACCCAAATTAGTAAACAACAATAGAAAAATCCATACCACAAAAAAAAGGTCAATTTTGTTTTTCTGTGATATTTGCCGTTAAACAATAGGATGTGTCTTTACTATTTTGGTCCTGTGTGACGCTCAGAATTGTTAACCGTGGTATTTAATTTAATCAAATACTACGGTTATAAATTCAGAGACAAAATAAAGATGTTTTTTTTTAATTAGTAGTACAGCACATTGCAAATGAAGCGTCAGAGAATGACGTCGCTAAGTAACATAAATGTATAAAAAATTAATTATTACGCGTTAAATTAATTTTGCTAAATTAACAACTAGCTTTTAGATCCAGGTTAAAATGCAGATAGATGTTACAAAAATGTATGATATACGTTTT